>CM031953.1:18439908-19169908 GCA_018749465.1 Paracanthobrama guichenoti
ATTCTTGTCTAATACAGGCTTCTAGTTGCTCAACTGTCTTAGGTCTTCTTTGTCGAATCTTCCTCTTTATGATGCGCCAAATGTTTTCTATGGGTGAAAGATCTGGACTGCAGGCTGGCCATTTCAGTACCCGGATCCTTCTTCTACGCAGCCATGATGTTGTAATTGATGCAGTATGTGGTCTGGCATTGTCATGTTGGAAAATGCAAGGTCTTCCCTGAAAGAGACGACGTCTGGATGGGAGCAGATGTTGTTCTAGAACTTGGATATACCTTTCAGCATTGATGGTGCCTTTCCAGATGTGTAAGCTGCCCATGCCACACGCACTCATGCAACCCCATACCATCAGAGATGCAGGCTTCTGACCTGAGCGCTGAGAACAACTTGGGTTGTCCTTGTCCTCTTTAGTCCGGATGACACGACGTCCCAGTTTTCCAAAAAGAACTTTTTGATTGGTCTGACCACAGAACAGTTTTCCACTTTACCACAGTCCATTTTAAATGAGCCTTGGCCCAGAGAAAACGCCTGCGCTTCTGGATCATGTTTAGATATGGCTTCTTTTTTGACCTATAGAGTTTTAGCTGGCAACGGCGAATGGCACGGTGGATTGTGTTTTCTGGAAGTATTCCTGAGCCCATGTTGTGATTTCCATTACAGTAGCGTTCCTGTATGTGATGCAGTGCCGTCTAAGGGCCTGAAGATCACGGGCATCCAGTATGGCTTTCCGGCCTTGACCCTTACGCACAGAGATTGTTCCAGATTCTCTGAATCTTTGGATGATATTATGCACTGTAGATGATAACTTCAAACTCTTTGCAATTTTTGACCTAATAAGTTGCAAATTGGTCCTCCAGCTGTTCCTTATATGTACATTTAACTTTTCCGGCCTCTTATTGCTACCTGTCCCAACTTTTTTGGCATGTGTAGCTCTCATGAAATCCAAAATGAGCCAATATTTGGCATGACATTTCAAAATGTCTCACTTTCAACATTTGATATTTTATCTATATTCTATTATGAATAAAATATAAGTTTATGAGATTTGTAAATTATTGCATTCCTTTTTTATTCACAATTTGTACAGTGTCCCAACTTTTTTGGAATCGGGTTTGTATTTGCGTTAACAATATCAATGTATTTTAATGTTTAAAAATGCATTAAAATATATTAACTGAATGCATTTAATAAATATATTGGCATAAAAACATTTTACATTTAATATAAACATTAAATGAATTAAATATTTAAAAATTTATTAAATATGATTATATTAAATGTGTTAATAGGTTTTTATATACAAACATAATCCTTAAATGTTATCTATACAGATAAATTGCCTTAAAACCAATTTAAAGGATGTTTTGACTGTTTACATACAAACAAATTCCTTAAATATAAGTTAGGGGTTATGGGGTTAATGAATTAATAAAATGTACAATATTTTTTAGATTTTCATTGGGAACCCTGAAAATATTGTGTATACAATCCATATTTGGCTATATCCATTTCTCAGTAATACGACTACTGACTCTTTACCTGGGGAATGTAGTATTGGTGTGTCTGGGTAGGAAAGGGCATGTGCGTCATGGTCATCATGATGGGCTGGTTGGGGGAATAAACCGTAGCCGTGGGGGTCTGTGAGCCAGGCCGAATGGAGGGGCTGTTGGTAGGGAGGGTGGGCCGTGCTGTCTGCATCTGAGTCCTGTGAAGGAACTGTGGAGGAAGTCAAAGAAATAAGAGTTAAAGGGGGGGGTCTAATGCTATTTCATGTATTCTGACTTATTTACACTGTTAAAGAGTGTGATTCTCAAAAAACGAGCTGGACGTATGACAGAGTATTTCTGTGCCAAATACAATCCTTCAGGATTCGAATAAGTTTAAGAACGTTTTTTTTTTCTTTTTTTCTCTCGAGTATGGACCTGTATGACATCATAAAGGGTGGAATTCCTTGTATGGGCACTTCTCCCAGATGAGCGCATGTGAACGTCAACCAGAGCGAGAGCACACCCATCAACGAGCTTCGTTTGGGTTACAGGAGCCGTCGGCAGCGCTGTCATTTTGCCTTTAGACCATAAAATCAACAATGTCACTAAAGAAGTGTGTTTTTGGTTGTGAGGGAAAGATAACCTTGTTCAGCTTCCCAAATTATCCAGTATTGATGCAAAGTCCTAGGTTAACTTAACTTGCGCTGTAGTGGCAGGAAAAAGGGGTTCTTACTCGTCAAAAAGTCAGTCAAAAATCCGTAAACAAGTGCGAGTTTAATCAAACACAAAAAATACAAAAATGTACAAAATCCTTTTGTTTCCTGTATCCTATAACACTTGTCAAACCTTTATCTTGTGTTACCTTAAACGTTTAAACACAAGATTTATCCATAAATGACAGACAAGACGTAAGAAAACTGTTTCTCCCTTTCTTCCTATGCCCGAATCCGTTCAAGTTCAATCTTCCGCCACAACAAGTGGGCGTAGCCATTAAAGAAACAGAACAGAAATTATACATTAGAAAACATAGGAATAATACTGAAATATATAAACACGGGAAATATCAGAATTGCCTCTCAAGGAAAGTTACATAATAATACTTTCAGTTATTAACTGCAAAATCAACAACAATAATAATATACAAATTATTGCCATATTAAATTGACTCTTACATCCAGTGTTAAGGAAACAGTGGATGTAGGTTTTTTTTGCAGCAACAGAGTTCTGCAAGTGTGTTTGTTTGTTCCCGGTCACGAGTCGAAAACCACAGGTGCTGAGTGAAACTGCATCAAATGTCTGGGTTTTGTTGGCAATCGCTGTGTAAGTGTATATAATTTCAACAACACGACCGTATAGTGAATCGAAAGTTATCCAGGGATAATGCAATGATGTATTGTGTGTGTGTGCTTGTGACTCTTTAGCCCTGCCCACTGCACGTCTCCACGAGTTCGGCTGTTTTCCGGAAAGAATCGGTACAGCGTATCTGTCTTTTATAAATATGATAAAACTAAAGACTCTTCGGAGATATGAAGGATGCAATACTACTCTATAGGTACTGAAGATTAACATGAGACTGGCAGAAACTGTGTGTGTTATGCACCCTTTAAGCAGAAACAGAGAAAGAAGAGATACAAGTCAGTGTTGACACAAGACAGTTCACCTCAGGACATCCTGTTGTGTTTCTGTCAGGCAATTTATTCAAATCAAGAGGCATCTGAATTTGCAGTTAATTGACAATATGATATTCACACACTGGAACAGCAGCGATCATAAATGCTTTTTGAATTATATCAATTCTGCTCATCAAAGAGACACAAAGAAACATAAATACACACATACACACACACAGCAGCCTGGAGAAATGAGCAGTATTCTCATTCTCCGCTGTAGCGGGGTGATGGCACAGCTCTGGCACAACGGTTTATTCATCAGGAGAATACTGCATGCCTGCTGGAGGAGTCGTCCCCTCCCCCATCACTTCCTCCCCCGCTTTCCCTCTATTTCTCTCTCTCACTCACTCCACACAGCAAATATTACCTCAGCAAACCCAGTCAGTGGGCGCCAGCAACCAGGCAGCACTGGAGCGAGAGGTGACCTCTCTCTCCCCCTCTCTCTACCTAATTCTACACACACTATGTATGTACACGCCATATGTAATTCCCTCATGGGATTGATAAAGTCTAAATGTCTGTCTATATGCATGGTTGATTTCTCAAAAAGGGGACATTTTTAGTTCCTTAAAATATTTTAAAGAAGAAAATGGAAGACTATTATATTTAAAATGTTATTGTCCTTTTAATAAATGGATACATCTGACAATAAACAAATAGACAAAAATGTCTATTTCTTTCTTATCGTCACACACAATATCAAAAATCCATCGCATATTAAAGACAATATACTAGAAGGTTGATTAAGGCCACGATCAGATGCTTATTCCATGACGTGATAAATACTTTGAATAGGTCTCATTTTTCAAAATTTTAAGTAGTGCTCTTAATTCTAGTATCATATACACTGATAAGCCAAAACATTATGACCAGCCACAGGTGAAGCGAATATCATTTCGAATATCTCCTAACGAGGCCACAAGGTCAGGTCTGGGTAGATCAGATGGTAAGCAGACAATAAGTTTTCATAATCAATGTGTTGGATGAAGGAGAAATGGGCAGGAATAAAGATCTGAGCGACTTTGACAAGGGCCAAATTGTTATGGAAAGGCGACTGGGTCATCTGTATCTCTGAAACGGCAAGGCTTGTGAGTTGCTCCCGGTCAGCAGTGGTGAAAATGTTCACACTGGTAAATTAACTTGCGACAACACCGGAGGATCTGCGCTCACTTTCGCGATCATGTGCACTCAGTGTATAGGCCTATACATTGCAGGCATCAGGGAGCTGTGATCAATATGCAGGAATTGAAATGGATTTTGAATATGCTCTTGTTTTTTACATTCGTGTTTGGTCAGACATTTTAGGAGATATTTGTCATTGACACTCAGGATCTGTTGCGCACAAAATCCTCGCCATCATCCTGTCAGTTATTTCTCCTAACTCTCTTCACGAGATAAGTGAAATCTGACTCCTGTTGCACTGTACTACGACTCTGCAGTTTGTGCTGTATGGAGCGAAGCAGATGCTTTTAGTTTATAATTGTAGTGTCCGTTGTCCAACTTACCTAAATCGTTCTTATTTCTATAAAAAAAGCAAAGTTGGGATGGTGGCGCAGTTGGCAAGAAATGTAATCGTGTACGGCTGAACACTGTGTAACACTGGTAACACCGAGTGCTGCAGCAAGCCTACTGGCAACAGGGTGTTGGCCGCCCCAAGACTCATTGATGCACGAAGGCTATCCCGTCTGGTCTGAGCCAACAGAAAATCTACACAAGTCAATCAAAATGTAAATGATGGTTATGAAATGAATATGACAACACAGTGCATCACACTCTGCTGCGTAGCCGCATGACAATTGTGTTCCCTGGTGAAAGTGGCCTCTTTCAGCAGGATAATGCACCCTGCCGTACTGCACACATTGTTCAGGAATGGTTTTATGAACATGATGAAGAGTTCAAGGTGTTGCCCTGGCCTCCAAATACCCAAGATCTCAATCCAATTGAGCATCTGTTGGATGTGCTGGACCAACAAGTTTGATCCACTGTGGCTCCACCTTGCAACCTTCAGGACTTGAAGGATCTGCTGCTAACGTCTTCATGCCAGATACCACAGGACACCTTCAGGGGTCTTGTAGAGTTCATGCCTCGGTGGGCTGGCGCTGTTTTGGTAGCAGGGGAAGGACCAACAGCATATTAGGCAGGTAGTCATAATGCTACACCAGACGTGATCGGAAAGCAGATAGAACCCATTATAACCCACTATTTCTGACGTACTTCAAGCTATTTGTAACTGTCGTGCCCGGTGTAGACAACATCTATCCTAACTGTACAGATCAGGTACAGCCAAAAACATCTAACAACATGGCTCAGAATAATCCAGGCCTATCATTAAACAAGCCTCGGGGAGATTTCACAAAGCCAAAAGTATGTGTAGAAACAAGAAGAATAAAACCAGCAGACGCCCCAAGACGGTTGGCTGAAAAGTGATTTAACACCACAAAACTGATCCGCTAGTGCCTGAAATCCGAGTGAAGATTATGCGTAACTGTCTGTGCTCACCATAGTGGTCCTGCAATAAACCTGCTGTTGAGTGTCGTTGTGCTCTTTGGAGAGGACATAATCATTTATGTGGCTATCAAAAAACTCAGGAAGAACCTGACAAGTTAAGTACACAGAGAATAAAAGACTATGTGCACTCACCCAAATTGGTTTTCACTACGTACTCTATAAAATAGTGTGGTCAAGGGACTGGACTGGCATGCTTTGGTGTAAATGGATAGACTACAGTATGTGAGAGATCATGTAATAGGGTGGCGTGTTGGGGCAACTCACAACAGCTGAAAAGAAGCTCTGACTCTAAAACAACTTGCTTAGAGGAACAGCTCTCTAATTAAATCTATGGCATATGAGGACAATGCGCTCTGTTTGCATAAAGACATAGTAAAAATACGGATTCAGCAAAAAATAAGCAGAGAAGCCAAGTAAAGACATTGATGATGCCTGAACAGATGCTCAGAAAAGGATGTGATATAGTTATAATCACATTATCCCAAAAGTTCAAGAGAGGGATTGAACTTTACTAAGCTTAAATATCACAGTTGCTAATCTTACTTTAACAAGCACCACTAATCAGTGTTAAAGGGATAGTTCACCCAAAAATGAAAATGATCCCATAATTTACTCACCCTCAAGCCATCCTACGTGTATATGACATTCTTCTTTCAGACGAACACAATCTGAGTTATATTCAAAAATGTCCTGGCTAATCCAAGCTTTATAATGGCAGCCCAAAATTTGAAGCCTACAAAAGTGCATCCATCCATTATAAAAGTAATCCACACGGCTCCGGCGATGGGTTTGAATAAGAAAAATATTCATATTTAAAACTTTATGAAGTAAAATATCTAGCTTCCAGCGGACTAACTTCCATATTCAACTTATGAAGAAAGTGTAGCGCCTCTTGCAGTTCAAGAAACTTACGCTACGTCCGACGTCATCATCGCGCCAGTTATGCTTTTTCCATAAGTTGAATACGGAAGGCGGTCCACCGGTAACTAGATATTTTACATTATAACATGTTAAATGTGGATATTTTTTCTTACAAAAACCCATCGATTCGCTTCAGAAGGCCTTTATTAACCTCCCAGAGCCGTGTGGATTACTTTTATTATGGATGGATGCACTTTATTGTGCTTCAAATTTTGCCATTATAAAGCTTGGAAGAGCCAGGACATTTTTTAATATAACTCTGATTGTATTCGTCTGAAAGAAGAATGTCATATACACCTAGGATGGTTTGAGGGTGAGTAAATCATGGGGTAATTAAAATTTTTGGGTGAACTAACCCTTTAAGGCCCGTTCACGCCAATGATGATAACTATAATGATAATGATAAAGATGTAGTTCTAAAAATCATTCTAAATATAAGAATAATAGAGTCCACACCACAACTATAAAGATAATGGCACAAAGAAACAATACTGTGTTGGAATTGTCACTTAAAAGTTAAAATTTAACATAAATATCAGTTTATAGAACTTCAGCCACTTTTGGGTCAAAGGTGAAAACAGAGACCTGACAAAGGAAACAAGAAAGAAACATGAAGACCACCACTGGAGAACAAACTTTGCTTGTGTGTGTGTAATAAGTGATTTCCTCTCACTGTGACTCATACAGGCCAACAGGGGATCGAGCGCAGCCTGAGGCGAAGACCACTCTGTGTAAAACTACTGTCACAATGCCATACAAGTGTGTGTGGGAGAGTGTGTGTGGAAATGCCAGGGAGGGATGGAAGCGGAGACTTGGTGTCTGTGTGTTTGTAAAGGACAGAGATAAGAATGAGTGCATGTATCTGAATGGCAGAAACCGAGAGAAAGAGGGCATGAGTGACTGAAAGGAAAAAGGGCATGAGAGATTGTTGATCTATGAAAGGGACAGAAATGAGTGTGAGAGAACATGAGAGACAAAGAGAGAGAGAGGGACATGAATGGAAAAAATGTGATGTTATTCTCACACATATTGTTATTTGCACTTCTGGTTAAATGCTCATTTATAATTTAGACGCATTTAATTGTCTCTACCCTTGTAACAATAAAGCGGAATCTAATCTAAAAAAATAAAATAAATAAAATAAAAAAATAAAAAAATTGTTTCTTGTGTATTGATATAATATTAAATGCTCACCAAGGCTGCTTATTTTAAAAATACAGAAAATCTGTAAAATATTATTACAATTTAAATTACTGTTTTATATTTTAAAATATTTGAAATTGTAATTTATTCCTGTGATGGAAATGTTATTATTGTGTTTTTTTCATGTCCCTGTCCCCTGGTTTTGTGTCATTGCCGTATCACTGACTAAATTTGAACACACACAAAATCAATTTTGGTTAGCGTGGATTAATAAACTAAAATAAACTGATACTCAACAATAATTTATACTAAGCACATGAAAAACATAGGAGATACAATTTTATTTAAAAATAAAAACTATTAAAAACTATAAAACTCAACTACTGAAGGAACATATAAGCTTTGAAACACAATTATTGTGAATTTTGTATATTAAGGTAAGGTATTGGTACTGAACAAACTAATATCTAAATATTTTAAAATGAATTTGCATCAAATATATTCTTCTTAAAATCACAAGTGTATCCAAGATATAGAATCAATCATCATGCAGGATACAGAACTTCGATGAGGCTCACACCTATTTGTTCTTTCTCTCTATTCCTCTGACCAATATTCAACACCAGCCAACTATTCCACCCTCTGTGTATGTGTCTGTTTGTGTGTGTGTGTGTGACACTCCCTCTCCACTCTCTCCTATTTCTGTTTGTTTTCTAATGGCCTGTAGGCATCAGTTTTAGCCAGTCTGCAGTGGAAGCGAGCTGGGACTTGCCGCAGCCACTGGGGAGAAATGAAACCTTAACTCAGCTCTTTTAACATCAGCACAGATGTCAAAGCTTCTTTCACTGCCGCACATTACACAGTCAAGCACTGTTCTATAGGGTGAACAGACCTGTGTACATTGTTATGCTTTTTGCTCTTTTTTTCTCCTCCAAATAAAAAAAAGCACAAAGGTGCGGTCACATTAGTGAAATTATAATATAGCGATGCATGAAGCACAGCTCACACAGAAGTCACTTTCAAAACTAAGCAGCTTTCCATTGGTTAATGTGGCAAATTTTAACCCACAGTGAAATCTGTGTACGGGAATCATTCTTCCTCACGCAAAATTCCTGATCGTGTGGATTACTATTGGATTTTGCTCACAAAAATTTGCTGAGCAACAGTGAATGTACCCACATCTCAGTTTGCGTCAAAAATCTGGCTCAGTCATCATTCAATTTCTTTTAAGATTTTTTTTTCCTGTGTTACGCTACATAATACAGAAGTATGGGGTTATGCGCAACAAACTTCCATATTCTGTGAAATATTCTGCTTCCGGTTCAGGTCTTCTGTATGCGCTTCATTAAAAATAGAGCAGTTTTACTCAAGATGCCTTCAAAGGAGCTACCAAGGATACGCATAACTGATGTCCAACAATATAAATAACTAGCTTGGGTGGCTGATTAGATTACCTTAAAAGACCACTGATATCACCGTCAGTTCACTGCTGTTAACACTTTCTCTGACAAGCGGATGCGATGAGACCTGTTTTCCTGTCTGTTCATGTGACGTTGGATATAAAGCCTGTTATTATGGATGCACTTTCCATTCTAAAAAAGTTACCGTAGTGCATTTTAACATGATGGTGCCCAATTATAATCTCAACCATCAACCACAAATAACAGTTTCTTGTGATGTGCCGAAGATGATCATACAACATAATACAGCAGTTAAATATTAAGCTAAACCCGCTGCACAAGGGTTACCAGTAGCACATCTGCTACACACTTAAAATTCAAGGGGGAAAGCCATTTAGAGACAGCAGGAAAAGCATATTTTCTAAATGCTATTGCCCAGTACTGTACTGCAAATCTTCAAGCTGCCGCTCCCTCATGTCAGTCAGTCTTATATTTTATCTGCTGTGCACACAAATCAACAATAAACGTTTAAGCTTAATACATTGTTTCTTGTTATTATAATTCTGGTGCAAATACAGATGCAAGAAAAAGTATGTGAACCGCTTGCAGAATCATTTTAACTAAATAAGAGGGTATTTAGTTAAAAGTATTACATTTTAATACAAAATGCATGTTATTTTTTATTTAGCACTGTCCTGAATAAGATATTTTACATAAAAATGTTTTACATATAGTCCACAAGACAAAAAAAAAAATTGCTGAATTTATAAAAATGACCCCGTTCAAAAGTTTATGATACCATTGATTCTTAATACTGTGTGTCGTTCCCTGGATAATCCATGGCCTCTCCAGCAATGACTGTATGATTTTGACATCCATCTTTTCACACGGAGGACAACTGAAGGACTCAAACACAACTATTAAAAAAGGTTCAAACATTCACTGATGCTCCAGAAGGAAACACGATGCATTAAGAGCCGGGGGTGAACCTTTTTGCATTTGAAATCATTTGTCTTCCGGGAAACATGTAAGTATTTTCTGTTGCTTCCAAAGGGCAGTACTAAATAAAAAAATAAAAAAATTAAAAAAAATATTTAAACAAAATAAGAAAAATTTGGACCTCTTCATCCTGTTCAAAGATTTTCAAGAAAATTATCCCATAATTTACTCACCCTCAAGCCATCCTGGGTGTATATGACATTCTTCTTTCAGACGAATATAATCTGAGTTATATTAAAAAAGTCCTGGATAATCCTTAAAGGTCAGATGTATATATGGACACACTTGCATGGATGGACTTGTGACTACACGCAAAGTGCATAAACAAATTACTAGCAACAAGTAAATGACAAACAAGTTTTTCCCTTGTAATGGAACACCAAATCACAGCGGATGGAATATCATGTACAGACACGTGTAATGCTGCTCATGAATTCAGCAATGCAACTTACATTCTAATGATCATAATGACCTCTGAATATATTTGGTTACAAGTGACAAAAGCCCATGTCGTCTAGACACTTACAACAATGATTCTGCTCAGGAAAGTGACACATTGAAGCATTTCATCTAATAAAAGGTGCACTAACAGCCTTGACAAGCATTAGCAATCAATGTCAGTCTTCATCATCGCACATCTGCTCATCAGATAACATGAATACAAATCATCATTATTTAGATGATCTTTCAGAAAAGACAAGAAATGGATGAGTCAGAGGAGACACTTCTAATGTCTGGTTCTCAAGGACGGGAAGCTTGTAACACAGTCGAGCCAATACATGAATATGCGAATATGAATACGTTTCTAGTCATAATGGTTCTTAAAGAGGACCTAAGCACTAAAGTTGAAAATGTAAAAAAAAAAATTTACACACTCTTTAGTGTGTAATGTTGCTGTTTGAACATGAAAAGTCTGCGAATTTATAAAGCACAAAGTCACTGCAAAGCGAGTTATTCTCTATATCACCGTTTCTGAACTCCCTGAAATGCCTCAATAGTAGTCTTGAGTTTTCTTCCGGGAATGTACACATCACAATATTCCTCATTTAAATAATTCCCACCCAAGATAAAAGCCTGGTTGACTTGCGTTAGTAGTGTGTTGAAACTCGCGGTTATGGTAACACGCTAGAAGCAGCTAACCAATCACAACACACTGGTCCAGCTGACCAATCAGAGCACATAGTGCTTTTCGGAAGGAGAGGCTTCACAGAAACAGAAACTAAATGGAGCATTACTGACAGACTGGGAAGAGAGGTGCAGCAATAATGTAACATACATTTTTTTTTTTACATTCAAGCATGAAATCCTACTCTTTCTAGACACCAAAAACAAAAATCAAGACTTTGTAAATGAGCATAATATGGCCTCTTTAAAGCTGAAGAGTGCACCACCAGCATAACACAATGAAATCTCTTTCAACCAATGGAATTGCTTTGGTGTTCTGAGGCGGACAGAACCGTTCATGAAACCGTTACCACCATATCAGTATTGGTTTTTCAAATTACAACAAAATCGTGAACCAATGTGCTCAAAACTGTATTTGCACTACTGTAACTGGTGTTATATATTTAATGCAAAACTTTTGGGGATATACGTTGCCATGGTATTTCAAAAACACACTTGGGTGGCACAGAACACAATATCAAACAACCTTGTAAATGACAGTTATAGTATGATTCTCTTTTGAAATTTTATATAATTAGTCATTTAGCAGATGCAACAACTTTACAGGAATCAGTCCAGATCTTTATACACTTAAGCAAAATCCAGAAGCGTCTAATAGGATAGAGAGACATTGGGTCTGCGGGATTTACCTGATGGTGGGTCGGCCGAGGTCCCGTCACGAACTGAAGGTGATAACAGTTTGAGGTCATCAGGAGCGACAAAAGAAGAGAAAGAATAGAGAGACCGTGAGGATAACAGATGTCTACCTTGGATGACTTTGCATTTCCATTACAAATGGAAAAAGAGTAGTGTAGCAGGGTTGTGTAATGTCAGCAGAGCAGGTAGTCTTATTGGCTGGTCTTAATTTTTTGGTCTTAAAGGAATAGTTCACCCAAAAATAAAAATGTTCCCATAATTTACTCACCCTCAAGGCATCCTAGGTGTATATGACATTCTTCTTTCAGCTCTTCAAAGCTTTGAAATGGCACTGAATAGTGTCAGAGTTTTTGAAGCTCCAAAAAGCACATCCATCCATCCATCATAAAAGTAATCCATTTGACTCCGAGGGGTTAATAAAGGCCTTTTGAAGCAAAGCGATGGATTTTTGCAAGAAAAATATCCATATTTAAAACTTTAGAAACTGTAATCACTAGCTTCTAGCAAAGGCCGTACGTACATTCATACTGAAACTCGACTCTCTTGTTAACGCGCGTACAGCCGTTGCCGGAAGCCAGAGTGATTATAGTTGATTATAGTACAAGTTTTAAATATGGATGCGCTTTTTGGAGCTTCAAAGACACCATTTAATGCCATTACAAAACTGGGAAGAGCCAGGATATTATTCAATATAACTCTGATTGTGTTTGGTGGAAAGAAGAAAGTCATAAACACCTAGGATGGCTTGAGGGTGAGTAAATTATGGGATAAATTAAAAATTTTGGGTGAACTATCCCTTTAAATTAATACATTTAGTTAATGAATTAATAAGTTGGTTTGAAACACAAACTCAGTAAGTCCAACAACCTCAGGACCACACTTCAAATTTTTATAATATTCTTTTATATTAATGAGGCATGCAGACTATGTGCACTACTCATAACTCCTCATTACTCATAATGTGATCTAAAATTGTATTATAATTTACGGCACTAAAATGGTTCTATTATTATCAACCAACGTGTCTACAGTAAAAACATCTATTTGGTGGAGGATTTGCAGAATAGAAAGCATGTCAAAATGACTATTCCCAAACTGTAAATGTTTAGCTCATCCAAAAATTTAAGTTCTGCATTTACTTACTCTCATGTTGTTTTTGCGCATTGCGCAAGAATTTGAACGTCTGTGTTTACTACATTATTTGTGTCGTTGTAAATCTGTTCATCATATAAAGCCATTGTGTCTCTTCAGAAGACTTGGATTTGGATTAGACCACCCGACTAGTTATTTTTACAATGCCTTTATGACATTTTTTGGATCTTTTAAGTTTGAGAGGAATGGGCTTTAAATGGAGGGACAGAAATCTCAGGTTTCATAAAAACATCTTAATTTGTGTTTGGAAGTTAAACATGAGGGTGAGTACATGATGACAGAATTTACATTTTTGGGTGAATTATACCTTATAAATACAGCAAGTTGAGCCTTGGATAAAACAACTCTATATTGCGAATCATATCGTTTACATCAACAGTAAATGATGATAAACAATGATTATTGTGTTTATAGTTCATATCACACACCATATGCACTCCTGTAACTTTCACCAGCAAATAAATAAATAAATAAATAAATAAATAAATAAATAAATAATAATAAAACAAAAAAAAGTGTGGTGATGACGGCGATGACCATAACACCGCTGTAGGCATCTTATTACTGCGGTATTGTGGTAATGCGGTTATCGTCACAACCCTATGCAGAGTGCAGTGCTTACCGGTCGAGTCTGTTGCTGTACGTTCATTGGCTGCGTCTGTGGCGAGTACACCAGGGGGGTGGAGCCTGCATTCTGAGCTGGGTTATATTGAGGCTAAGGAGTGAATTATAGACAGCGAAAAGGTTAGGCAACTTCCTTTCTGAAGCTCTATTTTCATTCAGAGCACAGGATACAAAATGGCAAGAGCGCCGTTCAAAAAAGAGATCATCATTAGCTGTGTGAGTGTGTGCATATTGACTTAATTTCTTTGTCAGACAAAACCCAGATGAACACATTACCCTCTAATCAATCCACAGCAACAGTGTATATAAGTGTCTACAGAGTGTGTATATATCTGTCCAATGTGTGCGTGTGTGTGAAAGTCGTGGGATCATTAAAGCACCTGTGTCAGCTGGAAACACTATTTATAAAATAGCGACAGTGTTTCTTCAGGCTGGTTGTAACCATGGTGAGGAGAGCGGTGCAAAAATCACTCATAACACAAAACCTTGGCACTCTGTATGTGTGTGTGTGACAAAACATCAGACATCTAAATGTAAAACACAAGTCTAAATGTCACAGTTAATTCAGACCCAACAAAGACAAAGAAAGAACAAACATAATTTTTGGTACAAAACAAGGTGACCTAGAAAAATATAGCAAGACCAAAATTGAATACGTTTTCTTCTGTCTTAAAGGGTTAGTTCACCCAAAAATGAAAATTAGCCCATGATTTACTCACCCTCAAGTCATCCTAGGTGTATATGACATTCTTCTTTCAGACGAATACAATTAGAGTTATATTAAAAAATGTCCTGGCTCTTCCAAGCTTTATAATGGCAGTGACGGTTGCTTTGTTTTTGAAGTCCATAAAAGTGCATGTATATCCATCATAACTGCTCCACACGGCTCTGGGGGGTTAATAAAGGCCTTTTGAAGTGAATTGATGCGTTTGTGCTTACGCTAAGTCTGACGAGTGTAACTGGTGTGCAGTGTCGTCAGACATGGCGTAAGCATTTTGCGAGAGGCGCTATACTTTTTCCGTAAGTTGGATACAGAAGGCGATTCGCCAGAAGCTAGATAATTTACTTTATAAAGTTTTAAAGTGCTTGGAAGAGCCAGGGTATTTTTTTATATAACTCAGAATGTGTTCGTCTGAAAGAAGAATGTCATATACACTCACCTAAAGGATTATTAGGAAGACCATACTAATACTGTGTTTGACCCCCTTTCGCCTTCAGAACTGCCTTAATTCTACAAGGCATTGATTCAACAAGGTGCTGAAAGCCTTCTTTAGAAATGTTGGCCCATATTGATAGGATAGCATCTTGCAGTTGATGGAGATTTGTGGGATGCACATCCAGGGCACGAAGCTCCCGTTCCACCACATCCCAAAGATGCTCTATTGGGTTGAGATCTGGTGACTGTGGGGGCCATTTTAGTACATTGTCATGTTCAAGAAACCAATTTGAAATGATTCGAGCTTTGTGACATGGTGCATTATCCTGCTGGAAGTAGCCATCAGAGAATGGGTACATGGTGGTCATAAAGGGATGGACATGGTCAGAAACAATGCTCAGGTAGGCCGTGGCATTTAAACGATGCCAATTGGTACTAAGGGGCCTAAAGTGCCAAGAAAACATCCCCCACACCATTACACCACCACCACCAGCAGCCTGCACAGTGGTAACAAGGCATGATGGATCCATGTTCTCATTCTGTTTACGCCAAATTCTGACTCTACCATCTGAATGTCTCAACAGAAATCGAGACTCATCAGAGCAGGCAACATTTTTCCAGTCTTCAGCTGTCCAATTTTGCTGAACTCGTGCAAATTGTAGCCTCTTTTTCCTATTTGTAGTGGAGATGAGTGGTACCCGGTGGGGTCTTCTGCTGTTGTAGCCCATCCGCCTCAAGGCTGTGCGTGTTGTGGCTTCACAAATGCTTTGCTGCATACCTCGATTGTAACGAGTGGTTATTTCAGTCAAAGTTGCTCTTCTATCAGCTTGAATCAGTCGGCCCATTCTCCTCTGACCTCTAGCATCAACAAGGCATTTTCGCCCACAGGACTGCCACATACTGGATGTTTTTCCCTTTTCACACCATTCTTTGTAAACCCTAGAAATGGTTGTGTGTGAAAATCCCAGTAACTGAGCAGATTGTGAAATACTCAGACCGGCCCGTCTGGCACCAACAACCATGCCATGCTCAAAATTGCTTAAATCACCTTTCTTTCCCATTCTGACATTCAGTTTGGAGTTCAGGAGATTGTCTTTACCAGGCCCACACCCCTAAATGCATTGAAGCAACTACCATGTGATTGGTTGATTAGATAATTGCATTAATGAGAAATTTAACAGGTGTTCCTAATAATCCTTTAGGTGAGTGTAAACCTAGGATGGCTTGGGGTGAGTAAATCATGGGATAATTTTTGGGTGAGCTATCCGTTTAAAGGGGTCATGATTTGAGAAATAAAACTTTCCTTGATCATTGTAAAATACCCTGTAAGTTTCAGAACTCAAAACTTTCTTTTTAGTTCAAAAACAGTTTTTATGGAAACCAAGCTGCCCAAACTACTCGTTTTGAATTTGTCACATTATGACGTAATAGTGCGACAAAAGTCCACCTCTGAAGAAGAAAATCAACGCCTACTTCTACATCATTGCCTCTTTAGCCCCGCCCACCGATTCACACAGGTCATGTAGTTGTAAATACGAGAGAGACGCAAACACATTACTCAAGCAACAAAACAATAGAGATGCCTCTTAGGACTACAAGACATTTTGCAGTGCCGAGTTGTGATCTTAACATTAAGCGTGGATGAACTTTATTTTTAATGAAGTTCTAGATCGCGTCACTAAGACACTTTCTTTTTATATAAAACACGACACTGCAAATGACAACGTATGCGTTTTTCACTTCATTGCAAAGGGTGAACAATGAACTTTCCAAAAGCCTCTATTTTCAAGAGTCGTGTGGATGCCAGGCATAACTGTAGCAAAAGTTATGCGTTTTAAAACGAAAACATGTAAAAAGGGCCTTAATGTAAAGTGTGACCGAACAATAATGAATCAAAAAAATTTCAAACAATATCTAGTGCATGTTGTAGTCCAGGTTAAAATGTAAAAAAAAAAAAAAAAATGGACACCACTACAAATACAACATTTTAAATGGCTGTTTTAATCACCAATTAAAATACTGTTACTTTCTGTACAGAAACAGAAAGTAGCACAGCGGCTTTGTTAATGGGTTACCGGGCTAACAGCTGCATTTCTGCTGTTCCATCTGCAGTCAGAGAGTGAATGTCTAGTTTTATTCAGTGCATCTCCCTCACATGTTTACATCAGAGTGCGCATGCCTATTTGATGCAGCATACAGTGGTGTTGTGCATTTTAACCAGTTGATGGGGAAAAGTATTCTTAAAATGCATTAACCCTTAAATGCATTACTGTTTTGCCAATCATTCTTACATATTCGGGTCTATATCGAACACGGTGGATCTCTACCTGTCGCGATTATATAAAACACTCCTGAAATTAGTGTAGCAATTACAGAAGAATAAAATAAAATATATTTGGTTACCTTTTGGAGCTTGGAAGGGTTCAGTTTGAGCAGATGTTTTATACCATCATCATTTGTCCTCATCAGAGCTCATTTCCCAGTACATTCAGCATCTGGCTCATATTCGCGATCTCAAACATTCTCAAAACTATCATTTTCAGCAGCTTCAAAATCAATATTTTGATCATTGACAGTATCTTCACCAGATGACAGATCCACTAATATTTGATTGCGTTCAGTACTTGCTCTGCAGTAAATCGCTGGGCCATTTCAAGTTTTGCAGATTATAACATTTTGTTTTCAGTCTGCAGTAAATATGAGTGAAACTTCACTTCATCATTGCGTATCAGACATTGCCACCTTGCGGAAATAAAGGTGAATTGCACTTATTCCGTCATTAGAGATTCAATTATTGTTGTGCAGAAAAAAAATATTCGTACACTCTTGCACACCTCGGGCCGTTAGCAAACCTTTACAATTTAAAAAAAAAACAGGCATTTTTTTATTATTTGATAATTTTTTTTTCTTGTTATATTGTTTATGATGAATTGATTGAGGAATACTAAGAAGGTTGATGTCTAACTTTAAAAAATGAATGAGGAGAAGGGTGGTGAATGACATCCCGAGGTAACCCGAATAAAGACCCGAGGTATGCATTTAAGGGTTAAAAAATAAATCGGAATAATTCACAAAAAAAAATATTATTAATTGTATTTTGAAGTGCCCATGATAACAATAAAGATAAATGCACATTCATTATCGTGATAGATCATATTACCGTATATGGCACATGTCTACTATGTAATGGGATATTTTTAAACATCGGAAGGTTTAATACACATGTGTAATGTCGGGGACATTGAAATTATTTTAATATGCAAAACCGTTACCCAATTATAGCAGTGGGTGTTTACTTCCAAGTCTTGAATGTGGAATGCCTATCAAAACAGAGTGTTTGAAAGAGAGGGTCAAAAACAGGATAGAAAATAGCTTATTACTTCTAAATTAGTATGTTTTCTGACATTTCTAACATTAAAACTGGACCTCAGATAACATACAAAAAAATGCAATTCATGACCCCTTTAACAGATAAAATATCAGGTAATTAAGCAAACAATTGTGTAGACAGACAGATGAGGATGTGGACATGCTGAGGGTGTTGGTACATACCCCTCCGCTTGTCTCCCAGCCCTTGAGGAAGCGGTACGAGGGGCCGGCAGGGACTGATACCTGAGAGAGGGCTGGGGACGAGGCGTGGCCAGGAGGGGTGCCTGCCAGGTTTGGGTGTGTTTTGCTGAGATCATGACCTGCGTACGGAGGACCAGGGTGTCTGGATACCTGTGGAATAACCAGAAACAACATTTACACACAGCGCGTCACACCATAGCCCATTTCAGTTAAAGGGGCTATATGTCGAATTCAGAAACCCTTGCTACTAGTGGCTGTTAAGTGAACTACAGCCAGCAACTTATTGCTCATGCTCGCACTCGTGCACACATAACGTACAAGAGACTGTACATGATGCAATGCCCTGATATACTCACGGCGAAGTTGGAAATACCTTTGTAGAGATATACTGCACTACATTCTAAATAGACACCAGTGGCTTCAAATACCTGTTTGCTGCTCAACCGTGGCTTTTTTATAGCTGCCCTTTAAATACAATTAATTGGTTTGACAGAAACTTTCCTTAAGCCTTTATCTGACAGAGTTCTTTTAAATCACTCACAAATCTTTATCACTTTCTCACAAAATATTAAATTGTTTTCATGACTTTTGCAAGACATTGCACCATTTCATGCTTTCTATCTTCAGAAAGATCTTTCTCCCCATATTGCATGAGTACTGTGACTTGCTTAAAGGGATCGTTCACCCAAAAATGTACACCTACATCCTAGGTGTATATGACATTCTTCTTTCAGACAAATACAATTGGGAGTTATTTTAAAAATGTCCTGGCTAATCCAAGCATTATAATGGCAGCCCAAAATTTGAAGCCCACAAAAGTGGCTCCGGCCTTCTGAAGCGAATCGATGGGTTTGTGTAAGAAAAAGATCCATATTTAAAATTTTATAAATGTAAAATATCTAGCTTACGGCAGATCGCCTTCCATACTCAACTTATGAAGAAAGTGTAGCGCCTCTCGCAGTTCGAAACACTTACATCGGTAAGATGTCATCGGTCGGCCAGTTACGCATTTTCCGTAAGTTGAATACGGAATGCGGTCCGCCAGAAGCTAGATATTTCACTTTATAACATGTTAAATATGGATCTTTTTCTTACAAAAACCCATCGATTCGCTTCAGAAGGCCTTTATTAACCATTTATTAATTACTTTTATAAAAGATGGATACACTTTTTTGAGCTTCAAATTTTGGGCAGCCATTCACTGCCATTATAAAGCTTATACAGCCATTATATAATTATATAAGATTGTATTCGTCTGAAAGAAGAATGTAATATACACCTAGGATGGCTTGAGGGCGAGTACATCATGGGGTAATTTTAGTTTTTGGGTGAACTAACACTTTAATAATGTGGAACAACCTCTTTAAGTAGGGTTTCTATTTACCTAAAAAGACCTGGCAAAGTATTTAACAAACCTGTCTGAGATTGATAGCAGTTATCTAATAAGATATGAGAAATAAAACAAAACACTTTCTTTGAAAAAATAAAATCTAAATGTTTATTGTACTAAAATACTACTTATGTCAATAGATTAAAATCTTTATTCCTTTTTAGCAGATGATATAGATGCCTTTATTTGTCTGATCTAGCTATATACACGTTGACAGTTTAACTAACTTTAATTTGCTCAGCAAGATTTTCCTCAGACTGTTGCGGTGCCATAACAGTAGTTGACCTAAAATAGACCATTTATTCCAGTGTGACAGATAGAAACGTACCCCTAGAATTAGACAAATAAAAGGCATCTTTATCATCTGCTTATAATAATGGTAAAAGAAAAGAACTCACAGTAAGTATGTACAACGGGACCACACACTTTCACATACTTAAAGATTATTTCTAGCCTGAGGGATTGTCTATCTATATACATTATAGTGATGTGCAATGACTGTAAGTGTACATGTGTGTGATCACTCACACTGTAGACGGCCGTCACCCCAGAGTGGGCGGGAAACATGCGTTCCTCCAGTGATAGCGCTGCTCGAGGGATCCTGGGAAGGGTAATGTTAGAGAAAATATCTAATAGGTTTAAAATGCCAACCTTATAAACCAAGAAGTTCATGAAACATGAAATATTAACCACAATATTAACAGCAAGCCGTGTGTTTTGTAATAGCAAACATTCAGCGATAATAGTCACACCAATTAATATTACTGTCCACTTTCTCCAATGACTTGCATTTGGAGCAAAGGTTTCAGCAAGTTAACACAAACACATTTTCTCCCTCCCTTCTCTGAAATGTCCAGTTCCCCCTTTCAGTGCACCCCGTACATCAACCAGCCAGGAAGATGTCAGACAGAAATCCTGACATGGAATTCCAAATATGTGAGAAATGGATCGGCGCACTTTTGGATACAATGTGTATGCTAACATGTTAAACAAACAGAAAATATTAAAAGCTGCAAAATTCCTTGCTGAAAATCAGAACACTGTTACCACCAAAAATGTCCCACGATCTAAAATTCATGTACCTCTTCACGGCTGTTACTCCATTCCAAGAAATTGATAATGATAACCTGAACATGTTCAGGTTACAGGTGGCAAGTTATTAAAAGACAAGGGAGTCATAGGAACTGAAAAACTGTCATCATTATTTTACCTACAGCCTGTCAGGTATTCTGTGACAAGAACGACGGGGCGGCTCAGAACAGACTTACAGTTAAAGACATGTATAGTGAAAAAGATGGATGGATGTGACAGAAAAAGAGAAAGAAAAGAGCAGGAACCGGCTCCGGCAGTTACAGTATCTGTGTCCGTAAGTGAGAGATGAGCAGATCACATGGTTTCGGGGAAAGTGGAGGAGGTCTGGCTTTCCTCCTTCATGCGCTTCATGCACTCATGAACACTTTTTAGTCTTTCGGTGAAATCCTGCCTTCCGATTTGCACTCTCCTTCCCATCCCCCCCCCACCCCTTCTACCTCTCTGGCCTTCTGCCAACCTAAACTCTGAGAAAAAAGGGGGATGGGGGAAGTAAGAGCTGGGAAAAAACAGCCGGGAAGAGAGGTATAATGTGTGGCGAGAGGTTTTCCTTCACTCGTATGAGTGCACGTTGCGAATTTGACTTTGAAAACCTATATTCCAGGTCATCAGGGACACATCCGCGGTACCCAATCAGAGTTCAGAGGGGTGCACCTGAGGAATGCAGCTTGGGGGATGGCCCGTAAGGCTATTTAATCAGGTTAAAACTGACAGGTGACACTTGCTAGACTCTGGCAGGACACAAGGCACGACTTACTGGAATTACAGGCTGATCTGATTCCTGTGTTCACAGCATGGCACTCCATTGCATAACCAAATCCCTTTGCATGGTCATGGCAGTGTTTTGATGGCAGGACACGCAAGTGTGTGCCAACAGGTGTGGAGAATTTGAGAAGAATTGACAAAAAAAAAGTCATCTGGGTTCTTGAGACATTGA
This sequence comes from Paracanthobrama guichenoti, assembly GCA_018749465.1. Lineage (NCBI taxonomy): Eukaryota > Metazoa > Chordata > Actinopteri > Cypriniformes > Gobionidae > Paracanthobrama > Paracanthobrama guichenoti. Next base: position 18,461,773 of record CM031953.1, read on the forward strand.
GACAGCTGTTAATAAGCATCTCTTTTGAAAATATTCTATTAGTGTCATGGTCTCTGGAAAGAGATGGTCCTTTAGTCTCTAAATGTTGTCTCTTTAATTACTGCTAGTGGAACGAGTACAGATAATGGCAAAGGATGAGATGGCAAAACTGTGTAGCCTTAAACTTTCATAGTAGCTTACTGTAAATCCAATTAGGCACCATATGGAGTGATAGAGAGAAGGGAACTGAGGGAAGGGAAAGAAAGAAAGAAAGAAAGAAAGAAAGAAAGAAAGAAAGAAAGAAAGAAAGAAAGAAAGAAAGAAAGAAAGAAAGAAAGAAAGAAAGAAAGAAAGAAAGAAAGGACATGAAAGAAGGAAAAGGAATGAAGGACCAAGGTAAAACAAAAAGGAGGGAAAGAAAAAAGGTAGTAAATAGATCGTAAAGAAAGATGGAAGGAAATAAAGGAAGGAAGGAAGGAAGGAAGGAAGGAAGGAAGGGAAGGAAGGAAGGAAGGAAGGAAGGAAAGGAAGGAAGGAAGGAAGGAAGGAAGGAAGGAAGGACAAGTAAGATAAACCAGAAGTAGAATGTCTACGTGGCAGGCAGAGGGTCTACAGCTGAGAGAGAGAGAGAGAGAGAGAGAGAGAGAGAGAGAGAGAGAGAGAGAGAGAGAGAGAGAGAGAGAGAGAGAGAGAGAGAGAGAGAGAGAGAGAGAGAGAGAGAGAGATTATACATATAGATATATTACTATTTGAGGAATATGGTCACTGACCGTATATAAAATTCATGAAATGAAATGCAGCCCATGTACACTGTACTGCAGCAAGACTGCGGCCAGCACCAGAGATCACAGAAAGTGACTCACAGATAAAGTGTTATTGAAATGCTTAATTTAGAAAGCCAACTATAAGTAAGACACTAGTAGTTTGATCCACAAAGATACACACTCCCTGAGTGTGTAAACACTGTACTTTTGTGGTGCTATCAAAACATTGCCATTTATTTTATTATCCTGAAACAATGGCTGAATCAAAGGCATGAGTTTGGGGCGGGATTATCTGCATGTTTGACCAATGGCATATGTGTTTATATACATTTTTTCTGTTCTGTTTGGTAATATCTGGTAGCACAGAAACAGCACAACAGCCACTTCTGAAAAACACTGTTGAAAGTGGATCAGACCGAGCACCACAACAAACTTGTAGCCAATCAGCAGTAGGGGGCATGTCCACTCTTGATGGGGGAGGAGAAAGAGTGAGCAAGAGGGAGATTTGAAGAAAGACATTACAAAAGAGAATAAGTCAGAGGAATATCACTGGGAAAAAGAAGGGTTATGATCGGGCAAGTGTTTCCAGCATGTGCCGTCTCAATACATGAACTTCATATCCAGAACTGCTTTCACACACTTCTCACGTTTCATATGAGAAAAAAATACCATCAAATACACCCTGAAAATTAAAATAAAAGTCCTTATGACAAACCGTCAAAATAAAAGTTTGGTTCAACTTCCAAGAAATTATGACATAAATATAACACTACTAATGTACTTCTCAAAATAATAATAATAATATATATATATATATATATATATATATATATATATATATATATATATAAAGTTTGTGTTTGCATAATATGTGTATGTACTGTGTATAATTATTATGTATATATAAATACACAAACATGCATGTATATATAAAGAGATTTTTGTTATATTTATATATAACAAATTATATATAAATATATACATATACACACACATAAAATATTTCATAAATATATTATACATGCATGAGTGTGTATTTAAATATACATAATTATACACCGTACACACACACATAAATGATACACAGCATCTTATTTGACAAAAGATTTTTGTGAGGTTTTGTTGTAAATTAATTGTTATTTTTCATTTGATTACATTTTAAAAGCTTGATTAAATTATTAAAAATTTATATTAAATCATAAAACAGAATTACTAAAAATTTTATGGAAAACACAAAATTTTGGGAAAAATAAAAATGGATTTCATGAGGGCCTAAATTAAAAGGAAGATACTCTGTCGAGTTTAATTGTGAACAAAAGAGTTTAAATTCATTCTCAAGGTCAAACAAATATGTGTAAAGCATTATCATCCCCATTAATGGTAAATTAATAATCGCGATAAATATCAATATCGTATGATATGGAAAAAAATATTGTGGCCAGCCCTATCGCAGAGCAAGCCATAGCTTCCTACAAAGAGCTTACTTGTAGTTATCTCTAATTGAATAAAAGAAAATTGCCCACTTCACCTTCAAGAATGAAAGTTCCTTATCCCTACTGGTGTAGCATTTTCCTGATAAGCATTTACGGCTGATTGTACAATTTGTGAAGGAGATGAAAAAGTGGAAAAGCAGGTGACAAGATGTGTTGGAACTAAGAATGGGGTTGTGGCAGGCGGTGTGTGTGAGACTCTCTTTGACCTAGGCGATTGTTGGCAGGCGGTGGGAAGCCTCACACTCTGAATGCTAAGTAGCGCTGCCATTGTCTGAGGGGTGCAGCGGCAGTCGCATATGTTACCCGTCGCTCTGGCAACCACTCCCTCCAACACCCCAACCCCCCTAAGCATTACACATAATCTCTCAACGCAGCATCATCACCAAAGGCAGCCGTCCCGCAAGCAGGAATCCCTTCCACTGGGACTATTTTCTCTCTGAGATGAAGCAATACAGTGACTTCTGAGCCCAGGAAGGAATCATAATTGCGATTTATGCAATCATGAACACTCTACAACTGGAAGACACTGATATGCATCAAGTAATGCAATCGCTATCCGACATAAGTGTAACCATGTGTGCACACAATAGTTCATTTCTACAGCCACATGTTTTTGCTGAGGTTTGTGGTCAATGTTGATCACTGCTGAACAGCTAGGGCTGAAATAATACGATTTCCAATAACAAAGCAATAACAAAATATTTTGGGAATTATAAACCCTTTGTCATGGAAAACTAAAATGAAACTGATTGGGAAGATCTCAATGAGGGAGGCCACAAAGATGAGATCAAAAATGAGAAGTCTGAAAAATATCTTACTTGATCTAGTTTAAATTTAAGTTTTTAGGCTTATAGGGCCCTATCATACACCCGGCGCAATGCTATGCCAGGTGCAACGCAAGTGTTTTTTGCAAGTTTTAGCCCAATGCAGTTATCCTTTTCATGTCCAGCGCCATGTTGTTTAAATAGCAAATGCACTCACGCCCATCTGGTCTGAAAACGGGGTGTGTTCAGGCGCATTGTTAGTGCGTTGCTATTTTGAGGCAACTGAAATAAGACTGCTCCATTGACCAACAAAACCCTGGTCTAAAGTCAATAGCGCTGACCGTTTTTTCTGTCGTTAAACTAGCAAAAGTGGATTCGGACACACCCTAAGTGCACCTGCGCTTCAAACCATGTGCTCGTCGTTAAAAGGGGGTCTAATGCCATTTCATGCATTCTGACTTATTTACACTGTTAAAGAGTTGGATTCTCATGCTAAACATGGACAAAGTTTCAAAAAACGAGTTGGAAATATCACGGAGTATTTTAGTGCCAAACACACTCCTTCAGGATTTGAACAAGTTTCGGTAAAAATAAATAAATAAATAAATATGAGTGTGGCCCTGTATGACATTATAAAGGGTGGAATTCCTTGTATGGGCACTTCTCCCAGATGAGCGTGTGTGCACGTCAACCAGAGCGAGAGCAAGAGCACAATCAATGAGCTTTGTTTGGTCTACGGGAGCCGTCGGCAGCGCTGTCATTTTGTTTTTAGACTACGAAATCAACAATGTCACTAAAGAAGTGTGTTTTTGGTTGTGACGGAAAGATAGCCTTGTTCAGCTTCCCAAATAATCCAGTGTTAAGGAAACAGTGGATGCAGTTTGTTTTTCAGGAGCAGCAAAAGAGTTCTGCAAGTGTGTTTGTTTGTTCACGAGTTGAAACCACAGGCGGTGAGTGAAACTGCATTAAATGTCTGGGTTTTGTTGGCAATTGCCATGTAAGTGTATATAATGTCAACAACACGACCGTATACTGAATCGAAAGTTATCCAGGGATAATGCGATGATGTATTGTGTGTGTGTGTGTGTGTGTGTGTGTGTGTGTGTGCTTGTGACTCCCCACCCACTGCACGTCTCCACAAGTTCGGCTGTTTTCAGAAAGAATCGGTACAGCGTATCCGTCTTTTATAAATATGATCAAACTAAAGACTCTTCGGAGATATGAAGGATGTAATACTACTCTATAGGTACTGAAGATTAACATGAGACTGGCAGAAACTGTGTGTGTTATGTACCCTTAAAAATAGTGCCCTTAGTATGAATATGTTAGTCTTTAGGCCATGTGTCCACCAAAGTGTTTTTCAGTCTTAGGCCATGTGTCCACCAAAGCGTTTTTCAGTTGAGACATAACTGCTTGTTATGACACGGAATATCCGTGGAAGTGTTTGCTAGCATCTCATTTCACAGACAGTTTGTTTCTGTATTGATTCTATATAAAATTGCCGATACAATGTTAAGTATTTGATCTGGCTCTGGTTTTAAATATTTTTTTCTCCATTATTATGCTGCTTGTTTTCATCTGTTGACGTTGTACAGTACAAGCAGAATGTGGCGGTTGGTCGGTGTTGTATTTGTCCGCTGTGACTGGATGGCTGCCTGAAAAGTGACAGTGATGAGCGCTGCGCTTTACTCAAAGTTGAACATTCTTCAACTTTTGGCGACCAGTAAAAAACGCTCAGTGCTTAAAGCGTGGAATACTCACTCGGCGCCTTGTTACGCTCAGGGCATTCTAAAAACGTGGCGCTCCCATTGAAAACAAGGGAATACGCCAGCCGCGTGAAAAAACGCTTTGGTGGACACACGGACTTACTGTTATCTAGAAGCTATTGTGCTCCAAAACAATGACAAAATTCGCATTTAGATGATATAAGCATTCAAAACTTAGTTTCTCACTTCCGCCAATATGGATCAGTGATTTTGATGACATCACCCTGCTTCTCATCAGATGTTCTGTCCAATCAAATGCTCTCTGAAGCCTCTGCCCCCAATTAGCCACTGAAGCTACAGCTAAAATCAGTCACTTGTTCACACATTTACTATTTTCTACATAGTGAATGGCACATAGTGCACTATATACGGAATAGGGAACGATTCAAACACTGTAAATATGCTTTCTATTGGGGCGAATTAAGTCTGGTTTCACGTTAGTGTCACGTGAACTGCTGCAACGCGCACACAGTCTGCTCCGGTCCAGAGACACGACAGCGCAGAGCGGATTATATGCGTGAATTGGCACATGCCAGAAAACGTATCGGACCCATTTGAATTCTGCACAGAATGCTATATTTTAAAGCAATATGGAGGAGATTAGGAGGATAAGCAGTTAGAGATTAGGAGGATTTTAAAAAAAGGAAAGGAGCTGTTCGATATGTCACGACTAAACAGTTTCAGTGGAAATTATGTCAATACATTGAATAATGCTGTGCATTTCAAGGCACTTCAGTGGGTCTTTAAGACTGCCCACACTAAAAGATTTTTTCAGGTCGTATCAGAATCTTATCAGATTTTCAAAATGTGACAGATGATGACAAAAATGTGACCAAGACAGCACACCACACCCTAACAGATTCCATTCACAAACAACCAGAGTACAGACTGTGAAGACGGTCAATTTTGTGCGGTTAAACGTGACTTTAGAGTAAACAAACATGGTGGATGACGGGCTAGAAAAAAAATGGCAGTAATAGTGTTTGAACTGCTTTTTACAGAACATTCACAGAAAAAAAAAGTAAAAGGTTTTGGATGAAGTCGTGTTGTGCTTCTGTCCTCCGTCAGTGCGCTTTCTGATTTGGTATCGTTTCATTCCATGTGCACGTTTGTCCTCGGGGTTCCCCAACACAACAGGATTTCTAATCGTTAGAGATTTACGATTTGAGATCTTCCAAGCAGAGTAAACCACTCGTTAAAACACTTCACACCAGAGGAAAATCTGATAAAATAATCCGTACGATCATCAAGATAATTGTTACTTTACCTAGGATTGTCGGAAGGGGAGAACCAAAATCGGCCCGGTTATCTTGCAGTGTGCGGATGCGTATAGTATTGTTGATGCGTTTAGTTTTAGTATTGTCTAAAGACAATAAGCCAAATTCATACCCTTTTCATCTCTCAAGTAAGACAGCGTCAAAGATATATACACAGCCTGATTTTAAAGCATTGTAGTCAATCACACATATGTTGTTGAGTGTGTGAAAGGAATGGCCAATCAGAGGTGTTTAAGCACAGTGTTCAAGAACATCTGACTTTAGTACAAAGACGTTTGCATGGTCAATGCCAAAATTTTTGATTATTTGATTAGTGACATTAAATTTGAAACATTTCTACTTCATTCAATTACTAGATTGGACCCTACTGCAAGTCTTGACAAATAAATGTTTTAGGATGCATGAATGAGAGCCAAAAGAGTCACTATGCCAAATAAAGCCAAATCAGAGCATGTGGAAGGCATACAAATGATGACATCCTGACCATTTATCACACATGCACATACGTTACAAAAATTAAATTCATTGTATGTAGACTAGAGTGAGGTATAGTGCACACTATTTCCTTATTGATTGATATGCAAGGGAAATAAGAGGTGATAATGAGACTTAATCTGCGGAAAATTATTATCTGAAGAAGTCTGAGGAATATCAAGTAGATATCAAGTTTCACTCCACTATGGTGCATTCACACTGGCGACGGCGATAACACTTCTCATGTACTTGGGTGGCGTAATGCATTGCTGAACTGAATTGTGGGTTCCATTGTGTCACTGACGTTGCTTGCGGCAGAAGTTGAAAAATGTTCAACTTTTCAAGCGCCAACACAGGCGGCAGCCAATCAGGTCGCCTTTGCAAATACCCTAGCGCAGACGCTAGCCAATTGCATTCATGCAACAACGGAAAAGTAATATGATTGGCTGTTGTCCCTATGACGGTTGCGTCAGCACCAAGCTTCAGACACACCCTCCGTCAAGCATCGATGCTAGTATTTGGCATATGCATTTAATGAAGATATAACACTAGAGTCATTTTGCTTCACACTGTTAACAGAACAATTCACCCAAAAAAGAAAATGCTGTTATTTACTCACCCTTGTGTCACTCCAAACTTGTATAGCTTTCTTTCTTAGTTGGTTTGGATGGATTCATTTACCACTACCTTTAGGGTGAAACTTGTGGGTGCCATTCACTTTCATTATATGGACAAAACTAGTTCTTCAAAATATCTTCTTTTGTGTTCCACAGAGGAAATAAAGTAATGTTTGGAATGACATGAGGGTGAGTTTTTGGAACTAACCGGTTTTCAAATGATTTGTGCAGTTCTCTTTGGTGACACTAGTTGCACAAAAATGACACTTCACCTTTAAATTTTCCTCAGCAAATCGTGGCAGAACAACAGAAATTCTCAAAGAGCTCAAGAGGGTGACCCAGATTTGCAGTACGCCTATTGCTCAATTACTTAACTCGACTCTGTCTAAACAGCCTTTTCTTGACTGATTACTCCACATCACAATAAATCAGCCAGAGATTCCTATAATACATTTAGCCTGACCCACACTAGCGAACATGACTTGTGACGTGATTTACTTTCAATATCAGACTAGAATGACGTAGCCTCATATCTGTTGATGTTTTCTGTTTAGTTGTGGAGGGGGAAATGTCTCGGCTTCTAGGTGATGACGGTATATGAGTAGTTTCTTAATTTTTTTTTTTTTACAAATATTAGTAAACATAAAGAGGGTCAGAGAAATCATTATGCCAAAAAATTGGCACAATGTCAAAGAATTAGGCTAGATAATAAGATATGGCATATGGCTTATGGCTGTTGGCATATGCAAACAAATAACACTAGACCTTTTCTTAAAACTGACCTTTTTACTGAGCAAATTTGTAAATAATTTTAACCAGCTCATCCCAAAGTACATATATGAAGTTGTTTGTCTGGCGGATGGATAAACAAGTGAAAACAAAAATCACATAAATTTACACTTAAGAGATCACAGGAATCATATTTTTGGAAAATAATATTTTCTAAACTTGCAGTTGAGCTTGTTTGGCTAAGGCCAACAAGCAGCCATTTACAACACAACACCAACTTCCTAGTCCCACCCTAGCAACCAGCAACAACACCCTAGCAACCGTACATATGCCATTCTGGTCTCTTTTGACTTAGGCCTTTAGGAGAAAAAACATTTGAATACAAAAGTAGAAAATACAGCAGGTAACCATTACCAGATTCTGAATGATCTGAAACTGTTATGGACACAAAGCTGGGACTGTCAAGTTCAACGAACAAAGCAAGTGCCAAGAGGACCGACAAACAACAATAGATACCAACCAAGTAAATCCCTTCGATGTAATCGATACACACCCCGATCACCCTGGCAACAGCTGCTATATTATATTAATATGAACTAATACAATCTTATTAGTAATTTCGTCGCCATAACGGCTTACACATGAATGTAAACAAACACGTCAGGTGATGTGATTACAAAGCGAAATTCGCACTCGTTTGCCCATTAATCTGCGTGAGACACAAGGGGCTTTGTTGTTAGTGAAGGATACTGGGTAGGCGGCACGGCTGACGGCGGAGGAGCGCTCTGGACTCCCGGTGGTAACGACACGGAGGTCAGCGCTGCGCGGAGCTGCGTTGGCGGTGCCGGTCCGGTAACATGTCCGCTAACAGAGACAGCGGCCGGTTTAGAAACCGCTTTCGGTGGCAAACTCATTGCAGAAATTTAAACCAAAACAAAAAATACGCAGCTGAAAACGGTCGCACGTTCCAACAATATCTGGCCGTCTCTTCTCTCTACGAAGGCCGGGACGTGTGTATATCCTTATGCCATGGATTTCATTCAAATCTGGCTGTTAGTAGCAAAAATGTCATTTTATCTTTGAAATCGGGGGTTGTAGCTGCTCTACGCATGGGGACGATAGGGGGGTTGTTTCCCCCTCCAGCCACCCTGGATCTCCCCGGTTAAATTGTTCTTCGCCTCCTCAGATGGCCGTCTCCGGATTTCTTTTTTCCGCTTTGCGTTGTAACATCACATTAACGAGTCGCATTATAGGAATTTCTCATAAAGATGGGAGACTTCGCTCAACATGGCGTTGTTGCGGCTGCTTCCAGCAGTCCGGCTGGAAGGACGGTTCGGTAAACGTCGGGTGAATTCGGAGATGCTCGGGTTCACCTTACGCCACTCCGTAGTGATCGGAAGAACGACTCATTTTTACGAATCGGTTCATTTGAATAGTTCGTTTCAAAGATGCGGTTTGTGATTATTTTACGTCGTGACGCAATTACGTTTTCAAGACGTCCCTGACAATATTTGCGAGATCTACAAAGTATTTATTTTGCATTTACCCGATTGTATCCTTATTCTGACTTTTATTATATTACCCCAGGATATTTTAAGTGTTTTAATATTAAATATTTGCATTTGAACAATAGTGCATGTATAATCGAAATGTTTATTGAACATGCTCTAAAACAGCAAAATGTCTTGCTTTTACATTTAACCGTAATATGCATTTACATTAAACAAGACTTCAGTAAATATCCTGAATGGAAAAAAAATGCAACACTTTTTGTTTGAAAAACCTCAATTATATTATTAAAACCAATTCATTCGTTGTGTGTGTGTGTGTGTTGATAAAACTGTAAAGCAATCAAGTCTTAAATGTATTTCCAGTACATTTTAATATTTCAGTTATACTTCTAAATTAACTTTTTGCCTTGCCACATCAGTCAAATTCGAAATAGGTTCTTGGTTCAGTCGGCGAGCTGTTGACTCGAGAACCGCTCGAAACTGATTCAGTTCGTTTTTTGAACGACTCGTTCGCGAATCGGACAATTTAATACGCTAATAAGTGACGTCATAAGGGCAGTCGCCACATGCCTTCACTGTTTCACACAATGAATGGCATCTCAGTTACATTCCAAGCTATCAGTCTTCAGTGTAAGAAATGAATGGGTCATGCGCGGTATATGATGACTGAATATAAGACTGCAATTCCATCTTTATTTTTAAAAAAAAGGTCCCGTCCAGATGATGGTTGCAGTATTATGTTTGATGAAGGCTTTTAGTCAACTCAAGCGTTTATGGAACAGATACGCTTGCTGATGTTGTTGAGTATGTATACTAGGGTTAGATTATGGGAGCTTAATAATATTAGCAAACATTTTGACAAGCATTTCTGTTGCCATTAATATATGAGAATGTGGCGACATCTGTTGGTCATGTTTGCAAGGGGACAGAGAGACTAACTAAACCACAAAACTAATGTTAACAAATTAAGTGTTACACACTTTTTCTATTTATTTTGAGGGTGGAGGGGGCATTTGGAATCTGTGTGCAATGACATTTTTTTTCCCAGCAAGTCTCATATTTGCATAGTTCCAAAGGCACTTGTATGGCGGTCCAAAAACAAATCCAATAGAACAACATATAGGATGTGATGGAAGAGACTTGTATTAAACTTGTTAACCATGAAGCAAAGTTATTTAACAATATTGCACGATGTGTTGCCGATAAGAATTGGCAAACATTACAGACAAAGAAAAACACCAACAACGTAATACAGAGAACATAAATATCATTTCCCATTAGAAAAATAAAAGCATTTGCTAAAAAGGCACGTATTCAAAGAAAACTTATTTGCAAAAGTGGCAATTCCTTCTCTCATTTAACCACGAACTTCCAGTGTTTTGAATGCCTGTATAAGAATAAACTCCATTAGACTTCCAAGGAGTCATTATTTACACCTACTCCTCATTAAGAGGCAAATAATTGCTGGAAAGCATGTAGTCCACTATAAATCCACCAGCTTTCTGGCAGTCTAGATTAGGCAACCTGAGATGGACGTTTGGTATTTTGAGAGCGATAACAGTGGTCGCTTCGCCACCTCGCTCCAGCTCCAGGATCAGTCCCTGTCACCACAGCTCACACTTCTGCTTGGGGTTCATGGGTGAGTCTGTCTTGCAGCCAAAGTGCTGAGAGAACTCATGGGAATTGGAGATGGTGCCAATGACCCGGAAACGTGACGGACTGTGGGGGTCAGTGATAACGCCCTCGTGAGAGCTTTCAGGTGTCCGAACTGAGCACCACACCTACAAAAAAAGGAAACAAAGGGTTTTATTAGACCATAATAGGGCATAACCATTACAGGATGCTACGGTGTTGTCGGTATTTAGTTTTACATTTTTATTCCTGTTTTATTTTTTATTAAAAATGTTTATTTTGAATCTTTTCATTTTAGTTTAAATTTCATTAGTTTTTACCCCAATGTTTGTTGTTAATGTGTTTTAGTTTTTTCAGTTTCAGAATTTTAGGGCTGAAAAGTTAATGTGCTAATTCAAAATGCTGTTAAATTTCTCATTGCAGTCTAGTTATTGCTATCTACAGTTGCATTTTTAAAGATTTGAAGTATTATAATATACAATATATCAAAAACTAAAATTAAAGGTAACACTGCACAAATGGAAACTTATTGTGACGTGAACATGAACTAGTTCACACAAACTAACAATGAACAATACTTCTAAAGCATTTATTAATCTTAGTTAATGTTGATTTACACATTTACTAATATATTTAAAAAAAAAAAAAGTTGTATCTGTTAACATTATTTAGTGGACCTGAGTTGAAGAACTAAAAGATTAATACTGCAACCAGTGTATTGCTCATTGTTAGTTAATTTTAGTTAATGCATTAACTAAGGTTAACTAATGGGACCTTATTTTAAAGTGTTATCGAATTAGATATTTCATAGATTAAATATTTTTTATTTTAGATAGTTAGAGAGTTTTTTGAGTCAAAAATACAGTTAATAGTCTAGTTGCTATCGTGTTGATAGACACACAGGCAGGCTGTAAAAGCTTGATGTATTATAATATGTAATGTATTAAAATAGTGTTATTTTGGTTAAAGGCACGATTTTTGGATTAAAATATCCAAAACCACTAAAACAATTTTATATATTTTGTTAACTTGTGTACGTACTTCATTCCAAATGTTTCCATGAATGTTTAAATCCAGAGAAATAAGACATTTTAATCAGGACACAGACCGTATCCGTGCGTCGCTTATAAATGACATCATACCTGCGATACCCTCAATATCAGGTTTTATTTTGTAGAAACCATGGAACCACCAAAGATGCTTTAATATATTATGTTTTATTAGACAGATGGGAAACTGTTTGGAGACATTCATAGACAGAAAACGAATGTTATATAGCTCAACACTTATTGTTTAAATCTTGTTTTCTTGATTTACCGCGAGTACCATGTTTTACCATGCCTATTATTGATCTAGCTTACTGCAGTGTACAACAAGTGTCTCATAGTAGCCGCCGACCAGATGCATAACTTTCAACACACTCAAATGTATCTAATATGATAAAACAGCGCTGCGTTACCCCACATACGCATGAGCGGAAGAAGCGGAAGCGCTCATCTGCGGCATAATTAAAGCTCCACGAAATCAAAGTGTCATCAAGATACCCCTTTGTTTTGAATAAGCGACCTCTAGCGGCGATAAATTACATATTGTGGCTTTAACCGTACATCTTCCCACCCCCTATATTATTATAGGGACATTCTAATCTAGGGATATTCATGGGGTCCCACCTTTCAAATATGTCTGCAATTTTTATATGAAAATACAGAATTTTGTGTCCATCAGGTAAAAATTGTGTCCCCAAGTAATAGCATAGGCTATGCACACCTCTCTTCAATAATACACATCAGAGGTAAATGTTCAAAACAAAATGTGAGAAATATTGATTCTTGTCTTAGCAAAAAAAGACTTTGAAGTGCAACGGTTTGTGGGCAGTAAAACAACAAAAATCTTTAAAACAAGTGTAACATCACAGATAACAGAAAGCAAACATTTTTTAGGCACAAACCTGAGCAAATCCCACAAAGAACAGCTGATGATTGGTCATTCCAAGGGCAGGCAGGGTGGCCTCCTCACCATTCTTCTCGATCCAGTTTACATAAGCCTGCAAAGCAAGTGTGATAACATTAGTCCGCAAATAATTCTGCATGCTACACTGCATGGTGAGATCACAAATAAACAGTGCCCTTGTGTCAACAGTTATTTTCCTCTCCATCAGAGAGGTTAACGCAGAGTCTTCTCCGGCAATATGCTTTGCGCATCTGCTCTGTAACCTATGCCTTTTTAGCCAACGGAAAGAATCTGAGCGGCTGGAGGTAGAGCGGTCCATTCCGAGCCACCTGTTGCACTGTGAGGCTTTTCAGCAAGACAGGATCACAACGGCCCCAAAGCTATCAAAGCCGCCAACGAGAGACATATAGATAATGCCTTTCGTATCAGATTCTCATACGTCATTCGCCGTAGCTGTTGTCATGTTATGGAACGTAACCATTGGCGTCTCATCTCTTTATAACTCTCTAATGAATGAAACAAATCTGTTAACTGGATTAAATCGATTTAAATTCTAGATCCTGCAAAGTCTTGTTCCACAACAGGATCTTCACAAACCTTATAAGCTGCCCTCAGGCCTCCGTTGTCAGCAATATTTTCTCCCAAAGTGTGTTTCCCGTTCAGAGGTTCTTTATTTATACTGTAGTTGCTGTACTGCTCCACCATGCACTGGGTCTGGAGTTTAAAAGCTTCCACCGAAGAATTTTGCCACCACGAACGCAAATTCCCATCCTTATCATACTCTCTTCCTGTAGGACATGTTTAAAACACTGTGTTATAACACACACATATTGATCAAAGGTTACATACACATTACAACATTACAGTTCTGTAATAAAAGCCGATGTTAGTATTTATTAACAATTTGATATTATTACAAATCATACAGGACAATAATATGACATCATATAATATAATATAATAATATAATATAAACAATAATAAAATGCAAACAATAAAAATTCCTATTTATTAAAAGTATACATTAATATTAATAACATTAAAATTATATTGTTATATTAACTTTATGAATGAAGAAAGGATTCTAACACCAGTACTAGTATATATATATATATATATATATATATATATATATATATATATATATATATATATATATATATATATATATATATATATATATATACACACACACACTCACCTAAAGGATTATTAGGAACACCATACTAATACTGTGTTTGACCCCCTTTCGCCTTCAGAACTGCCTTAATTCTACGTGGCATTGATTCAACAAGGTGCTGAAAGCATTCTTTAGAAATGTTGGCCCATATAGATAGGATAGCATCTTGCAGTTGATGGAGATTTGTGGGATGCACATCCAGGGCACAAAGCTCCCGTTCCACCACATCCCAAAGATGCTCTATTGGGTTGAGATCTGGTGACTGTGGGGGCCATTTTAGTACAGTGACCTCATTGTCAAGTCAAGTCAAGTCAAGTTGAGCTTTATTGTCATTCCGCTACATGTGGGGACATACAGTGGAACGAAATGTCGTGCCTCACAGGACCACGGTGCTACATAAGTACAGACATACAACCATTAGGTAAAACACTATAAACCTATACATAAACTAACGTACTGACAGATTTGACTATAAATATACTATATATAAATATAAATGTTAACCTATACATGTCTGGGGAACAGTGCAAGATTATTGTAGTGCATGAGCATGTAAACATACATATATTATAGAGTCTGGGGGTTGATTTCAGGTTTGTATGGGGTTTGTATGGGGTCTCAGGGAGGGCCGGGGGGGTTTGAGTTCAGGGCTCTCACAGCCTGGGGGAAAAAGCTGTTGAGCAGTCTGGTGGAGCGGGCTCTGATGCTCCTGAACCGTCTTCCTGATGGAAGGAGCTGGAAGAGACTGTGGGTGGGGTGGGTGGGGTCCTTCATGATACAGTTTGCTTTGCTGGAGCATCGTGCAAAGAAAATATCCAGGATGGAGGGGAGAGAGGCACTGATGATCCTTGTAGCTGTGTTCACTGTCCGCTGTAGGGTCTTGCGGTCCGCTGCACTACAGTTCCCATACCAGACAGAGATGCAGCTGGTCAACACCAGAGACAGGTGTTGACCACCAGACAGAGATGCAGCTGGTCATGTTCAAGAAACCAATTTGAAATGATTCGAGCTTTGTGACATGGTGCATTATCCTGCTGGAAGTAGCCATCAGAGAATGGGTACATGGTGGTCATAAAGGGATGGACATGGTCAGAAACAATGCTCAGGTAGGCCGTGGCATTTAAACGATGCCCAATTGGCACTAAGGGGCCTAAAGTGTGCCAAGAAAACATCCCCCACACCATTACACCACCACCACCAGCCTGCACAGTGGTAACAAGGCATGATGGACCCATGTTCTCATTCTGTTTACGCCAAATTCTGACTCTACCATCTGAATGTCTCAACAGAAATCGAGACTCATCAGGCAACATTTTTCCAGTCTTCAACTGTCCAATTTTGGTGAGCTTGTGCAAATTGTAGCCTCTTTTTCCTATTTGTAGTGGAGATGAGTGGTACCCGGTGGGGTCTTCTGCTGTTGTAGCCCATCCGTCTCAAGGTTGTGCGTGTTGTGGCTTCACAAATGCTTTGCTGCATACCTCAGTTGTAACGAGTGGTTATTTCAGTCAAAGTTGCTCTTCTATCAGCTTGAATCAGTCGGCCCATTCTCCTCTGACCTCTAGCATCAACAAGGCATTTTTAACCCACAGGACTGCCGCATACTGGATGTTTTTCCCTTTTCACAGCATTCTTTGTAAACCCTAGAAATGGTTTTGCGTGAAAATCCCAGTAACTGAGCAGATTGTGAAATACTCAGACCGGCCCGTCTGGCACCAACAATCATGCCACGCTCAAAATTGCTTAAATCACCTTTCTTTCCCATTCTGACATTCAGTTTGGAGTTCAGGAGATTGTCTTGACCAGGACCACACCCCTAAATGCATTGCATTGAAGCAACTGCCATGTGATTGATTGATTAGATAATTGCATTAATGAGAAATTGAACAGGTGTTCCTAATAATCCTTTAGGTGAGTGTATAATATATATGTATATATACATTTTGTATATATACATTTTATATATATATATATATATATATATATATATATATATATATATATATATATATATATATATATACACATATATATATATATATATATATATATATATATATATATATATATATATATATATATATATATATATATATATATATATATACACACATACATATATATATATACACACACACACACACACACACATATATACATATATATATATATATATATATATATATATATATATATATATATACATACATACACACACAGACATACATACAGTTTACATACTCAAAAGTTTACATACCCTAAAATTATACACCGATCAACACGATTATACACATACAAAATCAAAAGACGAACATTGTTTTTACATTACTTGTATTACTGATTACTAATAATACTTGCTAGACTGAGATTCTAAAAACTGAGTGATAGGCATTATTTGTTAGTCTAATATTAATTTAATAATTGAATACTCATTTAATGATGTGTGAGATGTATTCACTATTACCATAGCAAACACACAGTTATATAGTTACTCCTGTGGTTTTGTAACTCATTGCATTGCAATAATGAATCAGTGGCACACTTGACTCTTTACAGCAAATGACTGAATCTTACATACTGGAGACCTAACCATGTGAAATAATAGAATCATATTTTAAAGAGAATAATTCTGTTACCTTGATCATCAAATGCATGGGTGAGCTCATGCCCCATAACCACTCCTATACCACCAAAATTCATTGCTCTAGAAAACAACGGATACACAACAGAATGAGGTAAGTGATATAGCATCCAACTACAAGACTGGGCAGCTGCAAACTGCCTCTTTCCAAAAACCCAAGCAAGAAGTTAAATAAGAAGGTGAGGTTTTGTTAGTGGGAGACTCTTACTTAGGCCAAGCATGGTTATAAAAGGGAGTCTGCAGAATGCCTGCTGGAAGTACCATCTCATTCTTTGTGGGGTTGTAATAGGCATTAACTGTTGGTGGAGTCATACTCCATCTGTACACAGAGAGAAAAGCAAGAAAGAAAAATTCAATCACTTCACTGTTGTACACATTTACATTTATGCATTTGGCAGACACTTTTATCCAAAGCGACTTACATTGCATTCAAGGTACACATTTTTACATATTTGTCAGTTCTTGCTTTCCCTGGGAATTGAACCCATGACCTTGGCGTTGCTAGCGCCACGCTCTTATTGTTTGAGCTACAGGAAAGCTACATAAACACATAAACTGACAATGGAGTGGTTTTAATACAAAAATTAAAATTCTGCATTATTTACTTACCCTCATGTTGTTCCAAACCTGTATGCATTTTGACAAATCTCAGTGTTTTTTTCATATAATGAAAGTCAATGGGGTCCAATGTTGTTTTGTGTTCTTTTGTATTCCACAGAAGAAAAAAAGTCAACAAGGGTTTGGAAAGACATGAGAGGGAGTAAATGACAGTGTAGTTATTGTTAACTAAACCTAAAACTAAATCAGAAACTATTAAGAAGTTGGTTTCCATAATTGAAATGAAGCTGAAATAAAATATAAATATTAGATGAATCATTTAAACTTTAAAAACTTTAACACAAATGTGTCCTTGGCAACTAACTGAAATAAACAATGTACTAAAATTACTATAACCAAAATATAAATACATATAAAAAAATATAATACAAATAAAAATTTAACTGAAAATATAAAAATAAAAGCCAATTCAAAACATTAATAAATACTATAAAAGTATATAAATAATACTAAAATAACATCATTTTCATTTTTGGGTGAACTATCCCTTTAAGATTTAAGTTTGTGTGCGTGTTGGACTGATACTCACTGATCTCTGTTGGGGTTTTTCTCAACTGGTCAGCCGTCACTCGTGCAGAGAAGTTGTAATAATTCATCACGTTTTGAAAGTAAAGCTCTGAAACAACATCAAACTGATGTACAGTTTGAGAGGCAGAGATATCAGTTCAGGCACACTACTACATTAAAAATATTTTCCATGCACCAAACACAAACAAACAAAATGTATACATACGTCATTAAACACCTTGTCCAGTTCTTTGTGGTTCATAATAAATTTTGGATAACCAACCATGTTGTATATTGCATCTGCCTAGACAAAGAAAAGGAAATAAAGAATTTGAGTGGCATTATAAGAGCATAGTTTAGAATTCAACACTAGGTGGCATTACAGAACATCAACAAGCATAAAACCTAGTGTGGAGTTTTGTTGCAATATGATGTATAGTTCCCAACCATTTTTGTATGATTTATTGGTCAACAGAGCACCAAGTGTCTCTGATATTCTGTTAGCTATATTCAACATTTCAAGTAATGGGATTTTTTTTTTTTTTGGTCTAAGGGCCAATTTTGTGTCCACACCTCAAAAAACTACAAACCCGATTCCAAAAAAGTTGGGACACTGTACAAATTGTGAGTAAAAACAGAATGCAATGATGTGGAAGTTTCAAATTTCAGTATTTTATTCAGAATACAACATAGATGACATATCAAATGTTTAAACTGAGAAAATTTATAATTTTAAGGGAAAAATAAGTTGATTTTAAATTTCATGGCATCAACACATCTCAAAAAAGTTGTGACAAGGCCATGTTTCCCACTGTGTGGCATCCCCTCTTCTTTTTATAACAGTCTGCAAACGTCTGGGGACTGAGGAGACAAGTTGCTCAGGTTTAGGAATATGAATGTTGTCCCATTCTTGTCTAATACAGGCTTCTAGTTGCTCAACTGTCTTAGGTCTTCTTTGTCGCATCTTCCTCTTTATGATGCGCCAAATGTTTTCTATGGGTG
This sequence comes from Paracanthobrama guichenoti, assembly GCA_018749465.1. Lineage (NCBI taxonomy): Eukaryota > Metazoa > Chordata > Actinopteri > Cypriniformes > Gobionidae > Paracanthobrama > Paracanthobrama guichenoti. The sequence continues at coordinate 18,480,674 of CM031953.1, forward strand.
AAAGTACCCGGATCCTTCTTCTACGCAGCCATGATGTTGTAATTGATGCAGTATGTGGTCTGGCACTGTCATGTTGGAAAATGCGAGGACTTCCCTGAAAGAGACGACACTGGATGGGAGCATATGTTGTTCTAGAACTTGGATATACCTTTCAGCATTGATGGTGCCTTTCCAGATGTGTAAGCTGCCCATGCCACACGCACTCATGCAACCCCATACCATCAGAGATGCAGGCTTCTGAACTGGGCGCTGATAACAACTTGGGTTGTCCTTGTCCTCTTTAGTCCGGATGACATGGCGTCCCAGTTTTCCAAAAAGAACATTTTAAATGAGCCTTGGCCCAGAGAAAACGCCTGCGCTTCTGGATCATGTTTAGATATGGCTTCTTTTTTGACCTATAGAGTTTTAGCCGCCAACGGCGAATGGCACGGTGGATTGTGTTTTCTGGAAGTATTCCTGAGCCCATGTTGTGATTTCCATTACAGTAGCATTCCTGTCTGTGATGCAGTGCCGTCTAAGGGCCCGAAGATCACGGGCATCCAGTATGGTTTTCCGGCCTTGACCCTTACGCACAGAGATTGTTCCAGATTCTCTGAATCTTTGGATGATATTATGCACTGTAGATGATGATAACTTCATTTTCTCTGAGAAACTCCTTTCTGATATTGCTCCAGTATTTTTGGCGCAGCATTGGGGAATTGTGATCCTCTGCCCATCTTGACTTCTGAGAGACACTGCCACTCTGAGAGGCTCTTTTTATACCCAATCATGTTGCCAATTGACCTAATAAGTTGCAAATTGGTCCTCCAGCTGTTCCTTATATGTACATTTAACTTTTCTGGCCTCTTATTGCTACCTGTCCCAACTTTTTTGGAATGTGTAGCTCTCATGAAATCAAAATGAGCCAATATTTGGCATGACATTTCAAAATGTCTCACTTTCAACATTTGATATGTTATTTATATTCTATTGTGAATAAAATATAAGTTTATGAGATTTGTAAATTATTGCATTCCTATTTTATTCACAATTTGTACAGTGTCCCAACTTTTTTGGAATCAGGTTTGTAATGAAAACTATAAACAAACACCAAAAAAAAAAAAAAAAACTAAAGCTAATACAAAATGGGAAAAGTCTGACATATTAGATAGGTGTTGATTTCAGCAAGATCCATCCCTGCGGACAAAAGCGGTGGAAACATCATGTGGGATTGTGCTGTCGGTTCTCACCTTTTCTTTTGCAGCTTTTTTTGTCTCAGGATCCATCCAGCCGACAGTCTTCAGGCTGTCTTCAAAGGCCCATTTGATCTCGGACACCATATCTTCAACCTGACAAACATATCAGGAGAGAATATAGTTTATAGGCCTGGAGGAAAAGACAGGGATGGCATGCAAAACATCACAAGATACTTACAAAAGCTTTGCTGTCTTCGGAAAAAGTAGCTTTGACAAAGAGCGCCCCGAGAGCAAAGCCCAGAGCGCTGTCCGTGTCGCTGACGCAAAGTTTCCAGCGTGGCGTGCAGCTCTGGAAAACACAAAGGTGCTAAATTAACAACTAGCATCCTCATTTGCACCTTAATCTTCTCAATGTGACATCTCACAAACAATCTACAGTACATCCAGAACTTCTGCAACTACACAAAGTCTAGTTTCCATGTGCACATCATGGGATTTAGCGTTTGAGGAAATGGCCACAAATAATTTGTTCAAGACATCTTAGACTAACAAATGTACATTTAACAAGACTCTCACTTTGTTTTTGTTTTTAAATTGTACCTTTATGGGTACAACAGTTTGTCACTGGGGCAGTACCCTTAAAAGGACATCTTTGTAACTTTTTTACCCTTAAAAGGTGCATTTTAGTACCTTTAAGTAGCAATATGTAACTTTAAAGGGATAGGTCACCCAAACATTTTAATTAGCCCATGATTTACTCACCCTCAAGCCATCCTAGGTGTATATGACATTCTGCTTTCAGACAAATATAATCTGAGTTATATTAAAATATGTCCTGGCTAATCCAAGCTTTATAATGGCAGCCCAAAATTTAAAGCCCAAAAAAGTGCATCCATCCATTATAAAAGTAATCCACATGGCTCTGGGGGTTAATAAAAGTCTTTTGAATTAAATCGATGGGTTCGTGTAAGAAAAATATCCATATTTAAAACTTTTTTAAAGTAAAATATCTAGCTTCTGGCGGACCGCCTTCCGTATTCAACTAAGGAATAAAATGTAACGCCTCTCGTACTTCAAAACACTTATGCTACGTCCGACGTCATTGGTGTGCCAGTTAAGTTTTTTTTCCCCCAAGCTGAATACGGAATGCCGGAAGCTTTTTTGGTCTTCAAATTTTGGGCTGCCATTCACTGCCATTATAAAGCTTGGAAGAGCCACGACATTTTTGAATATAACTCTGATTGTATTTGTCTGAAAGAAGAATGTCATATACACCTAGGATGGCTTGAGGGTCCTGAGAGTAAATCATGGGATCATTTTCATGAACCTTTAAGGTGAAAAAAAAAGGTACAAATACGTTATTTTAAGGGTACTGCCCTACTGTCAAGATGTTGTACAAGATGTAGTAAGGTAAAATTTGTACACTTTTTTTCTGATAGTGAAGGTAAACAGAAGGGTTTTTTTCCACTTCATCAATGAAACAAGGCATTGTTCTCTTGAAGATTCCTTGTATATGACGCCTAGATGTGGGCAGAAACAGGACATGTCTTGTCACATATTCAACTTCCCATCTCTTGTTTAGAAACGGAGGCTCTAGAGATAACGGCTAATAGCTCACAATGAAAGAATATGAGGGTAAAATGGAGTTTTAGTTTTTAAAGGAAATGAGATGTTAAGTGCACATTTCTGTGGAAACAGGGATACATGATTTCCAGGATTCTTGAATGAATATAAAGTTCAAAAGAACATTTAAAAGAACAAAATGCAATGAAATATGCAATAAAAGTGAATGGTGACCAGGGGTTGTCAAGCTTGATTCATTCTCAGCAGATGCGAAGATTATCAGTGAATAATGGCTTATTTTTGTCATGTGACTTCAAAAGTCTTGAAATTCAGCACAGACATGGATTCTTTTAACAATATGTTTAAATGGTACTTTTTGTCATTTTTGGGCTTTTACAGCTCTATGTCACATTTCACTTTCCGTGTATGACAATGACAGAAAGCGGAGTCAACATTTATGTTCCTCAGAAGAATGTCCTACAGGTTTGAAATGACATGAGGTTCAGTAAATGATAACAGGAAGTTTAATTTTTGGCTCAACTATCACTTTAAATGCAATTATAAAAGCTATACTGACTTTAAAATACTGAGCTGTGCTCAAGGTGACCGTCCTTATGGACCCTCTCTTTATCTCTTATCATAACCCATCACACATCGCCCAAGGCTCAGTCTTTCGTTTGTTATTTCAGCCTGACCCCAGAGGAAAGTGAGGTCAGGGCAACAGGATCTCCTCCTGATAAGAGTCTGAATAACCAGGCTCCCCGCAGAACAACACACGCCTTTCCATACACACCAACTCTGATACCAGTTACTCTAAGAGAAGCTAAAAAAACAGAGAGCAGAAGAGAGAGGACGAGGCCAAACTGATCACATTTCCCTCTTTTTGCCTTTCATGCTGACTGAGCATACTGACTAGTTTAATATTCAGGTAATTTTGTTTTTGAATATAAAATGATTTTTGCATCAAATGGTCCTTGCAAGATGAATCAGTGTATGGGAATCAGTATTATTCTAGATAACAGATGTTATTTTTTAACTGAACATCAGAAAGAATATGGCAGAGGGTACACTTATCAAAGAATAATGGCTAAAATTTAGATCTGTTCCTCAAATTGTACTTCACAAAGATATCAAAAAAGTTCAGAAGACTTAAAAAGGTTGTGTGGGCTGCTTTTATGACACTTTTATGGTACTTTTTCTAACTGGGCAGTATGGTCAAATGGTTTTAGAGTGACATGAGGCGGAGTAAATGATGACAAAATTTGGGATGAATTATTTCTTTTAACTGATGCAATAAAATGAATAATGTCCTTTAAATCTCAACTATAGGAAAATTAAATAATGTATGATAGATAGGGAAACAGAAAAAGAGAGCTAAATGTGAAAAACATGACTTTGTTATTTGATATTTGATGGATTATTGACAGCAGTGCCTTGGGCTGACAGATGGCAGCTTTGATCTTTGTTTCTCACCTTCTTGGTGCCATACATGACTTCAAGGAAGCGCTGCTCCGCATCTTGGAACTTCTGGTCTAAGATGGACACCATTTTCCGCACCACTTTCATGATCATGTAGTTATTCAAGACACTGGAGGAGACACATTAGCTTTGATCTTAGCTGACAGACAATTTAACAAAGGAGAATGTGATTTTTCTACAGATCTCTTACATATACCCCACTTCTACCAACACGGTTCAGGTGCGGAGAAATGCTGCCGCCATCTAGTTGAGCAATCGAATAACATTGCACTATATTGCACTTTATATATAAATATAAAGAGTAATATAGTGCAATGCTATTCGACTGCTCAACTACACAGCATTTCTCTGCACCGAGATCATATGTGTGCCGAGAGAGACTATTGGCCCTATTTTAACAATCTGAGTGCATGGTCTGAAGCGCATGGCGCAGGTGCACTTAGGGCATGTCCGAACGGCACGTTTCACGTTTTAGTTTCACGATGGGAAAAAAACTATTGATGCACCAGATGTATGGTTCAAAAGGTTTGTACCTAATCTCTTAATGAGTCATGGGTGTGTTTTGGGTGTAACGTGCAATAAAAACCAATCAGGGTCTCCTCTCCCATTCCCTTTAAAAGCCAGTTGCGCTTGATCCATGGTGGATTTGCTATTTACATGGCGGAATTTAAAATTTGCAAGCGTAATAATGCGCCCTTTAAATAACAAAAAATACTGCGCTATTGACTTTAGACCAGGTTTTTGTTGGTCAATGGTGCAGCCGATTTTAGTTAACATGCCAACAATGTGCCTGAACACACCTCGGCGAACAGATGGGCATGAGTGCAAGTGCTATTTAAACAATGTATGGACGATGAGATATGATACATATGATAGGGCCCCCAGTGTGTGAGAGAGTGAATCAACGGTTTCAGTTTCAATTTATCTCTGAAAAGGACAGATGAGAGTACCGGCAGTTTATGCGAGCTGACAGTTCAGTAGAATCACTCCCGGTACTGTGAATGGTAAAACAGAAGTGCTGCACGACCTAAACAAACACTGGGATATGCAATGTGTTTTTTTAGACTGGTTATAATCAGGTAAACAACACATAGCAGCATTGTGTCGGCGTGCCGCCAGTTCACGACAGGTTCCTGGCCGAGAACAGGCTCTAGCTCTAGAACGCGACTCATTCTGTTGGAAAAGGGGTAATAGTCTCACCCAAAAACACACACACCCTAGCTGGCTAATTCTGGCTAATGTTGGTTTACCTCTTGTTGGTGTTGCTGATGAGCTCAGAGACTTTCTGGAGGTATTCTTTAGCGTATACAACCACAGGTTCAGAGTCATTTAGGGCAACAGGGGCGAACACTGCAGAAAGGAAAGGAATCCAATCTACTGCCGGAGCCAAAGTCTACAGTACAGACACAAACACAGGATGACTGATATCCCAGCTCACATTCGACAACATAATTTGAAAAATTGAAAGAATGCTTTATAAGTCTGCAGCAAAGGAAAATGTAACTACATGTTCTGAAATTGTATACAAGTGGTTCTCAACTGGTATTGTTTCAGGACCCAGATTTTCAATTGGACACCATAACCATAACAACTTCCCAACCATATGAAACATTACTAAGATGGTATACAGTGCATCCGGAAAGTATTTACAGCGCTTCACTTTTTCCCACATTTTGTTATCTTACAGACTTATTCCAAAATTGATTAAATTATTATTTATTTCAATCAATACCCCATAATGACAATGTGAAAGTAATTTGTTTGAAATCTTTGCAAATTTATTACAAATAAAAAATGATAAAAATCACATGTACATAAGTATTCACAGCCTTTGCTCAATACTTTGTTGAAGCACCTTTGGCACCAATTACAATTTTTGAGTATGATGCTTGTAGCATCATATCTATTTTTGGGCAGTTTCTCCCATTCTTCTTTGCAGGGCCTCTCAAGCTCCATCAGGGTGGATGGGGAGCGTTAGTGCACAGCCATTTTCAGATCTCTCCAGAGATGTTCAATCGGGTTCAAGTCTGGGCTCTGGCTGGTCCACTCAAGGACATTCATAGAGTTGTCCCATAGCCACTCCAGAGCACTCTGGAGCAGGTTTTCATCAAGGATGTATCTGTACATTGCTGCATTCATCTTTCCCTCGATCCTGACTAGTCTCCCAGTTCCTGCTGCTGAAAAACATCCCCACAGCATGATGCTGCCACCACCAAGCTTCACTGTAGGGATGGTATCAGCCAGGTGATGAGTGGTGCCTGGTTTCCTCCAGACATGAGACTTGCCATTCAGGCCAAAGAGTTCAATCTTTGTTTCATCAGAATTTTGTTTCTTATTGGTCTGAGAGTCCTTCAGGTGCCTTTTGGCAAACTCCAGGTGACCTTTTACTGAGGAGTGGCTTCCGTCTGGCCACTCTACCATACAGGCCTGATTGGTGGAGTGCTGCAGAGATGGTTGTTCTTCTGAAAGGTTCTCCTCTCTTCATAGAGAAATGCTGTAGCTCTGCCAGAGTGACCATCGGGTTCTTGGTCACCTCCCTGACTAAGGGCCTTCTCCCCCAAATCGCTCAGTTTGGCCAGGCGGCCAGCTCTAGGAAGAGTCCTGTTGGTTCCAAACTTGTTCCATTTATGGATGATGTAGGCCACTGTGCTCATTGGGACCTTCAATGCTGCAGTTTCTGTACCCTTCCCCAGATCTATACAATCCTGTCTCTGATGTCTACAGACAATTCCTTGGACTTCATGGCTTGGTTTGTGCTCTGACATGCACTGTTAACTGTGGAACCTTATATAGACAGGTGTGTGCCTTACCAAAACATGTTCAATCAACTGAATTTACCACAGGTAGATTCCAATCAAGTTGTAGAAACATCTCAAGGATGATCAATGGAAACTGAGCTCAATTTTGAGTGTCATGGCAAAGGCTGTGAATACTTATGTCCATGTGATTTTTTTGGTTTCTTATTTTTAATACATTTGCAAAGATTTCAAACAAACTTCTTTCACATTGTCATTATGGGGTATTGTTTGTAGAATTGAGGAAAAAAATAATGAATTTAATCCATTTTGGAATAAGGCTGTAACATAACAAAACATGGAAAAAGTGAAGCGCTGTGAATACTTTCCGGATGCACTGTATACTACTGTTCAAAGGTTTTTGGTCAGCATGATTTTTTTTTCTTAAGAAATGAATACTTTATTCAGTAAGGATGTATTAAATTGTTATAATATAAAAATATAAGTATGAGATACTTCTTTTAAAAAATAAGTAAAAATCTTAATGACCACAAACTTTTGAATGGTAGTAAGAGGCTGAACAGAAAATCAGCAAAACAAATGTAGTCAGTACAAATGTTTATACATTGTCAAACAACCTGCCCATGTTAGCATCTGGCTAATTTAACTAATTTAACTGAGTGACAGATGGAGTTGTCTGCAACAGCAAAAATATGGGAAACATTTTGTCCTCCATTGTAATATTTTACTGTGCATTTAATTATTAGCCTTTCCATTTACGACCCTATCGGAACAGACCATTTTTGGGTCATGACCCACCAGTAAAGAACAACAGATTGCAATCGAACAGTAGTACAGTAACCGCACAGTACTCACAGCTAACTCTTTGGCTTGCATTTTATGGTAAATTTTCATCTCGTCACGTCGATTTTCCTGAGGGACTGTGATGTTTGCCAGGTCCGTTTCAAAGTCTATGATCTCCTGCATAATTTTTTGAGAGGTCTCCTCTGATCCGCCCAAAAGAATCCCGAGCTCCACCAAGAAGTTCAAGTATGCTTTTAAATACTGGAAGGAATAACAACACAAGCTGTAGACAACAGCAAAACACTAGCAACGTTCATAAACAACATAAGGTCTCTTTGTTTACCTTTTCATTTGCTGTCTTATTGAGATAGTATTCCCTAGAGGGAAGTCCCAATCCTGACTGATCCACCTGTGGAAAAAGGGAAATCAACAAGCTAAGCTATAGTGACATGAGCATGCTATAATATATTCTGACAGCTATTATAAATCAAAATATGGTATCTAAAAGAGTACAGAGTTTCTCCTAGACATTTAAGAATCCATGTTATGGTGATAAAAAAACATAACCATAAGTGTTCCCACCTGGATGATGTTGCTGTTGGAGCTTTTTGAGTCTGTGCTGACAAAAACAGTGAAAAAGGGGGAGGTTCGGAAGTTGGCTGACACAGTCCGTAAAACCTCCTGGAAGTTATCCTTCTCCCACGGACCTTTCAAGCCCCAACCTCCTGTCTGGAAAAACAATCTTCAGTTATTAAGAATTATATCCCAGAATAGGAGAAAAAGCAGGTTTTCATTAAGGATGACAACAGATCTTTTGAGTTTCATTTTGTTAAATAAGGTGACTAGGCTTGTTCATGTATCTGAGGTCACCTGATTGATGAGATCCTGGAGTGGTTTTGCCCCAAGCTCTTCAATTTTGCTCTCGTTCATACAAGCTTGGTAATACCACTGGGCTTTTTGCTCGGCTTTGCTCAGGCTCTTCATGCTGGTATTCTCTGAATTCAACAAATGAAGAAAAATTCAATGACAAGAACCCTTAAAACAAAGTGAAATGAAGCCTATAAGTTGGTAGGAGCCTTTCAGGATGGAACTTCATTACTGCTTTTTTTATACAGCAGGGTCCAAAAGTCCCCATTGAAAATCCGGGATTCAATATCTAATTAAGAACATAAGAGGACGTGTTGACGTCGAAAAAAAGGTAAGTCGTTCAATATATCAGGCCATACTTTGTGATGATGATCACTCTGGACTGCGTTTCATACCTAATAAGTTCTTCATGACGGCCATGTTGTGTTCCCACAGATTGCTGAAAGGACCCCAGCGGGACTTGCCCTCAGGCAACGGGTTTTTCCTCATCCAACCCCCGCATGCAAAGTTGTAGAAATCCTGGCAGGGGTCCACTGACTGATCGAGGGCCCCCATGACCGTACTTGCCACACTAACACAAGGCTCTGACAGACACATTCCCGGAGGAGCTGTTAAAAACAATTCAAGTATGTAAATATACTAATGTAAACATTACAATATATGCCTTATATCATGTATATGTGCCAAACAAATAAGAAAGTCTTCCTGATGTCTCTTTCACTCAGCATACCTTACACTAGGGTAATCATAAATGAAGTTCAGTACTGGCTCAATGCATGATAAAACTAAAATATATATCCCCACTGCAATTACTCATCTTCATATCATGAAAAGGTAAATCAGCATAGCTTTGATTATAGCTTGGGATTTTGAGGCGCTACACTTTCAGTACAGTACCTCATACAGCATTCAAGCTGCACGTCATAAATATGCTTTGAATGTCTCTTTGACGAAGATCCCAGGACATGAACCCATCTGGAACTATTCACTTATCACGGGCTAATGCCAAACTGTGGTTTCTGAGAAACGGACTGTATTTATTCAGAATCCTGAACAAATGGCCACACAGTGAGTCTCTAGCAGCGACCCGTGAAATATACAAAGATTATACACTATCACACTATTGTGTTTTCCCTTTATAAAAATACTAAATCTAACTGTCAAAACCCCCCAAAAATAAGACACTGAAAATGAACAATTAATTAGCACACCAGGGTGATATGCAAGCTGTTATGGCAAAAAAAATGTGTCTGTATTGCAACCACCAATAGTCACACTTTTAATCACACTTCTGTGAAAAGGTATTTTGCTTCTTTTTTTTTTTTCCTCGAATATGTTAAGAAGACTTAATGTATAAGCATGCAATACTTTGTTTTCACTTTGGCTTTGAGGCTGGGCAGTGAGTCCACTGAATGAGGTTATGCAAGTATTAAGTTTAATATTGAAAATAATTGGAGTTAAAGGGCACTGATTTTATTTGGCTTGTGGAGAACAGCTACAACAGATTCATTGTAAGCTCTTCTAAGAAAAACATTTGGCCCAAAACAATGTATCCCTGGCTCCTAATCTGGAAAGATAAGGCCAAGAAACTATAGGCCTGACAGAGGCTGTGGAAATTAGAGGTAAACAGTCTAGCAAAAATCGTTGTTCTTTTATACAGTGATTTGTCACGGTTGGGCAACAGTGGAGGGCTGAATAGCAGGAAGTGGCATTCAGTTCACTCGAAAATAATAACTTTGAGCTGCAATAAACGTGAGTAAATGCTTCTGATATGAGGTCCAGAGCATATAGAGTCTTAGTACATACAACCGCAGGATTGTACAGAAAGCACACTTTTTAAAATAATATATAATATCATACATATTTTATATAATTATTATATATTATATATAATAATATAATTCATTTAATAGAAATATATTAATATAAACCCACACATATACATATTACATACATGCCTTCAGAAATGCTAACACCACATGTATTTAATATTTGTACCATCAATTGAAAGGATTGAGTCACTCACATTCTTTATAGTGCAGACCCAAAGACACAATGCAGATGAACAGGGCCACGGACAGAGCGCACACGATGACCACTAGTTTCCTCTCAACATGGGTTTTCTCCGCCCAGCACCGGAGTCCCAGACCGCGCTGTAGCCCAACCTGATAATCACATAAAGTAATCAGAGAATAAGGGTTAAGGCTGAAATAACTATCCCTGCAAATCAGCAATGATACATAGATGACGCATATGACACTGAAACCTGTTCCAGAGGAGTGACCATTGGCAAAGAAGCAAACCTCAAGGGTGAGATGATTATTTGTGTTGTTTAATGAAAGTGACACCACAGTACTATTAAATATTGGTATAACATGGTTATAATAGGTTGGTATAATAGGTTTTATTTCAGGTTTTATTTAATATTGCATGGGAAAATGATATATGATCATGTCCAACAACAATATAAATCTTTGGTGGGACCAAATGTCATTGTCTTTCTACTCCAGTTCAAAATACAGATCACATTCCCACTTCAAAAAAATAACGATATAGCTTCAAATTCCTGCTTTTAAACCCTCTGGAACACTGACAGAACACAATTATTTTCTGTCGTAATCGACAGCATATCACAGATGCCGTATTGGGTTAAGCATTAAATACTAACCCACAAAAACACAGTGATATACTTCCTACTTTCTAGGAAAAGGCTCTCTTCTAGGAAAGACTGCCAAGTCTGAACACTGTTCTGCCAAACGCAGTGCTATTCAAACATAACCGCTGGAAAGAAATATTCAAAACTAGATCTTTTTAATATCTTAAATGTTTTTTTTAGACTTTAATGAGATCAAATGAGGCCTTTTGCATTCAAATTCTCACGCCTTCTTTAGTTTAAGAAGATCTCAACAACCCAGACTGCAGTTTGAGATGCTTAAGTCAAACATTTTCCATTGTATACCTCCTATGCAAAATTATCTAGACCATACCATCCACATATAGCCATATTTAGTGTTCAAGTATGGGTTCAATAAGGTTTTTGAAATGCTTTTGAAAGATGTCTCTTATGCTCTCCAAGGTTGCACTTATTTATACAGTAAAAACATGGTAAAATATCACAATTTAAAACTATTTTAATATATTTTAAAAAGTAATTTATTCCTGTGATGACAAATTTTCAGCATCATTAATACTGTCTTCAGTGTCACATGATCCTTTTATAAATGTCTGTCATTTTTAACAATTTATGCATCCTTGCCGAATAAAAGTATTACTGACCCCAAGTTTTTGAACAGTATAGTGCATCTATAACTGTATGAGACAGCTGTCTCTTCTATTCCTATTTGATCCTCTGAGAAAAGGTTGGTGAAACATACCTGAGAACTATGAACTTTAAGCTAAAAATGTTAAATTCTCTTTTCATTTAGATTCTGTACTGATTAAATAAGGCTTGCGGATTTCATAATTGATCAGCTCTTGGCGGAAGAGGTGCCAGAGAAACTAAATAAATGATCTCTGTAATACCAATCAGATTAAGTCCTACTGAGCTCACAGAGTTCAAAAGTCACTTTTAGTGGCCAACTGCCCAGCTGTGCAATTACTCAGCTTAGTTTGGATGCATACCAGTTAATGTGTATGCATGTGTTGTGTGGCTTCAATGAGCCCTAATGCCAAACTCAGGTCTCCCTCCAAAAGAAGGCAGAGGAAGAAAGTAAAACAAAGAGAGTGAAATGTTTTCAATAAAGGCACCCAGAACATTTAATACCCTCGATGATCCAGAGAAAATTAGTTTAGGAATGGTCAAAGGATAATGAAGTTCTGGTTCGAGAAATAAAAGACCAGAACATATTTGGATGAAAAGGCCAAATATTCAGTTATAATTCTTATAAGGTGCTATTCTAAAACAAACATTAGTGTTGCAAAGAAGCTAAAATGGAATCCATATACATTGAGATGAGCTTGTTAAATATACAGAGCAGACATCAGTCTTTTTAACATCCTTATAAACGTTTATTATTTTTACACAAATAGATTTTGCTTTTATAGCAGCAACAAAAATACTCTAGGTTTAGTCAGGTAATCTAAAAATATGTCATATGGGAACATCAAAATCAACAAAACCAGTTAAGTCATATACTGTATATATCATTTAATATGACAGAATCAACCTTACTAAATTAGATTATACAACAGACCGTAATTTTAAGGGTCAGAGGTGGATCAGTTGTTCTGTAATAATGGCACAGTTTACTTATACAGCGTACTGTATCAGAAAAAAACAAATCACAACTTCACAGTTAATGTGCACTAAAATTCAAAAGTTTGAGGTAAGACTTATTGAAAGAAAAGGATGCATTAAATTTAAAAGCGTTTCCACAAATATTAAGCAGCACTGTTTTCAACATTGATAATAATAAGAAAAGTTTTTAGAGCACCAAATCAGCATATTAGAATGATTTCTGAAGGGTCATGTGACACTAAAAACTGGAGTGATGATGCTGAATATTCAGCTTGGTCATCACAGGAATTAATTACATTTTAAAATATGAAAATAGAAAACAAAAAAGTTATTTTAAATTCCCGCCTAATCATTTGTTGACTAAGTAAATAAAAATAATAATCATCTTGTTTAACTATGATTGGGTCAAGCACAATTTATAATTTCTAAATGCTCATGCACATTGTTTTGCTTGTGCTTCAAAACTCATTAAGATCTAACAAATAAAAACTGCAGCATCTGGTTACAGTGAAGCAAAAATGTAGCTAGCATTTGCATTGACTTTTACATAAACAAATATAGAAAAGAAATTGTGTACTTATTAAAAGTAAACACAAATGTAAGGCGTATTCACACAACACAAATAGAAGAAACACTTGTGAGGGGGCTTTAACAGTATAAGAAGCACGTTTTAAACTTGCTAACATAGCGGATGTTTGAAATGAAAAGCATGAGGAAGTAACTAAAGAAGTTTGGTGAAAAATCAAGCAAACTGTTCACTAGTTAAGTGCTCATATTTCAATTCACATACGTTAAGAAACATAAGTTGTAAAAAATAGGTAAAGAAATGAACTCTCACCTGCACGGTAGGGGTGTTGTAGATCCCATCGGAGCCGGTGTCCAACAGCTCTTCTTCATCCAGTGTGGCCCGTTTGTAAGTAGACATCTGAAAGGTCAAATGAAGAAAAGATTCCCTCAGTGATTCCATAACTAAACCAAATCTCCTCTTCCGAGAGTGTTTCAGCAGTTTTTGGGAATCCTGGAAATGCTTATTCTTGTGAGTTCCATCAGGAGAAGATTGTGAAGCTAGTTGTCCCAAAGGACTAGAGGACGCTCTCGGCTCAGCGTGTCAGAGTGCTGGCTGATATGTGTGTGAATGGGGTTTCCTCTTCCACCCCCTGCTTTCACCTCCTCCCAAGCCAAATTTCCAACCCCCCAACGTCAGCTACACCTAGGAAATAAGCTCCAAAGCATGGTCAGCTCAGTCTTCACAACAAACATGTGTTGGGAGATTTCAAAGCTCTCTTCTCAGCTTTCCTCATTGCAGCCCTCCTAGTAAAGAATCCTAAACAAGGGATTCCAGGAAAGCTTGAACTCCTTCCAGCCTGCGAAGGAGGCAGGAACTTGTGAAAAACAGGAAGGAGAGAGGACTTGGTGAACATACGTGAGGGAGAGTGAGGGTGTGTGTGTGAGTGTGTATATGCATGTAAGAGAGAGAATGTGTGCATTCCACAACGGGCTTTCATTTAGAACTGGGAGGGAACTGTTAGAGGTGAGTTTCCGCCCTCTCTTTCCATGACAGAGGGCGGAGCTTATACAAGGCCACGCCTGTTGTATGTTCTTCGGCAGCCTAGATTAGAATAGTCACCTTATATGACAGTCAGATATTGCTGTCCCAGTCTGAACTCTTAATACACAAACACATATACACGAGTATTTTTAAATTAAATTCCCAGCTTTATGATTAAAATGTTAACATTACTGAGAGAATATTTCAATTAAATATAAAAGTAAATATAAATATATTTTACATTATTATTTTAATCACATTATTATTTTTATATTATTTAATATATTAATAAATTATTGCTGTATTATTATTATTTAATTTGAAAGTATTTTAACACTTTCTTTCATTTTAAATGTACACTTAGACATGTTTTTGCTCCTCTACTTCAGTCCAGGGACTTTGCTTTGTTGTATTTATTTTGGGGATTTTTTTATTATTAAGATAATTAATAATTATTGGCATAACATTTTATTAATTTCATGAAAAGATATGAAAAAATGCATATTGTGAGTTTTTTTTTACTGTTTCTGTAAAGATAATAATTCTGTCATCTGGCTGCATGAAAGACCAATTGTCTTCAGTCTTGTCAAAGCCAATAGTCTATCATGAGGCCTGTGTTGCATCTGAACAGCTCGAGTCAGCAGTGGAACTCAAATAGCAGACAAATATGTTTACTTTCAGCCAAACCCCATTTCAACCAGGCATATAAAACAGTCAGACCCTCTAAAGAACTGTGAAATATTAACCACAACATGACCAGTCCAAACAGAATCACACCCAGGGATGTACAGTTAGCATACTGTATAGCATTTTCTGGCCAGACTTACTTCTCACGACCTCAGAGGGGCAAAGCCCTGTCATTTGATGACCCTGACAGGGCGGGAGAGTAACACATGAGGGTATTCACAGAAAGGGCTGAATTTCTTCCAACTCGGGAAGCACAAGTCTTTCTGGCATTTACAAAAAACATATAATTGGCCTATTTTGTTGTGTCATATGGAAACTATGAAACAGATAGAAGCAGTATGCACTTATTCTTGTTATAACTTATCGTATATAGCTCAGAATACTTAATATTTAGTTTCCCCAACCTAGCGTCACAGCCATACTTAAATCATACTTGTAATCATAGAATAAATAAATAAATAAATCGCCTGTATATAAATATATAGCCTATATAACTAACTTTTATATAACTTTTTTTATTTAAATTTTATTCTCTGATTACAAGCATGATTTAAGTATTATGCTAGGTTGGGAAAAATAAAAATCTTGAAGCAATATAGGGAACTATAATAACTATAGGGTACACATCAAATTTCTTTGCATGAAGGATAAAAAAATAAAAAATAAAAAAAAACACTTGAAGCTCTTTAAAAAAAATATTCTTTGTTTTGTGACAGAACTCTGACACTCCTGGTTTGGTCTTGTGTGTATGTGAGCACATGACCGGTATTGGTCTTTGCTGGCCATGTGCTTGTGTTTGTCATGTTTGGTGTGAGCACATGGCTTGTCACATGTTCCTTGTGCCATGTGCTCTCATGTCTATTGTCTACCCCGCCCATCTTGTTATCTGTTTATTGTTAATTTGCCCCACCTGTCCACCCTCATTACCTGCCTTGTTGGTCCCCTATTTAGGCCCAGTCCACACAGAGACACGTTTAGCTGTATATATAAAAATGTTGTGTTGTATCAATGGTTTGCCCACACGGATCCAGCGGTTTAGGAGCCTGAAACTGGGGTTTTTTGAAACTGGGTCCCAGAGTGGATAAATCTGAAACCGACACCCTAAGCGTTTTCGTGTACAGTCAATCTGTATATTTTGTGAAACTGTGACGTCATCACACCACATCCCGTGCGGTAAAGATTAGAAGGAATACAGCTATGGGCACTGGGCATGCGCACATCAATATTGCGTCACTTTTAATTAATGCATTTACATTATTGTAAGGGTAGGTTTAGGGTTGGGGTAGGTGTAGGCGTTAATAAAACAAGCTAGTAAGTAGCAAATTTATTTGTTTTATCGTGAGATTTTTTTTTTTTTTTTTTTTTTTTTTTTTTTTTTGGCCTCACTTCCTACAATTGTTTTACCCCTTCTAGCCACAAGTCTTCTACATTTTTAGTGTATTTCTGTGGCAATTACAGCACCACATAGTGGCCTGGCATGTATACTACATTGTTTTGAGTCGGTTTCGTGTGTTCGTGGATATTTCTTGAGACGAGGGAAAAAAAGATTGGATTGGGAAAGCTCTGGCTTTGTGTGGACGTGGCTATAATAACTATAGGGTACACATCAAATTTCTTTGCATGGACAGGATAAAAAAAAACAACAACTTGAACTTTAAAAACAATTCTTGGTTTTGTGACAGAACTCTGACACTTCCGGTTTGGTCTTGTGTTTGTGAGCACATGACTGGTATTGGTCTTTGCTGGCCATGTGAAGATTAGCATGAATACCTCTACGGGCACTGGGCATGCGCACATCAATATTGTGTCATTTTTAATTACTGTATTTACATTATTGTAAGGGTAGGTTTAGAGTTGGGGTAGGTGTAGGCGTTAATAAAACAAGCTGGTAAGTAGCAAATTTGTTTTATCGTGAGATTTTGCCTCACTTCCTACCATTGCTTTTATCCCTTCTTGCCACAAGTCTTCTCCGTTTTTAGTGTGGCAGAATTACAGCACCACATAATGGCCTGGCATGCGTACTAAATCGTTTTATGGTTTTTGTGTGTACGCAGATATTTCTTGAGACGAGGGAAAAAAGATCGGATAGAGAAAGCTCTGGCTTCGTGTGGACATGGTTTCAGTCTCCTTGTGTTTGCTGTCCTGTGCTGGATCGTTGTTATTTGTCACTCTGCGTGTTTCATGTTCCTGCTCCTCGTGTTTAGTTTAAGTCCATTTGGTTTTTCCCCCTTGTGGGTGTTTTTGTTTTATTTTATTATTAATAAAATCATGTCTTCCTGCATTTGAGTCCTCGCTCCTTTTCACCCATACGTCCAGTAACAATGAAAGGTTAATCTTTTGTTGTCTTTGTTGCAAAATTTGGAACATCTTAATAAAAACTGTTTTGTGTAAAAAACATTTAAGAATGAAAAATGACAAATTTAGCCTAAAATTAAGCACATGACTAGCTCGCTTGAGTAGGTTATATTACAAATATTGATTTATAATATTGATAAATGTATTGTTCCCAAATTTAAAGAGAAATAATAGTTTGATAATTTTTTTGCAATCACTTTGGTAAAATGTGTGAGTGGTCAAGCTCACACTAGAATTTTTATAGACCTGGAATAAGATTATTTATTTGTCGTCCCATTTGTCGTGCTATGGAGAGGGTTCAAGTTGTCACTTCCTGGGATTTATGGGCTATTCCGTTATTTTAAAAGGGTAACAGCTAAGCAATGGGACACAAATCTATGGAAAGTATCTCACACATTCTTCAAACTCCTAGCACAAGTACTTATGGACTTCAGGCATAATTCTGACTCAGACACTTTCCTGGAAGGTCTGGCCCAGCAGATGTGCAGACATGTAGCTGCCAACAGCTTGTCAGCGACTAGCAATGACAATGGAGTCTTCCCTTTATGTCACTTTTCAATGACATGACTCACTGAAAGTTTGGAGGCTCAGAGACCTGCCTGTATCCGGTCTAGGGCTTTGGATTGAGGGTTTCCTCAACCATCTGTCGGCCCCAGATCGAAGCAATGCACAGGTGTACAGAATAGCTTGAGTGCTGATTCTATCTACAGTGAGGATAGATTCATGGCCTCTTTCCTATAACCTGCTCAGCTTTAGTATTTACACAATGCCGATCTGGGATCAATTCCTGCATTTTTCATGCGAGTGTGATTTGGTAAAAGGGAAGTTGGACCCAGCACAATACAAAATATGCCCAGATTCCAAACCAAGTCTCAAATGCTGCCTTTCAGTGAGGCAGTAAACCACAGCTATGAGTCAGAAATTCGCCACTGATCCTGTGAACCATCCAATTGTTTAAGGCACGAAAGCATTTCCCTGGCATGACTAAAGCATTTGTTTGTCACTGTGTTAATATGTGAATGCGTATGCACACTATTTGCGAGTGTGTGTGAGAGAGAGAAAAAGCACATTTCATTCCACATCAGAATCTGTAACTTGGATGTGGCCTAATTCTTGTTCAAATGCCAAATTTCTAACACATATTTTCACATTAGTCACTCTACATAATTCATATAATATTAAAAATTATAATCTGAGTCAAAGTTCAGGTGTTGATTTTTATGCAAAGCAGTAGAAGAACCTAAATAAAGAAGCTTGTTTGATACACTGTAAACCAGTGTTGGGTGTAACTAGTTACTAAGTAATTAGTTACTGTAATTTAATTACTTTTCCCTTGAAAAAGTAAAGTACGGGATTACTCTTCTTCTGTAATTTAATTACAGTTACTTTTGATGTAATATAACTAAATATTGTGTATAAACTGTAGAACAATTATATATAATACAATAGTGGAATTAACATCATTTAAAGTCTAACTTTAAAATGTGTGTTTATGTATCCTTCTCACATTTCACATTTGTAATACTTTGCTCAGTTAATAGGAGTAATTTATGTAGTTTTATATTATTTATTTGAATTAATTAAAAGAGCCGTTTCATGTCTATCCTTGAATTACTTAACTAATCGAGGTTGATATAGGATTTAGAAAGAAATTAGTAATAAGTAATTAAATACTTTTGGAGAGAGTAATTTGTACAGTAATCTAATTACACTATTGAAGATGTAATTAGTAACTAGTAATGAATTACTTTTTTTAGAGTAACTTACTCAACACTAAAAACCATAATGCTCAAAATAATTGGTTTGAGTAGAGCCAACTAAAATTAAACAAATTAGTTAAATCGAACTTTTATGAGTATTTAAAACTTTGAAAGTTTTAAATACTCAAAAACTGACACAATTTTAATTAATCTGAATTGTTTCATTGTTTTGAGTTTTATGAACTTGTTTCTTTTAATTTAGACAAACTTAAATTTAACTGAAACTGGTCTGGGATTTCTATTTCCCAGCATGCTTTGCCATGAAACTCAAAAAAGGAGAGTAAATGCAAATTTTTTTTTTTTTTTTTTTTTGCAAGATTAATGTTAAGGTGGAGATTTAGTAGGACTGGGCAAAAAAATAGATTTTCCGATTAATCGTTTTTTTAAAATGTGGTCGATTCAAAATCGATTCTGAAAGGCCACGAATCTATTTTTTTCCATATTTATTTCCTCTAACATTGAACATAAGATTAACGTAAATTTAATTACTAGTCTTCTCCACTAGATGTCACCCTCTTATTTGCCTTGCGCAATGTTACAAAGGCGCAAGAGCCGCGCCTGTCATTCATTCATTCATTCATTCATTGCTTAAATAGCGGCTTCCAGTACGTTGTCGCCTTTTGTAATGCTGAGGTAATGCTGTGTAATACTACAAATCTGCGGAATCATTTGATGAGACATCACCCAGACGTTGCAACACCCCCACAGCCGAGCACACAAATGCTAAAAATAGATCACATACACGCAAATGCTTGCCTTGCATTATGATCACTGTATTAAACTTGAGCGTTCACTTAAGCACGTACGTTAGCCATTATAGACGTATTCAAATCAACCGAGTCAATAGACAGCGCAGGACCAATAATTCAAACCTAATAGCTTACATTATAAACAGATTTCCTCAAATTAAAGTTAGTCCACATAAGTCAGCACGTTAAGGTATTGTTGTTTGTTACCACGGCAACTACTTGTGTCCAGATATGAACACGCTTCTCGTGAATGAAAAGTAACTGCACACATGACGGGAGGCAAAATCACAAGAAAAGCTTGTTGTGTACTGAAAATCAGCCAATATCCTTTTTATGTTTTAGTATAAATATATCAAAATATCAATAAAACTAAATTGTATAAAATACTTCTCAGATATTTTTTTTAGAATAAAGTTGCAAAATCGTGGTGATGAGTGGAGCATGAGCTTAGTTTGAGAACAAATATACATTAAGTTAAATGTTTTATATTGCTGTACTCATTCAGCAAGGGCTATGCTAATGTTATCAAAGCATTGTTACCAATTAGTGAGGTACCATTTATTGAATTAACTAGTTCATTTTTGGGTGAACTATGCCTTTAAGAGTCTCCAGCTCCAGCTCCCCCTCTGCCCCAGTCCACAGTTACCAATTTTAACTTAACAAACCAGTAAACCACAAATGTCAAATGCCATACAAACTGAAACAGTTAGGACAGAATTGTGTGTTATTAAATGTAGAAACCCATCAGAAATCAAGGAGGATTAAGAAGACGAAAATATACAGAGGAGAGGACCAACATCAACATGCTGATCTCCGCTCTGGAACATATGACAACATGAAGTCTCATGAAAACGACAAAGGTCACAACTTCTGGTGTCAGAGATTCCCTGCACAGTCTTCCTTTCTAGGATTACACCACAGATAAAAACTTAAACCATTGGATAAACTAATCTCCTGAGGAAATTATGCAAGACATGGCTAAACATGATGTCAATACACATCTTGTAATAATCAGTGTCTAGATTTAGGCCGAAAAGCTGGTGACCATACTTGCTCTTACTTAATCAACAAATACAGCTCTGGAAAAAATTAAGAGACCACTTAACATTGATTTCTCAATTTGTTCCAGCGCTGTATATATTTAATAGGTCTATTAGTATATACTAGTAGACTATATACTATTATCATTCAAATATAATAGTATATTAGTAGGCTACATACTAAAATGCATGTATGTCCTTGATGTAAGCTTCTGCCCATAAGCCTTCTTGGCAATATGTAGGCTACTTACATCAACATTAAACTAATTTTTTATTTTTTATTTGAAGAACATAAGACTGAAGTCACACGCCAGACCGTGTTTATAGCCTTGTTGTTGGTCTGCGTACAGACTTTGTTGCCCTACGGAAACACTCATTCATGATGAGTGATACTTGGTAATAAGTAACCTCTGCTCAAACTAATGCAGAACACGGAACTGACTTGATTAGTTCAGTTTCAATATATATATATAGATTTATTATTATTACAGTAATGTGGCTTAAAGTATTAGAACAAATAGTAAATATATAGAACAAATAGAGGAGTATTAATATTAGTTTTCAGATAGGCACACAATTTTTATATTGATCTGTCTTTATGAAAGAAATATTCACAGGTTTAAGCACTACTAAGATATAAAGACGAGACATGTAGCCTGTTGATATATAATGTTACATTTATACAGCTCTACATACTGTAGTCAAATTCATATAGCAAAATATACAACATTCGTTGAGCTAATTCTGCAATGCAGTAACATGCCAGCATTTTGACAAACAAGGAAAAGTTATGTTTCCTTACCATTATATTTTTAGGCTCTCTCTCTTTCCTGTGCAGCTGTCCACTTTCTGGTGTAATAACCACTATAGACTACATATATTTTTCGGTTGTAACAAACGACTACAAGCCAGTAATCCCCTGTTGACTCGACACAGCGCGCCGAGCTCACGAACATACACAGTTGAGCGTAAATGCGAGATACCCGTCGGGATTATAATAGTAACTTCAGTCAACCAATCATATTCCCAAGCAGGTTCCCACGTTGAACTTCTGACCAATTGCATTTGAGCTGTGGGCGGGTCTTTGGTGGCAGCGCAGCATAACAGGCTCGTTGGGTGCCTACAGAAATAATAGTATGAATTTATATGAACATTATATATATATATATATATATATATATATATATATATATATATATATATATATATATATATATATATATATATATATATATATTTATGTATATATATGTATATATATATATATGTATATATATATATATATATATATATATATATATATATATATATATATATATATATATATATATATATATATATATATATATATAATTATTATTATTATTTTATTACAATAATCGAATTACAACCATAAACGGTTGTGGAAGAATCTATTCTCATTAAAAATTGTGTGTACTAAAAAGTATTTTTTTTCTTTATTTTTAGTAGACTATTTTTATTAGAGGAAATAGACCTATATGGAAATATAATGGAAATTTAAAGGTAATTCAGTCACACCATCTGATCAGGTCAGTGATTCGAATCTTTTAATCAATTCACTAACAAGATTCAAGCATTGTAAACATTTTGAGTGAGTCACCGAATCAGGCCCCGCTCCAGCTTTAAGATGCAGGGTGGGCCAAGTGAAATTCCTGGTGGGCCCAGACTTTTAACATAATTTTTTCCCAGTAACAAAACTTCATTTTATAACAAATGAGTTAGGTCTTAAAAGGAGCTCTCTATATTTACAGGGCTGAATGCAAAGGAGCTTTCCTACAGGTTCATTCTGGTCCAGATTGGTACTTGCCCTACAAAAAATTTCATTAGCCCCACCATGAAAAAAAGAAAGAAAAAAGTATTATTAGTAAAAATATTAAGACAAGTAAGAACAAATTACAAGCAATACAAAGTACAAATGAATAGAATCAGGGCAGGACTGAGGGGTCTGGGGGCCTGGGCTTGAGTTTATATTAATAATAAATCCAGAGATGAACGGTATTTTTAAATGTATTTTCATATCTGTGTCCTTATATGTCAGATTCTTACATTTAATCAATCAATTTAATCAGAATAAGAAGACACTGTATGTCTATAACCAATCAAATAAAGTCAGTATTAACAAAATCCATCTTTGTATTCACACTTAATGCAGCTCAGATTCTGCATGGATGGATTTACATTGCATTTGCATAGTCAGTGTTGGTGTAATGCATTACTAATTAATTACTGTCATTTGAAAAAGTAAAGTAAGGAATTACTCTTAATTTCGTCATTTAACTACAGTTACTTCTGATGTCCATTAAATACTGTATAGACTGCATCAATTCTATATAAAACAGTAGTGGATTTAACTGGTAAAGTAATCTAATTACATTGTTGAAGATGTAATTAGTAGCTAGTAATTAATTGAATAATAGGCTTCTTACAAAAATTTTAAATAATAGGCTATAGGCCAGTAGGTGGTGGCAAGCCACTGTATTAATGAGTGAGTTGAATCCTTCATTCAACCTATTCATTCAAAGTGCTAATTTATTTAACTTAGCAAAGGACTATATTTATGGATGGATAGCCTAAATAAATCATTTACTCATCTGACTTGTTCAAATATGTTGATTCTTTGAGGAATAAATCACAGTGTTGCTCGGAGATGAGGTTTTCTTTGATAGAGCAGAAACAGAATGTGTCTATATGAAAGTTACTCATGCAGTAACTTGTTTTCTGAACTGTTCTCACAGTGCAGATGTTCGGAAAGACAGCACTGTTGCTTGTGTGATAACTCATATATCATAGATTTATGTTATAACTATAAAGAACAGAAAATAGATTTTTTCTCCCACACATTTTGATTACATTTCTGGCCCATAGTGTGATAGCAGTGAGTGCTAGTTGGCACCTAGTTTAGTGGAAAATAACACGTGAACAAAGAGAACTGTCTAGACGGGGCTCCCTGAGCGAGCTTCGGGTGCGCTTTTTGCAAGACGATTTTAAATCATTTCAGTGCTTAAACTGAAAGCTTCTGATTAGGGTGGGCCAGTCTTGATTTTGTTTTGGGGTCTAATCGATTAGTTTGCTTGAATGTTCCAAAACACATTATTTTTCACATATTTTACATTATTGCAGCACATCTCTTTCAGTCTGTCAGTAACGCTGTTGCAAATTCTCAAAACAATTCTAGGATGACCTTTATGAACTTATGACTTTATGACCTTTATTGGTTAAGTCTGAAATATCTAATACATGACTTTGATTCGTCTTTTCTTTGAATTATGATGGTGAATTTTTTGTAAAAATATCGTGCTGTTGGTCAATTACTAATTATTATTATACAAATACTATTATGTACTTTAATGTAATTCTTTAAGAATCCACATTCTACTTTTCCATAAAGATTTAATGATCTTCAAATCTTTAAGATTCATAAGTAACAAAAATGTCCATAGAAAAGGTAATCTTCTAAAGGTAGTTTTGGTGATACATATTAATATGATAATTAAATAATAATGAAATTATTAATGTAAAAATTGACTTAAGGTTTTTTTACCTTTTCTTTAGGTTTATGTTGTTTATTTATTCTGTTTGCTGCTATTTGGACTTATTTGAATTGTATTAAGCTTTGTCTTTTTGAGTTTTGTTTGATCTTGTATGTTTCTTTAAGCAAAAAAAAAAAAAAAAAAAAAAGTAGAGACCGGAGACTCTATGAAGCCCTCCTTCTGAAGCGTGTTCTCTGATTGGTCAGCTGTGTGTTGTAGGCCTAATTGGTCAACGGCTTCATGTGTCACAAAACTCATGATTAAATAGGCTAAATATTAAAAACACTACATATTTCTATGGAAGCCTGTTTCATAGAAATAGAAAAAAAAAAAAAAATAATATATATATATATATATATATATATATATATATATATATATATATATATATATAAAAAGTAGCAATTGCAAGTCAGAATTTCTAGTTTATATCAGAATATCTCAGAATAGCGAGATATACCTCAGAATCCCTTCAGAATTGGACTTTATAACTTACAATTATGAGAAAAGACATCAGAATTGCAAGATATACACCTAGCCTAAAGTCAGAATTGCGTGATATAAAGTCAGAATTGCGTGATATAAAGTCAGAATTGAGTGATATAAAGTCAGAATTGCGTGATATAAAGTCAGAATTATGATATAGCCTAAAGTCAGAATTGCGTGATATAAAGTCAGAATTGCGTGATATAAAGTCAGAATTGAGTGATATAAAGTCAGAATTGCGTGATATAAAGTCAGAATTGCGTGATATAGCCTAAATTCAGAATTATGTGATATAAAGTCAGAATTATGTGATATAGCCTAAAGTCAGAATTGAGTGATATAAATTCAGAATTGCGTGATATAGCCTAAAGTCAGAATTGAGTGATATAAAGTCAGAATTGAGTGATATAAAGTCAGAATTGCGTGATATAGCCTAAAGTCAGAATTGAGTGATATAAAGTCAGAATTGCGTGATATAGCCTAAATTCAGAATTGCGTGATATAAAGTCAGAATTGCGTGATATAGCCTAAAGTCAGAATTGAGTGATATAAAGTCAGAATTGCGTGATATAGCCTAAAGTCAGAATTGAGTGATATAAAGTCAGAATTGCATGATATAAAGTCAGAATTGCGTGATATAGCCTAAAGTCAGAATTGCGTGATATAGCCTAAAGTCAGAATTGCGTGATATAAAGTCAGAATTGCGTGATATATATCCTAAAGTCAGAATTGAGTTATATAAAGTCAGAATTGAGTGATATAAAGTCAGAATTATGTGATATAGCCTAAATTCAGAATTAAGTGATATAAAGTCAGAATTAAGTGATATAGCCTAAAGTCAGAATTGAGTGATATAAAGTCAGAATTGAGTGATATAAATTCAGAATTGCGTGATATAAAGTCAGAATTGCGTGATATAGCCTAAAGTCAGAATTGAGTGATATAAAGTCAGAATTGCGTGATATAGCCTAAATTCAGAATTGCGTGATATAAAGTCAGAATTGCGTGATATAGCCTAAATTCAGAATTATGATATAAAGTCAGAATTATGTGATATAAAGTCAGAATTGCGTGATATAGCCTAAAGTCAGAATTGCGTGATATAAAGTCAGAATTGCGTGATATAGCTAAATTCAGAATTGCGTGATATAAAGTCAGAATTGCGTGATATAAAGTCAGAATTATGTGATATAGCCTAAAGTCAGAATTATGTGATATAAAGTCAGAATTGCGTGATATAGCCTAAAGTCAGAATTGAGTGATATAAAGTCAGAATTGCATGATATAGCCTAAATTCAGAATTGAGTGATATAAAGTCAGAATTGCGTGATATAGCCTAAATTCTGAATTGCGTGATATAAAGTCAGAATTGCGTGATATAAAGTCAGAATTATGATATAGCCTAAAGTCAGAATTGAGTTATATAAAGTCAGAATTGAGTGATATAAAGTCAGAATTGCATGATATAGCCTAAAGTCAGAATTGAGTTATATAAAGTCAGAATTGAGTGATATAAAGTCAGAATTGTGTGATATAGCCTAAAGTCAGAATTGAGTTATATAAAGTCAGAATTGAGTGATATAAAGTCAGAATTATGTGATATAGCCTAAAGTCAGAATTGAGTTATATAAAGTCAGAATTATGTGATATAAAGTCAGAATTGCGTGATATAGCATAAATTCAGAATGCGTGATATAAAGTCAGAATTAAGTGATATAGCATAAAGTCAGAATTGAGTGATATAAAGTCAGAATTGCGTGATATAGCCTAAATTCAGAATTATGATATAAAGTCAGAATTATGATATAGCCTAAATTCAGAATTGCGTGATATAGCCTAAAGTCAGAATTATGATATAGCCTAAAGTCAGAATTGCGTGATATAAAGTCAGAATTGCGTGATATAGCCTAAAGTCAGAATTGAGTGATATAAAGTCAGAATTGCGTGATATAAAGTCAGAAATGCGTGATATAGCCTAAATTCAGAATTGAGTGATATAGCCTAAAGTCAGAATTGCGTGATATAGCCTAAAGTCAGAATTGCGTGATATAAAGTCAGAATTGCGTGATATAGCCTAAAGTCAGAATTGAGTGATATAAAGTCAGAATTGCGTGATATAAAGTCAGAATTGCGTGATATAGCCTAAAGTCAGAATTGAGTGATATAAAGTCAGAATTGAGTGATATAGCCTAAATTCAGAATTGAGTGATATAAAGTCAGAATTATGTGATATAAAGTCAGAATTGCGTGATATAGCCTAAAGTCAGAATTATGTGATATAAAGTCATAATTGCGTGATATAAAGTCAGAATTGTCAGAATTATGTGATATAAAGTCAGAATTGCGTGATATAGCCTAAAGTCAGAATTATGATATAGCCTAAAGTCAGAATTGCGTGATATAAAGTAAGAATTATGATATAGCCTAAAGTCAGAATTGAGTGATATAAAGTCAGAATTGCGTGATATAGCCTAAAGTCAGAATTGCGTGATATAGCCTAAAGTCAGAATTGCGTGATATAAAGTCAGAATTATGTGATATAGCCTAAAGTCAGAATTGCGTGATATAGCCTAAAGTCAGAATTATGATATAGCCTAAAGTCAGAATTATGTGATATAAAGTCAGAATGCGTGATATAAAGTCAGAATTGCGTGATATAGCCTAAAGTCAGAATTGAGTGATATAAAGTCAGAATTGCGCGTTTATGTACACAATTCTGACTCTTGCAATTCTGACTTTATAACTCGCAATTGCGACTTTATATCATGCAATTCTGAATTTAATTGCAATTGTGAGATAAAAAGTCGCAATTATCTTTTCTTTTTTTTTTTTATTCTGTGGCGGAAACGGGCTTCCATAGACAGTAGCACAGTCGAATGGAAAAAGCGCGTTCTGTGTGAACCCTATGCCGATGAATGCTTTAATCAAGACCTCTGACGTCTTCAGCATCAATTGGAAGATTTGTTCACATGATTCATTCAATAAGTAGAGGCTAAATGCCACTTAGAGGCCCATTTTATAAAGAGATTATCAAGAAAAATACAGCTTTCATGCCTAGCCTATTTCAACCTGAGTGGTTACAGTCTTAGCTATTTTTGGTAACTAATTTTACGCAAAACCTTTCAGAAATGACCTCATCCTTCACGTGTAAACATGATGTCAATCTTTAAGTAGCATATTTATCGCTAAACTCCTCTGTTAAAGTTAGGAGGTTTATGTGGATTACTGGGAGTCTTTTCACAGCTGGAAATCACAAGGGAACAAATGCCCACAGGTCAATGGCCGATTACCAAAAAGACTTTCAATGAGCGAGATCGTTCTCTGATGGGCAATCAAGCGCATTGTTGCGTTCATAGTGACATCTTGTGGTTAGTCTGATCAGAAGGTCGATAAAGAACTAGTACAAAGTTAATAATGTTAGGTAAACAGACTCATACTCATCATGAGCACACGAAAACTGAAACCCTTAAGTGTTTATTATTATTATTTGAAGGAGTCTCTAGCGATCTTGTTGTTAGTAAGACTTACGACTTTTTGCCTTAGGGAAACACATAATGAATTCTAGATAATGAGACACATGAGGACATGTTGCACATTTGTTGTTATTTTATATGTTTTTTCTTTATATATATATATATATATATATATATATATATATATATATATATATATATATATATATATATATATATATATATATATATATATATATATATATATATATATATCATTGTAGCCTGTTTTTATGGAAAGTCGAATGAAAAGAAATAATATTTTTCAATATATTCAAATATTTAAAATTCAAGTATATAGTCTATATAGCCTATAAGCCTATATATAGCCTTTTTTTAATGAAAGTTAAATGAAAATAAATAAATAAACAAACAAACCGAAATTACAACTGCGAGGTTTAAGGCTAGACGGATGCACATATCACTTTTATATCTTTATATTGAAACCTATGAATTAATTTCCACTGCTTATTCGTTACTTAGTTATTTATTCTATTCTGAATTTAAATGGTTAACTTTAAATGCTTTCAGGCCTATACAATACACAAATTAGTGACTTTACTGCAATCTGGCATGCCTTCTGCTTTGACAGTATTGTTGTTTGAAGCAAGTAAAGGCATGCAGGAATTAAGCTGGAAATATAGTATGATGAAACGGTAAATCTAATGTCCTACTACATGATGTTCTTCAACTCAAACGGCTCCTATCAACAGGAGGAGCTCGCGCTTCAGATAGCACTATTTATTAATAGTGGACTCCACGAGCCGGGGGTCTCTCTCTCTCTCTCTCTCTCTCTCTCTCTCTCTCTCTCTCTCTCTCTCTCTCTCTCTCTCTCTCTCTCTCTCTCTCTCTCTCTCTCTCTCTCTCTCTCTCTCTCTCTCCAGGGCTGGCGCTTTGTGTACCGTTATAAAAGCTCGACTAGAGACCAGCTCGTGAACGCGAGTCCTCTGTGTTGCTGGAACCGCAGAGGTGCACGGATACACACAGTGCAGGGGTGAGTAGGATCACTTTTAGCGCTGGTTATCTGCTGAATGACTCTGTTCATACACCGCCTCGTGTGACTGGAGTTCTAATGGCAACGCTGGGAAGAGTTGGAGAGTTGGTATTCATTCAAACCAATCCAACAAGTTGCTCATGTTGCATTGTGAATTATTTCAGTTTGTATAGCGGTGAGTCGCTCTTCCAACTTTAATGCAATTAAGCAATTCGGGAATCCCAATGGACTCTCTCCAGCGATGCTGGGAATGTTGATGTTTTTTTTCTGTTCTTTAAAGCCGTGATCTCGTTTTGGCAGCAAATGGCTACATTGTATATGATCTGAAAAGATGAGAGGATGTAATTGAAAAGAGAAACGCTTTTATGTGCATCTCTGCACACGAGACACTGGTGCATTGTATAGAGTGGCAGGGATCCAGGGAAAACGATTGTAACTGTAAAGACTTGGATTGTATGCATATAGACTGACAAAGCAAGACAAAATATATAGGTTAATGACAAATACATGTCAGAGATATGCAAAACAGAAGAAATGTACTCAGTCATGTTTGGTTGCATGCATCAGGTAATAAAATACTTTTCTCGCACAAAAATACTTAACCTTTTAAGATACAAATATTTGCTACAAATGTCATGTCTGGAATTTGAAGACGTTTTAGGCTTTCTCCATGTGACTTAAAAAAAAAAAAAAAAAAAGTTGAAAATATGTGACAAAAAAAAAAAAAAAAAAATCTTTAATGACCTTGACACCGTCCTGAAGGGGTCCTCTCTGTTTTATGGTGTCCTTGTCACATGGCTGAATAATGGCTTCCTCCATGTTGGTTACATCACTTTTTTCTTTCTTGTAGCTTATTAATACTATTAAAATAAATAGATAAATATAAATAAATAAATACAAATTAAATAATTCAGATACTGAACAAATGTTAATCAATGAGGAGGTGTATTCAAGTTTAAATTGCAGTTTAATCTATTTATGAATAGTCTAAGTGCATATTGGTCAGTCTAGAGAAGAAAAAAGCATACTGTAAGAGGTTACATAGGGAGAGATGCATCACATACACCAAGTCTATTTCACTTAAACTATGTATTGTATGGGATTAGAAATGGTTCATTATTATTAATTGTATTCATTTATTTCATTTTAGGCACTCTCACTTTTCTGTACAGTTTTACCCGCTAAACCATTGCATTTTTTCCTGGCTGATCTGAACGAATGGACTTTCTATTGCAATTTGGAGCCAATCCCAGTTGGATCAAACAAAAGTCATCTAAAAATCAAATAAGATCATGCTTTATGAAAACCCTGAAAAATGGGGATTTTAGTTAAAGGAGGATCTTATTTGGATTTTTTAAGGATTCCAGGATTCCTGGATTGATTGGTTCTAAATTCTGATCAAAATTCCATTAGCATTCCTTTAGAATGTTTGGATGAGGATCAAACTGTTGAGACAGCTCTATGACTTTGTCAGACTATGAATTCCAGCCTTGTGCCTCACTATTGTCTTTCTCTGCTTTCTCATATTTGTGATTGTAGGTTACTAGAAAAAAGATAAGACACTTGCTTGTGTTATCTTGTCTAAATCACAGCAACATAATTAGAGGAAATATAGAAAGAGCATGAAGAGAAAACAATGCAATGCAAGGACAGGAATAAAAGGTTTTGTTTTACAACGTCCTAAGTGCTTCCCAGACATAATATGAATTTGTGAGCTTTTTATTGATCATGTGCCCATCCGATTTGTATGCAATGAAACAATAGCATGAATAGAAAGCCCATTGCAGCCTCAGTTTATATAAACTTGAAAACATCTTGTTTAAATTTTCTGCTCTTCCTTAAAAGGTTTTGTTGTTCAGAGAGATTCATTATCATAATTAGATTAATTTGGTTTCGTCTTGTGTTTACCAAGTGTCGTGTTTACCAAATGTACAGCCTAATAAAATTCTTATGTCTGTGTTTGATGTTCTGTGATCGAATGGCCTCCAGGATGTTAGTAGGTGTTAAATGTAAATCCTGTAATATGATGTGCTCTAATGTTCCTGTTTATTAGAGCGAGTTTTGGTTTAGCCTTCAGGGTTTTACTGGCATTAAAAAAAACATGACAGGTTCTGACAAAACAACATAACTGATTTGTTGTGGGAAAACAGCATGTCACTCTAGAGTAGACATGAAATTTCATGTCCTACAGAAGGCATTGATATACTTTAGTCACTAATGTTCATTTCAAAATAATGTCAAGTCTCTTTTTGTAAGATGAAGGTATGTAGGAAGATTGTCTCCATCAGTAATAACACTAATCCTCATCCTCCTGAGCACATACTTGCAGCTCTAATTCGGGCCAGTGTGTCGAAAGGATAGGTGGTTTCCTATGTTTCTTTTTTGGATGCGTTTTCTACCAAGAGAAGGACCTCTCTACATTCAGATGCCATGAATCGAGAAGGAGTTTCTGTTTTGTTGACAACTTTGTTCTCCGGTTTGCTGTTCCTTGTTGTTTTGGCACTGCTGTGTTTCTTCACCTGCAGAATAGCTTCAAGAGTAGTGCCAGTTGGAGCCCCACTGCGTTTTTGACAGAGCTTGTGAATGAGCCTCAAGTCATGGTAAAAGTCTCTCTGCAACAGAAGGGGGGACGCTTAGAAGTTCACTGGTTGAAGTTGACGTGCTATTGATGGTGTGTCGATTAAACAAATGTTGTAAATTACTTGCATTAGTGGTTGGCTCTTAGCCGCCTCTTGTTTTGTTGGGTTGTAAACTTTTATAATCAAATACCAAAAGGTTTGGACCAGTATTGGGGAGATTTAAACAAACCAGTTAAATGCTGTTGTACTGTATTTAAAAAAATACTTGCATGTAGTTACAGTTGTAATTAATTCATTTCTCGAGTTATATCTATATTTACACTGTTGACCGTTTCCTTACACCTTAAATGGATAGTTTACCTAAAAATGAAAATTGTCATCATTTTCTCACCCTCGTGTTGATTTAAACTTGTATGAATTTCTTTGTTCTGTTGAATGCAAAATAAGATATTTTGAAGAATGATGGTAACCAAACAGTTTCTGGTCCCTCCCATTGACTTCCATAGAATTTTTTATTTTCCATACTATGGAAGTCATTTGGGACCAGCAGCTTGTTTGGTTACCAACATTCTTCAAAATATCATCTTTAGTGTTCAGCAGAAGAATGAAATTCATACATGTTTGGAACAACTTGAGGGTGAGTTAATGATGACAGAATTTTCGTTTTTGGGTGAACTATCTTAACCCACCCTTAAACTTAAACTTCACTTACAAACCCGATTCCAAAAAAGTTGGGACACTGTACAAATTGTGAATAAAAACCGAATGCAGTGATGTGGAAGATTCAAATTTCAATATTTTATTCAGAATACAACATAGATGACAGACATATCAAATGTTTAAAATTTTTATTTTTTACCTTAAAATGTATCATTTTAAGGCCATGTTTCCCACTGTGTGGCATCCCCTCTTCTTTTTATAACAGTCTGCAAACATCTGGGGACTGAGGAGACAAGTTACTCAAGTTTAGGAATAGGAATGTTGTCCCATTCTTGACCACAGAACAGTTTTCCACTTTGCCACAGTCCATTTTAAATGAGCCTTGGCCCAGAGAAAACGCCTGTGCTTCTGGATCATGTTTAGATATGGCTTCTTTTCTGACCTATAGAGTTTTAGCCGGTAACGGCGAATGGCATAAAGGAAGATCACAGGCATCCAGTATGGTTTTCCGGCCTTGACCCTTACGCACAGAGATTGTTCCAGATTCTCTGAATCTTTGGATGATATTATGCACTGTAGATGATGATAACTTCAAACTCTTTGCAATTTTTCTCTGAGAAACTCCTTTCTGATATTGCTCCACTATTTTTGTAGCTCCAAAATGAGCCAATATTTGGCATGACATTTCAAAATGTCTCATTTGATATGTTATCTATATTCTATTGTGTATAAAATATATAAATTATTGCATTCGTTTTTTATTCACAATTTGTACAGTGTCCCAACTTTTTTGGAATCGGGTTTGTAACTTAACCATACCTTGAAACCTGTCACTAACCTTACCTGTATCCCAACTCAACAGCAGCAAAAGTGTTTTGCAATACAACATGAACATAATAAGTACATGGTATACCTAACAACTTCATTTTAGGTAAGTATAGTAGTTATAGACACCTAATATAAAGTTTCAACAAAGCGGCTATGTAAACTAAGAACCATATATATGCATTTCAATGCTTTGTGACTAGCACAATGGCTTTTTCCCAGCTTTACAAATGTAAAGACAAAGTGGTCAAAGCTCCGGCATGGGTTTGATTGAACGTATGGCTTTGATGCTGATTGATGATTTCTGCACAATGACTAAAGATCCCATTAAAAGGATGTGAAGTAAGCTGAAGTATCGTGTGTTCGTAATAGAAATCTTGCGGTCCTGTGCCTTGGAACAGAGGTGTCCAGTTAATCAGCTTTGTCATGCCTATTAAAGCACTGTGTGCAATGGCACTCAATCCCATTAAAGTGACCTTGACTAAAGGTAGAAGACAGAGAGGTTTAATACTAATGCAGCCATATCACGTTTTCAGGTGTTAACGTTTAGGTAGCTACTCAAATTAATGTTCAAATATGCCACTAAATTATTGTTTGTATCAGATTTTGTGACATACATCCCCAGCCGCAACAGTCTGTCCTCTTATTTCAGTTGTTTTCGACACATTATGATAAGATTATGATGGAAAAAATAAGTCTTGGGATGGTAAATAGTTGTTTTCTGTGCTTAAAGATGAAGTGTGTCATTTCTGTGCCACTGTAGTGGCACCAAACGTAACAGCAACAATAATGATTGTTTTCAAATCAAGGAGGTCTATAATAGCTGGAGAAAGGTAGCCCTGCCCCAAACCTACACCATTGGTTGTGCCAATATTATGTTAGACCGCTCAAACAAATATATGCAAGTGCCACATTGACACAGAGTTCAGATCAGCCATGAATGGTTTACCTATAGTTATCTCCGAACATTAAATTGGGAATAGAAGAAATATTTTAACACTGACATGAACTTTTTTCACTGCAGATCTTAGAAGCTTCTGACATCCTTGGAACGTGAGTTATTCTGCAAACGGTGACAAAATGAAGGTCGCTGCACTCCTTATCATCGGTTGCCTGGTTTGGGAAGGTTTGGCAAAGCCTGAGTTTCCAGGTCAGTTAAGATACTTTTTGTTTATTAGCCTTTTGCCTAGAGAGAACGAAACTCTATGGGGAAAGTAGCTGTCTTGGAACAGGAATGAGCACCCCTGCCTTATAGTTTGCTTGTAGTGTCTTTGATGTATAAATAGCCATAGTGTTAGATGAGTGCTTCATAAACGGTGTAACACCATCTCAGACCACTGAAGGTTTAATAGTCTTCTTTTTGACCTTGCTCCAAGCATGGACGTAGAATAAAACAAATTTCTAATGTATGTTAGCTTCTATAAAAAGATTGGACTCTCGGGTCAGATGGTCCTAGATATGTTCATTTTACATGATTGTGGGTTTAAGAAGCTTATGTGGACAGAAGAAGATATGCATAAAATAGAAATTCAGTTGTTGTTCTTGTCCATCATTTGTTAAATTCAGCTCAGTTTAGTTTAGAGAGAAATAGCATACTCATCATCTCTAAATTGAGACTTCCGTCTAAGGCTATTATCATTATCTTATTTTGCAGGAGCTTCTTTGCTGGTTGTGTGTTATAAATTGTGGGCAAACGTGTAAACATGTTTTCTTACGGCTTGTAGAACAAGAGAAGGACCCTGATTTCTGGAAGGGCTGGGCTCAGCGCTCACTAAAAACTGCTTTGAGCCTTCAAGAGCTCAACAAGAACGTTGCAAAGAACGTCATCCTTTTTCTTGGTGATGGTAAGTGGATCACTTACCTTATCACATTCGTGGATCTCTGTGGATCTTTACCAGCAGTGTTTTTGATAATTTTCACAAAAATTTCATGGCCACCAGAATATTTTGTTGTATGAATATCTGATTCTGAACATACACTATATCGAAAGAAACTTCATGCTACCAGGTCCAACAAAAGGAGTTAAATATTTTTAAAAGCACTCTATGACCCTGCTTCAAAATTAAGTATTAACATGGGCAGCGATGGTTAAGCAAATTAACCACAGTCAGCGTCAGGGTGAACTTTGGAACATCATGCTTCCTCTGGCCAAACATGAAAGCACAGTGGTTATGGAAGGAAGGAAGGAAGGAAGGAA
This sequence comes from Paracanthobrama guichenoti, assembly GCA_018749465.1. NCBI lineage: Eukaryota > Metazoa > Chordata > Actinopteri > Cypriniformes > Gobionidae > Paracanthobrama > Paracanthobrama guichenoti. The sequence goes on from CM031953.1 coordinate 18,516,478, forward strand.
GGAAGGAAGCTTATGAGAAGAATTTGGTTTATTATGCACCACACCCCTGTGAAAGCAATGCCGATATAAAACACCAGTTTACCTAAACCTAAAAAAAAATATCTTATGAAGCCTCAGTTCAACCACTGTCATGTAGATTTATTTCAGTGCTCACTGTCCACCACAACAAAAAACACATACCAGCTGCAAAAAGGATGATTTAACATACAGGATTTTCTAGAAGCCACTGCTGAAATAGAGATACAAGACGATTTGGATCAGTTGACCTGTTGGTTCATGCATTAAGATTATTAAAATGACAATGTGTCTGATGATTTTCTTGGAGGTCAGCCAACCAAGTACAGAAAATAATTTATATATTTCAGAGTCATGATAATTTGATGTTAAGTAACCACTCTGACAGATTCAATGAGTTTATTTAAGGATTGACTGATTTAAATGGTACCGGATTTGTATGATACATTAAAAGGATCGGCACACTGTGTGCATTTCATTCACTAATACAGAACAGATTAAAAGAGCCATTTGTTCATGAATTGGTCAACACTGCTAGCATTGTTATGTGCCTGCAAGGACAACTCAGTAAAACAAGTTTCTTGCCATTATTTTGCAGTACACGGTACACTTTTCATCTAATCAAATTAAATTCGTACTGCAGACACGGATAAAATATGACAATTTGCGGGTTGACTGTGAAAATGCTGGCAAGATTGATCTTGGCATTTTAAGAGTCAGTATCGTTCAAATGAAGACGTGTTTTAATCGGAAATTGATTACTCAACCCTATGAGGTTATAGAATGCTTTTCAAGTTATAGTTTTATTGAAGATTGGAATATATTTTTCATTAGCTGACAAGGTAAATTGATTTGTATTTGCTTAAACATTTAGAGTACTCAAATTGAATTGCTTTTCTTTTATTTATTTCAGAGTACTTCAGATACGTTTTCAATTCAAAGTTGCAACTAAAGCCAAAAGCCTCATTTCATGCATTAACACATTGCAGTAATTACATTCAGTAATTAATACAGTAATTCATTTCATTTTGAGTGTTCTACAAGTACAAGGTTTGAAGACAAACTCTGTGATATCTTTGCAATGTGATTGTGCTACAGTATACAGTTTTGTACAGTTCTGCAAGATTGAGACTTTTAAGTTTACTCTAATTTGGCTTGTGTAACAATGGTGGCAAGGACGAGGTAAGGCGAGGATCTACATGCAGCAAAAGTTTATTAAAGAAAAACATTAACAAAGATAATCATGGAGTTGGAACATAATCCTGATCAGGAACAAGAATGCAAAATGCAAGGCAACGACTCAAAAAGACTAAAACACAGGGCTATATGTACACAGGGAAACTAACAAGATGACAAGGAAACAAGAAACACCTGAGGGACTAATGCTGCCTTCACGTACTCTCGGAATTATCGTAAATATGAGTTTCCTAGGTAAAAATAGCACATGAACGCCCTCACGTTTTGAAACTTGAATGCAATGAGTTCATAATCACGACTTCAAAAGTCGGAATTATCAAATTTCTGATAGCACATGAAGGCAGCATAATAAGAACTAATCAGGGTTGCCATGGTAACAAACAAGGGGAACACAAAATCATCAATCATGACAGAGCTCCCCCTTTAAGGAGTTGATTCCAGACACTCCACATAGAAAAAAAAAAGGCGGAATGGGGGAGGTCACCAGGGTGGAGCAGGCTGTGCAGGTCGCTGAGCCGGAGTCTTCAGCCGAGATGACCGGCATGCCTGAGTCTTCAGCCACGATGCCTGCCAGTCCTGAGTCTTCAGCCAAAATGTCTGCAACGCCTGAGTCTTCAGCTAGCATGGCCACCACGCCAGAACCTCCATCCATTATGGATGCTACGCTAGAGTCTTCATCTGCCATGGATGCCATGCCAGAGTCCTCTGAGTTTACAGTGTTGGCCATATGGGCCACGGCTATATTGTGTGTGTGTGTGTGTGGGCTGCACACACACATCGGCTCCAGCCTCTGGCCAGGGTCCAGTGTTGGGTCCAGCCCCTGACCAGGGTCCAGTGATGGCTCCAGCCCCTGACCAGGGTCCAGTGATGGCTCCAGCCCCTGACCAGAGTCCAGTGATGGCTCTGGCCCCTGACTCCGCTCAAGAGCAAGCACCGCCCTGGTCGCCTGTCCAACTGGCTCCGCCCTGGCCACTTGCCAAGCCGGCTGCACCCTGAATGCCTGCTCCACCCTTGCCGATTGCTCACCCTGCTTCGCCCGGGCCAAGCCTGCCAAGCCGGCTCCACCCTGAATGCCTGCTACGTCCTGGCTGCCTGCTCAGCCTGCTCCGCCCTGGCCGCCTTCTCAGCCTGCTTCGCCCAGGACACCTGCCAAGGATGTGTCGCCCTGGCCGCCTGTGCCACCCTTGGCCCCCTATCCTATTGGCTCTGCCCTGCCTGCCTGTCCAAGCCGGCTTTGCCCTGGCCACCTGCTCAGCCTGCTTTGCCCTGGTCACCTGCTCTGCCTCCATCCCCAGTCCTTCCTCCACTCCATGGACCCGGCCCTCCGTCCCACCCCCAGTTTCCCTCCTGGACTTCTTGTTTTTGAGGGGGGTTATGTCATAATCCCAGCCTGCGTCTTGTGTGAGGACTTTTGTGTTATTTCCTGTCTTGTGCCATGTTTTGTAGTTCTTTGTAGTTTTTAATATTAGTTAGTCTCTCCAGGTGTTTCTTGGTTACCTTTGTGTGTTTCCATGACAATTTAGCATGCCCCCTTGTTAGCTTAATTGCCCTTGTGTTTCTCTCTTGTCTGCCTGTTTCCTTGCCTGTCTGTTTGTATGCTCATCCGTGATAGCGTGTGCTTTATATACGCTATATTAAGTATAGCAGGTTATTAAGTGAAAAGAAATTTTTAGAACAATTTTTAGAAACTTTTTTTGGAAAGTTTCTGAAAATCAGCTGGAAATTTTCAGTTTTCAGAGATGTTCAGCCTCTCAGGTACAGGCAGACAGTGATAGATGGTGCTTAAAGGAAAGCATATATTGTTAAAAATAGTCTCAAACATGGCAACATTTGTTGTTGGTATAGGTATGGGTGTATCTACAATCACAGCAGCTCGGATTCTAAAGGGTCAAATGAGTGGACAGAGTGGTGAGGAAACACAACTGGAGATGGACAAATTCCCCTATGTTGCCCTCTCTAAGGTACATCCCTTGTGTTGTAATCCCATCATGCCATTCCTTTGTGTTCATAATCCATGCAGTTGCCCACCCCGGGTCACAGAGAACAGATTCAAATCATAGTTTGATTTCTCTATCCGCCACAGTTCTGGGACGATGATTCTCACATAGTTAATTTTTTCACAGAAGTTAACCATTATTAAAAGTGAGGATGGTGAAAGATGTTCAGTTATTATTTATCTCTTAGATTTATTAACTATTTTTGTTTTTGACTTCATGTAAAGCCTACTGTATTATAGTGATTTTTATAAAGCAAGCATAAAGATAACATTTTTATATTGTCAGTTATAATTCAAGATGAACACCTATTGGACTGAAGCAATTTAGGTTTACTTCTTTACTTCTGAATACGTATAATTTTTTTTTTAAATTAATTTTTTAGAAAAATCTGAGTATCAAATATGATATATCAGGCTCTTGAGGAACATTTATTTGTACATCTCTCAATCATCTTTATTAGATTAAAAAAACAATAAAAAAAAAAAGATTCTTAGTATTATTTTATATGTTATGATTTACAGGGTTAAATTGTTATGCTGATAATACAATTATTATGTTTTTTTATTAAATAAAAAATGCAAATGGTTTTAGACTATTGGACTGATCATTGTGGATGTTTATAATCATGCTAAATGCTTAATAATGCTGAATAAACAGTTATAGAACTACACTAAGTGCTCCTGTAAAATAATCCTATTATTTTACAGCTGTTGGTAATGTTTTTTCCTCCAGACATATAACACCAATGCTCAAGTACCAGACAGTGCAGGCACTGCCACAGCATATCTGTGTGGGGTCAAAGCCAATGAAGGTACAGTTGGAGTGAGCGCAGCAGCTGTAAGATCTCAGTGCAACACCACTCAGGGGAACGAGGTCACCTCCATTCTTAAATGGGCCAAAGAAGCAGGTGAAATGCTCTGTTGAATCCTCTCATACAGCAGCTATAATGCCTCTCTGTCCTGTCTTCTATTGTAATTAGAATATAGATGGGATATTTGTTTCTGGGCTTTTTTTTTGTTGTTATTGCTAGCAATCCATTAACTTATTTTTGCATGAGAGAAACAAAGGTGACACTGGCAGAAAAAAACAGGTTGAGCCGATAAAGGATTGTAAAGTAGAAAAACACGTCCTTATCTGAAGTAAAGGAATAAATGAGAAGAGTGACAGTTTGACTGATGAGCGCAGCACGCAGACGGCTTTCTCATATTTTATTCTCATGTTGAAAATAAAAACAAATGAAGCGTTTTATAAGACGGAAGTCCTCTACTGAAGGTAGAGGTGAATGTAGCCAAGTGGAATTTGCACAACATGACCAGAATAAACATTTTAAAATCCAGCTGAGAGGTTTAAAAGGCGGACGGTCTAATCAGTGTCAAACTGATAACCTGACCTGATCTGAGTACAGGGGGAAATGCTCTCTCACTTGGGTGCTTATGTTCTGAGAATGCATTAAAATAGTGTACCATACAACTGCTTGACCGCAGCCAGGCGACAAGACTTAAAATCAAGCTGTTTCCTTGTCCAGTACAACATTTTGTACCTATTTTGCCCCAATTATGGTTTTTCGAATATTCCCTTTCATGCTGTGTGTAATATAGCTGTTGGTGAATGTAAACATTCTGTCGAAAGTCGAAAGTGCACAATAAATAAAGTTATTGTCTTCCAAAAGAAAGAATCGAAACTCTAATTCGAACCTGGGAATCTATGGTTTTAAATCAATAGATAAGACATTTGCATAATGCCCAGCTATGTTGTACGTTGTCCACTCACGAAAAACTTGGCCCGCCCTTCAATGCGTGATTTTACTGCCACTTCTCAAATTTCAATAAACGCTCGCTCTTGAAGGATGGGTCAGTACCCAGTTTATTTGGACCAACTTGCTCCTCAGAATCACAACCTGTAAGTACGAAGAATTACTGATGTATATATTTTCTTCCAGGTGTTCAAAATACGTCTTTTTGTGTTTAATGTTGTGTACGTTTCTGCGTCTGCTCACATCATCCTTGCGATGGAGGTTCGGGTTGAATAACTATAGTTCTTCCAATGTTTCATCACCGGACTTGGATTTATATGGTAAAATCAATGTCATCGTTGCATCGTTTACAGTGTGTACAATTACTTAGCTTTAGGAAGCCTCCGGAGCTGAATTCAGTCATGGAAATGGGCATTTACTTCTGAAACACGCGCTTTATGCGGTGGACCGATCACAACACACTGGGCCATCTGGCCAATCAGAGCAGAGTAGCTCGCGGAAAGAAGGGATTTAGAGATTCTGATTCATCCGTCGAGTCGCTTGAGAATAATTGAAAATGTGATGATGTGCAGTGTATATTATGAGAAAATGAAAGTGTTTTTTTTAATTTATTTTTTTATCTTTGATGCATGCATGTAAACCTGTTGTAGAAGACCTCCAAAATAAAATTAGGAACCTTTAAAATAGCATTATAGGGGCACTTTAAATATTCGTCATTTAATCACTAGATAGACAAGGACAAATATAATCAACTAAAATATATATATATATATATATATATGTATAATAATAAACATGGGCATGTCCCTACAGGAACAATTGACAGTTGTAACTACCTGTATTTTTACCCAGGCAAGTCAGTGGGAATCGTCACAACAACACGAGTGAACCATGCCACTCCGAGTGCCTCGTATGCCCACTGTGTAGATCGGGACTGGTATTCAGATGGGGACATGCCAGCTGAAGCACTGCAGAGTGGATGCAAAGACATTGCAAGACAACTCTTTGAAAATATCCCTGACATTAATGTGAGTTTTCTCATTATTATTATTTACTCATCTTAAGTATATCTACTTTACTAACTTCATCATGTTTGACATTTTCAACATCTTATATGTGATGTTTCTCTTTTGTTCTTCATTTTGGATGGGTAGGTGATTATGGGGGGTGGGCGCAGAAATATGTACCCCAAAAACACACCAGATGTGGAATACCCAGGAGACAAGAAACACAACGGTACACGCAAAGATGGCAGGAACCTTGTGGGGGAGTGGATTGACAGAGTGAAGGATAAGGTGAAAGATGAAACAAGGGAAAAGCAGGGCACTTCATTCCATCTTTTCATTTACAATGTCATGTTCAATTCAGTTCAGGGAAAAAATGCTTCCACATTATGCCTCTGCTGACAAATCTCTTTTTCATTTTCTCTCTGTGTTTGCCCTACTCTGGCAGTGTATTTGTGCTCTTTTGATGATGCCCTCTTTATTGACTTCCCTGAATCTGATCTGATGCTCTTGGGGCCTCTAAAGCAAGCTTTACAGCTGTGCAGTTAATAACAAATGAAGACCATTTGTACTTGTTGTGAAACTGTATTACAGAGATTTGGTTGCAAGATATTGGATCATAATGGTGTTATACATTCTATAAAGCTTCTAAATGTAAGAGGGTATGGCCATTTCTCTAATCTATTTGTTGTTTCGCTCTTCACCTTTGTATAATCAGAGAGGTTACTATGTTTGGAATAAGAAGGATCTCCTTTCCCTGAATCCAAATAATGTGGATTATCTGTTGGGTGAGTTTTATAAACATTCTGGTTATTTGATCTTCTTGAGACAATGCTTTACTGAATTCCTGTTCTATTTGCACTGCAGGTCTGTTTGAGCCGGCAGACCTGGCTTATGAGCTTGAGAGAAACAAAGAAACTGACCCTTCCCTCACTGAGATGGTAGATATGGCCATTAAGATCCTCAAAAAAAATGAACGCGGGTTCTACTTGCTGGTGGAAGGTAAACATATAGTGTACATCACTGTTCATTAAACAGCAGATCTAATTAAATTAGTGTCAATTATTTGGCATTTCTTTTTGTGGGGAATAATATAAACTAAAATATATATATATATGTATGTGTGTGTGTGTGTGTGTGTGTGTGTGTGTGTGTTTTAATTAAATAATTAATTATATTACCAGTTTAAAATGTATTTAATAAATGCAGTATTTATGTAGCATGCAAAGATGGTGTCCAAAGATAAATTAAAAACTTTATAAAAAAAAAAAAATGTTTTTATAGAAAAATAAAAACACTACACAGCTACACAAATCTATATAGGCTAACTAAACTACAAACATATTTTAAACTGCCGTACTTAAATATTAATATCACTAAATATTTGGATGGTGACTTTGAATAAATTAATTTGAAGCATTAAAATTCATTTGATGATTGCCTCAGGTTGCTCGTAGCAATACAACGTGACAAAAATGTAAAAATAAACCACTTATTAATTAAATTAAAATGAATGAATTTTCAGCTATTGAAGGGAAAGATATGTACAGAATGAATGTATGTCTATATAAGACCTCTGACCGGGCTGTCTGCTGACAGGTGGGCGCATTGACCACGGACACCATGAGGGCAAGGCAAAGCAGGCCTTACATGAGGCTGTGGAAATGGATCGGGCCATTACTCGAGCTGGTCTCCTCACCACTGTTTATGACACACTAACCGTTGTCACGGCTGATCACTCTCATGTCTTCAGCTTTGGAGGCTACACACCACGGGGAAACTCAATCTTTGGTAGGTAATGAAGGCTTAAGGCATGCTGGGAGCACTTTAATTACCGAGTGATTTCTTGGTGGTTTATGGCCCCGACTCAGAGCTTTAAATGTCCTTTCCGCAGGTTTGGCCCCCACCTTGAGTGATATTGACCAGAAGCCCTTCACATCCATTTTGTATGGAAATGGCCCAGGGTTCAAGTTGGTTAACGGCTCTAGAGAAAATGTCTCAACTGTGGACTACGGTAAGTAATTAGAGGCCTTACACTTCCTGGTTCTGCCCGGGGACCTACTTTTGGGTGACTTGGAATGCTGTGATTTTACTTTTAATTGTTCCTGTTGGCCGTTTCTTGGTTTTCTATGGTTACGTAGCCACTAAAACATAATGTAAAAAGCCCAAAGACATTCATAGGGTCCTATCATACACCCGGTGCAATGTGACGTCAGGTGCGACGCAAATGTTTTTTGCTAGTTTCAGCCCGATGCAGTTACCACTTTTCATGTCCAGTGCTGCGTTGTTTAAATAGCACTTAAATGCACTTGCACCCATCTGTTCGCTCGTGGGCATGCTGGTCTAAAAACAAGGTGTGTTCAGGCACATTGTTGGTTTGGCTATTTTGAGGCAACTGAAAACGACAAAAAACTGGTCTAAAGTCAATAGCGCAGTGTGTTATTTAAAGAACGTGTTAGTAATATGTGCCTATAGGCAGGTGCACAACGTGCATACACTCTGCTTGTTACATACACAGTGAGGTGCAGCAGCACACAAAATGTTTTAAATATTAAAATAATCCATAAAGCCGACTGTTTTTTCGCCGTTAAACTAGCAAAAGTGGAATCGGACACGCCTTAAGTGCACCTGCGCCATGCGCTTCAGACCATGCACTCAAAATCGTTAAAATAGGGCCCATAATGTTACCACAGATTTCCATAAAAATGTAAATGAAAGAATCCTGAATTTTTTTTATGTAATACGTTTTAATGTGAGAGATTTGTTGAAGACCCCACTGTCCTTATTGAATGGAACGGATCGGCAGTGTTCTCTGAAGCACTGTCGACTCTGAATGTCAAACTCGGCAGCAGTAGTTGAATGATGATAAAGTGCATCTCTCTCAGTTTTCACCACCCATATTTCTTACTCTTTCCCTATATGTTTGACAAGCCATAGAATTATGGCTATTGTTCTGACTTGTTCTCTCTCTTCTCTCATTTTCTTCACCATCACTCTCATTCATATTCCACAGCATAGGTTTGACTCTTTCAATTTCTTTTATCACTGATAGAACACAATCCAAAAACAAAAGTAAAATGCCTGCCTGTCATCCCTGCTGTTGACATTCTTCTGGGGATGTCAAAAGACAATACCAAAAAAATAAATAAAAAGTAGCTACCAATTTTTGTAGTATTGACAGGCAAACAGAAAATATAGACAAGAAAAAGAGAAGAAAAAGAAAACTCACTGCTCTTATTTGTTATTTATTACTGTTTACTTGAATTATTATTTAGAAAAGTGATTTTCATTGTTTATTTCAGTTTTATATTGCTCGTATATTGTAATCAAATTTTTTTTTAATTATTGAGAAATGCTTGCAGGCTACATACCACTGTTTTAATTTTTAATTTGTTAATATTCATATTATTATAAAATTTACCTTAATATTAATTGTAATTTAATTTAACATTACAATTAATTTATACATCTTAATTACTGAGAAATACATTTTAATTTGTTAATATTTATATTCATAATTAACTAAAGTAATATTAATTTATTAATATAATTTGGTTTTAATATAACACTATTTCTCTTAATCATTGAGAAATGCTGTCAGGCTACATGCTATTGTACATGCTATTTTCATTTGTTAATATGTTAATATTAAACTAAACTTAATATTAATTGGAATTCATTTTTTATAACGTCATTAATCAATTATTTTTCTTAATTATTGAGAATTTCATTTAATTTTAATTTGTTAATATTCATATTACTATACAACTAAACTAAGGTGTTTTATTAAATATTAAAGTTTTTATATAACATTATTATTGTATTTCTCTTAATAGTATGCATGAAAGCAAAGTGAAGAGAAATAAATGAATAATTATAAATGAATACATTTATATTAAATCAATAGTTAATACAAATGAATATGAATAAATCAAAATTAAAACAATAGTATGTAGCCTAAAAGCAATAATTGTTTTATTTTTATTTGTTAATATTCATATTAATCTTTAAATAGTGGTGTTTTAATTCATATCAAATTCATATTAATTGTAATTTAATTTTAATATTCAGATTAAAATATCATCATTAACATCAATAACAACATTTGATATCATGACAACTCTTCTTTCTTCTGCCCTCAGAGCAAAACAGCTATCAGGCTCAGTCTGCTGTTCCCTTACGCATGGAGACTCATGGCGGTGAAGATGTGGCCGTCTTCTCCAAAGGCCCCATGGCTCATCTTCTTCATGGAGTCCAGGAGCAGCATTACATTCCTCATGTGATGGCCTACGCCGCTTGCATCGGCCAAAACAAAGACCACTGCCGTACAAACGGCTCCTCTTCTCTCAGCCAAATCTCCCCTATGCTGGCCGTTTTTCTTTCAGTTACATGGCTTCTGTGCTGACCCCTCTTCTATGGATCATCTCTTATCCTACCGTGATTTGATCAGGAACTGATTCTCTCCAGTGGAGTTTATGATTTGTTTTTAATAATATGTGATTCATTTTTAAATCATTTATCAACTTCAGGACCAATATGTGGGCATTTTGAAGAGATTCTGTTGCAATGATGGAAACAAAATGTAAAATGTGTTTTTTACTTGTCATTTAAGCGATGTCACACAAGCAAGATTGCTGGTGTACTGAATATCAGAACTGCTGCAAATGTGAGTGTGATATTGCTGTTCTCTAAAGAACATAGCAATGAATAACTGAGAAATCTGGCCAGCAAATACTTCAGAAGGACGCCAAAAAAAACATCACACTTTCTGCGTCGCAAGAACGATTGCAAAATTGAGGATCGGTACTAACAAGCTCACCTAACAGCATTTTTTTCTTGAAAGAAATTAATGTTTATTCAGCAAGGATGCACTCAATTGATCAAAAGTGACAAAGACATTTATAATGTTACAAAAAGATTACAGTAAAACCAAAATTTATTCAGACACTTTCAACATTTTCTCACATTATCACAGTTTATTCGTTACAGTTTAGAAAATGGTAATAAAATATGACGAGAACTCAGAGTTAAACTGTGTCAGAACAAATTCATCTTGATAATGTCAGATCACTTTGATAGAAAGGTATGTAATGGATTACAATCAACCAATCAGCTGTTCAATTTAAGTACACAATTAGATAATGCCAATTTAGGTCGACCAATTACAAAGCATGTTCATTTTGTTCAGTCTGTGGTGTAAAAGGTCACATTAGCAATTAAAGAAAAACACTTAAACAAAACATGGTCAGGGTTTTATACATTTTACTGGTAGTCCACTGTATGAAGAATTTTTGGGTATAATATGTCACAGTTTACTTTATTTTGCTATCCTCACTAACATAAATGAACTATAGTGTCCTGCACCCACTAGTAAAAAATTATATCTGGTGTCTGAATAATTTTTGGATTGACTGCATATTTAAATAAATGCTTTTGAACTTTCTATTCATCAAAGAATCCTAAAAATATTATCATAGTGCCCATAAAAATATGAAGCAGCGCCACTGATTTCAACATTGATGATAAGTAGTGTTTCTTGAGAACTAAATCAGCATATTAGAAAGATTTGTGAAGGATCCTATGATGCAGGAATAAATAGCATTTGAAAGTATTTATATAAATATAAATAAATGAACTCAAATTTGAAATAATTTCAAAATACATTTTTGTTTTTACAGAGCTCCTAAAGGGACATGGTGGTAAAACAAAAAATATAGGACGGAGAATAAATAAAAGTTCTCTTGCATTTTACTCCCATTACTTTTTTTTCATCACTATGTCCTTTTAGGGGCTCCATAATTTTTCTGTCATTTGGATCAAATAAATGCAGTCTTGCTGAGAAGACTTTCAAAAACATTTAAAAATCGTACCGACCCTAAATTTTGAACAGTATACTGTATGTCAGCAGATGATGTTTTAATGAGATTTTGCTCTTTTGGGAAGTGTATAAGATGTACAGAATAATAAAAACAGTGATTGTCAGAAGATGTGTGCTTTGGGCAGTTAGTTTGACAGTTGTGTAGTGTGAGCTTGGCATTTTTAATAACCTTATATGTGACCCTGGACCACAAAACCAGTCATAAGGGTAATTTTTTTTTTAAATTGAGATCTATACATCATCTGAAAGCTGAATAAATAAGCTTTCCATTGACGTATGGTTTGTTAGGAGAGGATAGTATTTGGCCGAGATACAACTATAAATCTGGAATCTGAGGGTGCGTAAAAGTCTAAATAATAAATCAACTTTAAAGTTGTCCAAATGAAGTCCTTAGCTGTAACGAGGCGGCAGACTCGCTAGGATCCATAAGCAGCTTTATTGTAAACAATAGTAGTATTACAGGCAGGGGTCAAATACCAGCAACAACAGTGTGCAAGGCAAGCAGTCTCGTAATCAGGAACAGGCAAGGGCTCAGGTCACAAGGCAGAGGAATCCAACAAACAGACAGGTGATTCACAGGGCAGGCAGCAAACAAACTCAAGGATACTAAACAGTCCGAGGTCATACACAAGACCGCAGAAAACAAGGAAACCCACTCAGTAGTGTCAGCCAGGGGAAAAACAAGACTTCACAAAGAGTGAGTGTGCGTGAGCTTAAATAGTCTGGCTAATAGGAGGCAGGTGTGTGTAATCAGTCCAGGTACGGGGTTATGGGAAATGCAGTCCAGGAAAGGTTAATACTCAGGTGAGGGAGCCCTCTGGTGGCGATCGGAGGGAGCCACAGAGGCCAAGTTTGTGACATTAGCAATGCATATTACTAATAATAATACATAATCGATATATTTACTGTAGGAGATTTACAAAATATCTTCATGGAACATTATATTTACTTAATATCCTAGTGATTTTTGGCATAAAAGAAAAATCTACCATTTTGACCCATTCAATGTATTGTTGGCTATTGCCACAAATATATCCGTGCGACTTATGACTGGTTTTGTGCTCCAGGGTCACATACTAGCTGCGCAAAAAGTTTCAGAATATGATTAGAACTATAACAATAAGAAATCACAGTCTGTGCTTATTAAAGAACTATTTTGTAATCATTAGGCCTAATGCAAAAATTACTCCACTTATAAGGATTCTTTTATTCAGCATTTTGCTATTTTTTTCCCTACATTTGAAATCAAATACAATCTACCTCACTTGAATGTGATGCCCTACCTGCATTACATTCCCCTGTGAAGACCAGTTTAAAACTGAGCATTTTGAGCAATTATTAAGGCAAGCCATGGTTTAAACATTTTATGGAGAGGAATCCCTTGTATGGAAAACAAAAATGACCATTACATTCATTACTGAATCTGAAACAGAGGTGTATCTGTAACCAGTTTGATCATCAGACCAAATGTGGCGTATTTTTTGGAAATACTGTTCATGTTCTCACATTTTATTAAACGCAGAATCTGAATGGTGGTGCAATTGTTGTTTGTTTGTTTATAGCATTCTGTGAGTCTCTATGAATGTTGGTAGTTCATGAATAATGGCAAACATAAAGTAAATGACAGCGATCTTATTTTTCTTGGCTATTCACTTCAAACAAATTCAAACATGCTGTTAGAGCAGACATAGCAAAAGTCATTAAAAAATATTACAAAGGCCTGGAGATGCAAGAAAGATTTCACAATAAAGGAAAAATGGGGTGAAACATTTTTGCATGTGTCATTTTGTTTTAGGTAGCTTTCATTCACTGTTAGAGAAACACAGAGCTGCGCCTCAGTAAATGGCCCTTAGTGAGCAATATGGGAAAGGAATATGACTAACATGAGGATCTATGCTGATAGTTTAGAAGAGTTACCTACCGTCATCACATTTTAAAGACTTTCAGGAAAGAATATTTTATGACACATTGTGACCACAGTGCGCAGATGCATTTCCATAAAAACAGCGATCATGCAGGACTGCGTCAAATTTGTGGTAAAACAAGTCAGCACCACCAGCTTGCAAAAATCTGTCCTGCAGCTTGATTTAAGTATAGATTATAACTCACACACATTTTATACTCTCATTTTTTGTCCCAGAGTGTGACAAACCAGCCGAACTCTCTCTCTCTCTCGGTCAGCCTGCTGCTTTAATGAGGGAATGTGATATTTGTGTTTGATGTCACCTGAGAGACTACCTCTATGGAAATAAGGGGTTATCATGGCCCCAAACTCATCTTCTTTTAGCTTCTTTGCCCTCTGTCAGTCCCAGTCGAGTTGATTTTATCATCACCTACCCATTTTTGCATTACATGACAATTTGCCAGAGTTTCCCCACTCCCTTTTCCGAGGCTAGTGGTTTTTATATCCTCAATCTACATCTGCCTATATCACCTTGACATTCAAATGCCAAAGCTGTTCATTTCCATAGGCTGGGATTGCTAGTGCCCTTCTGGCTTTCATAAAGTGTTGATAAGGTATAAAGCAGTGGGGCATGTGGCGGCTGCTGAAATGTAAAACTGTTTTTAAAGTTTTGTTGCTTGACCTTGAGAAACCTCAATTCAAATATTAGATAAAATATTTAACATAAATATTGGTAGCACTTTATTTTACAGTCCTGCTCTGTACATACTATGTACTTATTACAGTAATTGCAATAGGTAATAACTAGGTACTAACTCAACCTACAGCTAAACCTAACCTTAACTCATGTAATTTCCTTATATTACCCAATACCCAGTATTTTCTTAGGTAAGTACACTGTAATTATATGCAAGTACACATACTGTAAAATAAAGTGCAACCTAAATATCTATAGTATATTATTGTTTTTATATAACTATTTATAGTAATTTGTTATATACTGTATATATGACAGCACTAATTACTAAATATTATTATGTTAACGTTATAGGAGGTTTGATTATTTTTTGATTATTTGTTACAATACACATCAGTTTAAAACTATATTTTCGTGCAATAAACATTGAATGAACATTGATATAAAAACTATGCCAAATACTGGTAAGCGTAACCATGCTAAATTAAGCATAAATTAAGGTTTGTTATAGACTGGGTAAACCCAGCCTGATCTGCCAGCGATTTGATTTCACCCTGCAACTCTGCAACATTTCTACAACTGTCACACTTTTGTGGGAACCAGTCACAGACTGGCTTATCCACCTGGCGCGCTATTGCCGGGTCGGTGACGGATAGAGAAGCGATGGGTCGTTGCCTGTTTATCACACCTCCTGTGGTCTGACTGGTTGAAGGACTATACGATTGCGCACAGGGTCATTTGAATTATGCCCGTTGATCACACCTCTTGTGGTCTGATTGGTTGAAGGACTATGCGATTGCGTACAGAGTCATTTGAATTATGCTCGTTTACCACGCCGCTTGTGGTCTGATTGGTTGAAGGACTATCCGATTGCGTACAGAGTCATTTGAATTATGCTAATTTATGTACGCCTCCTGTGGTCTGATTGGTTGAAGGACTATACGATTGCATACAGGGTCATTTGAATTATGCCCGTTGATCACACCTCTTGTGGTCTGATTGGTTGAAGGACTTTCCGATTGCGTACAGAGTCATTTGAATTATGCTCATTGACCAAGCCTCTTGTGGTCTGATTGGTTGAAGGACTATCCGATTGCGTACAGAGTCATTTGAATTATGCTCATTGACCAAGCCTCTTGTGGTCTGATTGGTTGAAGGACTATCCGATTGCGTACAGAGTCATTTGAATTATGCTCGTTGACCAAGCCTCTTGTGCAGTAGAAAATACATAGCAGACTCCCCAGACCAGTGTTCAATCTTAAATTGAGCTTGGTCTGGAGATAACCAGACAAGGTTTGTTAGCTAGTTTGGGGCCAAATGTGGATGTATACTTGTAGATACCATTTATATTTTCCATAAAATTTTTGTATGATAATTTTTTTTTTCTTTTTTTCATGCATTTCTAAATCATTTAGAATTTTGATTTTGGGTTGAATGGTTGAACTTGACCAATGCAGTCAACATTTGCAGAGACAAATGCAAACCATTTTTAAGCTACATTCATTTTATGTCAAAAATAAAATCTAATATTCTTAAAACATATAGGGGGAAAAAACGACCATATTTGCAGGAAAGTGCCAGTTACAGATGACCCTGAAGAGAATTTGATTGTATCTTCAAAGCCTCTTTGGAGCAGCTGTGATTGACACAGTGAATCCATCAGAGGAAGTCTTTATCTGAGAGCAGGGAATGAGGGCACTGTCTGACAACTTGCTAGCACGTGGCACCATTGCGACTTTATCTGCCTCTGGCTTTCTCTCTCCTCCGCACCGCTCCTTTTCTCCAAACTAACCTCTTCCTCTGAAAACATACTGCGTGAAAGACTGTGTCCTCTGCAAAGCTGATCTCGTGCATGATCTGTCTTCTTGAGAGGCCTGGCGTAAGGCATGCGTAACTGGGCTGAATAATTGAGGGGAAGGGTCTCTGGATGGACTCTCTCAGATCAAATCCAGAGAGCAGGGCCAAGCTGACAGCCACTGGCTGCCCTCATAAAAGGAGTGCTGAGGCTGCAACAAGACAGTAATGCTCCATTTTGCAAAACCCATATCCTTTTTTAACCCCTATTGCTCTCTCCCTGACCTCTTACACAACACTTGAGCCTTCAGAAGCAGTCATAAAGTGACAATTTATCTCGAACAATGCATCTACTATTTTCAGATCAAACAACATATTTGATTAAATGTGGGCTTTATTGTGGCTTAGCAAATCAAACAGTAATTTTGTGTTCATACGTCAGAGAAACTTACATAATACACTGCTAACATAAGTTTTGGGTTGCTTTATGATATCGTGGTACAAGGAGTGGTGACGAATCCAACAGGTTCTTGGTGGAGGTGGAGAGGTCATTTATTACAAACATTTATTAAGTGTTTAAGTGTGTTGACAAAGCATTAGTACTTTACACATTGGTTATGAGTTTCCCATTACGTATAAGCTTTTAAGTGGTTTAATCTTTTTGCAATTTTCTGTCATCTCTGTCCTCACCCAAAAGCAAATTTTCCACAGTCGTCCATAAACTGGATGGTACACGTGAGCATATACAGCGCCTTCCACTAATATTGACACCCTTGGTAAATATGAGCAAGACGGCTGTGAAAATAAATCTGCATTATTTATCCTTTCGATCTTTCATTTAAAAAATTCACAAAATTCTAACCTTGCATTGCAGTAAAACAATTGCAAGTGTGGGGAACTGACATTATTAAATAAATGTCTTCACAGCTGGAGTCTCTGGTCAGAAAACCTAAATTTTTTTTATCAAACAGCTCCTACATCACCATGTTTGGGAGGGTTTCAATAAAAAAAAAAAAAAAAAAAAATTGCTCATCCAAAATCAAACTCGAGCATATTCAGTTGTCAGACATGACTGGAACTTCAAAAGGTTCTAAAGCTTTTTGGCAGCAAACCCACCAGTTCAGTGCAAACAGGGATAAAAAGTGACCCATGTCCATGGTTAAATATACCACTGGATCTTTAATGTTGTGGGCCTTTTTTTTTTTTTTTTTTTGCTGGAGGTCCTGGACATCTTGTTCAGATACATGGTATCATGGATTCTAGCAAATACCACAGATAAAAAAATTAAAACCTGACCACTTCTGCTAGAAATCTTATAATGGGTCGTGGTTGGATCTTCCATCAGGACAATGATCCAAAACAAACATCAAAATCAACAAATGTGTCACTGAGCACAAAATGAAGCTTCTGCCATCCCAGTCTCCTGACCTGAACCCTATAGAAAATGAGTGGGGTGAACTGAAGAGAAGGAGCTGGGAATCTAGAGAGATTCTGTATGGAGGAATGGTCTATGATCATGTCAGGTGTTCTTCAAACTCATCAGGCATTAGAAGAAGACTGTGGCTGTTATCTTGGGAAAAGGACTTTGCAATAATTGGGTACCAATTCCGGCCAACGTGAACTAGGAAAAAAAACATATTTCATAATGAGATTTCCCCTGGTCCTCTCTCGTCTTGCACTGTGTCGCTCCTCCTTTTATGCTCCCGTCACTCCTCCATGAGACGAGACCGGTGTGGCGCGCAGCTGCCGCTCATCATCACTCGCTTGTTCTGACATTAAGCCCTGGATTTGTGAAATGTTCATGATATAGGCTTGGTCATCAATCTGTTCAACAAATGATGTAAATGTTCTCTATACTCTTAGCTATAATTTAAAGCAAGAAATGAGTGTGTCCACATGTTTGACAGCCACGGTGAACGTTCACAGCACAAACAAGAATACCATTTGACCTAAGAAAAGTCAATGAACTTTCAAGTAGTTTCATGCAGGTCACAAATATTTGTCTGTCTCATTTCTTACTTATTATATTACAAACCTGATGTTCTCCAAAAGAAGTTGAGGTCATTGCAGAAAGAGAAATTCCTGAAAGAATAAATATACACTAATATCAGTGAAAAGGCTTTGATAAATGTAAAGATGATCTAGGCTGATATCGAAGAGCCTTTGGCATTGAATATCATTCATTCTCGCTCACATCGCTTTGCTTTATACACACAGAATAACAAGTTCCAGCTTTCTGCAAAGCCCCGGGGTGATTTTTGTCTCAGCCTTTAAATTAATTGAGATGGGGAACAGTTATGCTTGGCCTCCCCCACATATTGCTTTGGTTTGTTCTTCATAGGAGCTCAGTATAATGAGAATAATGAGTCCACAGATGAAAAGACATAAAATTAATTCAGCTGAACACTTCGGCTCATTCCAAAAGCATGTTTCTGAGAAGATTCTTTCGTATGAAAAAACTATTAAAAGGCCAATTTAGTTATGCGGGTTTGTCCGATTTATAATGTGTTACAATACAAAAGCGTATAGTCATTTTACAAGTATATGCTGATGGAGGTTTTTATATTTTATAAAACAAATATATTCAACCCCTTCATGTTTAAATGTAAGCACAATTATGCAAACACCTAACACTTTATTACGTATCTATAAAGTGACATCTTTTGCTATTACTGACTGGATTTCCCAATGACTTCAAGACATTATGTTCTGTTTTCTGTTCCTCTTAAAACCATCATCTCCAAACCCTGATCCTTTGTGTTTTGTTTAGTTTTTTGCTTTTTCGCACCAAAAGCTACAAGC
Source organism: Paracanthobrama guichenoti (assembly GCA_018749465.1). Lineage (NCBI taxonomy): Eukaryota > Metazoa > Chordata > Actinopteri > Cypriniformes > Gobionidae > Paracanthobrama > Paracanthobrama guichenoti. The sequence goes on from CM031953.1 coordinate 18,535,518, forward strand.
TGACTTTTGACTTTTTTACGAGTAAATCTTTCATTCAGACTCTTAGAAAAAAAGGTTCAACCAGGTTCTTGACCGGGTTTTAAAGAACCCTTTGCTACAAATGTTCCAAGGAGAAAACTTTTAAATTGTTGCATATATTTTTAATTGGTTGTTTCAATGTTTTTCTAGTGATAAGGTGTTTTTATGAACTGTTAAATTCATAAAATTTAATCAAAATTAAAAAATAATTTAACAAACAAAATTAACTAAATCCATAAATGATTCCAGGATGGGAATCGAAGTGCCTGACAGTGACAGAATCCTTTTGTTCAAAGAGTGCAAATGGTTTTATTTTCATTTTATTCAGCGTGTAATACATCTCCTTCTGGAGAGCGTAGGGCGGCGCCTGAATAATCGGCTGCGGCCCGGAGGCTTGCTCCAAACTTCATTTCGTTATACTGTACTTGTACATGTGTAATGACGAATAAACTTCAACTTCAACTTCTTGTGTTTCCTCAGAGAGAGTCAAGGCCAAACACTTTCAGTTAGTGTTTACTGACCATTCAGTATCCTGTGTTAAAGTTTCCTGTGTACTGCAATTTGTAACAATCACAAAGGGTAGTGGAAAATTACAGTATAGCTGTTTGCCATTGGTCTATTGGTGTTTATGTCACAAGTTAATGTTTGCACATTTTTCTATGGTTTTCAGCTTGTGAATTATGGACTTTCAAACACAGGGAATACATTGAGGTTTCGGCATGAAAATATTTACCCATCTCATTCCTAAACCCTCAGTTTTAACCCTTTAATAGGCCTCTCAGCCATTTGGTAGATCACACTTTGAGCCATGATATTATGTTCAAATAATTTTGGTACTCAACTCAACCTGATTGAAAAAAATCTACAGCATATTTGCAATTGTAGTAACTAAAGCAAATTACTACTGTCTCTATGGCAATTTTTTTTTAACAACCTAGGGTTACCATGTTTTAAAGTCGGCATAAAACAGAAGATGCAATAGTTTTCTTTCCTATAGAGTAGTGCAGGTATGTCATCACTTTGTAGGCCAAAACACAGAAGCGTGTTAGCATTTTAGCGCTTCCGGTTCCATTGTCCAGAAGTCAATGGGTTTTTGAATGGGATTTTGTTTAAATGGCTGAAATAATGTCTGCTTAACACAAGCTCAAGATACTTTCACGTTTTATTCTACGACATAAAATACATCAGTATTACCTCACTCGTGATTTTTGAAGCTGTTACGTGTCTTGAAAAAGCGGTTCCTAACAAGTGTCTAAATGGGACTACAGAGGCTGTCGAGGAGATTAAATGTCATCAAGCCAAAAAGGTAAGCTCAGTCTGTTTTTACAGCCTCATTATGCTCTTAATTGTGCTCTTATAAACTAGTCTAACTCAAATGTTCTGGGAAAATGTTTTAAGACAAAAACTGAAAGAGTTGTTGGAGGCTAGACCGTGGTGTAGTCCGTTTATATCCTACCTTTAGCTTTTTACTTCTTGCATTTAGGCTTCAAAATGAATAAAAGTTGTGTTCATCTGATAATTATCTTGATGGACAAAACGTGTAAGTACATTTATGCATTTGGCAGACACTTTTATCCAAAGCGACTTACATTGCATTCAAGGTACAAAATGTCAATTCAAAAAATGTTGTCAGTTCTTGCTTTTCCTGGGAATCGAACCCATGACCTTGGCGTTGCTAGCGTTGCTAGCAGCACGCTCTTATTGTTTGAGATACAGGAAAGTATCATAAACTTTTATTGATCACAGAGCTTGTTTTTTGCGATAGTCCAAAAGCCTATGGGAAAATCCTATTGGGTTTTTCTCGAGGGAACCAGTGCTATGCAAACTGCCGGTTGGTCTACAAAGTGACTTCATATCTGCACCACTCTATTGTAACGAAGATCCGAGTGAAGCGGCTTCTCGAACAAACAAAAAATTAAGGGCAGGACTTGATTTCAAACATTGTGAGGGCACATGCATGCATTTTAAAAATAATATTGTGAAATATTGTGCAATATTCCATAAAATACAAGAACTGTCCATTTTAATTTCACTGTGACTTTAAGGGATGTCAGAGATTATCATGTTTTTTTATGTTCTAAACAGTTTATATGTTAATTTATTAATTTGACATACTAATTAATTAAAATACAATTAAAATACATTTTTAATTTTTAAATTTTACAAAAATTTTTGTAAATAATTTTTCAGTTTTGCACTATTATGCAGCTAGTCTGATTTTATCTCAACTATTTTGATTAAAAGATATATTTCAGGTAATTTTATTCTGGGTTAGTCCATTACAGGGTTAAGTGTGATGATTTGTTTAGGATGAGACTTTTCAATAACTTTATATTCACCAAGGATGAAAAAATATCAATAGTCAAAATAGGATACAAGACAGTGAAAGAGACTTAGAAATCAGTGTTTGCAGTACAAGGACGACCAGATTCACAGCGTGTACCGTACCCCGTGTGACTGAAAACAAATGTTCAAAAACAGAGCAGACCACGGTACATAAAAAGTGTTTATCATTAGTCTTTCCCACAGTTCTCCAGTAACAGTACAGCTCCATTGAGACTTACAAAGGGCATCCATTTAATGCTTTCACACAAAACATCACATGCAATAGTCTTAATCATGAACAGCCCTTTATGGAAAAAAATAAAATAAAACTAAAAAAACTAAACACAAAATATGCCAGAGTGAACTCTTTGATTTAGACAGAGACGTCATTGTGTTTGTAGTGACCATAATATTTAGTTCTGGACTCTATAACAATGCAAGGCCCATTTATGTTTAGAAACTTACACAATGAAGTAAGGATCTTTGAGACCTTTCAAAGGAAATCTGTTATCCACAGATTGTTAAACATTAATATTTTTGACAGAGTAAGCTTATGATGACAAAAGTTCAGCATTTCACACCCTTTTACTTATTTACTCTAAAATTCTATCGTGGGTGATATGCCCACATGTGTAGTTTCATCCATAAAATATATTTACACTTTACAATAAGGTCTCATTCGTTAGTTAATGTATTAACATGAACTAACATTTGTTACAGTATTTATTAATCATTGTTAATGTTAGTTAATAAAAATACAGTTCATTGTTTATGTTAGTTTACATTTTACATTTTAAAGCCAGCAGTCCATAACTTTTTTTGGGGAAAAATTATCCAAAATCAATTTGAGCATGTACATAACCAGCCAGTGTTCAAAACTATCTCCTTACCTTAGCCCGGTTCACAACGGTAAGCTTGTAATAATGTGTTATAATTTGAGTGGTATAGCTTGCATATGCTATATCGCATGTGAGGATGCTGCAGGTGGCAGATCATTTCTAGCCTTTTTTCACAGCAACTGGAATAATTGAACGTATCATTTTGATGGCGGAATGTAATCCAGAAAGGTCCAAACTACAATCTACAATGCTGATGTTGTTAACATTAACAGTTTGAGAACAAAGTATAACACTAATAATAATTTGCACGGTTTGATGTGATATGAGCTAAGCGAACTTTAGATTTATCCGCTCTGAGGAGCCGATAATTCCGCAAATAACTGCAATTGCAGGTTTCAAACAGAGATGGTGACAAAGAGGCAAAACTTATGGACTGCAGCTTTAATAATATATTAGTAAATGCTAAAACTAAATGCGGTCTTGACACAATGGCAACAAAAAATGTGGCAATTGGCAACAGTTCAGTAGTTTAGTTTAGTTTAATTTAGTTTATTTAGATTTATTTTACAGGGACCATACACAACACAAATATTGTGCCCGAGTTAGCTAAATAACTAATTTGCATCGGTGGTCGCTGGGCAGGATATAGTTACATACAATTACAGCACTTGATTACAATCCAGATAAGAAAATAATAATAATAATAATGCATCACAATATCACAAATTAAAATATCACAAATATTAAATCACATAGGATTTTTTTTTTTTTTACATAAACGCATGGCTTCTCTCCAGAAGGCCTTTATTAACACCCGGAGCATGTGGAATATGTTTATGATGGATGGATGCCAAAATTTCACGTCCATTCATTGCCATTATTAAGCTTGGAAGAGCCAGGACATTTTTAATATATCTCAGATTGTATTCGTCTGAAAGAAGAATGTCATATACACCTAGGATGGCTTGAGGGTGAGTAAATTATGGGATTTCATTTTTGGGTGAACTATCCCCTTTGATAGTTGTGCTATGTTGGTAGTTGAACTATGCAGCCTTTCAGAGGAAAATGTCAAATGCTGAAAGAAAACGCGACAATTTGAGTGAAGAAGAGACTTTTCACCTTCACCTTTATAGTCCGAAATGTCCATTCAGTATAAACTTGATAGTAGGCTACATTCGGCAATACGAGAATGCGCAATGCTATAGCTTTTAATGTAAACTGGTCAATCAATAACGCTAACCCCGCAAATATAATAATCTATATAATCATCACTGATGTATATTGTTTTATACTGCAAATAAGTCTATAGTTTTATAGTGCATCATAATTTTTTTAATATACACTCACCTAAAGGATTATTAGGAACACCTGTTCAATTTCTCATTAATGCAATTATCTAATCAACCAATCACATGGCAGTTGCTTCAATGCATTTAGGGGTGTGGGCCTGGTAAAGACAATCTCCTGAACTCCAAACTGAATGTCAGAATGGGAAAGAAAGGTGATTTAAGCAATTTTGAGCATGGCATGGTTGTTGGTGCCAGACGGGCCGGTCTGAATATTTCACAATCTGCTCAGTTACTGGGATTTTAAGGCACAACCATTTCTAGGGTTTACAAAGAATGGTGTGAAAAGGGAAAAACATCCAGTATGCAGCAGTCCTGTGGGCGAAAATGCCTTGTTGATGCTAGAGGTCAGAGGAGAATGGGCCGACTGATTCAAGCTGATAGAAGAGCAACTTTGACTGAAATAACCACTCGTTACAACCGAGGTATGCAGCAAAGCATTTGTGAAGCCACAACACGCAACAGCTAGAACAGCAGAAGACCCCACCGGGTACCACTCATCTCAACTACAAATAGGAAAAAGAGGCTACAATTTGCACAAGTTCACCAAAATTGGACAGTTGAAATGTTGCCTGGTCTGATGAGTCTCGATTTCTGTTGAGACATTCAGATGGTAGAGTCAGAATTTGGGGTAAACAGAATGAGAACATGGATCCATCATGCCTTGTTACCACTGTGCAGGCTGGTGGTGGTGGTTTAAATGCCACGGCCTACCTGAGCATTGTTTCTGACCATGTCCATCCCTTTATGACCACCATGTACCCATTCTCTGATGGCTACTTCCAGCAGGATAATGCACCATGTCACAAAGCTCGAATCATTTCAAATTGGTTTCTTGAACATGACAATGAGATCACTGTACTAAAATGGCCCCCACAGTCACCAGATCTCAACCCAATAGAGCATCTTTGGGATGTGGTGGAACGGGAGCTTTGTGCCCTGGATGTGCATCCCACAAATCTCCATCAATTGCAAGATGCTATCCTATCAATATGGGCCAACATTTCTAAAGAATGCTTTCAGCACCTTGTTGAATCAATGCCACGTAGAATGTTCTGGCAGTTCTGAAGGTGAAAGGGGGTCAAACACAGTATTAGTATGGTGTTCCTAATAATCCTTTAGGTGAGTGTATAATTTGCATTGCTTCATTGGATGTGTGGTTTCTAACCTCATGAAAAAAAAAAAAAAAAAAAAAAATTCTGTTTCCAATTTAGCCCTTCAAAAAGCCCACTCATTATAATAGCAGTTATCACATACTCATGAAAAGTCTAATGACTCATAGCAATAGTCAGAAATCAGGATGAAGTCTAAATCTACTCTGCATTTACCCAAACATCATTCTCTCAGCCTTTAATGTGAGCCCATAACAGCTGTCAAGGACCCATGCCACTAAGACTGAAGCTACCATCCCCACAAATGCTATATGAAACAGTGCCAAGTCTTTTTCTCCTTACCAATTAATGCCAAATGAAGCTAGAGGGGTTGGCATTACATTCCAAAGAGGGAGCATAATGGCATCCAAGACACGTTTTACAACAACCAGTCAAGCCATTAACAAAATCGTGGTCAGATTGTGACAATACATGTCATATATCAATGCCAAGAATTCAACGGTGAAGTACAAAATATTATTAAATTTGCATTTTCCTGATCCCAGTGGGTGAGGTGGATCAATGCTCTGTCTTTCTATGCAAGAATGTTGACATGATTAGAGCAGATGAGACATTTCTCCTTTATGATAAAATACTCATTCTGAAGGCTGACACATAAAATCAGACCGAAATCTCTCAAAGTGCCTGTTGTGGAGTCTGGGTTTACATAATCTCTGTCACAGCATTCTTCCAACAATGATGATGCCCGATGTAAACGCCGTTTTTCATCAGTTGACAGTTAATCATATTACAGAATGCATAACAAACAGCCTCTCTGATTCAAGTTGGCTGTCTTTGTTTCAAATGCATTGCGTAATTCTGTTAACATCCAATTAACCTGGTTGGTGAACCTGAATGATGCCCATTGAATGACTGCCACACAGGATAATGTACCAAATTAAAGAGGACATTAGGCCAGACTTCATTATAGTATCTTTATCCAAGAGCAGCGGGATACTCTTCTTGTTACCGTTCGGTCATGGTAGCTTTATTTTATGAAATTCTACCGCAACATTAATGCATTCACAGAATTAATTCAAATCATAAGCTGTACAGTTACAACAATACCACTATTATTTAAAGGAACAGTGCACCAAAAAATTACAAATCTGTGTGGCTTTCTTTCTCCTTTGGAACACGAAAGAACAACCTGGCTCATTGAAACGTGCCTTTTTACTCCAAAAATTTACCCATCCTTGCAAAAAAGACTTATTTTTGCATGATTCCTTGCACAATACTATGAATTCAAAACACTTTGACCATAGTGTATGATTTATAAACTAATGCATTTTGACATTTGCCCCACATAACCAGATCCATATGGTCCAATCCATTTTCTATAGCTTTGTAAAATTGCTTCAGCAAATGCATACATGCTTTATCTCAAGTTTGCTTTTGTTAACATTATCGATTAGGTTTAGGGTCAGGTTTATTGCAGGTGTCGAGTTATTTTAAAACGCGATAGAGAATTAACCTTTTATCGCCACTCACTACCCTTATGAAAAATAACTATGGTTTTATTGTAGTAAAAGTGTAGTAACCATGGTTTTTTGGCTAATTGATTACCATTTATATAACCACAGTTTTACCACAAATACCATGGTTAAACTATGGTTAGAGTAGCAAAACCATGGTTAATTTCTGGTTACCATGGTTTAACTACAATAACCATGTTTTTTTGGTTTTATTTGTAGTAAAACCATGGTTCATTTTCATAAGGGTAGACATTTCATTTCTGAAGTGAACTGCCATGATAGGCTACATACAACAATCAATCTACACTCACCTAAAGGATTATTAGGAACACCATACTAATACTGTGTTTGACCCCCTTTCGCCTTCAGAACTGCCTTAATTCTATGTGGCATTGATTCAACAAGGTGCTGAAGACATTCTTTAGAAATGTTGCCCCATATTGATAGGATAGCATCTTGCAGTTGATGGAGATTTGTGGGATGCACATCCAGGGCACGAAGCTCCCGTTCCACCACATCCCAAAGATGCTCTATTGGGTTGAGATCTGGTGACTGTGGGGGCCATTTTAGTACAGTGAACTCATTGTCACATTCAAGAAACCAATTTGAAATGATTCGAGCTTTGTGACATGGTGCATTATCCTGCTGGAAGTAGCCATCAGAGAATGGGTACATGGTGGTCATAAAGGGATGGACATGGTCAGAAACAATGCTCAGGATGGCCGTGGCATTTAAACGATGCCCAATTGGCACTAAGGGGCCAAGAAAACATCCCCCACACCATTACACCACCACCAGCAGCCTGCACAGTGGTAACAAGGCATTATGGATCCATGTTCTCATTCTGTTTACGCCAAATTCTGACTCTACCATCTGAATGTCTCAACAGAAATCGAGACTCATCAGACCAGGCAATATTTTTCCAGTCTTCAACTGTCCAATTTTGGTGAGCTCGTGCAAATTGTAGCCTCTTTTTCCTATTTGTAGTGGAGATGAGTGGTACCTGGTGGGGTCTTCTGCTGTTGTAGCCCATCCGCCTCAAGGTTGTGCGTGTTGTGGCTTCACAAATGCTTTGCTGCATACCTCGGTTGTAACGAGTGGTTATTTCAGTCAAAGTTGCTCTTCTATCAGCTTGAATCAGTCGGCCCATTCTCCTCTGACCTCTAGCATCAACAAGGCATTTTCACCCACAGGACTGCCGCATACTGGATGTTTTTCCCTTTTCACACCATTCTTTGTAAACCCTAGAAATGGTTGTGCGTGAAAATCCCAGTAACTGAGGAGATTGTGAAATACTCAGACCGGCCCGTCTGGCACCAACAACCATGCCACGCTCAAAATTGCTTAAATCACCTTTCTTTCCCATTCTGACATTCAGTTTGGAGCTCAGGAGATTGTCTTGACCAGGACCACACCCCTAAATGCATTGAAGCAACTGCCATGTGATTGTTTGATTAGATAATTGCATTAATGAGAAATTGAACAGGTGTTCCTAATAATCCTTTAGGTGAGTGTACATGCTTTTATCACTTACTGGAAATTTCACTTTGAAAACAATATAATTTTGCAGAACTGTCACCACAAGCATATTTTTACAATCAGCTTGGGTTTCAACAGAAGATATTTTGAGGAAAAATTGGGGTTCAAACAACATCAGACCCCGGTGACTTTGAACAACAACAACAACAAAAAATTGCATTTCCCCAAAATATCATCATTTGTGTTCCACAGAAGAAATAAGAAAGTCATACAGGTTTGGAACATGTGAGTAAGTAAATTATGACCGAATTTTCTTTTTTTGTTGAACTATCCCTTTAACAGAATGAACTCTATGCTCAGATGGAACAATGAGAGCTAACAACAAACTACGTATCTATCAGTAGGTAGTAAGTTTGAGGACCAAATAGAACTGAAGTGTGATGATTCAGAGGCACTTCATTCAACCTCCACCTCCATTCTCATCATCAGACCCAATTTTTTTTTGATGAAATCCTTGAACACCTTGCTCGTGCTCAAAATGTCTTTCAGCAGATGCTTTAGACAATCCAAGGACATTCTCTCTCAGTGACTACAGCTTGAGCCTTCAAACAGTCCCTCAGTAAATCAGATGATAATTAACAGTCTCTAATCCCCTCTCCACTACCATACTCTTCCATCTGCCCATGAAATGGGATTATTAGTGGAACTCCAGAGAGCTCTACAACCACCGGCAGCTTACTGCCAGGGACTCCGGGTGGAATTGGTATATTTAGCGCTGATTTCCAAAAGTCCAAACCCAGACGATTCAAAGATAAATTTTATAGCTTTAGAGGGAAACACTATCCTTCCTTAAAAACAATGTCCCCTCCTTATATTTGTATTGGATGGTATTCAGAGTGTCCCAGGTACCCGTCAGTCAAACAAAACTTTGGTTTAGACTAGGTGAGGTGTTCCTGTATCCACATAGGAAATGGGATGGCACAATGTGAGAAGCTCCTGTGTGCCGTGTAGATTTTAGCGTCTGGCAAGAATACATTTTGACCCCTCAAGGTCTTCTGTTTATGTATGTAGACTAGACTGTAATGTTTTGGAAGACAAACTCTGTTACTTGTTCAAATAGATGTTTATAAACTATGTTTTTTCCTCAGCAAATACATAAATAGCATCTTGCCAATTTGGTATTTTTTTCCCATTTGATATTTACAAAGAGTAGGCCTGGTAGAAAATAAGGGTCAGTTCAGTTCAGCAATAGCCTATAACAGTTTGGGCTACATTGCCACGCAACACAACACAGATAAATTAAACACAACATGATGTAGGGCCTATACTGTGTGTACATACAGGCTATACTGAACACAGATAGAAAGAGAGATATCATTTTATTTAGGCTAATAATAATAATAATAATAATAAACATATTTAGCTTTTCATTTCTGCAGTTAAAAATTGTGATGTCAACAGAACAAAATAACTGAGATTAAGTTTTTAGAAATCAGAATAAAACAGTAATAATATCAATAGATGTGTGAAAATATTGGTTTAGGCAAAGCCTATATAATATCGTAAGTTAAATTTGAAATACATTTTGTACATCCTCACAGACTCCAGTTTGTTTGATTTGACAACCCATTAACATCCGCATCCGTTCTTTGTTTTAAATTTAGAACAATGATATTACAAATAAAGAAAGAAAGATACAGTTAAAGGGATAGTTCACCCAAAAATGAAAATGATCCCATGATTTACTCACCCTCAAGTCATCTTAGGTGTATATGACATTCTTCTCCAACTGCTCCACACGGCTCCACAGGGTTAATAAAGGCCTTCTGAAACAAAGTGGCGATTTTGTGTAAGAAAAATATCAATATTTTTACCGGAAGCTAGTTATTTTAGTCTATAAAGTTTTAAATATGGATATTTTTCTTACACAAAAGTGCCACTTCGCTTCAGAAGGCCTTTATTAACCCCTCCAGAGCCATGTGGAGCAGTTATATGATGCCATTATAAAGCTTGGATTAACCAAGACATTTTTAATATAACTATTTGTCTGAAAGAAGAATGTCATATACACCTAGGATGGCTTGATGGTGAGTAAATCATGGGCTAATTTTCATTTTCGGGTGAACTATCCCTTTAAATGAGAAAAATAAGATTAAAAGATAGATGACAAATAGCACGCCAAACTGTGTAATGACGTGTTCAGCCACATTTGATCTATATGATGTGGAGCTAGGGCATAGGGCATAAAAAAATATGGTCTACACTACCTTCTGCTGAAGAAAAGTGAAGCTGCCAACATCCGAATATGGTGCTGACATCTTGCACTGATTTGGGACCCGAGTCTGCACAGCAGTAAATGCGGGACCGGAGTCTGAAGAGCGGGAAATGACATCTTGAAATGACATCAGCCTGGTAAAAACTGCCTAAAATGACATAAACCATCCTTGGGAAGAAGTTGTAAGTGTAATTTGATTGTTTAGTTTGTTTTGCGTCCCATTAGAATACATGGAGGGGCAGGGATAATCAGCTATAGGCTACTGGGACCAACCACCTGGGGGTGATTGAGACGTTTTGGCTTCACTTTTCAGGACGTGTGCGGCACATTTGAGCCAGAGTCATTGAGAGACTGCTCTGTATGGAGCGAAATTTTGGACCAATGAGATTTCACTGTGGGCGGGGCTACCCAGCACAACACTGTAGAGCGACTCCGTTTGTTGTCCTACAAACTGTAGCTTTTTGTTTTCCTCATGGGTTTTTAGAATAATGCCTTTGGATTTATAAGAATAAACTGAATAACAGTGGATAACATTAGGCTACTGGAAAAGACTAAGATTTTGTTCTACAATGTAAATAAAACGCCACCACTCAAACGTGAATAGAGGGTATGCACGTGACGTCACCGTCGGTCGGAGGGATTGCATTGGTTTTCAGCGTGAATGCCACGAAAAACACACTAAACACATCTAAAATGGGACAGAGCTTTGAGATTGACTGTACAAATAAATTTGACAAGAAATCTGAGGTATATTTTAACAGACTGCCGAAAGCTACAGAAAAGAGAAGCAAATGGATCGCTGCAATTCACAGAAACAACTGGACTCCAGGCAGCGAAACGTGGATTTGTAATTAACCTATCATTTTGTGTCAATGTTGAATTTTGGGGTGAAATCATACCCTATATATTGTATTGACAACTCATCAATTAAATATTTAGCATCTTATATTCTGCATAATTGGACTATACAAAACTATACAAGTTTTATGACGATATATAACATTGAAGTGATCACCTGGATTTAGACCAACCTATATTGTATTTATATAAAGCGCTCGCAGGCAAATTTGCTTCATGTATTTCCCTGGTGTCGAAATCAGGCACATAAATGTAAAGAAACACTACTCCTGGCAGCATGTCAATATCTATGGATCACTGGATTGTAAGTAGTTAATATCGAGTCCAACCTTTAGTTTTAAACTGATAATCGTTTGTTTTACTCACGTTTTCACAGTTTCCCCATTAAATCCAGTCATGCAGTCCGGCTGAGAGGGCGTGTTCCGGCGGGAAAGTGACGTCAAGGCATACCCTCTATTCAACATTTTAATATGGAAGATGTCGTTGGATACTTTATTCACAACAAAACTATATAACACGCAAACTGCATAACACAAGTAAAAAACAACTAAAAAACACATGCACCTTTTCAAACACATAATGGTGTCGCTTATTTCAAATAACGAGTCAGTTTTCCAACCAAGTCACTGAAAGGCTCAGTGGGAAAAATATGCCTATTGTATTTGTGTGGGAGGGGATGAATACATCAATCTACCAAACTGCAGTTAAATAACACTTTGCACAAGAAGTTCAATATATAAGGGCTTAGCAAATACAACACAGCAAAGCACAGCAAAGGCAGTTGATAATCAAAAGAGTAACGGCAATAGAAATAACAGAAGCCTTAACAAGGCTCCATCTGTCAACAACGCCCACCCACCCCCACCCCAGGGTTTCAGTAATGCCCAGGACATTTTCCCTACTCAGCTGTCACCATCAGCATGCCCAAGTCCAATGCCATTGTCAAAATTACAAACAGAAGTGTATGGATCAGGACGAATGTGATTTCTTGAGATTCTGTCAGATTTCAGGAACTGCATGTTATCACAGCCTACCCACTGACTTTTGTCCTGGGTTTTTGTTTAGTTTAATACATTATCTTGCTGTTAAAAGTTCATTTTCTTGGCTTGTTTGTATGCGTATATTGTTCTAAGTTAGATCATTGCAAGGAGCCAAGATCACAGTGGGTCAAGCTAAGTAATAGCTCAAAAGACTCTTTTCTGAAAATGCCACCCACTGACATGGACACAATGAGGTTGGGTTACGGTTATTTAGGCATGGTGAACATGTTCGTGCAAAGGGATGTCCTTAAGTAACTTCTCATCTAGGAACTCTATAAACTCTATCTAGGAACCCTCTCTGTAAATGTATTGAAGATAACACCCAGCCAACAGTGAGTGTTCTCAGAACTTGGCTAATGTTCTTGGAAGGTTCTCTCAAAGTTATGAACAAACGCTCTTCCAGTAACGTTATTAGAATGTCTGTTCAACAACTTTAATAATGCTCTCAAAATGTTAACACAAAAACGATTTATTCATCGTTCATGGAACGTTTTTTTTTTTTCTGGAACGTTTTAGTTGGATTTAGTTAATCTAATGTTTTTTAAATGTTTCAATAACATTCAGGAACATTCAGAAATATCATTTTCATAACTCAATGGGAATGTTAGCAAAACTTTCTTAGAATATATTTTTGTTAACTGGACATACACTGTAAAAAAAAAAAAATTTCTGAAGTTGTAAATAAAACATTTGTTTCACATTTTGCAAGAAAATACTATTTCAGTCTTTTTACTTCGAAATTTCATGTTTAATTCAATGTGTTAATTGCCATTTCTTGTGTATTTATTTATTTATTTATTTTCCAAAAATAAATCCTACAGCATTTTCTTTTCAGTGTAGAAATCCCGAAAAAGCCTTTGGTTATTGGATACGGATTCCCCCGACAGATTTGGTGAATACAGAAGCCACATCAAACAAATTTTTCAATAAAATACAAATAGACTGGTCTCTGCTCCCTACGCAAACACCACTTTGATATCCTTACATAACTGGCTCTCAAAACAACACATTAGCTGTTAGTATTCTATGTGAGACTACCTGATTCACAGTCAATTTGTGCTTGTAAAAAAAAAAAGGCTTGCTGCTTGATGCTTTTGGACAGGAACCGTTGCCGCTTGTTGATCTGATGTGAGCTGTAAACCACACAGACTGATGGGTTGTCAAATCGTAGTCAACACATTCAGCATTTTTGGAAGCTTCGAGCAAACACGTTCATTCTTCACAAGTGAAATGTCTTTCTGAGCACATGTTTCTTATTAGTGCGTTATGAATTGTGCGGTGCAGGTTGTTTATGCAAATAAACACCGAGATCAAGAGATGTGAAAACAAATATAGTACATATGTTTCTCAAGTACACACAATACATGGACTTTCCCAAAGATCTGGGGCAACTCTGTCCAGCCAAGTAGACATAATGATGTGTTCATAACCTACAGATTAAGATATTTAGTTGCTATAGGTAAAGAAAAGTGCTTGCCTGAAGGAAATGTACTTAAAATTTACACTATGGAACACCTGTTTCTAATATTCAACAGTGCTGGACGTCAATGAAAGACCAAAACATTACCTGTGACAGCACTGTCCTCTAGTGTAAGACATGAATAAATGCATTTTGTCAAGTTTTTAGAATCATCATCATCATCATCATCATCATCATCATCATCTGAATTAAATGGGCATATTTAAAATGTAACTTTAAAAAAATATTTTATTAATACATAGTTACAGCAGTGAAAAGGTTTACAAAGCAGACAAGATTAAAGAAACTTTGTTTTGAAAGATGATTGTGATTTTAAAATATGCTAATTTATATAACATAAATGCACTATTCCATAATACTTTCCAGTATAACTGAATTCATTAAATTTTATTTTTCAAATCAGCAAATAACAAATGCACAAATATGAGTAAATGACAATAACAAAGACTTGTACAAAATATGTATAATTCTTAGACCAAGAAATATTTTCTTAATTTTAAGGCCTTGGACAATATATAGTTAGGAGGCCCAGAATTCATAGCTACAACCCTGCCTTTATGTGAATACCTAGAAATGTATCATTGGGTAGTTCTGAAAAAAATCTCATACTTCCCTACTATAGTAGGCAAAAAACAGTATGTGACATGAGTAGTATGTACAAGAGTAGTATGTCCGAATTCACAGTGCTCATAAAAGAGTGGACAAAAAGTACCTGGATGACCTACTACTTCCGGCGAGATTTTGTAGACACTTTACTATCCCATGAGGCCACGGGAGAGGATTTGTGAATGGCAGCGAAATGATGGTAACTGATGCTGGTAAATGACAACATGGCGAATATAGTACGTCCAGATTAGACTCTACTACAGACATTCAGACTATATAGAACATACTTTTTAGCAGTTGTGAAGTAATTACTTATTCAAAATAAGTAGCCTACCTACTCAAGACAGTATGTGATTTCAGACCCAGGCAATTTGTGTATCGCAGTGAAGCGACACAACTGGCGCTTGTAGGTCACATGATAATGACAACATGGCAAATGCAGTAAGCCAGGATTGCTGGAAGCCAGGATTCACAACACATCTTGGCTGTGTCCGAAACCTGGAAAATGCACACATTCCAAGGTAAGAAGGCATTTAGGCAGTTCGAATCTAATGTTAGCTTCACTTCCTGCCTCCTGAGAGACTTTCATCTGATGGATTTTTGAAGGCATCATAAATGTATCCTTTGCTGCCTTTCATATCCCACAATCCTTGTGGTATGCTATAGTGATAGTTTTTATATTCACAAGGGGGCAGTATCTCCATTTAAAACCAATTTTTGTTTCTATTGAAAAAAAAAAAAAGATTTGTACCACGTGACCCAAACATTTTATGAAACGCACTTACATATTTTTCTCTTTGTTGTGTAAAATAAAATTAGTAACATGTTTTACCATGTTATATTTTACTCGCTGTTCTGTAGAATGATCATGCATGTTGTGGGCTCCATGTGCAGGATGCTGGGAGTGTGTGCACTCAGAAACAGCAGGTGCAGGCCGCGTTGGCACAGATCTCACAGGGGTCTATAGGACTGATGATTTTCACTGTTGACAGAGCGTTAAAAAGGTCAGCCTCCTCTGTCTAATGACCCTGTATTATGTTTGCTGATAATAATGTGACTTATCCACTCTGAAAACTTCTGGAGTGCTCTCACATTCAGCCAATAAAAGAGTCTAGCCTTTAAGATGGCAATAAAAGATATGGCCATTACAGAGAGAAGCCGTGTTTACAAAGAGACAATTACGCACGCAACAAGATCTCTATCTGCCTCCTAAAAGTACAGTTTTACTGCTCAGAGGTTGCTCTTTCAAATCTCATGACACTTACTGGAGTTATATTTCATTTAAGTATCAACTTGACACTTGTTTACCCTTAAATTACTTTGGAAACATAAAAATGCACACAAAAGGGACAATTTGCTGAAATGGTAAAGAGCCAACGTGATTCACATACTAGTTCAGATAATTTGATTAACAACTTCTTTGATTGAAAATTTTTTTGAGTTCACGTTAAAATCACTGACTTTTAATCTATAATACCATTCAAAAGATAGGTCATTACTTTAGTTTTTTTTTTTTAGTTTATTTGTTCATTAATTACTCACTCTCATGTTGTTCCAAACCTGTAAGACTTTCGTTCATCTTCGGAACACAAATTAAGATATTTTAATGAAATCTGAGAACTTTCTGTCATTCAATGAGAATGAACCTCACTGGTTCTTGCGGAAGCTCAAACGTGCTGCGTAACACATGAGAAAGAATTTCATTGGTTCTTGCGGAAGCTGAAACGTGTTGTGTAATACGAGAATGAACCTCATTGGTTCTTGCTGAAGCTCAAACATGCTGCATAACACACAAGAATGAACCTCAGTGGTTCTTGCTGAAGCTCAAACATGCTGCATAACACACAAGAATGAACCTCAGTGGTTCTTGTGGATGCTGAAAGGTGTTGTGTAATACGAGAATGAACCTCATTGGTTCTTACGGAAGCTTAAACGTGCAGCATAACACATAAGAACAAACCTCATTGGTTCTCATGGAAGCTCAAACGTGTGCGTAACATGAGAATGAACCTCATTGGTTCTTGAGGAAGCTCAAATGTGCTGTGTAACATGAGAATGAACCTCATTGGTTCTTGAGGAAGCTCAAATGTGCTGTGTAACATGAGAATGAACCTCATTGGTTCTTGAGGAAGCTCAAACGTGTTGCGTAACACAAGAATGAACCTCATTGGTTCTTGAGGAAGCTCAAACGTGTTGCGTAACACAAGAATGAACCTCATTGGTTCTTGAGGAAGCTCAAATGTGCTGCGTAACACAAGAATGAACCTCACTGGTTCTTGCGAAAACTCAAACGTGCTGCGTAACACGAGAATGAACCTCATTGGTTCTTGAGGAAGCTCAAACGTGCTGCATAACATGAGAATGAACCTCATTGGTTCTTGCGGAAGTTCAAACGTGCTGCGTAACACGAGAATGAACCTCATTGGTTCTTGCGGAAGCTCAAACGTGCTGCGTAACACACGAGAATGAACCTCATTGGTTCTTGAGGAAGCTCAAACGTGCTGCGTAACACACGAGAATGAACCTCATTGGTTCTTGCAGAAGCTCAAACGTGTTGCGTAACACACGAGAATGAACCTCATTGGTTCTTGCAGAAGCTCAAACGTGCTGCGTAACACACGAGAATGAACCTCATTGGTTCTTGCAGAAGCTCAAACGTGCTGTGTAACATGAGAATGAACCTCATTGGTTCTTGAGGAAGCTCAAACGTGCTGCATAACATGAGAATGAACCTCATTGGTTCTTGCGGAAGTTCAAACGTGCTGCGTAACACACGAGAATGAACCTCATTGGTTCTTGCGAAGAAAACGCAAGCGTGCTGCGTAACACGAGAATGAACCTCATTGGTTCTTGAGGAAGCTCAAACGTGCTGCGTAACACACGAGAATGAACCTCATTGGTTCTTGCGGAAGCTCAAACGTGCTGCGTAACACACGAGAATGAACCTCATTGGTTCTTGCGGAAGCTCAAACGTGCTGCGTAACCCACGAGAATGAACCTCATTGGTTCTTGCGGAAGCTCAAACGTGCTGCATAACATGAGAATGAACCTCATTGGTTCTTGCAGAAGCTCAAACGTGCTGTGTAACACACGAGAATGAACCTCATTGGTTCTTGCAGAAGCTCAAACGTGCTGTGTAACATGAGAATGAACCTCATTGGTTCTTGAGGAAGCTCAAATGTGCTGCATAACATGAGAATGAACCTCATTGGTTCTTGAGGAAGCTCAAATGTGCTGTGTAACATGAGAATGAACCTCATTGGTTCTTGAGGAAGCTCAAACGTGCTGCATAACATGAGAATGAACCTCATTGGTTCTTGAGGAAGCTCAAACGTGCTGCATAACATGAGAATGAACCTCATTGGTTCTTGAGGAAGCTCAAATGTGCTGCGTAACACACGAGAATGAACCTCATTGGTTCTTGAGGAAGCTCAAACGTGCTGCGTAACACACGAGAATGAACCTCATTGGTTCTTGCGGAAGCTCAAACGTGCTGCGTAACACACGAGAATGAACCTCATTGGTTCTTGCGGAAGCTCAAACGTGCTGCGTAACACACGAGAATGAACCTCATTGGTTCTTGCGAAGCTCAAACGTACTGCGTAACATGAGAATGAACCTCATTGGTTCTTGCGAGAAGCTCAAACGTGCTGCATAACATGAGAATGAACCTCATTGGTTCTTGCAGAAGCTCAAACGTGCTGTGTAACACACGAGAATGAACCTCATTGGTTCTTGCAGAAGCTCAAACGTGCTGTGTAACATGAGAATGAACCTCATTGGTTCTTGAGGAAGCTCAAATGTGCTGCATAACATGAGAATGAACCTCATTGGTTCTTGAGGAAGCTCAAATGTGCTGCATAACATGAGAATGAACCTCATTGGTTCTTGCGGAAGCTCAAACGTGCTGTGTAACATGAGAATGAACCTCATTGGTTCTTGAGGAAGCTCAAACGCGCTGCTGCATAACATGAGAATGAACCTCATTGGTTCTTGAGGAAGCTCAAATGTGCTGCATAACATGAGAATGAACCTCATTGGTTCTTGAGGAAGCTCAAATGTGCTGCGTAACATGAGAATGAACCTCATTGGTTCTTGAGGAAGCTCAAATGTGCTGCGCGTAACACGAGAATGAACCTCATTGGTTCTTGAGGAAGCTCAAACGTGCTGCGTAATACACACGAGAATGAATCTCATTGGTTCTTGCGGAAGCTCAAACGTGCTGCGTAATAACACACGAGAATGAACCTCATTGGTTCTTGCGGAAGCTCAAACGTGCTGCGTAACCTACGAGAATGAACCTCATTGGTTCTTGCGGAAGCTCAAACGTGCTGCGTAACACACGAGAATGAACCTCATTGGTTCTTGCGGAAGCTCAAACGTGCTGCATAACATGAGAATGAACCTCATTGGTTCTTGCAGAAGCTCAAACGTGCTGTGTAACACACGAGAATGAACCTCATTGGTTCTTGCAGAAGCTCAAACGTGCTGTGTAACATGAGAATGAACCTCATTGGTTCTTGAGGAAGCTCAAATGTGCTGCATAACATGAGAATGAACCTCATTGGTTCTTGAGGAAGCTCAAATGTGCTGCATAACATGAGAATGAACCTCATTGGTTCTTGCGGAAGCTCAAACGTGCTGTGTAACATGAGAATGAACCTCATTGGTTCTTGAGGAAGCTCAAACGTGCTGCATAACATGAGAATGAACCTCATTGGTTCTTGAGGAAGCTCAAATGTGCTGCATAACATGAGAATGAACCTCATTGGTTCTTGAGGAAGCTCAAATGTGCTGCGTAACATGAGAATGAACCTCATTTGTTCTTGAGGAAGCTCAAACAGCACGTGTAACACTTGAGCCTCCGTTTACCACAACTGATGTGTGAGTTGGTGAAAGTTTATATGTGAATAAAAGTCTAAATTCAATATGTTCATCATATAAAATGATTGTGTCTGTTCAGAAAATTTGGACTAACTGGTCAATTCATATGGATTACTTAGTTTTACGATCTTTTTATGAACTTTTTGAATTGTCAAAGTTTCAGTTGCATAGCTGTCAGTGGAGGGACAGAAAGCTCAGATTTCATCAAGAAGATCTTAATTTGCGAACGAATCAAAGAATCTTGAAAAAAAAAAAGTAAGATGGCTTTCAGAAAAATATTATGCAGCACAACTGTTTTCAACATGTTTCTTGAGCAGCAAATCAGCATATTAGAATGATTTCTGAAGGATCATGTGACACTGAAGACTGGAGTAATGATGCTGAAAATTCAGCTTGGCCGTCACAGGAATAAATTATTTTTAAACAAATATTTTAAATTGTAATAATATTCCACAATATTACAGATTTTAATGCATTTTTGATAAAAAAAAAAAGAGTCAAACTAAATGATCAAAAGTAAGAATTAAAAAAGCGAAGGAGGCTGAGGAAGTGCGTGATGCACCAAGACTAGAGAAATGTTATCAGCCTTTTGATCAGGCCGAGGCCAGAGCTATAATGGTGGCTGCAGGATCACAGTTAAGGTGATTACTCCTCACTGCCGCTGTCTGCCTGCCACAGCTAGGGAAATTGCCCATTGATGACACAGAGGGGGGAATAAATGAAAGTGCAACTGTGTTCACTCAAAAGACTTATGTGTGTGCGTCATACATGCCTATGACAAATCATGTTAACTGTTGCACTGACAGGCGAAACACACTTCCACACTTTCATGCTCTGCTTTTAAGCTTGTGAAAGAGCAAAACAAAGGATTCCGGTGCTTGATTCAGAATCTGATATATGAGAAAACAGTGAACAGTGGGCCAGTAATTTTGCAATTTATATATTGGGGTCGGTACATTTTTTTAAAGTGGTTCTTGATTATGATTTCACTTTTTAAACTTTAGTTGGTGTGCAATGTTGCTATTTGAGCATAAACATCTGTAGGGACTACAACGAGCTTCTTCACGAAAATGTACATAAACCCTGCCCCTGGGAACACGCAACAAAGGGGGTGAGGTCATGTTGAGAAGAGAAAGAGTTGTTGTAGTAGAGCACATTTAGGAGTCTGCTCAAGCTGTCGCATCCATCTTTTCACATTTATGCAGTATAGTACTTAACACAAATGCAATAACGTCATAAAAGCAAGATGACAACATAAGTTATAACCATAATTAAACTAAACTATACTGTTCTATCTTCATGCAGCATATATTCTCTGTGTAACGAGTATTTGTTCAACGTGTAGAAGGAGGCGGGAACCGGTGAACATTTAAAAACTTTAATCAAAAATAAACAAACAAAATACAATGACGGCAGCAGCCCCTCACGGATGACTGCCGCCTACAAACAAACCAAAACACAACATAAAATCCAGGCTTGGTTCTCTCTCGTCTTGCACTGTCGTCGCTCCTCCTTTTATGCTCCCGTCACTCCTCCATGAGACGAGACCGGTGTGGCGCACAGCTGACGCTCATCATCTCACGGTCCCTCGCCTCGCCACACTCTGGCTCTGAAGGCATTTTACAACATAAAAGGCTGAACAGTTTCTGACATTTTCAGTGCTTGTCTGCGTAACCGGAGCTGCTAACTCAAGAGCCGTTTCTCAATATGCATTCTTGTCTGTACTTGTGTTCTCATGGCCTTGTGAATCGTCATCAGTCACTGCCCAGGTACTGTTCCAATTCCAAGTTCACATTTAGTCAAGTACAGTTCAAATCCCCGAATGTGTCTTTGATCCGCCTCTTTTATTGAGGATGCATCGAGAGGAGACTTGTGTGGACTTCAGACAGATCGGTATCCCAGAATGCTTTTTCGCACCGACCAGCAAGCATCAGTAGTGGATGAGAAAACCCACGTAATGTAATAATACTACTGTTATTGTGTCACGAAATGTAGTTTTAAGACTTTTCAGGCGAGAATGTAGTGCTTTAAAGCTCAAATCTGTGGTTTATTTATAAAGAGAGAGCCTATTTGAACTTTTGATCTGCCGTTTTCGGTGTTGTGAGATCCAGTCAATCAGCGGGCTCTCAGCGCTCGAGAGCAGCCTTTCCTCTGCTAGATCTTCTGACGTTTGCCACTGGCTCTGGTGTCTCTGTAGTGGTTAAACATGAGATATAATTCGTCTTGTGTATATCTAACGGGCGATCTTTGGCCCCATGACTATAACGTGTTCCCTGGTTATTCGTTTTGGCTGAGGGCAGAGTAAAGTTTCATTTATTTCTTTGATCATTAAAACAGACATTTAACAAAAAGAGACTTTTTTTTAAAGTGAAGATAATCATATGCACGTATTGCGTGAACCACATATTAATATGTTTTTTTGTTTTGTTTTTTTATTGTAGCTAAACAAAAAGAGGCAGGGTTGTGTTTTATATTTTGTTTTGTTATAGGCTAAATTGCAGTGAAGATAATCAATGTACATTTTGCCTGAACTACATTTGTGTGGCTATTAATATGTTTAAGATTTTTTTAAATGAAAACCAAAAGAGGCAGAGTGGTGTTTTATAACATATTTCATTTTATTGTAGCCTCAAATATACATATAACCGGATAAGATAACTGGAGTAGCCAGAGCGCGCTGAGTGATCAAGAACGCTGCTGTTCATTTGCAGAATTACCAGACTTCCTCTGGAGTTCGTTCTCCTTCGTTCTCCAAGTCAAACTTGGCAAGTTTTTTTAACATGCTATAAAAATTATCTGTGGTGTATTTTGAGCTAAAATAAATTCACATACACACTTATATAAGGACCTCTTTAAATGTTTTTGAAAGAAGTCTCTTATCTCCCCAAGGCTGCAATTTGTTTATATAAAAATACAGTAAAAACAGTAATATTGTGAAATAGCATAGAAAGTTCAAAAGAACAGCATATATATATATATATATATATATATATATATATATATATATATATATATATATATATATATATATATATATATATATATATATATATATATATATATATATATATGACGTCTTTACTGTCACACTTGATCAATTTATTGTGCCTTTGCTGAAAAGTATTAATTTCTTTAAAAAAAAACCAAGAACATTTAAATGGTAGTGTGTATTATTATTGTATTATATTAAAAGACATCGTCTCATACGTCTATAGGTTTATCAGTGATTTTATAGTACCAACCCAGACGTTGGAAGACTCCGTCAGCAACATCTTTTTTGCACAGCACTCTGAACTCTCCTGGCAGGTCAGGGTCGGCACATAGGGACGCTGCATTGCCGTAGGTCTGTCGCGGGTTTGTACTCACGTCAAACTCCATAAGCCTTTTCAGGGTCTTTACTGCCTCCAGGGAGAAACTGTACTCACTGTCCTATAAGACAGATATCCAATAAGAAGCCAAGATGGGAATTATTGCCTCTCACTGCAAAGGATATGGGTCTGTAATAAACTAGTCATAAAAAATGCACTACACAATTAAACTAACAGACATTTGGATGCAGACCCTCTTAAAATGATTACCTTGCAGATAGACAGGCTCTCTTTTAAAGGGATGTGCTGAGAGTCAAGTACTACCATTAGCCACCATTTACATTGATTGATATCAAAAGGCTGAATCTGAATTATACACCAAACCACATCCAGCTATTCACAAATAGCTGAAAAGAGGAACATCTCTGAACACTGAATAAGGTGAATAATAATAATAATAATGATCTTGTCTGACTGAAAAGTCAGTGTGCTACTTATGCCTCTAAAAGGTATATTCACAAAGCTTTAATATATAAAGTATGCACAGAAGAAACTAATAAACCTGTCAAGACTGTATCTGTCTTATTTACCCCCAAAAAACTACACAAAAATTACGCATATTTTAGGAACATACAGTTTTACTAATGTGAATTGAGCACATTTTCCATAATATCCAAAATATAGCACCATAATATGCTCTGACATTTCTAATTCTCAACATTCTCAGTTATTCTCTATTTTCAATACTGTAAATATTGGCATACTGTATTTTTCATAAATCTATTTGAAAGATAAAAGGATTGCTAGTATTTAAAAGATTGCAGTGTTACAGTAATCAGCATAACCACTGAGAACTGGGGAATTACAAATACACTCAGAAGGAAAAATATTTGCTGAAATAATTATAAACTATTATATTTACAATATAAATACTAATTCCAATCATGATAGTCTAAAAAAAATAATTAGAAGCCACAACACGCACAACCTTGAGGCTGATGGGCTACAACAGCAGAAGACCCCACCGGGTACCACTCATCTCCACTACAAATAGGAAAAAGAGGCTACAACTTGCACGAGCTCACCAAAATTGGACAGTTGAAGACTGGAAAAATGTTGCCTGGTCTGATGAGTCTCGATTTCTGTTGAGACATTCAGATGGTAGAGTCAGAATTTGGCATAAACAGAATGAGAACATGGATCCATCATGCCTTGTTACCATTGTACAGGCTGGTGGTGGTGGTGTAATGGTGTGGGGGATGTTTTCTTGGCACACTTTAGGCCCCTTAGTGCCAATTGGGTATCGTTTAAATGCCACGGCCTACCTGAGCATTGTTTCTGACCATGTCCATCCCTTTATGACCACCATGTACCCATTCTCTGATGGCTACTTCCAGCAGGATAATGCACCATGTCACAAAGCTCAAATCATTTCAAATTGGTTTCTTGAACATGACAATGAGTTCACTGCACTAAAATGGCCCCCACAGTCACCAGATCTCAACCCAATAGAGCATCTTTGGGATGTGGTGGAACGGGAGCTTCGTGCCCTGGATGTGCATCCCACAAATCTCCATCAACTGCAAGATGCTATCCTTTCAATATGGGCCAACATTTCTAAAGAATGCTTTCAGCACCTTGTTGAATCAATGCCACGTAGAATTAAGGCAGTTCTGAAGACAAAAGGGGGTCAAACACAGTATTAGTATGGTGTTCCTAATAATCCTTTAGGTGAGTGTATATATAATTACATATCTAATCCTACAAGACTTTTATCAAATACAGAAACGCTTTGAGATTGCAGTGCCACATTCACACTGACTTGACAATTAAGCTATATCTTTCCCAAACAAACTGTCAATTCGATCCAGCCTCACAAAGTGACAGCGGTTTGTGCAAATGGACCAATTTTGACTTACCATAATCTGCACACATTGTAAGATTTGAAAGAAGCTTGTGGTCAGGAAGAGGAAAATGACTAGCGCTCTCATTTTCAGCCTCAGACGGACAGTCTCAGAAGTGTGGCTCTTCACAGATAGGGATTTAGGGGAGAGCGGGGCACAACCTAATGCTTTTTGACTTTCTCAGTTTGTGTAAATCCACTTGGGGTTCAGAGTATTTATTTTATCCCACATTAATTTCCCACGTCTAGTACAAATATGTGGTTTTGTTTCATTAATACAGTGTATACTTTTTTCTTGATTTACCCTGAAAGAATGGAAGTGAAATGTGACAACATGCCCCATAGGTGGGGCACATTGTAACATGACCAAATGACAGCTTAAAATTTTACCTGATATAATCAAACAAATATACAAGACAAGCTAAAATATTTTGTCAATAAAATACAATTATTTTTTTAATAAAATAATGGCATTTTTTAATAATTAAAAATAAACTAATTTTGGAGTTTGACAACAAACACATTGCTAAATACAGCCATACAGCATAGTTCAAAACATAATAATAATGAATAATTTCTGAACATTGACACTCAGTCTTTATTCACACTTTTCTCATGGCTTCTCAAAAGAATTCATAAAAGTATTGAATATAATAGCGTAGTTCTAATAGGGGCTCATTGTAACGCAGTGTGACAACACGCCCCACCTGCTCAACTGGGATTTAAACCACGGCTCACGTCTTCTGCTGGTTAGATCAGCATTAAAGAATGATCTCAACTGTTAAATAACAGATATAAGATTAAAATAATATCAGACTTGTCTTATTTTAAATAAACTCAAAAAACAGAGATGAGAAATAAACTTAAGAAATTTACTTTTGCTATGGTTAAATAAATGTTCAGTGATATCTTCCAAAGATTTCTTAATTTTGGCACATTTTTTTCTCTAAATAATGTTGATATGGCAACTAGTAAATACACAAAGTTTCATCATCCTGGCATGTGTGGAAAGTGTTAAACCATGCGTGTTACAACTAACCCCACGTTAGGTTGTGCCCCGTGCTCCCCTACATCAGGTAAAGCTATATAAAGTGTGCTTATTGTGTTAATAGGTTACTAAGTAACCTATTAAGACCTGGTGGTCGTATACGGCCTGTCGTTTACATTTAAGCTCCTCTTCGATCACAAAGAGGATGTAAGTGTTTTCTGTATGAATCATATGCAGCCCTGTCAGTAAAAGTGAAGAATAGTGCTAGTTAATCTCATAAATCCATCCGTTATGAGCACATACAGGACGTAGATGTCAGCTGGCCGGCTTGCAAACTTAGGAATTAGATTATACACAAGGCCATCTCCCTATAAAGTGTAGGGCTGTCAGGGGTTGATACATTAGTAGTGTTACGGACAGACGGATAACAGTTCAGAAGCATGGCTGGATCAGTGATGTGGTATTTCATAGAGTTGGGGAAGCTAAACTGTAGCTCCTCAATGCTTCTCATAATATAAAATAGTTTAACTACAGTCAAGCGCTTTTGAAAAGGTAATGAGCTACACTACAAAAGTAATGTTCCCATGTTTCATAAAATAAGAATTCTAAAATGGAATGTTCTCTTAAAAATAAAAAAAAAACTGTACATTTTAAACGTTCAGGGAACATTCGGAAAATAACATTTTGAGAACTTAATGGGAACGTTAGCAAAATGTTCTTAGAACATAATTTTGTTTGCTGGGATATTCATGCTTATCATAGGCCTGTGGTAGAAATTGTAAGAGTATGCGGCTCCGAATTCAATTTTTTTTATTTTTAAAAAAAGCTGAATTTCTTTTAATTTGTCACAGCGATCTAAAAATGCAGTGCTCAGTCATGCACAAAATGGCTGTCTTTGACTGTGTCTCGTGCGTGAGCATTGCATTTCTACATGCTTACATAGAAAAATAATGAAAAAGCAGCGCATTCTACTGCGTTTTTGCACATCTCACTGTGCTACTTTTACATTATTTTGATTTTCAATGTAAATATGCGCTAGACAAATATGTAGAGATCATTGCTCTTGCCTCTTTTGCAGCGTCTCACACATGATACGGCATTATAAAAAAATGTGCCGCTTAAGTTAAAATATGTGTTTTTTTCCCTCATTCCACTCCTTGTGTGAATTGCCCCTATTGCTGCATTCTGCGGTCAGGCATTAACTATAATCTGTCGTCCATAGCAATGCTGAATATCAGTCTGCTGCTCATTTCAGTTACACAAGCTCTGGGAGCCTATGCATACATTTAAGAATTTATGATGATAAATATTTTTGAATCATAATGTCTGTGTGGTCATTAGTATGTCTGAGAAGTGAGCCTGTGTGTGATCTAATAATGCATTGGGATAAAATAAAAACTGCATCAGTGTTATCCTGACAAAACAGGGTAGTGACACAGCAGGATATTGTATTTGCGTCAATTCACTGGACTATAGCAGCTCTGTGAAAAACACACAGAGATTGGGAAAAGCTGCATCAGTGAAATTTGTACTCTTCATTGTTAGCCTTGCAGACAAGATGGCATTTGATTAGTGCTGAACCAGACAGCGATTACTCCAGACACAACAGAATCGGACTCTATATTTTAGTTCTAACAGCCTCTTTTTGTTCTAATGCTCATTTGGGAACCACTATCAGTCTGCACCTGTGATGGCTTTGGAATTCTCAATGATGCAAACAAACCATGCTACAATCACAATCAGCAAATGGAGTGTTGTTGACAATGCAAATTTTTACACGGCGTGTGTGTATAAATTGCTTCCAGGAAAAGAGATTATAAATAAATGTGGTTTACAGAACTCTCCATAGTATTAGGCAGCAAGTGAACATTTTGTCCTCAACGTTGATGTGTTAGAAGCAGGAAAAATGGGCAAGCGTAAGGATTTGAGCAAGTTTGACAAGGGCCAAATTGTGATGGCTAGACGACTGGGTCAAAGCATCTCCAAAACTGCAGCTCTTGTGGGGTTTTCCTGGTCTGCAGTGGTCAGTATCTATCAAAAGTGCTCCAAGGAAGGAACAGCGATGAACCAGTCAGGGTGCCCATGCTGACCCCTGTCCACCACCGAAATCACCAACAGTGGGCACGTGAGCATCAGAACTGGACAATGGAGCAATGGAAGAAGGTGGCCTGGTCTGATGAATCACATTTTGTTTTACATCACATGGATGGCCGGGTGCGTGTGCGTCGCTTGCCTGGGGAACACATGGCACCAGGATGCACTATGGGAAGAAGGCAATCCGGCGGAGGCAGTGTGATGTTTTGGGCAATGTTCTGCTGGGAAACCTTGGGTCCTGCCATCCATGTGGATGTTACTTTGACACGTACCACATTGTTGCAGACCATGTTCCCTTTCATGGAAACGGTATTCCCTGGTGGCTGTGGCCTCTTTCATCAGGATAGTGTGCCCTGCCACAAAGCAAAAATGGTCCAGGAATGATTTGAGGAGCACAACAACGAGTTTGAGGTGTTGACTTGGCCTCCAAATTCCCCAGATTTCAATCCAATCGAGCATCTGGGATCTTGGTGCCAGATACCACAACACACCTTCAGGAGTCCATGCCTCGACGTGGTAGGTTTTATTCAACACAATATTAGGAAGGTGGCCATTTTTTAAGGTATTTGGTTTATGAGGACACAAGAAGTGTCCTCATAAACCAAAAGAACACACACACACACACACACACACACACACACACACACACACACACACACACACACACACACACACACACACACACACACACATACGTGATATATAGCCTATATACTGTATATAGGCTATATATCACGTGTGTGTAATGTTTTTTTTTATGAGGACACTTCTTGTGTCCTCATAAACCAAATACTTAAAAAAACATACTAAACATACTTCTTTTGACAATTTCAATACTGTCACTTAAAATTCAAAAATAACTATTTATTTAGGGCTGGTTGTGGTTGGACCTAGAGAGAAGACTTCCCTAATAACCAAAACCTTCAAAATGAAAGAAATGGTGTACTCTCCATACTGCTGTTCACCATTTCACTGAAGCTTTGAAAACAGGCAAATTATAGTTCCATCAGCAGCCTGCTTCTTCTTTCCTGAGAGAAAAAAAAAAAGAACAGAACAGAACGTAGAAAAAATATTACACCTAATCAATTTTTACTCAAAGCACAGGTCATCAAGGTGGCTGCTTTTATGCAGAAAATGTTGCACAGCATACAGGTTTGGGTTTTTATGTGTCTTACAAATGATCAAGAATGTGTGTTACGTCAGGATGTACTGATGTTCTGCCTACATGCACTCAGCAGAAAGGTTTTTCACTATACGCACATAAACTCACACAGGCACAGAATCATCCCTGAAAGATTTAATTTCAAGTCATGAAAAAATAGAATATTTAAATGAGCAGTGAATTAGTTTCCTGTAGACATCTATCAGTAAAAACACTTAATGTTCCTGTCACTCAACATTCAATAACTCTTTTATGAGCAACGGCCCAGCAAACCTCATCAAGAACTCATGCCGTATTTTGCTTTCAAATTGACAGGATACAGAATATAACATGATGTAGTCTGCTTAGCTCTTGTCAGTCAAAAATTGAGATATATGCTTGGTATGAAATGGTTGAGGAAGAATTCACTCAGACATCCTGAGCACCAATTACTCTTGGATAAAGCATTTTGAATACTTTTCATCCCTTAAAGTGAGCTAATTGCCTAGATTTGGCATTTTGTAATGCAAATCATATTCTTTCTACAATAAAAATACACATGATGCAAAGAGAACAGGGTAACACTTTAGAATAATGGTACTCTTAAACATAGTCATAAAATGCATCAATAATTACTCAAGTGTTACCTAGTTACCATCAAAAACTAGGGATCTGGACCATTATTTTAAAGTGGAAAAAATAAACAAATAAATAAAAAAAGTTTTTCATTTTAAAATACTGGTCCAGATCACTAATGTAGTTCTTGAAGAGTGACTAGGTAACACTTGAGTAATTAGTGATGCATTTTCAGAGTAAACAAGACAATTGCTCAAGTCTGTGATTAATAATTAACTGGTAATTCTTTATTGTATAGTTAAGGATAAGGAACTTATCTCAAGCCTAAATTTGCCATACTTACTTTTTTAAGCTTGTTTTAGTAGTAGCCAAAGTGTTAAAGGGACGGTTCACGCCAAAATAAAATTCTGTCATCATTTACTCACCCAAAAGTTGTTCCAAACCCAAATTAATTTCTTTCTTCAGCTGAACACAAAATAAGATATTGGAGGACCAATTTGCAACTTATTAGGTCAATTGGCAACATGATTGGGTATAAAAAGAGTCTCTCAGAGTGGCAGTGTCTCTCAGAAGTCAAGATGGGCAGAGGATCACCAATTCTCCCAATGCTGCGGCCAAAAATACTGGAGCAATATCAGAAAGGAGTTTCTCAGAGAAAAACTGCAAAGAGTTTGAAGTTATCATCATCTACAGTGCATAATATCATCCAAAGATTTAGAGAATCTGGAACAATCTCTGTGCGTAAGGGTCAAGGCCGGAAAACCATACTGGATGCCCGTGATCTTCGGGCCCTTAGACGGCACTGCATCACATAATCAGCGCATTTAAAATGGACTGTGGCAAAGTGGAAAACTGTTCTGTGGTCAGACAAATACAAATTTTAAGTTCTTTTTGGAAAACTAGGACGCCATGTCATCCCATCCATTAGACAAGAATGGGACAACATTCCTATTCCTAAACTTGAGCAACTTGTCTCCTCACAAGTCCCCAGACGTTTGCAGACTGTTATAAAAAGAAGAGGGGATGCCACACAGTGGGAAACATGGCCTTGTCCCAACTTTTTTGAGATGTGTTGATGCCATGAAATTTAAAATCAACTTATTTTTCCCTTAAAATGATACATTTTCTCAGTTTAAACATTTGAAATGTCATCTGTTGTATTCTGAATAAAATACTGAAATTTGAAACTTCCACATCATTGCATTCTGTTTTTATTCACAATTTGTACAGTGTCCCAACTTTTTTGGAATCGGGTTTGTAGAACTCACTCGTCCTGCATCACTTTCTGCATAGTTACCTATTCAGAGGGCTGTAACCACCATAGACATTGAAGGGGACAAGTCCTCTCCAATAATTAGAAATGGCTATTTGAATATTTGAAATTCCTGCACTGCTCTGCTGCACGTCATTACGCAGCGATTTGTATCTTGCTGTTAAGATGACAAAAAGGTTTAAAACTCACATTTTCAGTCTGTTCTGCCTTGGCGGTCTAACAGCCTTCGTCAATGTCAAAATGACTGAGATGGCCAATCAAATCAAAGAAGGCGGAGTTTACCAGTCACAGTCACAAAAGCAGAGTGCGGAATTCCAGTGTGAAGTGTCAGGTAAGCGAAACATTTAATACATGTGAATTGTTTTGCGACAGAAATGTTAAACGACCGGCAGTAACATCCAGTGATGCAAACTACTCAACTTTTTTTTCTCAAATATGGTCGTTTTGAATTGAAAATATGCATTTATGCAATTCATGTTATTCCTAACTGAGTGTGAAGAGACAAGAGACGCTTTCACAATTTCGACATTTTAGGCATACAAATAAAAGTACATATATTTGAATGCAAATATTATTTGCAAATAGCCTAGTTTAAAATGATTATTTCTCAACTAGAATTAGACTTACGAATTTCCTTCACTGTTCTGTTTCTATAGGCTTAATAAAAAAATTGGTCCCCAATGTTCAAGATATGACCTTATTATTCTAAAGTGTTAACAGATATTCGGCTGTAAATAACATTTTTGAAACGTCAATCATATTTTTCTACAATAAAAATAATACACAGGATGCAAAGAGAACATATTTTCAATGCATTTTATTGAACACTGAGGCATTACCACACACAAAGCAAAACTGAGAAATAGAAAAAATAAATTTCTTAAATAAATGAAATAGGCCTATGTGCTGTAACAAAACAAAATGTGGGAAAGGAAAGAGGGGAAGGAAGTTTAAGTAACAGTTCATAAACAGTGTGCTGTCATTTTCAGTTTTCCATATGAGAACTTATGGCATTGTTTGAAAATATGCAGGATTTTATTAAGTGGAGGTGAGGATGATCAAGTGTGGGGATGATGGGAAGAATTAGCAGCCGGTGCAAGCCGCAAAAGCACATATTTCACAGACATCCACAGGCACAGATGCTGAAACAGACAAAACAATAACTCAAGTTAGTCAGTGTATACTAACTGTATTTATCATGCACAAATTAAAAAGTAAACCAGGACTCCTACCAAGTCTAGCAAAGGACATTGTTGCTCCTCTCTGCATGCACAGGGGCACAAACTCCTGTGGCAGGGTTGGATTGGAACATACAGAAAAGTAGCTTGTCTTGGCCAACCGGGGGTTTTGTGTTCGTGGTTGATCGGCCAACTGCTGGAGAACTTTCACAGAGTCCAATGAAAAGGAAAAATCGCCTTCCTGCAGAAGGGTGAGAAATAAACTGATGAGTTCAATGCGTCAGGACTGACAGCTGGAGTTAAACTTAATGAAATGTGTATAAATAAAATGTTTTAATAAATGGTGCAAATGACTGGTATGGCTCAAAGGAGTATTGAAAAAGCCATATGAAACAGTGCACATTACAAAATGAGATCAGATGAAAATTGTCTATAAATCATATGGAAATAAGTATTGAGGATAATTATGACTAGTAAGACATTTTTAATAATAGAGAAGCAGTAATGAATGATAGCAATTAAATCTTGAGCTTACCTGGACTTGCACAGCCTCACAAACCAGGCAAAGAGCCACAACGAGGAAAGCGACACACAGGACGGTCTTCATGTTGGCTGGGTCTTCTCGAGAATGGTTATGTTTAGTATGTTTTTCAGTTGTTGTCACAGCAATCTCTGCCTTTCTCCTCGTTCCGTACCCTCTTATAAAGGAAACGGTCCCGGACCAGCAACCTATCAGAACTCTTTGTTTCTTTGCTGTTAATGAATAAAGAGGATAAATTTTACAATGTCATAAAACAGAATTGATAAATGCTACGTGACCTCATCTGTAGTTGTGACATACACTTTTATGGATCTTTTAGTTAGGTTTGTCTAGTAGCCTATTCTTCATTCTCTAGTTAGGGTTAATTAATAACCACACAACACATGCTCTTTGTGTTATGAGCAAGTTAAATCCAATGAGAATACCAATGCAAGCTACACCTTCATTTTTTATTATTAGGTTATTTTTCCCCCGATCACAGACTAAATGTTCAGTCAAATATTACAATAATGATCTCATATATTTAATGTTGTAACAACAACGGCAGCTTGTATTCCTCTAAGAAAGTTTCAAAAGTGAAAACAGACTTTCTCTGGGCCCCAAGTGAGTGATCTATACATATGAATCACATATAAAGAAGATCATAACATTGCTTTGAAGGGCACTGGTTCACAGGTATTGGGTCACGATCCAAAAATGTTCTGAATGGACACCAAGAAAAAATATGTAACTAACCATAAAATCATCACTCCAAATCCACTGTACTTTGGCACAAATGTATCTGTCAGTTGTCAACATGGCTTTATGCTCAAAGAAATACAATATTTGGCCCAGTTTTTGTTCCTTGTGTTTGTGCATTTAAAATCAGCAAATTTATTATGATAAATGCCAATGTTTGATTTTAAGAACAGTTTTGTTTTTTGAAAAGAAAAGTAAAGATGCATTAAATTGATCCAAATTGACAGTAAATACTTGCTACAAAAATTAAATCAAATAAATGCTGTTCTTCTGAACTTGATCAAAGAATCCTAAAATTGTATCACGATTTCCACAAAAATATTAAGCAGCAACAGTTTCAACATTGACAAGAAATATTTGTTGAGCAAATCAAATCATCATATTATAATGATTTCTGAAGGACACTGAAGTAATGAAGTAAAATCCAGCGTTGCCATCACAGGAATAAATTACATTTTAAAATATATTAAAACAGAAAAGTTATTTTACATTTTAATAATGTTTCACTGTATTTTTGGTTAAATAAATGCAGCCTTGGTGATCATAAGATACTTCATTGTTTCTTTTGAATGTAGTGTAATTTGTACTTAATTTTGTACTAATGTTAAACCTATAGGCCTTAACGCAAAACCAGAAGTTAACGACTGGTACTGTTCAACAATAGCCTGGATGCCAGCTGAACTTAGCCCCGGTCTGGACTTGAGCTTAGCCCCCGGTCTGGAGCAATTATGCTCGAACCAGAGCTGTTCGGACCAATCAAATTGTCAGGGCAGGCTTTATACTATGATGGACAGACGATAAACAGTAACGTAACCATCCACGTCACCAAAGAGCGCTTGGGTTGAACTCCTTCTAATCCTAAACGGAGAACTTGTTCGTATATGCATTCACCTTTACTATTTCTCTCAGAAATGATGATTGTGTTGGTAAGTACTCTGTGTATCCTTAAATTCTTTTTACAACACTGTCAAAGATAGTTTACACTCATCTTCTTCTTCTACGTCTTCCAGCGTGTGAGCGGTTGAGTTCTGTTGACAACTATGCGTCTCTTGTCACTTACTCCGTTGCTCTGATTGGTTGTAGGTCTATCCAATTGAGGGCAGAGGCATTTTCTTTCCTGGTTCAGTTGAAACACGCCCCATAATCACAGCCCAATGGAGCAGTATAAGACTCATATTCTGACTAGAATCTGAGTATGACGAAGTCAGGCTATAGTTCAACAAAGCAGATCAGGGTCATTTATCAACAGTGCGTACGCACAGATTTGTGTGTAATAAGTGCATAAGAGAAGTTTCACGCAAATGAAAATTTTTGTTATCATTTTTGTAGTTTTAAACACAATGCACAGTGTCAAACCCTATAAAAGACATATGTGACAAATGTTGGATGCAATTATTTCCTTAGCCCCAACCTACATCCAGTTCCCTTACCGAAATCCTCAACAAGCTGAAATAAAATGGGGCTTCTATCGCCAGATTTCCAAACATTATTGGAGCCATAGACTGCACCCACATCGCCATAAAAGCACCATCAACCAACAAATGTAATGATGTAAATAGAAAAGGGTTTCATTCTGTGTGATGCAAATGTGTTGCTGTTAAACGTCGTTGCACGACTCATTCTATGTTTGTGAAGTTCCTCTTCTTTGGCATTATTGCAGTGAGGAAAAGGGAAGTGTTGTCACCATGTATGGTTTATTGTAGCGGTTCCCGAATGCTAATGATCAACTTATCAACAATGATAGCTTACTCATGCGTGTATGAACTGTGTGCGCATGTTTGATAAATACGGATTTTCTTGTACTTAGGCACATTCTAAATTTCATTTGTAGGACAAAATATAAAACCTTTTCTACACACTGTTGATAAAAGAGAGGTCTGGTTTCTGAACAAGCGCATTCTTGCTCTGGATAATATTTGAACTAAAAAGAGAAAATTAAAGATAATTTCATTGTACAGTTATTACAAATCACAATTATGTTATAGAATCAATATGCTTTCAGGGCAGGAGAGGGAAGACCAAAAGAGCAGTATACAAAAGTTCATATTAAACTACCTCTTTCCCGCCAGCATTTACCAAAAAAGTTGCCAGCCAGTGCCAGCATTTTGATTATATTCACAAAACTTTACTGAATATTTTGTTGTATAAATATGTAAACAGTAAATATATCAAAGGAATGAACAGAGCCTCTGCTTTTAAACAAAAAAATTCTAGCTTTTTTGTTGTTGTTTGTTTTAATCAACTGTTAAAAATCAACTGAATGTGGGTAAGGTTTCGAGCAAAAAAACACTTTGCTAAGATTTAACTTTTTTTAACCTAGTGAATGGGTCGTTTTAACCCAGCGGTTGGGTTAAATGTTTGCTTAAGACAACCCAATCGCTGAGTTAAAACAACCCAACCAATGGGTTAAAACAACCCAATTGCTGGGTTAGTCCATTTTCAACCCAACTTGGGTTGTTTTTAACCCAGCATTTTTTAGAGAGTGTATGTTAAAATTGCTGAGCACCACAATATGGAGCACAACCTTATTTTTCACAATGTGAATTCAAACATAAAAACGGGTAGTCCAAAACTGCTTACAAACCCAATTCCAAAAAAGTTGGGACACTGTACAAATTGTGAGTAAAAACAGAATGCAATGATGTGGAAAGTTTCAAATTTCAATATTTTATTCAGAATACAACAGATGACATATCAAATGTTTAAACTGAGAAAATGTATCATTTTAAGGGAAAAAGAAGTTGATTTTAAATTTCATGGCATCAACACATCTCAAAAAAGATGGGGACTGAGGAGACAAGTTGCTCAAGTTTAGGAATAGGAATGTTGTCCCATTCTTGTCTAATACAGGCTTCTAGTTGCTCAACTGTCTTAGGTCTTCTTTGTCGAATCTTCCTCTTTGTGATGCGCCAAATGTTTTCTATGGGTGAAAGATCTGGACTGCAGGCTGGCCATTTCAGTACCCGGATCCTTCTTCTACGCAGCCATGATGTTGTAATTGATGCAGTATGTGGTCTGGCATTGTCATGTTGGAAAATGCAAGGTCTTCCCTGAAAGAGACGACGTCTGGATGGGAGCAGATGTTGTTCTAGAACTTGGATATACCTTTCAGCATTGATGGTGCCTTTCCAGATGTGTAAGCTGCCCATGCCACACGCACTCATGCAACCCCATCCCATCAGAGATGCAGTCTTCTGAACTGGGCGCTGATAACAACTTGGGTTGTCCTTGTCCTCTTTAGTCCGGATGACATGGCGTCCCAGTTTTCCAAAAAGAACATTTTAAATGAGCCTTTCCACTGGCCACAGAGAAAGCCTTGCCCAGAGAAAACGCCTGCGCTTCTGGATCATGTTTAGATATGGCTTCTTTTTTGACCTATAGAGTTTTAGCCGCCAACGGCGAATGGCACGGTGGATTGTGTTTTCTGGAAGTATTCCTCTGCCCATGTTGTGATTTCCATTACAGTAGCATTCCTGTATGTGATGCAGTGCCGTCTAAGGGCCCGAAGATCACGGGAATCCAGTATGGTTTTCCGGCCTTGACCCTTACGCACAGAGATTGTTCCAGATTCTGTGAATCTTTGGATGATATTATGCACTGTAGATGATGATAACTTGCAATTTTTCTCTGAGAAACTCCTTTCTGATATTGCTCCACTATTTTTGGCCGCAGCATTGGGAGAATTGGTGATCCTCTGCCCATCTTGACTTCTGTGAGACACTGCCACTCTGAGAGGCTCTTTTTATACCCAATCATGTTGCCAATTGACCTAATAAGTTGCAAATTGGTCCTCCAGCTGTTCCTTATATGTACATTTAACTTTTCCGGCCTCTTATTGCTACCTGTCCCAACTTTTTTGGAATGTGTAGCTCTCATGAAATCCAAAATGAGCCAATATTTGGCATGACATTTCAAAATGTCTCACTTTCAACATTTGATATGTTATCTATATTCTATTGTGAATAAAATATACATTTATGAGATTTGTGAATTATTGCATTCCTTTTTTATTCACAATTTGTACAGTGTCCCAACTTTTTTGGAATCGGGTTTGTAAAATGTAACACACCAAAATGGCTGAAGACTACAATTGACAACTACAACAGAAATAAATCACAGACCTATTGCAGAGTCGATTGCAAAATGCAGAATCAAAAGTTTTGCTGTATCATAAAACATGTATGATGGTCCAAATATTGTGGCTATTCTCACATCCAGTCAAAATAGCTCCCATATTGACTGGTACTGTGACTTGATTTGTCCTTTTAACTCCACTGCAACCAGGCCCGGATTAAGAACATGAAGGGCCCTGGGGCTATAACAAACCGATCTCTAGCCGATCTAGGTGCTACAATGTTTTCTGCCATAGAAATAATTCGTATTTTTAAAAAACTAAATCGTCAAAGCTCAGAGATACAATGAATATATACTGTCTGAATATTCAATTTTAATATTAAGTAGGCCTATGTATAAATATTCCAGGCTGCAACACATTAACTCCTGATATGAGATCAAAGCAAACAGGTTTCCAGAAACAGCAACAACTTTTGAGCATGCAACTACCTTAAGGAGTTTTAAAACCAGTGAGGACCAAAATTTGAGCTATTTAGAGGGGTTCGGGGGGCATGGTCCCCCAAGAAATGTATGATTTTTTTTATCTACATATGCGCAGTTTAAAATGGTTGAAAGCTACATAAAATAAAATAAAAAAATAGCTTTCAAAACCATGTTAGTGGGCAGTAGATTATCTGTCATGCCTGCTCTCTCCTCATTTCATCACTCTCATTTCTATCTTTCTTTTTCTCTCAGTCTCCTTCTCTTGCCCTGTCTCTTCCCCTCCTAAAGCTGAGCTCTGACTGATAGTCTATTCATTTTCGTCTGCATCAGTGAAGAAAGTAAACAAAGGGTCAACTGATATTTTATTAAGCATTTTCTTAGACAACTTATTCACAGAAGTATACGAACGGCAAGTAAATATGTTTAATAAATTAATTCACAATATGTACACACACATTCATTATCTTAAGCCTAATTTGATGAAATTATTTAACAACATTTATTATATACATCTCTGAAAAATACCGAGCTCTTGACCATGGCGATCTCATAACTGGCTACGGCCATGATTAAAGTTGTGTAGGCAGCCTATAGTTTACCTCAACACTTCGGTTCGTATGGTCGGAGCTAGAGGTCTGGTTCAGCTAGTTTCACCACAGAGCCTTTACTGTACACATGATGTTGCGCTTGTATCAAATTCAAATGGATAAAGCGACTGCCTGACGCTTGTTATCACTTCAATAGAGAGTTCGTCAGCGCTGTGTGTGAGACGGTCCAGCTGTTATCTGAGGTGCCCGGAACGCAGTTCTGGACTGTTCCGGCCCATTTTAACCCCTGGTTAGACCGTTTTGATTTATATGCTCTTTGGCGATCACATTAGCTTACTTGTGCGTAAGCTATCCGCTCCTGGTTTACACAGATCTTCTTCTTCGCTTGTTTTTGGATCTGGAAATGCTGTTCTATTTCAGAAGATCTGTAACAGTGCTCCCTACCATAACAGTGAAGGCAGAGATTGCCGGAAAAACTCATCAATGACGTGTTGACGTGGAAGCGTTGTGTCATAAATGATGGAAAATGTTGTCAATGGTGGGGAAAGAGTTAATAATTATCATAATTAAAATCGTCATTTTATGTAGATATGTGTTCAGTTAACTATGCTGACACCAAACATTTAAATGGACGTACAGACTGATGTCTGTCTGGCCTTGATAAACCCTTCAATCATTAATCAGAACGTTTCTTCTTCAAAGGTTCATTATGACAGCATGATGTCCTTTCAAGCCGAGCCTCCCAAATTAATTATGAACAAGAACTTTCAGTTTAACTACTTGAAATGTTTAGACAAACGTTTAGAGTATCAAGC
This sequence comes from Paracanthobrama guichenoti, assembly GCA_018749465.1. Taxonomy (NCBI): domain Eukaryota; kingdom Metazoa; phylum Chordata; class Actinopteri; order Cypriniformes; family Gobionidae; genus Paracanthobrama; species Paracanthobrama guichenoti. The sequence continues at coordinate 18,574,954 of CM031953.1, forward strand.
CTGCACAATCTGCTTTTATAACTGGTGTGTAAAAAAAAAAAAAAAAAAAAAAATCACTTGATTCATCAGAAGGCTTCAATCTGAGACTGTGATGGCGCCCACACCTGATGATGCAATTTAATTTCAACATTGCAACTTATCGACCAAGCCTCTTCCTTTGACATTATACGTGATCATTGGCATTGCAGACACGCTCACAGATGACAGCAGACACTCCAACATGCTTCTAACACAACACACGTATCTCACGCTTATCAGGCACATAATGAGGCATGAAGAGGCAGAATCCAATGCTCATGTTTATAGGGAGGAATCTTCCCATACTTCAGTTTTCTATTGCTTATCAGGGACAATTATCATTATTTATTGTGTTTACTTAATATTGTCACTGTGAAGGTGCGTTCTGTTTTAAAACTGCTTTATTACTTAATTGCCCCGTACCTGCACTGACCTTTGCATCAGATGCTCAGAGAGCTGCGAGTAAGAAATCAGGACTGTGGGAAACATAAATATGCTCTACATTGCATATACAAATACAGTGGACAGGTAATAAAATGCATGTTTGAGCTGTTTCATATGAAAGAATATGTCAGTGCCATTGTTTTGCCTCAAGATGCATACCAGTAATGTTTTTTTTTTTTCTAAGGCACGTTTATAAAAGCTATTAAATGTCCTAATTGAACGAAGGCCTAATCCTGGCTGAATCGAAGCCCTGTCTGTGATACCAGGCCCTTGAGAAACAGTTTATAGAGTTCTATAAAGTCTGTGCCAACATTTTTGATAATATATATAAATCTGCCTTATTTATAGGGATGCATCGATACTAAATTTCTCCACCGATACTGATTATTCAGAATGACATCTGCCAATACCAATACTGACAGTTTGATTTTCTTATGGAAAAAAAACCCTCTCCCAACTAATGCTGTAAACTATACAGAACATACATTCTGACATTTGGTACATTACTATAATATTAGTATATTATAATATAATACAATAGCTAGTGATTGCTGTTTATAAAGTTATATACAAACCCGATTCCAAAAAAGTTGTGACACTGGACAAATTGTGAGTAAAAACAGAATGCAATGATGTGGAAGTTTCAAATTTCAGTATTTTATTCAGAATACAACATAGATGACATATCAAATGTTTAAACTGAGAAAATGTATAATTTTAAGGGAAAAATAAGTTGATTTTAAATTTCATGGCATCAACACATCTCAAAAAGTTGGGACAAGGCCATGTTTCCCACTGTGTGGCATCCCCTCTTCTTTTTATAACAGTCTGCAAACGTCTGGGGACTGAGGAGACAAGTTGCTCAAGTTTAGGAATAGGAATGTTGTCCCATTCTTGTCTAATACAGGCTTCTAGTTGCTCAACTGTCTTAGGTCTTCTTTGTCGCATCTTCCTCTTTATGATGCGCCAAATGTTTTCTATGGGTGAAAGATCTGGACTGCAGGCTGGCCATTTCAGTACCTGGATCCTTCTTCTACGCAGCCATGATGTTGTAATTGATGCAGTATGTGATCTGGCATTGTCATGTTGGAAAATGCAAGGTCTTCCCTGAAAGAGACGACGTCTGGATGGGAGCATATGTTGTTCTAGAACTTGGATATACCTTTCAGCATTGATGGTGCCTTTCCAGATGTGTAAGCTGCCAATGCCACATGCACTCATGCAACCTCATACCATCAGAGATGCAGGCTTCTGCAAAACTTCAAATTTTGATTCGTCTGACCACAGAACAGTTTTCCACTTTGCCACAGTCCATTTTAAATGAGCCTTGGCCCAGAGAAAACGCCTGTGCTTCTGGATCATGTTTAGATATGGCTTCTTTTTTGACCTATAGAGTTTTAGCCGGCAACGGCGAATGGCATAAAGGAAGATCACGGGCATCCAGTATGGTTTTCCGGCCTTGATCCTTACGCACAGAGATTGTTCCAGATTCTCTGAATCTTTGGATGATATTATGCACTGTAGATGATGATAACTTCAAACTCTTTGCAATTTTTCTCTGAGAAACTCCTTTCTGATATTGCTCCAGTATTTTTGGCCGCAGCATTGGGGGAATTGGTGATCCTCTGCCCATCTTGACTTCTGAGAGACACTGCCACTCTGAGAGGCTCTTTTTATACCAATCATGTTGCCAGTTGACCTAATAAGTTGCAAATTTTTCCTCCAGCTGTTCCTTATATGTACATTTAACTTTTCTGGCCTCTTATTGCTACCTGTCCCAACGTTTTTGTAATGTGTAGCTCTCATGAAATCCAAAATGAGCCAATATTTGGCATAACATTTCAACCATTTCATATGTGATATCTATATTCTATTGTGAATAAAATATAAGTTTATGAGATTTGTAAATTATTGCATTCCTTTTTATATTCACAATTTGTACAGTGTCCCAACTTTTTTGGAATTGGGTTTGTAGTTATGGATATTTTTCTGGTAAAAACACATCACTTCACTCCAGAAGGCCATTATTAAACCCCTGGAGCTGTATGGATAACTTTTATAATGGATAGATGCACTTTCTTTTGCGCTTCAAAAACTATTCACTCCCATTATAAAGCTTGGAAGAGCCAGGATATTTTTTAATATAACTCTGATTGTGTTTGGCTGAAAGACGAAAGTCATTGTTACATTCCACGCGTGTTTTTTTTTTTGTTGTTTTCTTTCCCCTCTCTCTGTCTCTCCTATTTGCTATCTTGCTCTCAGGTTTCCTGTGAAAGGCTATGGCAGCTGTCAATCATCATTAGGGCGGCTTTTCAGTGTCCAATCCACTGCCGGTCCGCGGGTTTAAAAGCATTCCAGTGTGCCTTGTTTGGGAGAGCAGCGTGGGCATCATGTGTTTGTTTGCTTAGTCTTTCGTTTAATTCATGCACGATTGTTAGTCGTGTTTATAGTTGATCTGAGTTGCCCGCTCTCTGTTGGGGAAAAGAGGTAGGCAAGCAGGTTGCGCAACATACATGGCACTCGCAGTGATTTCAAATGTTAGACATAAGGAGTGTGCGCCATCCCTATTTTTGTTTTCTTAGTTAGAGTAGGGACAGGGCGTTGTAGCCTATGCGTCGAAGATTTCTGTTTAATTTTCACATTTTTCTTTTGGTAGGTTAGAGGGATTGGGGTTAGCTTTAAAATCATTATTTGGTTTTATTTTGTTCTTTGCTTTAGCGCCACTTTAGTTCTTTTTTCCCAACAATTATTTTCGGTTATCGCCTTGTAAATAGCTCATTCACTGCATCTAGTGGCTTCGGCTTATTGTATGAATAAAGTAATTACTTCCTGATCATAACTGTTTCTGCTTATTCCAGTCCACCAGCAGTGATGTAATGTCTAAATGTTGCGTTCCAGCTCCTAGACCTTTAAAGATCGTAACAGTCATATACACCTTGGTCACACATAGCCAGACCTTCAGACTGACAGCAGAAGGTCTGGACTCCATCGCAGCTTTCATTGGTCAAGGACCGCCCAAGAGGACGTTTGACTGACATGTAACGCAACCAATCACAGTTTGTTTGGTTCCATGTCATGTTTAGGGGTGTGAAAATGTAAAGACGATGTCCCTGCAATAACAGACCGACGTGCATTTATAAATTATTCATTCAAGAACGTTGTGCAAGTTTACAATGGAGCCGCAAATTTCACATATTTTTGAAATTCCAGCACAGTTGACACAGTTGTAAACACGATGGCGTTCTTCTTCCACGAGGGAATTTGACGTCATGCAACTTGTTTCCAAGTGGACCGTTAAACATGACATGGAACAAAATGAACTGTGATTGGTTGCGTTACATGTCAGTCAAACGTCCTCTTGAATGTAATACATCTCGCGGACATCCTGTAGAATTCAACCAATCGGATGGCGACTTCGAAACTTCTGAAGTGTTTTCAAAAAAGTGTGCCATATGCATCAGACGTTCACACCTAGGACATCATGAGGGAGAGTAAATTATGGGATAATTTTCCTTTTTGAGTGAATTAACCCTTTAAGTGTCATTGTTCACAAGCTGTTATGTCTTTCCACGGTTGAAACACTGATTGAGCAATTACATGAGACATGATATATTTTGGTAAGTTGTACTGTTCATGAATTTCATGCATGTTCTTTTCCGTGCTATAACTTGTTTTAAAGAAATGACTCGCGCTCTGCACTGCTACTTGACCTAAAGCACTACAGCGATCTGTCATGTCACATTTAAGAGCCATCAAAACCATATATTGTGTCATGTATTGTTTGAATTTCTTGATACAATGGACCGAAATGTGAAAGCTGTTTCTTATCAGAAGTAACAAAGCACAAAGTTCTTTGTGATTATTGAATGGGAGGTGCGCAAACAAATAATGTTTGGTGTAAGGAAAAAAAAAAACGCGGACTTGGTAACCCTGGCTTAAAATTACAGGTGATTCATAGGGTCATAGGTTTAAAGCCTGCTTTAACATCGTAATGAGTTGCACAGTTTGAGTTGCAGTCTGACATGTTTTTCCAGTCCCCTTTTGATTGACAGGATATAATCGGCTAATTTCATAGTGAAAATAAGTGCTTTTATCGGATACTGATTATTGGCTGATATATCTGTGTTTTTAATATTTTTCTTTGCGTTTATTTGATTAATAGAAAAATTGAGATGGGCAGGTAGATGGGTAGATGGGACGTGACAGAGTCCAGATTTGAACCTGCATCATCGTTTTATGAAAGCTTGCATTCATGGGAGCACTTCATTTGTATCCAAATCAAATATAATGAACTGAAAACAAGACACCACTTATGAGGAGAACATCATTTATTTTTGTTTTGTTTCCTTGTGCCCCTTCTGTAGCATATTGTGTATTTGTCTTTTTTTTACATGCATCATTCATTGTAATCGTAAATGTTTTAACACAGACTAATGTTAAACAAAATGCATATGGTCTATATACACTGATCAGGCATAACATTATGATTATCTCTTCATCACGGCACCTGTTAGTGGGTTGGATATATTAGGCAGCAAGTGAACATTTTGTCCTCAATGTTGATGTGTTAGAAGCAGGAAAAATGGGCAAGCATAAGGATTTGAGTGAGTTTGACAAGGACTAAATTGTGATGGCTAGACGACTGGTCAGAGCATCTCCAAAACTGCAGCTCTTGTGGGGTGTTCCCGGTCTGCAGTGGTCAGTATCTATCAAAAGTGCTCCAAGGAAGGAACAGCGATGAACCGGCGACAGGGTCATGGGCGGCCAAGGCTCATTGATGCACGTGGGGAGTGAAGGCTGGCCCGTGTGGTCCGATCAAACAGATGAGCTACTGTAGCTCAAATTGCAGAAGTTAATGCTAGTTCTGATAGAAAGGTGTCAGAATACGTTTGTTGCGTATGAGGCTGTATAACCGCAGACCAGTCAGGGTGCCCATGCTGACCCCTGTCCACCACCGAAAGTGCCAGCATCAGAACTGGACGATGGAGCAATGGAAGAAAGTGGCCTGATCTGATGAATCACGTTTTCTTTTACATCATGTGGATGGCCATAATGCTATGCCTGATCGGTGTATACTGTATACAAAATGATAAAGAGATGAAAAGGGAAGAGCACGAAGAATTTTCGGGTGAATTTAATTTCTAATCTCATTTTAATGATCAAATGAGACGCCCCTTGGGGAACAGAAGTCCAAATAAGGGCCAAAAATCTGTCCCTATAAAGTCATGAGTAAACCTGTCTCATCTGTCTTCATAATGCTTGACTTCAGGCTAGTTGTATGGAGCAGATCTCATGCCAAATGTGCATAATGGCTTTTACATGCATGGGGGAGGTGAACGACAGCTCACATGAACATCATACTGTAAATCAACAGCTTGGGAACAAATTCCACCTCTGAAAACAGCACAAACAAAGTCAGAAGAACAGAATATCTTTATCAGGGGTGTACAAAGAAATTACATTTAACTTGGAATATAATAAAAGTATGTAAATGTGAAATAAAATAGAATACAAATATGGGTAGCCAAAGTAAAAGTATTCGACTGGATATTTAAAGAGAACTAGTTTAATGATTGGGAGGATGATTTTAATGGTTTGTTTTTCATTTATTTTATTTAATATACTTTGTCCTTTAGAGGAGTATTCCACTATAACTATGTATTAAGTATAAATTAAGTACAGTAAAGAGGTACAATTAGCCAAGAACTTTACCCTGATCTTTATTGTCACAATATGGTTCCAATAGATAATGGAGCAAATTGTAGGTAATAGGCTATAATCGAAACTGTAAAACAGGGGAGCAGAAAGAAAAAAAAACTCAAATAGCTGTGGAAAAAAAGTACTTGAAATAATAATAATGAATGTTACTCTGCCAAAAAGTAATTGCATTTTATACAACAGGGCTTTTTGAGTCATACTGCGAAATGGAAATGATTTGGAATCTACATAAAAATGCATATTAGATCAACAATATTGTCCCATTTGTGGAGCTTGTTGCTGTTTTCAGATTCCCAGCATGAATTAGGTATGCAGGTACTTTTATAAGTGTTTATATTAGAAATAAGATTATTATGAATAAGTGTTTCATGTTAATTATATTAATTTAATAATTATTAAATACAGTAGTGGCCAAAAGTGATGTCCGAGGGGATACTTGTGTTTAATGACCTACAAGTTTGATTTAACCATAAAAATATGAGAAAAATGCTGTCAAAATGATATTTTATAACAAAACACTAAACTTGGTTAAGGTGTTTATCTGACAAAATTATTTGGCCAAAAATTACAGCTACAGGTGTTATTTTACAATGCTAAAGAAAATTTTGATAGAAAACCAAAAAGATCAGAAAAAGCATGCACTGACTACAACAAAATCAGTTATTGATATTTCATTGGTCCTCTTTTCGCATGCGTTCATAATTTCTTTGACAGCCTGGCCAGATTTTATGTCCACATAATTTGGCATGTTTCATTGCGTTATCGCAAATAAAACAATAATGCTGACTCCAAGCACAACTATGCAATACTGTAAAAAGAAAAAAAAAAAATCATGATTTATCACATTTTTTCTTTTGTCAATTCAACTTAGATAAAATAATTTTATATTATCTTCTTCATTGTATTAACTCAAATTTTTAATTTCAGTGAACTCAAATTTTTAAGGCAACCAGGCCTACTTTTTTAAGTTAAACCAACAATACATTTTTTATTTATTTATTTTTATTTTTTTTACAGTGCAAAACAATTTTAACAATTTAAAAAAATTTGAATAAAGGATGAAGATATCAATTTTCTTAGGCCCGGGCATCACTTTTGGCCACTACTGTATATTTACTGTGTAATCATGTTAAGAGCTCAACTTTTTTATTTAAATATGTTTCTTGATTGTCACCTTTAGTTGACCTGAATTGATTTAACAAGATATTTTGTATTGAGTGAATAATCAAATGCAAATAGGCTAAACTAAGTCATATTAATGAGAACACTTAAACTTCAGGTATACCATGTTGTCTTTTTACCTTTTGTCAACTATTTATTCTTCTACAGACAGCTAGTCATATCTGCACAGTCACAGAGCTTGTGAAATCTTTCACCTATCAGAGTGACATGAAGCGGTGACAACACACCCAGGATGTTGACTCACATCATGGACCATTAATTGAGCTCTTGTCCTCTTGATCTTTGCACCTGAAAAGGAAACATGGAACTTCAATTAATGCATGAGTCTGATTCATAAGGAAGTCAACGCTGCCTAGAAATCGAAGCGGAACATGTAAGGAAATCAAGGAAGATATATTTATACCAAGAAGGTTTAATCTTCAACATTATATTAATGTGTAACACTGATAACACCTAACCTTTTTTTTTTTTTCTTCTTCTTCATATTTTCCTTTGTTCAAATAGCCAGTCTGTAATCAGCCTAAACATCATCAAACACTAAGCAATTCTATAATACTACTTTATGATTGGGGCGAAAAAATTGATTAACATAGTAATTTGAAACGTGAGAGATAATATATCAGTCACATCAATGTCAGCGACGTGTAATTGCATTGTTTTCTTTCAGCTCAAGAAGAAAATACAGATGAAATAAGGTAATAAAGAAGCTTAAAAAAATCAAGGCACAAACTGGCACAATTTCATGACTAATATTACAGCCACATCTCTGCATAATTTCACGCTGACCATGATTGCAATGCTAATTAACTTTGTATAGAAAAGGTCTAAAAAAAACTGTCTAAAAGAGGTGTTTTCTGGTTTATCAGATAAACGTCAAGATTTAAAATATTTGAAATACATCTATAAAATAATTTAAGGAAAATAACCAATACTATACAGTATAAAAAAATCTAGCCTTTTTTTGCCAGACATTACTGCACTTTAACTGAACTATAAAAACTTTACAAACATATCGGTGTGAAATGTTCTTCTCTCATGGCCTATTTGTGGAAAAACACAGTTTTACAAGCGCAGATGGACGTCATTAGATTTATAAGCAATCTAAATCATGTTAGATGCTAATATGTTGCATGCTCTTTCTAGATGATGAATTACTGATTCTATAAATGTGGGAGATCTTTTCTTATCTTTCATAATGTCCTCACTCTGTTGTCAAAATGAAGCTGTAAAAGAGACAATCACCTGTGAGTGGGATTTCAGTAGATCACCTGGTGTTCACATACACTCTAAAAAAAATGGTACTATATGGCACTAAAAGTGGTTCTTTGGCTCGTAATCATTTTAATGGTGCTGTATAGCACCAAATCTTGGTGCTTCAGTGGTTCTTCAGCGATTCTTTGGGATGACTGAGGTGCTGTATATCACCGCTACCATATACAGAACCTGTTAAGTCCCTTTAAAGGTTCTTTACAAGCCAACGAACCACTGTTGGCGCTGTTTAGCACCATTTTTGATAAAGAAATAAAATGCAATATGGCACCTCTTATGGGTTCTACATAGCACAATTTGACAAATGTGCTGTAGAGCACCTTTAAAGATATGGTGCTATATAGCACCAAAAGTGGTTCCCCTATGATTACGAGCCAAGAACCACTTTTAGTGTCATATACTCTAAAAGAAAATGGTGCTATATGGCACTAAAAATGGTTCTTTGGCCCGTTATCATAGGGGAACCACTTTAAGTGCTGTATAGCACCAAATCTTGGTGCTTCAGTGGTTCTTCAGCGGTTCTTTGGGATAATAGAGGTGCTATAGCACCGCTACCATATACAGAACCTATTAAGATATGGTGCTATATAGCACCAAAAGTGGTACTCCTATGATTACGAGCCAAGAACCACTTTTAGTGCCATATAGTACCACTTTTTTTTTTAGAGTGTACATGGAAAATTATGATTAAAAGCAGGAACCGCAAGATGGATTGATACCTGTAAACCGCCATAAATGCTAAAAATGTTTCAGGTTTTAAATTTAACATTTTATTTTAAATATACAAGTTTACAAGTTTACAAGTTATTTATTTGTCATTACACATGTACAAGTACAGTATAATGAAATGAAGTTTGGAGCAAGCCTCCGGGCCGCAGCCGATTAGTCAGGCGCCGCCACACGCTCTCCAGAAATACAAGAATGCAGTTTAGCAAGCATTACATAGCAAAACACAACAAAACATAAACATAAACATAAACATGACACAGTACACGTGGTCACGTGATGGGATTTTTTGTATGGAAGTGGGAGAGGAGATAGATAAAGACAGGCAGACGGTTGGAGGCGGGGTGGGATCGGGATCGGGTGTGTATGGTGCGAGTGAGTCTGAGATTGTGGCAGTGCACGGGAAGATAGCAGACCAGCTGCCCGGCTGACCTCCCAACCGAGAGATAGGGACAGTGAGGTTCGTTGGGGTAGTTGATTAGGTCAGGCAAATACAATTTTTTATTTTTAATCCATTTGATGATCTTCGGTAATTTGTCCGGATCATAATCAATCAATCAGATCTGGTCCTCAGCATTCGCGTCCGGTCTGTGCAGTTTCCCTAGACATTACGTCCAGCCTCATGGCCAGACCGGTTACAGTCCGTAAAAGTTCACCGATCTGACCCCCGATGGAGCCCACTCTCCCCTGCGTATCCGCAGTCCGGACTGCGTTGTTACGGTTCAGTTCCTCAATCTGTATCACTCTCTGATCTAATTCCTTCAAACGGTCTCACACAACCCCGAAGCATTCCTTAATTTCCACAGACAGGGGCTGGGTGAATTTGCTTGCAGCTGTCTTACCAATCTTCCGATAGGTCAGGGCAATCCCAAAGCCAAAGAATAGGAACCCCGCCATCAATAATCCAATCATGTATAAATCTTCCGCATCCTCCACGGACAGAGCCTCCAGGCACAGGACTTGCCAGTTGTTCCATGCGTCCCTCACGTACCCTGCAGCAAAGGTCCCGTCCGGGCAGGTGGGTTCTCCCGGGGCACCCTCCTTTTGTGAGAAAATCTTGTCGATCGCGCTGATTGACCAGTTAATCAATTCCATTTCAATATTTTCAGGAGTCCAGCAAAGCAGCGGGTCAGAGAGAAAAAGAGACAAGGAAGAGACAAAACAAAGTACTAGAGCTATATTATACCCTATATTTTCCATAGTCTTAAATGTCCACACACATTAACGAAAGTGCTTTTTTTTTTTATATGACCCTCCTTTAGTTCTTTCATAAACCTGCATAATCATTATCTGTGAGACATTAACTCCTTTGGGCCAGAGGTTTATAATAGTTTAACATTTCTGTGAGAATGCTTACATTATCTCTCAATCAGGGCCGGGGGAAGACAATCCAGTGCTCTCGGGCAAAATAGGAATATGCCGCCCCCTACGTTTTTAAGAGAAAAAAATTCCAGTTTATTACATATTGACCCCTGCTGTTGACTTAAGACAGGTGTAATTAATTAGTACAGTTCATTTAAGAGGACCTTGTGACATTGTCGATCGCAGAAAGTTTGAGATGCAAACAACTCAACTGTCCTGATGCCACAGTTACCGGCACAGTTAGCAATAAGCGCAGGACAACACTAAGATTTGTGTACAAATCCAAAACATTTTCCCAGTAGATGTACCTAAGCATGCCAATGAGTAAATTGCATACATCGCTGGGATAGCTCAGATCATCTGCATCAATGTCACTTCATGCAGCGTGCTATCACTGATTGCTGTTTGCATCTCCCTGGAGAAATCCGAACAATTTGTGAAAAATGTCCAGCTGTGAATATCTCTCAGTAAGAGCTGCGTCAACCAGGGGCAGAAAAACGTCTCGCTTGTATTTCTCTTCTGGTATTACATTATCTGAACTTTCCTGGGCAAACATTGCCCTTTTTTTTGCCGCCTTTGCTCAGGAAATGCCAATTCCACACCGACTTTGTCAGCAATTTCTCGTGCATCTGTGCGTGAAGCCACAAAGCTGTTCTCGTTTTTTAGTATGTTGCCCTGATGATCATGATGCTTTGATTTCATTAGTGATTTCTTTGAATTTGATCACTTTAACTTACTGTTCATTCCCAGGTTTAAATATTCAGATTTTAATGTGGTCTCAGACTTTTGGATCCCTGCCTTGCACCATCATCAAATCATCTCTAGCCCTGCTGATAGATTCATTAGAAACTTAATGAACAGGGGATTCATTGTAACTGCCTCATTGGACACATTGTGCCTTTAAACAAAAGACCAGCCTGATTCATAATAGATGGTTGAACATGTATGCAAATGTGTTAGTTAATTGAATACCAACTTAATGTGTTGGATTTGGGACTGATCTCTGATATGACAACAGTGCAAAAGTCGATATAAACGAACACAGAGCTTACTCATGGATGACTTTCTTCCAAGCGTTTAATGGCATGCCTTGGTAGAAATGCACTCACAAAGGCCAAGCGTGACCAGGCAAGCTTTTACCGGGATATGAATAACAACAGCAGTGCAGTGTTACAGTTGGTTGTCAGATAACATACGTGCTGTGAATATCTCTAGGGGAAAGAATGAAGAAACTTGTGATAACTTGGATGATACGGCATTGTTTACCTGACAATATATTTTACTCTGAAAGCTTGTATGCAAAGCAATAAGTCATGAGAGTATTTACGTTACAGTGATTACACCACGGCGAATAAATATTGTTGTTCCATGTAACCTTTGGCCCTCTAGCAATTAAAAATATAAAACTCTGCGTCTTGAGAAAGAACATTGTTTTGGATGTGCTACAGCTCTGCTCTTTTCTGTGGATGAATATGGTTTAAGGCACTAACTGTGGATGAATATGGTTTATGGCACTAACTTATACTGTTGCTGTAACAGCACATGTAATATGCAAAATTGATGTTTTTAAATAAATGATGTAACAAAGGTTTAATTTACAAGTTGTTAACCTTAAACATAACGATTGCTACTCTGATAAAGTCAAACATTATATAATCAGTGTTGGGCAAAGTTACTGTTAAAAGCAATGCATTACAATATTGCATATACTCCTTAAAAAAGTAACTAATTGCATTCACTTTATGGAAAGTATGCTTTATGTTACTTTTGCATTGCATTTTTTCTCATCTGGGCTGGGCTGGCACAACTCAAACTAACCTGCTATTCTGGATAGCAGAAGAATAGGACACATGTAAGACAAGTAAGTCACTTTTTGTGTGAGATGAATAAAGGCATACTCACATTTAGTCTAGAACTACAATAACCATGTTTACACACAACCTCTGCACTTAGGATTTCTCTACACATGGAGACAGGACAGTTGTCAATCAATAAATGGTAAAACAAAGTAACTATGCAATACTTTTTTTGTTGTTAAGATAAGTAATGTGCTACTTTAATAGTTACTTGGAAAAGGTCATCTTATTACGTAACTCGTGTTACTTGTAATGCGTTACACCCAACACTATGGTTGTTTCTCAAACGTAAGGCTGCATCCTACCAAGACTGCGTCCTTCCTAGTCCAGTCCTTCAGAGGCTTGTAGGCTAGTGTCCACCTCAGCATTAAATGATTAGAATGAGACAATACAGTAAGTGTGCATGGCTATGTCACACTTGTTCCCACCTCCACGGTCACAGCATGAAAAACTTATTAAAACTTATTTTTGGAAAAATACTTTGCATTACAAATCTTTATGTTAACTGACTTTCTATTAATGTAATACAGTGAATGACAGCTGTCTGTGGTAGTGCCTGAGTAGCCAGAGGTACCTTTCATTGTTTACGGATATGTGACACACATGGCCAAATGATGTATATGCAATTTCCAGCAAAGTATAAAATCATTATTGGTTTATCAAAGTGTATCTGGGTAAAGTAAATACTCAGCTTGGAAGAGGGATTGTTTTTGTACTCTTTAAACATATATAAAAATTACACATAAGTGTCACATAACTGCTCAGAGACACAAAGGTTGAGAATCCAAGATGGTGCCGCCGTGTTCGGTCGCCGTTCAGGTTGCTCCGCGATGACTGTGCTTTTATTTATTATTTTACTCTCTTTTGCTCTCAATTTTTACAAATTTATCATCTGCATTGATCTGCTATGACAGCAAAACACTTTTGGACATTGGTTACCTCTCCACTGGACTGTTTCAGGACACTTTCACCAATGCTCTGTGGCCATCTGAGATTCGTCGGAACGCCGAGTTGGACAATGGCCAGATGAGTCGATGGCGAAGAATCAAGAAACACCACGGGAAACGTGCTGGGATCCCCAACAGACTGAGAAAAAGGGCATTCAGCCCACCTCTCCCGAGCATTCTGCTCGCAAATGTCCAATCCTTGGAGAATAAGATGGACGATCTTAGAGCCAGGATAAGTTTTCAACGGGACATGAGAGACTGTAACATCTATTGTTTGTCCGAAACATGGCTCACGCCTGCGGTCCCGGACACAGCTGTGACGCCGTCGTTTTTCGGATGGACAGAACAGCCGAGGCCGGTAAATCTAAAGGCGGCGGAGTGTGTTTCATGATCAACAAGAAATGGTGTGACCCCAGGAACATCACCATTCTCTCGTGGTCCTGCTCACCTCATCTGGAACATTTAACAATCATTTGCCGCCCATTCTATCTGCCGAGGGAGTTTTCTTCAGTCATCGCCACTGCCGTTTACATTCCACCACAGGCAGACACAGGGCTGGCTTTATCTGGCCTTTATGATGTTACCAGCGGCTTCATAAACAAACACCCCGATGCTGCTTTCATCGTTGCGGGAGATTTTAACAAAGCAAACCTAAAGAAAGTCTTGCCAAACTTTCCCCAGCACGTCTGCTGTCCTACACGAGGAGCAAACACACTGGATCATTGCTACTCTCCGTTTAAGAACGCCTATAAAGCTTGTTCACTACCAGCTTTTGGCAAATCGGATCATGCCGCCATTTTTCTCACACCTGAATACAGACAAAGACTCGTTCAGGAACCCCCGGTGAGGCGGGAAGTTAAACGCTGGTCACCCCATTCAGAGACCGCGCTACAGGCAGCTCTTGATGACGTCGACTGGGACATGTTCCGGGCGAGTTCATCTGACGTCAGCGAGTTCACGGATGTTGCTCTGTACACATCTGCCACGGATGTGGCGGATGTGTACAGAGCAAGCGACACAAACAATAACAATAATGTCCTTCTCAAATCAGAAACCGTGGGTGGACAATTCAATCCGCGCTGCAGTGAACACACGTCTCCTAATGGGGAATATGAATGACTACAAATCATCCTGCTATGCTCTCCGACGCGCTGTTAAAGCCGCAAAGCTCCGTTATAAGGATCGAGTGGAGTCTCATTTCCAACTCAACGACTCCCGGCGCATGTGGCAGGGACTGAGGACCATCTGTGCTTTTGGATCTAAATCTTCTGCAGAGGTGAGAGCTGATCCGTTGCTTGTGAACGAGTTAAACTCTTTCTACGCTCGCTTTGATTGTATTCTCGGCAGCGTGACTCTGCCAAGTGACGCGTCAGAGGGAATCACTCAGAGCAGCAACAACCATATGATCTCTGTCTCGGTATTTCAGGCCGTGTTCTGCGGTCCTGTGCTGATCAGCTCGCCGGGTTGTTTACATCCATCTTTAATGAGTCCCTCGCTACATCTGTGGTCCCCACCTCCTTCAAAAAATCCACCATCATCCCTGTCCCTAAGAACAGTAAACCATCTTGCCTAAATGACTATCGTCCAGTGGCTCTCATGTCTATAGTCATGAAGGTCTTTGAGATTAAAAACACCATTTGCTCCTTCATTCCTGACACTTTGGACCCTCTTCAGTTTGCCTATCATCCCAATAGATCGACTGAAGATGCCATCTCTCATGTCCTCCACTCCTCCCTTACTCACATAGACAGCAAAAGTGGGAACTACGTAAGGCTGTTATTTATTGACTATAGCTCAGCCTTTAACACCATAGTTCCCATTAAGCTAACCGCCAAACTCCTGGATCTCGGCCTGAATTCTTCTCTCTGCCACTGGATTGAAGACTTCCTCACTGGCAGGCCTCAGGTGGTGAGAGTAGGCCAGTTCACCTCCACCTCCATCACCCTGAGTGTGGGAGCTCCACAGGGCTGTGTCCTGAGTCCCCTGCTCTCCTCTCTCTACACGCATGACTGTTTGTCCACACACAGCTCCACCTCCATCATCAAATTTGCTGATGATACTGTTGTCCTGGGCCTCATTTCCAACAACAATGAGACAGCATACTTGGACGAGGTGGAGCATCTAACATCATGGTGCCAGGACAACTGTCTCTCTCTGAATGTTGGCAAGACCAAAGAACTGATTGTGGACTTCAGGAAGAGACAGCAAAGGACATACTCCCCTCTCATGATCAGCGGGTCACCAGTAGAGAGAGTGAGCAGCTTCAAGTACCTGGGTGTAAACATCTCAGAGGACCTGACCTGGCCTGCACACATTCAGACACAGGTGAAAAAAGCCAGGCAAAGACTGTACCACCTGCGCCAGCTGAGGAAATTCAGGGTTTCACCAGCTATCCTGAAAACTTTCTATATAAGGGCGATAGAAAGTGTATTAACTCAGTGCATCACAGCGTGGTATGGGAACAGCACCAGTCATGACTGCAAAGCCCTGCAAAGAGTCGTGCGCTTATCCGAGCGTATCTCAGGGTCAGCTCTCCCGTCTCTGCAGGACGTCTACACCAAACGCTGCAAAGGTAGAGCTACTAAGATCATCAAGGACTCTAATCACCCTGCAAACCCTCATTTCACGCTGCTGCCATCTGGTAAGCGCTTCCGAAGCCTGATGGCCAAAACTGAGAGACTCAGAAGGAGCTTCTTCCCCCAGGCCATCAGACTCCTGAACTCAGTCACTTAACATCACATGACTTCACTTCAGGATAAACATCGACATACTGACATTGCACTGTACTTTCTATTCTCGTTGTTACTATGTAACAACCTGTTATAAACCTG
The DNA here is from genome assembly GCA_018749465.1 of Paracanthobrama guichenoti. Classification (NCBI taxonomy): domain Eukaryota; kingdom Metazoa; phylum Chordata; class Actinopteri; order Cypriniformes; family Gobionidae; genus Paracanthobrama; species Paracanthobrama guichenoti. The sequence goes on from CM031953.1 coordinate 18,591,307, forward strand.
TTTGCACATTATACTTCTTTGTACATTCCTGTTAACCGCATATTTATAAGTCTACAGTTTACTCACTGCACAGTTTATTTCACTTATTTCATTCCACTTCTTTATTTTTATTATTTTTTTCTACTTGATTTATTTATTTATACACACACATATACATATATATATATATATATATAGTACTTTTTTTATTCTATTTCTACTATAATTTCCTCCTTGTGTTTTTAACTGTGAATTTGCACTGTCCATGGAGTGGACCTGTTTACATTTCACTGCCGGTTGTATATTCTGTATATAACTGTGTATGTGACAAATAAAACTCTTGAATCTTGAATTCAAATGCAGTAGTTTAATTGAAAGGGTATTCCACAATCAGTCAAAAACGGTCAAACAGGGTCAAAACCAAAGAGCGTGAAATCAAAGGAATGCTCAGAAACGCAATATGACACTAGGCAAGACTTTGCAATGAATGACTGAGACAACCAGGCTTATATAAACAGAGGTAATGAGCTAATGAGACACAGCTGAAGACAATCATGGATGAGACTGGGCAAGGAGTTATGGGAAATGTAGTCCTTGATTGTGTAATAATCTGGGGTAGAGTGCCCTCTGGTGGCTATCAAGGGCACTCCATCTTAAGGAGCATATTCCAGAGGGTCAGAGAAGTCCAGGAGGAGGTAGAGGCAAACCCAGATGGCAGGCATGATCCATGGAGTGGAAGAAGGGCTGAAGACAGAGGCATAGCAGGTAGCCAGGCTGGAACAGGCAGGGCAAGAGGCCAGGGCTGCACAGATGACCACTCCAGCATAGCAGAGGGGGCTATAGGTCCCCACGGCGGAGTAGAAGTTCACCTCAGCAGAGTAGATGGGACTGAAGATCCCCATAGCGGCACAGTAACTAGTGATGGAGCAGTGGCTGATGACCACCATGGCTGAGCTGAAGACCACCACAGTAGAGCAGATGGGACTGATAATCCACTAATGGAGCAGGCAGGCCTGGTGACCACCACGGCTGAGCTGAAGACCACCAGGAACTGGAACATGGAGCACAGAGAGTTCGGTTACAGCAGAGGTGGTGAACAACAGTCCTGGATAGGCACTATCCTAAATGGCACACTTCATGTACACTTTCAGTCTTGTGGACTTACAATGGCTGCTGCATGCGCGTGTCTGTTAAGCCCACAAGATCGTAGGTCCAGGGTGGGCAATTCCAGTCCTGGAGGGCCACTGTCCTGCAGAGTTTAGCGCCAAACCTCATCAAACACACTTGCCTGTAGCCTTCTAGAAATCCTGAAGACATTGATTAGCTGGTTCAGGTGTGTTTGATTAGGGTTGGAGCTAAACTCTGCAAAACAGTGGCCCTCCAGGACTGGAACTGCCCACCCCTGCTGTAGGGTGTCCCATTCATTTAAGCTTAAAGGGTGCTCATGAGCGCCCCCTTTGTGGCTGCTATGCACACTTCTGCTGAGCCCAAACGAATGAGCTACGCAGAGGACTTCTACCTGGCAGTCGAAGAGGCATTACGTTATGAAAGTGTGGGGTTTAAGGTAAACCGTGAGGGTTTAAGGTGCCATTTGGAACAGGGCCATATTTTTGCTTCAACCCAAATCAAAAACACCTGAACAAGCTAAATCAAGGTCTGAAGGGTTACTAGAAAGCTACAGGCAGGTGAGTTTTGTTAGGGTTGGAGCTGTACTCTGCAGGACTGAGGCTCTCCATGACTGGAGTTCGCTACCCCTGAGTTATAGCCTCCATGACCATAACGGAGCAGACAGGAAGTTCACAGGCGACCACTGTGGTAGTGTCAGGACTGACAGAAAACTCGGGGATGACCTCCATGGTCATGACAGGGCAGGCAGGGAGTACATGGATTACCACCATGGTCAGGGCAGGCAGGGAGCTCACAGGCTGGAGCCAACACAGGACTGAGCTTTGGGGCTGGCACAGACTCATGGACTGGAGAGCAGTGTGCAGCCCAAACACACAAAACGGCTGCCACCATTACAGAGAGCACTGAGGACAAGGGAACAACCTCTGGGACAGGTAGCACAAAGACCGGCAGACTTGATGGCGCTGGTCTTAAGATGCCAGCTGCTTGCAATACCCCAGCTGGGGATCTGCCACACTGGAAGCCAGTCTTAAATGCCTAGGAACCACCTTGATAGTTTCAGATGCAACATTCATGACCACGAAGACTCTGGCATGTTATCCATAACAGCTGGAGAATTTGGTATGATTTCCATGATGGCTGAGACTCTAGTGTGGCAGCCATGTCGTGAACAGGCTCTAGTGTCAGGACCACAGGATTGAAAGGCGCTGAAAGCACCAGCCTAGCGATCACTTAAACTGGACCTGCTAGACACCGTGGTGTGCCAAGCTCCATGGCCACCGGAGCTTGGTGCGTATTGCCCCCTCCCAAAAAATGTTTAGGACATCTCCTTTCTCACCAACAGGGAAGGAGGACACACTCAATAAAAGTGCATAGTCCAGAAACTGAGCCAGTGACCCTCGAGGACCATCACATATCGGTTTGGATTGATAGTGTTCAATGAGTCCATAACAGAACAAATCAATGAGAGCATAGTCTGGGAGGTCAGAGAAATTTGCAATGTCTAGAAAGTCCTGAATTTGGTCTTCGAGAGATCGATTACCTTGACGCAGGAGGATGATTCTTACTGCTGGATCCATAGTGGCAAAGTCTTCTGTCATATAACTGCTCAGAGACACAAAGGTTGAGGATCCAAATGCAGTAGTTTATTGAAAGGTTAATCCACAATCATAATAAAAAAAATAGGCAAAAGGTCATAAAACACAGAATACAACAGTCCAAACAATAACAGGGCACAGGATCACAGGCAATCAGGGTAAATTCAGTTAGGCTCACTTAGAAATTCAGTATAAGACTAGGCAAGACTTCACAATGAATGATTGCGATAACGAGGCTTATATAGGCAGAGGTAATGAGCTAATGAGACACAGCTGAAGACAATCATGGCCGATGAGACCAGGCAATGAGTTATGGGAAATGTAGTCCTTGATTGAGTGGCAATAGTCTGGGGTAGAGTGCTCTCTGGTGGCTATCAAGGGTACTCCTGGTGATCGTAACACATAAGAGCAGTTTTAAGAAACTACTATAAAAACAACCTTTTAAAAACATTTATTAAACCAACAAACTATTCATACCTGATTCTGATCATTCATAGCACTGGCACTTTGGTAGTAGGCCTAATTAATATATTAATAGAAAAACAATTCTAGGCTGACTGTGTTGTGCATTGTAACTGACCTTTTTGTCTTCACAAAAGGTATTATCTAAGATATTATACAGGTAAAATTATAATTGTAAACAGACATTAGCCACCTTTATTTATTCCCCATTTTTTTCACTTTTTATAATGAAGCACATTTTTTGCAAAATATGTTAAACATAAATATATAAAAATAAATCTTAAGACATAAAGATGCCAGCAATTTTGACAAAAGAAATCACTTTATCACAGCAATGTCAGACCACTCATCCGTGCAGTATAGATTCTGCTGAGGCATATGACCTTCTGAATGGTTCTCATTTATGATTTTGTTGTGCATTGTGTGTTACTTTGGTTGTCCTGGAAACATTCACAATAGAGAATTGTTCCCCTCCAAACGGTTATAACCAGGTATTGCCCTTGTGACATAAAATGCAATAACATTTTTTGACAACACTATGTGCTAGAGGAAGACAATAATTTTGTCTTAAAGATGCTGCAGACAGCTAAGTGCATGTTATTAAACGTATCAGTGGGCACAGAATTGGTTGTAAATCTGTATCATTGTACAATGCTGTTCATGTTTTCCCCAATCAATAAATAAAGTGCTATCTTATCTAATCTGATTTTATGTAACTTTATGTTCTGTAGGGTAAAATTTACATGTTTTCTGCATATGTGATTTTCATTAAAACATTTTAATGGGGTAAATTTAGAATTTAGTGGTGGTGATCCAATATTGATGCTCAGATTGCTCATATTCATTTGGTGGGCAAGTTAATTTATCAAATAAATTTGATTTGACAGATACATGTTAGTAGCCTTTCTGTGCTTCTATGCAATGATAAACATGCATATGGACACTCTTTGCTTAGACATATACTCTGCTTTCTTTTGGTAGATTCTTAATTGATCTTTGAATTGCTGCATCTAAATGGCATTTGACAAGCCCTCTGAATTTTACTGTTGGTTCTGTTGCTGCATTACTGTATATGTTAAAGTTACATGAATATTATGTTTGTTATATGAACTACATATAACATAATAGTCCAAAGAGCTCAACATATCCAAACTGTGTGATTTTCACAAGTGTGTGACTGATCTTTTGCTGTATACATTGAAGATAGTGTGTTGTCAACCAAACGAGAGCACTCTTTTCCTCCAGTTCAAAGAGATTTATATTTTCTACCAACTTCCTCATCATAAAGGGCTTTCTGAAGATATCCTTTAATCTTGTATATCTATATTACATGTTTTATTGCCATTACACATTCTTATTGTCATAGTATATATATATATATATATATATATATATATATATATATATATATATATATATCACCTAAAGGATTATTAGGAACACCTGTTCAATTTCACATTAATGCAATTATCTAATCAACCAATCACATGGCAGTTGCTTCAATGCATTTGCATGGTTGTTGGTGCCAGACGGGCCAGTCTGAGTATTTCACAATCTGCTCAGTTACTGGGATTTTCACGCACAACCATTTCTAGGGTTTACAAAGAATGGTGTGAAAAGGGAAAAACATCCAGTATGCGGCAGCCCTGTGGGTGAAAATGCCTTGTTGATGCTAGAGGTCAGAGGAGAATGGGCCGACTGATTCAAGCTGATAGAAGAGCAACTTTGACTGAAATAACCACTCGTTACAACCAAGGTATGCAGCAAAGCATTTGTGAAGCCACAACACGCACAACCTTGAGGCGGATGGGCTACAACAGCAGAAGACCCCACCGGGTACCACTCATCTCCACTACAAATAGGAAAAAGAGGCTACAATTTGCACAAGCTCACCAAAATTGGACAGTTGAAGACTGGAAAAATGTTGCCTGGTCTGATGGGTCTCGATTTCTGTTAAGACATTCAGATTGTAGAGTCAGAATTTGGCGTAAACAGAATGAGAACATGGATCCATCATGCCTTGTTACCATTGTGCAAGCTGGTGGTGGTGGTGTAATGGTGTGGGGGATGTTTTCTTGGCACACTTTAGGCCCCTTAGTGCCAATTGGGCATTGTTTAAATGCCACGGCCTACCTGAGCATTGTTTCTGACCATGCCCATCCCTTTATGACCACCATGTACCCATTCTCTGATGGCTACTTCCAGCAGGATAATGCACCATGTCACAAAGCTCGAATCATTTCAAATTGGTTTCTTGAACATGACAATGAGTTCACTGTACTAAAATGGCCCCCACAGTCACCAGATCTCAACCCAATAGAGCATATTTGGGATGTGGTGGAATGGGAGCTTTGTGCCCTGGATGTGCATCCAACAAATCTCCATCAACTGCAAGATGCTATCCTATCAATATGGGCCAACATTTCTAAAGAATGCTTTCAGCACCTTGTTGAATCAATGCCACATAGAATTAAGGCAGTTCTGAAGGCGAAAGGGGGTCAAACACAGTATTAGTATGGTGTTCCTAATAATCCTTTAAGTCAAATTGAAGTTTACTTTATCCATTTGTGTTGAGATTACATGAATGATTTGTTTTGCATTAATTGAAACTGGGTGGGGCTTGTTAGTTCCCAGCATGCTTTGCATATGGATAAATCAAGAGAGTCAATGTTGTTATTTTAAATGTAATAATTTAATTTTATGTATTTTTGAGCAAGATAAGAAAGGGGGAGACTTAATTGTGTTTAATAGTGTTTAATATTCAATTATGTTGGAATTATTAGAACAATTTAAATTACAGTGGGTTATCATTGTGGAGAAGAGTGGAGCATTTTCTTAGGCTGTGGACTAATACAACTAATGTCAAATCGCTGATGCTAATGTGAGCTATTACTAGTTAAAAGTTTGTTAACTGGCTAGTACAGTATTACAATTCAGTTGCGTAACATTAATGTATATGAAATTGAATGTCTGAGTCATATGAGCCATATAAAATTCACTTTGAGACTACTTAATTGGGTCACTTAAAATGTATTCATTCCATGATGTTGAAAATGATGTTTGTTTAACTTAAATGATTCATGTGGGACCGATGTACACAATTAAATCATGTAAATTCAACACACTTTTTTTCACACAGTAAACTACACACCATGTATAACAGTGCAGGACTGTAAATGAAAGAACTCAAAAAAAAAAAAAAACTCTGCTTGAGTGCAGCTGAAGTGAATTAAAAAAAGGAAGGTTCTAGATTAGTTTGACCCAAAGGTGTGAGTATAGTGGACTGAATAGCACATAGCCCATCCTGTTCAGAGCCATTTTGTATGATTTATAGGCTTTTTTCCTCATGGCTCAATGGGACCAAAGATGGTCTCCACAAGGTCAAGGATTTCCGTGTAACACTTTAGAATACTGTTCCTCATTGATGAACAACTACACAGGAACAAGTGAGTAATGCAAAATTAAAATTCTAGCAACTACTATTAACTAACAAGATTCTCTGATTAATAAATTAGTAAGTAATAGTGCTCAGTCGAATGTGGTAGTTCACTATTAACTAATCAGTAACTACATTTTTTTCATACCTCACAGAGGACTACTAAGAACTACTATATACAGGTTCATAATTAAGGTGAATAATGCATAATGTATAATTAATTTTAAAGTGTAGATCATGGTAACCTCAGAAGGAATTACTAATTATTTGGATCAGTATTCTAAAGTGAATAACATGATAGCAATGACTAAAGTCATTGTAAACCTTTGACGCTTTTTTAAGGTTTTGGATAGTAATGACTCAAGTGTTACTATATATTACTATAGGAATGAGGTAACACTTTATTTTACAGTGTCCTTGTTACATATGTTACATGTACTTACCATAGTAATAACAGCAAATTATGCATAATTACATGCAACTAAGCCTAAACCAAACCCCAATCATACTATAGTAAGTACATGTAATTAATTATTATTGCCCAGTACTTAAATACATATTTACACTGTAATGATGACACTTTAAAATAGAATTACTAGTTATTTGGATCAGTATTCTAAAATGAAGATCATGATAACCCACAAGTAATTACTTAAGTGTTACTATCCAAAATCTTACAAAAACCTCAAAAGCTTACATTGATTTCAGTCATTACAGAGTTATTATGTTTTACACTTTAGAATACTGATCCAGATAATTAGTAATTCCTTTAGAAGGATGTACCCTTACGAAAATGAACCATGGTTTTGCTACTCTAACCATAGTTTAATCATGGTATTTGTGTTAAAACTGTGGTTATATAAATGGTAATCAATTAGCCAAAAAAACATGGTTACTACACTTTTACTACAATAAAACCATGGTTATTTTTTCATAAGGGTAGTTACACTTGAGTCATTACTAGTGGGTTACCATTACGTTCACTTAGAATGAATTATATATTATGAGTTATTCATGTTAATTATGAACCTGTATTTATAGTAGGGGTGGCACGGTTCACAAAACCCACGGTTCGGTTCGTATCACGGTTTTAGGGTCACGGTTTTCGGTTCTGTATGGTTCTTGATGTATTTTCTTTTAATTGTTAACACTCCAGAAATATAGGTAACATACGGGCACGAGGCTACATTGCGCATGCGGCGAACCGCGCGATGCACACACGCTCCGAACCGAGACAAGCGAACCGAACAGTTCGGATGTTTTTTCATGTACCGTGCCACTTAGTATATAGTAGTTTTCTGGGAATTATGAAAAAAATGGCATAGATTAGTTAATAGTGAACTACTACATTCAACTGAGTGTTATTACTTACTAATTTGTTAATCAGAATTTCTTGTTAATTAATAGTGGTAGATACTAGAATGTTAATATTGTGCTATTCATTTATTCCTGTGTAGTTATTCATTAATGATGATGAAACAGTATTCTAAAGTGTCGGTTGCAACAACAGCAGGCTTTGTCCTTAACATTAATTTACACAGTTTAGAGAGAACTCCTAAACGACATAGAAGACAAATGTGGGAATATTATAAACGTTCAAGACACATGACGTAAAAAAACTAACAAAATGTTACACGTTGCAAAACGTCCTTCTGACGTAAGCCTGCATTTGAAATATTGAGCTGATATTGGAGACGCAACCGGATGCCCGCATGCCTGCCCATCACCATCAGTTGCCCCCTTCCCTCCTGGTCCATTGAATCCACTTTAAAACGAGTCATGCATACACAATCAAAGGCAACATTTGTTTGATTTAGCCGATAAAACCCCTGACAGAAACAACCACAGAGAAGGATGAAAGCCAGGTTTCGACTGCCTGAATTTCAACTGCCTGCCAAATTATTACCCCCCCTAGTTGAAGTATCTACCTGATTGCCTAATCCTAACCCTAACCCCACCCCTAATCGTACCCCCACCCCCCACCACCACACACACACACACACACACACACACACACACTACTAATCCTAAACCTACGGGGAACCTGGCGAGGGTCAGAATTCGGCACAACACCGGCAGCTCGGTTATCTCATTGGATGTTTGCGTCCTCACCGCAAAGATCCATCATCCATGCAACTCAGTCAAGGCACAGGCACTGCACTGGCTGTAAAAGACACCCGTTGTGGCTGCATAATTTTACAAAAAAAGTGATTACTTAAAGCGATTGTTTTAATATTTTTGCGTTACCAGGGATTTCTGTACATCATGAAGTTTAAGAGCAGCCTGGATGCGGTGCGCGTGCATCGAGGACGCGGGAAAGGTGCGTGTCTTTGCATTTCTTCTTTTGAAAACACTGAAAGCTTCGATTAAGTATTTCTTGGAGTACCTTTAATGTCTAATTCAGTCAGCTGTAGCACAGACGAAATACGCGTGCATACAATTCATACATAAAATAAATATTTTATATAAATATGATTTCATATCCTGGCTGTTGCTATCAAGTAATGTAATTGTTTTAAATATATTTGCATGCATAAATAACCACACTGAACTCACGTTGCTAGTTTTATCGTCTCAATATTATGATCATACAGTAGTATTGATTTCATGTTGCTTCATTTTTTACACGTCGATCGTGATTCATTTAAGGGGAGTGTGGATTTTTTTTTAAATTATTAATACTGACATACTGATACATATTTCAAATAAATGAATGAAAGGGTTGTACGAATGTAGGCTATTCGCTGCCAAATAGCCAGCACAAGTGGGACATCAGGTAGAGTGGGACAAATAGCAGATTTTAATTGCTTTGGCGCAATTTTCACAAGCAATTGGTACATTTTCAAAACTCTCAGTATATAAATTATTTCAAACTATATAAAACACTGATTTAGTATTAAAGTATTTCACTATACAGAATATGTTTCATCTATGTTTTATTCACAGTAACTGCCTTTCATAAAGCTTTTACTATTTAAACTTTTGATTTGCATCTCTTCTCATTTAGTTTAATACATTTGTCTATTATTTAATCCAGCTGAATTTAATGGTTAATCAATTAATCATATGGTACACTTATAGATTTCTATAGATATTCATTCTATTGACATATAACTTGTTTGCAATTTCCGATATAAATTGCCAAATGTAATGAATTATTTTTACATACAGTAATTGATTTATCTTAGATGATAACCACTGTGTTCATGCATGTGTGTGTGTGTGTGTGTGTGTGTTTCTATCCTGGTGGGGACTTCAACCTGACTGCACACTGACTCATGGGGACTAAAGCTTATAAATCATACAGAATGAGTTTTTTTGAAAATGTAAAAGTGCATAAAGTTTTGTGTGATGGGTAGGTTTAGGGGTTAGTGTAATGGGATAGAATATACAATTTGTACAGTATAAAAACCATTACGTCTAGAGTCCACACAGAGATAGTGAACCAGACGTGTGTGTGTGAGAGAGAGAGAGAGAGAGAGAGAGAGAGAGAGAGAGAGAGATTTGTAGTTTGTGAACATAGAGCAGGATATAGCACAAGGGAGAGGAAACAGTCAATGACTGTGTAACATCAGACTGATCAGAGATGCATCAGGGAGACAGATGTAATTAAATACAGCATTTATGCCATGTGATGCTGTAAACAGATTACCATGGTAGAGACTGCCACATTACTGTAACTCACCATTATAAAGGTCAACTACAGTATAGATTCAGTCATATGGCACAGTGAGGTTATTACTGTATAATTGACAGCAAACTCTGTTCTAGCACAAAAACTCATGGCTGTGTCATACTTCATCACACCTTTTGATAACACACTAGATAGCAGGCCCATCCAAGCTGTGCTGTAACTTGATGTGCGAGGTCCTGGAGGGAGGGGGAGGGGTATATTAACAGGGTCTGTTGTTGCTATAGTGACAAACAATTTGTTGTTTGTGTTGTGGATATTTAAGAAAAAAGTTGGTTTTGCTTCATAGATTCAGTTTAACAGCCTTAGGTTAAAGAAGGTGTAACTGAACTGTGCACACATACATACATACACACACACACACACACACACACACACACACACACACACACACACACACACACACACATTATGAATGGGTCAAACGTGTTTGCAAAATGGTCTGAATCCACTCGCATTCGTTTGGACTGCTCTCTCACTGAATCATTTGAAGCGATTTCTTAGTCAGTAAAAGAACAATTTCGTTGCTTTTTGGAGTTTTTTTATTTAAAGGCACAATATGTAAGATTTTTGGATTAAAATATCCCAAAACCCACTAGAACAGTGTTGTATATTTTGTTGACTTGTGTACTTACATTATTCCAGATGTTTCCAAGAATGTTTAAATCCAGAGAAATAAGCCTTTTTTTTTTTATACCAGGACACGGATCATGTCCGTGTGTCGACTATTACTGACATCATACCTGTGTTAGAAACCATGCTCTTGATTATACCTCGATTAGAAACCATGGAAACACCAGAGACGTTTTAATATGTTATGTTTTATTAGTCAAGGGAACAACTGTTTGGATACATTTATAGACAGAAAACTAATGATTGTTATATAGCTCAACACGTTTAGTGATTTACCGCGAGTATGTTTTCCCATGCCTAGTATCAATCTAGCTTTCTGCAGTGTGCTACAAGTGTCTCATAGCAGCCGTTGAGCGAACGCACAGTAACGCTAGTACATAATTTTCAACATGCTCAGATGTATCTAATATGATAAAACAGTGCTGCGTTACCCAACATACGCATGAGCGGAAGAAGCGGAAGAAGCGGAAGCGGCGACTGTGGCATAATAAAAGTTCCGCTGCTCTTAAGCCATGTGTTGCGCTCGTCTCTCATTAGCAATCGCTCCAGTGGCCATGTTGCACTCCGACAACATTCGGCCCTGCTCAGCTTCATACTACAGTAACGTTGATAATCTCATCCATGAACATGATTTCTGCACGAGTCCCATCCCAATTCTTTTCCACAGTAGTGATGTGTCGTTCAGGAACGATTTGTTCATTTTGAACAAATCTTTAATATGACTCGTGAACAACGAGTTGTCTCAGAGAGCGATTCATTCATTTTGTGTTGACTGCGCATGCGCAACATCCCATATGTTCTGTACAGGAAACAGAATTGATTAGTTCATCTCTCGAGTCTTCGGGTTCGAGTCATTTATTCATCAAGTCCCAGTCCCATAGGCAAGGCTATGCAGTCTGTACCGGAAACAGAAAAGATTAGTTCATCTCTTGAGTCTTCGGGTTCGAGCCGTTCGTTCAAGTCCCATAGGCTGAATGCAGAAACAGAAATGATTAGTTCATTTCTCGAGTCAGTCTCCGGGTTCTTTTGTCATGTGACAGCCATGTTGGATACAGATATTTGTTCTTTCACAACAATAACAACATAACATAAATGTTTATTGCACATATCTTCTGATGATTTTATAATAATAAATATATTACAACATGCAGTCAGTAATACGAATGTAATGTTGTATATGTTGCGAGACACTGAACCGGGAAGCGGTCACGTGACAAAAGAACGAGACTTGTACCCCGAAGACTGACTCGAGAGATGAACTAATCTTTTATGTTTCTGGTGACTGTATGCGTTGCATATGAGGCTGTCACAGCCCAGATCAGACATGATGACGGAACGGCTCGAACCCAAAGACACGAGAGGTGAACTAATCTTTCCAGGGAGGGAACAGACGTGATTGAATGTGAAGTGACAAAAGAAAGAACGATTTGGATCGGGAGGTGAGGTGAACCAACAGACTGTATACATAGCCTGATTAAGACCCAGCTAAGCAATGAATTAATCATTTTTTTCTCAAAGTTTGGCCATGGCTGCATTTTTGCTTTGAGGTGACCTCTAGCAGCAAAAAAACTTCATATTGTGCCTTTAGAAAATCTTTTAAGTTTTTCCTTTTTTTAATATTTTAGAATAGCTGACATTTATAACTATCGAAGGTATTGCTGACATTTATACCTATCGAAGATCGTTCTTTGCGTGACCATTTTCAGATTAGTCTACACTAGAACGCTGCGTTGCATCGAGCTATCTAGTTCGAGTTTTGGTAGCCCAGACTTCCCGTACCTGTGACGTCAGCAGCCACTGTGGCTGTCTGAGAGATTAGGTTATGCAGACACCCTAGGAAGAGATCATGTATTTTTAAAGTCCAATATTCCTCAAATATCATTCTAGTCCTGTCTCGTCTTGTTAACAAAGAAATGACATACGTTTCGTCATAGTTTTTATCATCAGATATTAGTTTAGCTTGTCAACGTCTCGTTTTAGTCACAGAAAAAGTGGGCGTTACCCACTAATAACTCTAATAACATAGAGTATAAATGATTATATTTATAAAAATTATGAAATGGCAAAAGGCGGATTCGAACCTGGGTCGATCGCGCCAAAACCTAGATCCTTAAGCCTTACGCTTTACCGACTACACCACTGAAAATGATGAAATAAGCATGTCCTTTTTAAAATCTTGTTTGTCTCAACCAGGCATCATTAGGCAGAGTGCGAATAGCACTTGCTAACAAGGCACGCTATTTGCACTTGGTGTAAATAGACACTCCGGAAAAATAAAATAAAGATGGCGTTTGAAAGTTGTGTGTAAATGTAAATTTTTGACAAACGTTTTCTCCTTCTGATGTTATTTCTAGTGAGAAATTACTATTGTAGTGATTAGTTATCACCGAAGCTCACTCAATTTTGCTGTAGCTCATTAACCGTTAGGCTGCCTCAGAAGTATGTCCAAAATCAGTTTCACAAGATACTGTAGGGGAATTTACATTTAAGACACGAGGACCAGATATAATGAATGAAGACCAGGAGTCAGAGATGCAATCAAGTGAAAAACATATTTACTGAAAAATTGTTTGCAGTTTCATCAGCAGAAGTCAGGCTTAGAGTTTGTAGGCTGCTGTGTGTACACACTCAGTAGAACAGCAATTATACTCTAACACAGGTCACTAAACTACATCATTACATCAGGTTGAATGATTCTGATTGATTAAGACATAGATGACCTAGAAAATCTCCACATATGGACATATAGAGCGAAGCATGTCTCCATTGATGTCACATAATGTCACGAATCAGTGTTTCTGGGCTCCAGTTTGTCTGGAAGATGGTCATTTTATTTCCCATTGGTGCCAGTTGTTCACCTCATGAAAGTCAGGACCTGTAACAAAGGATACTGACACACACAGATACACAGCTTCTTCATGGTTGGAGTTGGTCAGGTATTAACTCTAATCAGGAAACGTTCCCCAAAACAAACTTAGATGCACTTTCTCTGGTCAGACAATTCTTCATTATTCTCTAGTGATTGAAGATAAAAAAAAAAAGCAAATGCTTTAACTATGAATTGGTTATGTATGAGACAGGCCTGAGTGACCCCAGTGACATAGGCGGTCCCGGGTCAGATAGAAGATTAAATATATTTTAACATGTGTTGAGTGCTTCTCTCAAAAACAAGGAGAGAACATGTTTCAGTGAGAAGTAATTCTATAACTTATATATCATAAGCTGGAAGAAGTCATTCAAATTGTTTAATTTTTTGAAGGATATATATTGATTATTAACTTGATTACGAACCACTGAAAATATTGAAGCGGAAGTAGATTTAAGAATCCAATCCTTTAGTTCCCCATTTTAGACCAATGGGGTCCAATACCCCATGTCTGCTCTACCAAGGGAAGTCGCTATGGAAGGTGAGAGTGGTGATGCATGCTTCCCTTGCGGGTTACAATTTGATAGTACAGACAATATATTTTTCCTTCAAGGACTTTACTAGAACAGAATATCCTACAGATTGTTATTGGCCTTCAGGACCTTAGACATAGTTGTCTTGACATGTTTATACAACTATGATGAATCTTGGCTTGTATGAGCAAATTAATTGATCACAAAATAAGTACATATTAATTCTCTGAAAGCCGGGCTAATTGAGCAAACACTACTGCATTCCTGACATGGGTCAGACCCTCATTCAGCTCTCAGATACCAAATACAGACATTGCCTGTAACATAAATACCTGAATATACAAGTTTTTTTTTAGAAAACAATTTCCAATTGCAAAAGAAGAATTGCAAATCCACTCCTTTCAGTACCTTCATGCGCAAATGCTGCCTACAAAGTCATTGCCTGATAAGGCACCGAGGCAACAAGTCAGTTTTGGACACAGCCTGGGATTAGGGTGCGTCTCAATCAGCTCCCTAATAAAGTAGTTAGGGCACTGATGAGGGAGTCGGCCATTTTAAGGGCTGTCTCAATCTCAGAATCCTTCCAGTGCACTGAAACGTTCCCTTTCTAAAAAGTCCCACAATGCACCGCAAAACCCAGGGTGCATTGATGCTCACTATTTTCACTTAACTGAAGTTCTGAAACGCGGAACTTAAATCACGTGCACCAAGTCACTACACATAACAACTGATAACGACACACCAATATATATACATTGGGTACGGAAAGTATTCAGACCCCCTTACATTTTTCACTCTTTGTTATATTGCAGCCATTTGCTAAAATCATTTACGTTCATTTTTTTCTCATTAATGTACACACAGCACCCCATATTGACAGAAAAACACAGAATTGTTGACATTTTTGCAGATTTATTAAAAAAGAAAAACTGAAATATCACATGGTCCTAAGTATTCAGACCCTTTGCTCAGTATTTAGTAGAAACACCCTTTTGATCTAATACAGGCATGAGTCTTTTTGGGAAAGATGCAAAAAGTTTTTCACACCTGGATTTGGGGATCCTCTGCCATTCCTCCTTGCAGATCCTCTCCAGTTTTGACAGGTTGGATGGTAAATGTTGGTGAACAGCCATTTTCAGGTCTCTCCAGAGATGCTCAATTGGGTTTAAGTCAGGGGTCTGGCTGGGCCATTCAAGAACAGTCATGGAGTTGTTCTGAAGCGACTCCTTCGTTATTTAAGCTGTGTGCTTAGGGTCATTGTCTTGTTGGAAGGTGAACCTTCGGCCCAGTCTGAGGTCACTCTGGAGAAGGTTTTCGTCCAGGATATCCCTGTACATTCATCTTTCCCTCGATTGCAACCAGTCGTCCTGTCCCTGCAGCTGAAAAACACCCCCACAGCATGATGCTGCCACCACCCTGCTTCACTGTTGGGACTGTATTGGACAGGTGATGAGCAGTGCCTGGTTTACTCCACACATACCGCTTAGAATTAAGGCCAAAAAGTTCTATCTTGGTCTCATCAGACCAGAGAATCTTATTTCTCACCATCTTGGAGTCCTTCAGGTGTTTTTTAGCAAACTCCATGCAGGCTTTCATGTGTCTTGCACTGAGGAGAGGCTTCCGTCGGGCCACTCTGCCATAAAGCCCTGACTGGCGGAGGGCTGCAGTGATGGTTGACTTTCTACAAATTTCTCCCATCTCCCGACTGCATCTCTAGAGCTCAGCCACATTGATCTTTGAGTTCTTCTTTACCTCTCTCACCAAGGCTCTTCTCCCCCGATAGCTCAGTTTGGCCGGACGGCCAGCTCTAGGAAGGGTTCTGGTCGTCCCAAACGTCTTCCATTTAAGGATTATGGAGGCCACTGTGCTCTTAGGAACCTTAAGTGAAGCAGAAATGTTTTTGTAACCTTGGCCAGATCTGCGCCTTGCCACAATTCTGTCTCTGAGCTCTTCAGGCAGTTCCTTTGACCTCATGATTCTCATTTGCTCTGACATGCACTGTGAGCTGTAAGGTCTTATATAGACAGGTGTGTGGCTTTCCTAATCAAGTCCAATCAGTATAATCAAACACAGCTGGACTCAAATGAAGGTGTAGAACCATCTCAAGGATGATCAGAAGAAATGGACAGCACCTGAGTTAAATATATGAGTGTCACAGCAAAGGGTCTGAATACCCTTGACCATGTGATATTTCAGTTTTTCTTTTTTAATAAATCTGCAAAAATGTCAACAATTCTGTGTTTTTCTGTCAATATGGGGTGCTGTGTGTACATTAATGAGAAAAAATTAACTGAAATGATTTTAGCAAATGGCTGCAATATAACAAAGAGTGAAAAATTTAAGGGGTCTGAATACTTTCCGTACCACTGAATATATATATATATATATATATATATATATATATATATATATATATATATATATATATATATATATATATATATATATAATTAATTTATTTTTTATCATATTTCAGCATAAACATACATCGTTAGACAGGTAATGAACACAATCTAGCTAACATTTATAATTTATTTACATCTGAAATGTTGCATGTATATATAACAAGTGAAATATTTATCATAATGTACTTTAAATAACATTACAAGTAATGTAAGAAAGATATAAGCTCTGCTGTTGTTCATAAATACCAGTAATGATGTTGTACAATGAGGACGCTGTCATGTCGCCGGAAATAGAGTCATCAGTGTCCCATTGTGTATGAGCCAGCATCCATTACCGTCCTTCCCAGTGTTGAATTCATGTACACAATATACTGATTCATGAGCACGGGAGCTGATTGAGATGCACCCTTAATCATCAAGCTCATGTCAAGTACACATCTGTCTTCACCAGAAGTGACTCTGATCAACTCCAAATAAATCTCATAAATGGTCTTGGGTGCGTCTCAATCAGCTCCCTAATTCAGTAGTCAGGGCACTGATCAGGGAGTCTGCCATTTTAAGGGCTGTCTCAATCACAGAATCCTTCCAGGGCACTGTAACGTTCGCTCCCTAAAAAGTCCCACAATGCACAGTGAAAACCAGGGAGCATCAATGCTCAATTTCTTCCCCTAATGGAAGTTAGGTTTAGTCATAATCTAGCTAACATTTATAATTTATTTACAGATTAAATGTTGCACATATGTAACAAGCCGTGGATGAAGTTCTGTTTAGACATCTGGACCCTAGACATTATTTATCATAATGTACTTTAACATTACAAGTAATGTCAGAAAGATATCAGCTCTTCTGTTGTTCATAAATGTTGTACAATGAGGACGTTGTCACGTCACTGTAAATGGAGTCATCAGTGTCCCAGTATGTAGTGAGCCAGCATCCTTTACTGTCCTTACCAGTGCCAGAATTCGTGAACACGATATACTGATTCACAAGCTCGGGAGCTAAAGCACAAGAAACTAATTTGTCTTTTTCAAGGACCATATTACACATGACTATTACCACATTAACAAAATATAGACTTTTGGTAATCAGTACTGTAGTCTCATGAGACCAAATCAATAATTTTTGCTCTAACAGCATCCAAAATAAATGGTAATGTAAGGGGAAGAAGTACAGTGAGAAGTGCTTGGTGCGCACAGTGAGGGTCGGTGGTAATAGCGTTCTTAAATTGGCATGTATGAGTACTGAAGGAGTGGAGGAATTGTGCTTAATCAATGGTATCATGAATTCACA
Organism: Paracanthobrama guichenoti; assembly: GCA_018749465.1. Lineage (NCBI taxonomy): Eukaryota > Metazoa > Chordata > Actinopteri > Cypriniformes > Gobionidae > Paracanthobrama > Paracanthobrama guichenoti. The sequence continues at coordinate 18,609,325 of CM031953.1, forward strand.
CACCATTGTGTGATGTAATACACAATCTTGAAACAGAAGATGCTACCTTCTCCTTATTCCCTGCGTTGTTGGGCACTTTTTCAACATGACAATGACTCAACACGACAATGACTCCCATAGTGAAATAAAAAGTTGTGTCAAAATTGTGGCCAGTGAAGATGAGTGGCTAGTACCATGCTGTATTTAATTGTTCGGGATTATTCAAAACAGTTTGGAATTGAGGAAATTACAATAATTAAAGTAGTATTTCTGTAAAACATTCTGCTTGCTAATGTACCTCAACCTTTATATTGTCTCGTCTGCATTTAAATTGTGCTAATCTGTTTGACACAGGTCTCCATCATGCTGAAGGTGCAATCTGAGAGGGACCAGTTCACACTGACTTCAAGACGTGCTCTTTAACCTTTAATCGTTTCACCTGTGGATTCCCATGATGGCCCTGATCTGCCTTTGCGAGTCTATGAATGGATCAGACCAGGCTTATGTGTTCTGCAACAGCACTACATTCAACTTCACCGACGATGAGAGTGGGCTTTGTCAACTTCAGACCGTGGATGAAGTTCTGTTTAGACATCTGGGCCCTAGACGATCTCCTTTCTTCTTCCCCGTAACTTTTACGTACATCCTCATCTTCATCACAGGGGTCTTGGGAAACCTCCTCACTTGCACTGTGATCACTAAAGACAGGAAGATGCAGACACCCAGCAACCTATATCTCTTTAGCCTGGCCATCTCGGACCTGCTGGTGCTGCTCTTTGGGATGCCGCTGGAAATTTACGAGCTGTGGCAGAACTACCCTTTTCCCTTTGGCGAAAGCATCTGCTGCTTCAAGATCTTCTTATTCGAGACAGTTTGTTTTGCTTCCGTGCTCAACGTTACAGTGCTGAGCGTGGAACGCTACATAGCTGTGATTCACCCGCTCAAAACCCGCTACGCCATTACCAACAAGCACGCTCAAAGGGTCATCGCCAGCGTTTGGGCTCTGTCCTTGCTCTGTGCCATCCCAAACACCTCGCTTCACGGCCTGCAGTACCAGTACCTGCCAGAGAGGGTTCTGGAGTCAGCTACCTGCAACCTACTCAAGCCCAAATGGGTGTATAATTTGGTGGTCCAGGTCACCACCGTGCTGTTTTACTTTGTCCCCATGATGATGATAAGTGTGCTGTATCTGATGATTGGTCTGACACTGGGCAGGGGACTGAAGCAGAGGAAGGGCAAGCTGGGCAAACACAGCAACGACAGCTGGAAAATCCATCTAGGCAGTAGACCGAGGAGGCAGGTCATCAAGATGCACTGTGAGTGAAGGATTACAACACTGAACAATGTAGTGTTTTTTGGTCTTATTTTCAGTTTTTATTTTAATGTATTTTAGTCATTTTGCTATATTTTGTTATATTATTTAGGTTTAATTTATATTTATTTCAATTTTAGTTTTAGTTGTACTTCAGCGTACTTAAAGGGATAATCTTTTTCGGACCTCAAAAGCAGAAATTTTAAAAACAGTCTTGCACACACTCCTCCATATAATGGCAGTGAATAGCGACCAGGCTAAAACATTAGAAAAATTATACAAAAGTATCGTAATCGTAAGTAATGATATCGTAAGTATCGTAAGTAATGAGACAGTGAGACGCGCGCCATATATGGAAAGTGTTCAGAAGGCATACTATAAGGTTTTGCGAGAAAGAAACCGTATTATTCCATCAAAACACTGAGCTTGGCCATTACTCTGTTCCTGTGAGTGCCCACTCCGAGCCATCAGCTCACGCAATGTTGTCATGATAACCGGTACACAACATTCACTTCAGGAGGTTTACTTTATTATTAGTATTATTGTATTATTTCTTATCATATGGTCATTTGTTTCTATTGAGTCTGATTTCTCAAAATGGTGCATGTGTGTGCTTATCCTGGATATATTGAACAGTGGTACCATGACAACAGTGTGGCCGCTGACGGCTCGCACGCACTCACAGGGACGCACACAGAGTAACGGCCGAGCTCAGTATTTTGACTGAATAATACGGTTTCTTTCTCGCAAAACCTTATAGTATCCCTTCTGAACACTTTCCATATATGGCGCACGTCTCACTGTATCATTGCGTGATACTTTTGTATCATTTTTGTAATGTTTTATCCTGGTCGCTATTCACTGTCATTATATGGAGGAGAGAGCGTGCAAGACTGTTTTTAAAATTTCTGCTTCTGAGGTCCGAAAAAGATAGAAGGACATAGGGCATTAGCACAGCAGCAGGGTGAGTAAAAGATGGCTTGATTTTCATTTCAGGGTGAACTATCCCTTTAAAGGGATATTTCATAAATGTCATTCCAAAAAGACATAAGACCTTAATCCCCATAAGATCCCATAAGACCTTAATTACAACTTTCAAATCCCAGAAAGGTAGTAAAGACATCGTTATGATAGTCCATGTGACTACAGTGGTTCATAATTTTATGAAGCGATGAGAATACATTTTGTGCGCAAAAAACAATAAAAAATAACAACTTTATTCAACAATTTCTTTTAGCCTGTGTCAGATTCTTACACTGTTGGCGTAGTGTAAACAGTGTAGTGCTTCCTAGTTCTATGGCAGAACACTGGCTCACCATTGGCTAGCTCCTGCGTCAGCGTCACATGCATGTGTCACGTGAACAGCATCGGCCAATGGTAAGCCGGTGTCAACAGTGTAAGAGTCTGACACAGACTTGAAGAAATTGTTGAATAAAGTTATTTTTTATTGTTTTTTTTTGCGCACAAAAAGTATTCTTGTCGCTTCATAAAATGAAGATTGAACCACCATAGTCACATTGACTATCATAACGATGTCTTTACTACCTTTCTGGGCCTTGAAAGTGGTCATTAAATAGCTGTCTATGTGGCGTCAGAGAGCTCTCAGATTTCATCAAAAATATCTTCATTTGTGTTCTGAAGATGAACGAAGGTCTTACGGGTTTGGAACGACATGAGGGTGAGAAATTAATGACAGAATCAGAACTAACCCTTTAAGTTTTACATTGAATAATTATATTTTATTTTGTTTTAGCTTTATTTCAAGGAAAAAAAAGTGTATTTTTATACTAACCCTAGTACAATGTACATACAGTTCTATAATTCCACCATTATTTCACAATCAAGATGGTGCTTTAGAATAGAGCCATGTAAAAATAAATAAATAGATAAATAAAGATTAAAAGAGAAGATTCTTCAAAAGAGTCTTCAGTGTACATGATGATATTTAAAAAAAAATATATTAAAAATACTGTTAATGTAATTATGCATAAAACGTTCTTTTAATAATAAAGGCCACACAGTGTGTAGGCCACCACATTTATATTTAAGATATGCACGTACTTTGTCATTTCAATCTACGTCTTATTTTCTTTTGTTCACTTTTGTACATCATTATGGAAAATCCAAATTAGTAGCATCCCTAATCCACTGGCATGGCAAATCCAAATCCCACTGTAAAAGCCTGCCGAGCATCATTTAGATGTCTGAATACATCCGTCTGGATGGTTTTCATTTTTGGAGCGGTAAAATCTCTAGCCAAACAATTGTTTAAAAGCACCCAACGCCCCACCCCAAAACAAAACAATCTGCCACACAGTGCTTCACGTCTTCTGTACGCCTTTCCTTAATGGCTATGATTCAATTCCCAGAGCATCTGCCACTTCTTAGCAATCTTTATTGTCATATAATGACTGTGAACCTACATGATGAAAGGGACCTAGACGCATTTATAGAGCACGTCTATACAATTATACACTGTAAGGGCACAATTTACTCACCGTTAAAGCTATTCACGTATAGACTCATAAGCTATAAGCTCATGCATTGCCATTCTAGGGTTTATCTGAGTGTTTGAAAGATACTTGAGCATTGCTTTTGTTGTCCCGAAAGGGAAAACTCAAAGCTTGCATTTTGATTGTACTAATAAAATAAAAAAGAGCTTTTTTTTTAGTTTTCTGAATCATGCCTTGCGTGACTTACCACTTCAGTTTTACTATATATTACTGATAGACCGCAACCATTTATTCTGCATTGTCTCTGACAATATTGAGTACAATTAGCTCACTTCTGAACACCGAATTCATCAGAAAAATAGTCCACTACAGTATACAAAACAATCGGCCAAGCAACAAGACGAACACTGCAACAATATTGGAGTAATATGAGTATCAGGAGGTGATTTTCACTAGTACCGGTATCGATAACTTAGATGCAAGATAGCGCCATTATTGTTTCTATAAAGCAAGTCTTTTTGTTTCTGTCTCACTTTATATTAGGTGGCCTTAACTACTATGTACTTACATCAAAAAATAAGTACAATGTACTTACTGTGTTCATACTGTATTGCAAATCACTTTTGCTGATAAAGAGGTGGGATACAGGTTAAGTTAGGGACAGGTGTGGTGGTATGGGTAAGTGTAAGTGTAAAGTTAGGGACAGGTGTGGTATGGGTAAGTGTAAGTGTAAAGTTACGGACAGGTGTGGTGGTATGGGTAAGTGTAAGTGAAAACTTAGGGACAGGTGTGGTATGTGTAAGTGTTAGGGACAGGTGTGGTGGTATGTGTAAGTGTAACTTAGGGACAGGTGTGGTGGTATGTGTAAGTGTAAAGTTAGGGACAGGTGTGGTGGTATGGGTAAGTTTAAGGGTAAAGTTAGGGACAGGTGTGGTGGTATGTGTAAGTGTAAACTTAGGGACAGGTGTGGTGGTATGGGTAAGTTTAAGGGTAAAGTTAGGGACAGGTGTGGTGGTATGGGTAAGTGTAAGTGTAAACTTAGGGACAGGTGTGGTATGGGTAAGTGTAAGTGTAAACTTAGGGACAGGTGTGGTGGTATGTGTAAGTGTAAACTTAGGGACAGGTGTGGTGGTATGTGTAAGTGTAAAGTTAGGGACAGGTGTGGTGGTATGGGTAAGTTTAAGGGTAAAGTTAGGGACAGGTGTGGTGGTATGTGTAAGTGTAAACTTAGGGACAGGTGTGGTGGTATGGGTAAGTTTAAGGGTAAAGTTAGGGACAGATGTGGTGGTATGGGTAAGTTTAAGGGTAAAGTTAAGGACAGGTGTGGTGGTATGGGTAAGTTTAAGGGTAAAGTTAGGGACAGATGTGGTGGTATGGGTGCTTAAGGGTAAAGTTAGGGACAGGTGTAGTGGTATGGGTAAGTTTAAGGGTAAAGTTAGGGACAGGTGTGGTGGTATGGGTAAGTTTAAGGGTAAAGTTAGGGACAGGTGTAGTGGTATGGGTAAGTTTAAGAGTAAAGTTAGGGACAGGTGTGGTGGTATGGGTAAGTTTAAGGGTAAAGTTAGGGAAAGGTGTGGTAGTATGGGTAAGTTTAAGGGTAAAGTTAGGGACAGGTGTGGTGGTATGGGTAAGTTTAAGTGTAAAGTTAGGGACAGGTGTGGTGGTATGGGTAAGTGTAAGTGTAAACTTAGGGACAGGTGTGGTGGTATGGGTAAGTGTAAGTGTAAAGTTAGGGACAGGTGTGGTGGTATGGGTAAGTTTAAGTGTAAACTTAGGGACAGGTGTGGTATGGGTAAGTGTAAGTGTAAACTTAGGGACAGGTGTGGTATGGATAAGTGTAAAGTTAGGGACAGGTGTGGTATGGGTAAGTGTAAGTGTAAAGTTAGGGACAGGTGTGGTGGTATGGGTAAGTGTAAGTGAAAACTTAGGGACAGGTGTGGTATGGGTAAGTGTAAACTTAGGGACAGGTGTGGTGGTATGGGTAAGTTTAAGGGTAAAGTTAGGGACAGGTGTGGTGGTATGGGTAAGTGTAAACTTAGGGACAGGTGTGGTGGGATGGGTAAGTTTAAGTGTAAAGTTAGGGACAGGTGTGGTGGTATGGGTAAGTTTAAGGGTAAAGTTAGGGACAGGTGTGGTGGTATGGGTAAGTTTAAGGGTAAAGTTAGGGACAGGTGTGGTGGTATGGGTAAGTGTAAGTGAAAACTTAGGGACAGGTGTGGTATGGGTAAGTGTAAACTTAGGGACAGGTGTGGTGGTATGGGTAAGTTTAAGGGTAAGTTAGGGACAGGTGTGTGGTATGGGTAAACTTAGGGACAGGTGTGGTGGGATGGGTAAGTTTAAGTGTAAAGTTAGGGACAGGTGTGGTGGTATGGGTAAGTTTAAGGGTAGGGACAGGTGTGGTATGGGTAAGTTTAAAGGTAAAGTTAGGGACAGGTGTGGTGGTATGGGTAAGTGTAAGTGTAAAGTTAGGGACAGGTGTGGTGGTATGGGTAAGTGTAAGGGTAAAGTTAGGGACAGGTGTGGTGGTATGGGTAAGTGTAAGTGTAAACTTAGGGACAGGTGTGGTATGGGTAAGTGTAAGTGTAAACTTAGGGACAGGTGTGGTGGTATGTGTAAGTGTAAAGTTAGGGACAGGTGTGGTGGTATGGGTAAGTTTAAGGGTAAAGTTAGGGACAGGTGTGGTGGTATGGGTAAGTGTAAGTGTAAACTTAGGGACAGGTGTGGTGGTATGGGTAAGTGTAAAGTTAGGGACAGGTGTGGTGGTATGGGTAAGTTTAAGGGTAAAGTTAGGGACAGGTGTGGTGGTATGGGTAAGTGTAAACTTAGGGACAGGTGTGGTGGGATGGGTAAGTTTAAGGGTAAAGTTAGGGACAGGTGTGGTGGGATGGGTAAGTTTAAGGGTAAAGTTAGGGACAGGTGTGGTGGGATGGGTAAGTGTAAGTGTAAACTTAGGGACAGGTGTGGTATGGGTAAGTGTAAGTGTAAACTTAGGGACAGGTGTGGTATGGGTAAGTGTAAGTGTAAACTTAGGGACAGGTGTGGTATGTGTAAGTGTAAAGCACAATGTAAAAATGTAAGCACAATGTAAAAACATACCTGTACACAATAAGTGCATTGTATTAATTGATTAATTTAAATGTTAGTACATAGTAGTTAAGGCCATCAAATATAAAGTGGGTCACCAAGCTAGAGTCTGTGTTGATGAAAAATGCATGAAAGTAGTGTAGATATACAGCATTGCAATGGAAGACATCGACCCATAACCCAAGTATGCAAACACAGCTGCGAGAACGCTTGATCAGTGCACGCATTTGAGTTCAGTTAGGAATTGTGTGCTGATCTATTAGCTACATTTATATGCACCCAAATAATGTTTAGAGTCGGATTGATGGCTCAATTGGACTGAAAAGCCTTCATGTAAACACCTCAGTCGATCCGATTGAGCTCAATTCCAATGCAGTTTCAATCAGATTGAAAGGGCTGGTGTAGATCTGAAATAATCCAAAACACATGCATGAAAAGTGTAAATACTTGAATCCGGCTATTTTCTCATTTGGATTCAAAAACACCTTGTGCACGTGCTTATGTACAAAAGTTTTATGTACGAACGTGCATATGTTTATTTACATCTCATGTCTTACGAACTGGTCAGTGGATGAGACTGAATATTTACTAAATATTTGCAAAAAAAAAAAAAAGTGGTATACTGACGTGACTATTGCAGTGGCTTTCTACAGTTCTGAACGTGATGACTGGGTAGGCTACTATGCATGCGCTCAAGTTTTGTTTGGAATATATGTAATACACATGTAAACTAATTTCTTAGAGCCAGGATAAGTTTTCAACGGGACATGAGAGACTGTAATATCTACTGTTTGTCCGAAACATGGCTCACGCCCGCGGTCCCGGACACAGCTGTGACGCCGTCGGAGAACTTCTCTGTTTTTCGGATGGACAGAACAGCCGAGGCTGGTAAATCCAAAGGCGGTGGAGTATGCTTCATGATCAACAAGAAATGGTGCGATCCCAGGAACATCACCATTCTCTCGCGGTCCTGCTCGCCTCATCTGGAACATTTAACAATCATCTGCCGCCCATTCTATCTGCCGAGGGAGTTTTCTGCGGTTGTCGCGACCGCCGTTTACATCCCACCGCAGGCAGACACAGCGCTGGCTTTATCTGGCCTTCATGATGTTGCCAGCGGCATCATAAACCAACATCCCGACGCGGCATTCATTGTCGCGCGGCGATTTTAACAAAGCAAACCTAAAGAAAGTCTTGCCAAACTTTCATCAGCACGCCTCCTGCCCCACACGAGGAGCAAACACACTGGATCATTGCTACACCCCGCTTAAGAACGCCTATAAAGCGCGGTCACTTCCAGCGTTTGGCAAATCGGATCATGCCGCCATTTTCCTCACTCCCGAATACAAACAAAAGCTCCTCCAGGAACCCCCGGTGAGGCGGGAAGTTAAGCGCTGGTCGCCCCATTCAGAGACCGCGCTACAGGCAGCTCTTGATGACGTTGACTGGGACATGTTCCGAGCGAGTTCAGCTGACGTCAGTGAGTTCACGGATGTGGCGCTTTGCTTCATCGACGCGCTTACAGAGCAAGCCACGCAAACAATAACAATAACGCCCTTCTCAAATCAGAAACCGTGGTGGACAATTCAATCCAAGCGGCAGTGAACGCACGCACTGCTGCTTACAACGCCGGTCTCCATTCAGGAATATGACTGAATACAGAACGTCCGGTTATGCTCTGCGGCGTGCAGTTAAAGCCGCAAAGCTCCGATATAAAGACCGAGTGGAGTCTCATTTCCAACTCAACGACTCGCGGCGCATGTGGCAAGGTCTGAGGTCCATCTGCTCTTTTGGATCTAAATCCTCTGCAGAGGCGAACGCTGACCCGTTGCTCGTGAACGAGTTAAACTCTTTCTACGCTCGCTTTGACTGTAACCGCGGCAACGCGACTCCGCCAAGTGGCGCGTTAGAGGAAATTACTCAGAGCAGCAACAACCACGTGATCTCTGTCTCGGAGGATGAAGTTCGGAGAGCACTCTGCCGCAGTGGGACGCCAGGAAAGCTGCCGGGCCAGATGGTATTTCAGGTCGTGTTCTGCGGTCCTGTGCTGATCAGCTCGCCGGGTTGTTTACATCTATCTTTAATGAGTCCCTCGCTACATCTGTGGTCCCCACCTCCTTCAAAAAATCCACCATCATCCCTGTCCCTAAGAACAGTAAACCCTCTTGCCTAAATGACTATCGTCCAGTGGCTCTCACGTCTATAGTCATGAAGGTCTTTGAGAGACTCATTAAAAACACCATTTGCGCCTTCATTCCTGGCACTTTGGACCCTCTTCAGTTTGCCTATCGTCCCAATAGATCGACTAAAGATGCCATCTCTCATGTCCTCCACTCCTCCCTCACTCACATCGACAGCAAAAGTGGGAACTACGTAAGACTGCTATTTATTGACTATAGCTCAGCCTTTAACACCATAGTTCCCACCAAGCTAACCTCCAAACTCCTGGATCTCGGCCTGAATCCTTCTCTCTGCCACTGGATTGAGGACTTCACTGGCAGGCCTCAGGTGGTGAGAATAGGCCAGTCCACCTCCACCTCCATCACCCTGAGTGTGGGAGCTGCACAGGGCTGTGTCCTGAGCCCCCTGCTCTACTCTCTCTACACGCATGACTGTTTGTCCACACACAGCTCCACCTCTATCATCAAATTTACTGATGATACTGTTGTCCTGGGCCTCATTTCCAACAACAATGAGACGGCATACTTGGACGAGGTGGAGCAACTAACATCATGGTGCCAGGACAACTGTCTCTCTCTGAATGTTGGCAAGACCAAAGAAATGATTGTGGACTTCAGGAAGAGACAGCAACGGACATACTCCCCCCTCATGATCAGCGGGTCACCAGTAGAGAGAGTGAGCAGCTTCAAGTACCTGGGAGTAAACATCTCCGAGGACCTGACCTGGACTGCTCACATTCAGACACAGGTGAAAAAGCCAGGCAAAGACTGTACCACCTGCGCCAGCTGAGGAAATTCAGGGTTTCACCAGCTATCCTGAAAACTTTCTATTTAGGGGCGATAGAAAGTGTTTTAACTCAGTGCATCACAGCGTGGTATGGGAACAGCACCAGTCATGACCGCAAAGCCCTGCAAAGAGTCGTGCGCTTATCCGGCGTATCTCAGGGTCAGCTCTCCGCCTCTGCAGGACGTCTACACCAAACGCTGCAAAGGTAGAGCTACCAAGATCATCAAGGACTCTAATCACCCTGCAAACACTCATTTCACGCTGCTGCCATCTGGTAAGCGCTTCAAGCCTGATGGCCAAAACTGAGAGACTCAGGAGGAGCTTCTTCCCCAGGCCATCAGACTCCTGAACTTAACGTCACGTGACTTCACTTCAGGATAAACATCGATACACTGTCATTGCACTGCACTTTCTGTTCTCGTTGTTACTGTGTAACAACCTGTTATAAACCTGTTTGCACATTATACTCTTTATACATTTGTTAACCACATATTTATAAGTCTACAGTTTACTCACTGCAAAGTCTACTTCAATTATTTTATTCCACTTTATCCTTATTGGTTACCTTTTTTTCTCTTGACTTGATTATTTATAATTCTACAGATATAGATTATACATATATATATATATATATATATATATATATATATATATATATATATATATATATATATATATATATATATATATATTTTTTTTTTTATCCTATTTCTATATAATTTCCTCCTTGTGTGTTTAACTGTGAATTTGCACTGTCCATGGAGCGGACCTGTTTACATTTCACTGCCGGTTGTATATTCTGTATATAACTGTGTATGTGACAAATAAAACTCTTGAATCTTGATATGTGAATCGGATTGCACATTTTTTAATTTAATTTTCAGAAATCCGATTTTTCTGAAATTGGACTATTCATTCTGATTGAAGAAAATGAGTGTATGGAAATATACCTATTCTGAAACGCAGCAGTGTGCGAAGTCCATCTTAGGTTGCTAAAAACTAAAAAGCTGTGCTTGCGTATTTGTGAAAAATATGTTCCTGGCCTAAATAAATACCTGACTGCGACTGACAGACCAGAATGCAGTATTCTAGAGAGAGACTGAGATGCCAGTGGATTTCTGGGCTTGATGCCTAGAGTAGTCTTTGGATCTGAGGGCTCACTTTCACAGTTGATTGTATATTTGATTTACTTGATTTCTTCTTCTTCTCTTCCTATAGTCGTGGTGGTATTAGTGTTTGCCATGTGCTGGGCTCCATTCCACATTGACCGACTCTTGTGGAGCTTCATCACAAGTTGGACGGACCACATGTATAACATATTCGAATATGTGCACATAATCTCGGGCGTGCTCTTCTACCTCAGCTCTGCTGTTAACCCCATCATCTACAACCTGCTCTCCAGTCGTTTTCGGGAAAGGTTTCAAGCGCTGGTGTGCAGTCGCCTGTCGACGAGCTCTTCCATGCCTTTCTATGTCATCCCCAAAGACCCACCTACTGATTTCCAAGAGCAGGAGCGTGGGCGGCCCACTTCCTTTTGTCATTATCATCAGCAGGTTGGAACAGGAGAATGAATGCTTTCATGTGAGAAAACATGGTCTGTGATTTCATCTCACTAAGAATAGAAAAAGAAGGTGAAGCAAAACTTACAAGACTGTAAATAATAGTCTATTCCTAAAACCACATGTAAATAGACATAATAGGTTTGGATGGATATGGACTATACAGTCCAACTTAAGCTAATGCTAACCAGCATAGTCATGTTATCAAAAAGAAAATAATATGCTGTACAATTTTGCAGAAAAGCCACGTGTTATCAAGCCATTCATGACCATTATTACAGTTCTTGTGAACGTTAGTGGAAAAACAGGAGACAAGATCATTGATTCATAAATGACAAAACTGCTGCCATGCATCTGTTTAAAGATGAAATGGGACATCTCTGTATCAAATGTTCTTTATAATTCAGATTGTCATATTATGTGAAGGCATAACTATTCATGTTTGTTTAAAGCTTTTTTTCATTCAAATGAGGCTTTATGCATTTAGATGATCTATTTATGAAGATTATACAGACTGCATGTGATGTGTTCATCCATCCATCCATCCATCCATCCTGCACATCTTTAAAAAAGAAACTGTATTACATGTTCTATAAAATGTAATTTTGGATTTGGACAATATGCATTCCAAACGAGTGTTGTTAGTCTTGTTGGGAACAAGTTGTTCTTTAGAAGAGGAAGAAGTCTTGTGCCAGAAGGGAGTCATCAAAAAATACTATATAGTGAAAATAGAACAATAAGAGCGGCATGGCACATTGATCTTTACGGACTATTATGGAGTATGTATTTTATGTTTTAATTAACTGCAGGGGCTTGTCAGAATGCTGTGTGCAGGGATTCTGCCTTAAATTTTGCAATAAGGGAGTTTTATTGTCAGATTCTAAACATTTGTGCCAAAAGTGATTCACTAAAATTCAGTATCATGAGAAATAGAATATTTCTTGTATCTGTGGATTGTAACTGTTAAATACATTGGAGAACCGTGGCTTTATTTTTAAATGAAGCAATTATTGCTCATTATTTGCTTATTTTTCCATTTTAGTGACCTTGCCTGTTGACAGTTTAATCTAGCAGCTTCATCTTGCTGTGACATAAACGACCGATGAAAGCTGTCTCGGGGGACATTTTGATATCTGTAATTTATAGAACTTGAGAGAGAGAAGAAGAAGAAAAAAGTATTAGCACCAATTTCACGTGATACAAAAATGATTTGCGTGTATAGTCATTTTGCACACTGTATTAAAAAGGTTTTGAATGTGTTATCTGTTATAAATTCAGTTTCAGAGGGCATTTGTCTTTCCAAATCATGTTTTCCCCCATACCACAGAATGAAGTTCCAATTGCAGATACCCAGGGTTTATTTTGGTATATTACGCATTATGTATTCATCTGAATATTGCTTATTTTATTTTCTGTAAATAAATTGCATTCAATTGCCACAAACTAAGCAAATTATGGACACAAACTCATTTGCATTCTCATAATTCCATTCTTGTCTCTCATAAAGTGAATATAATCTGTATATACATATATAGTATTATTATAATAATCAGAAATGCTTTTAAAGAGTATTTTAAGAATTTATAATGATCTTACGAATTTCGGCTTTGCCGCAGCCTATAAATCATTTTCAGGAAGCTGTACTGACTTTTTGATGGTTAAATAATTTATACATTAATATTCATACTTAGAATGAGATAATTTTATTTAGCATAAAAGACAATTTAAGCGTTATAATTTATTTCTGAATATTATAATATTCAGTTACATTGCCATGGAAAATTCAAATGTGAAAGTCATTCAGTGAGACCAATTTAGTGAAGCCCATTGTTTTTATAATGTTATATTGCTTGAAAATGGATGATTCATAATGAAATAGTGTTAATAATTTAAGATAACTGTACAAAAAGGTTTTTATATACAGTACCTTTTGGAAACATTACAATGTAATTTGAAAATTTGTATTAATATTTTGCAATATTACAGTTTTTACTGTGTGTTTGATTAAATAAATGCAGCCTTGGTGAGACTGCTTTCAAAAACAAAAAAATTGTAAATGTTTCCAAACTTTTGACAGGTTTTGTACAATTGCAAGTTATATAATAATAAGGAAGAACATGAAAATATAAGGACATCTTTATGTACAAGGACATGAACATATGTGCAAAAATAGGTTATGCTGAAATTTCCTCATAGGTTAAACAAGCTATTACATGAAAAACATTGACAGCGGTAACCATACTCTGTTATCATTTGACCCAATCGCTTGGATATAAAGCCCCAATGTCTCAGATCACAGTTTTACGGAAACTGTTTCATCGTTAGTTAGAGAATGTGGGTCTGCGGGATATTCGAATCACATTATATGTGTTGAGCCCTGGAGCGTCGAATCCAGGAGAAACACCCTTCTTGTCAAAGACATAAAAGTTAAAAAGCTGCCCGTCTTGGGCTTCGAGGGACACAGATGCGGTGTTGACACGGAGCACACAGGGATATTCTTTCTCGAACACAACTCTAAAGACTCTGTCCACTAAGTAATTCAATTTTATGGTCCGGTACCGCTCAGGGATGAGATCTTCAATTTGAGGTCCAAACTGCTGCATGATCAAGACACCATCTGGCCCCGCTTTAATCTCGTAAAAAGTGATGTTACCATAAGTGTAAAAGCCCACGTAGGGAGCAGGATTGGGGGGAGGAATAAGAAACCGCTTGGCCTCCCTGAAGGCCCTTTCCATGGCAGGAATGATATACGAGTAGGCCTTTGACACTATATCCTGGTTCTGTGGTCGTGTGCCCGCCATTAGCACTACCAAGCCTAGCTTAATCCGAGGCACCAGAGAGAATGTAGCGGAATAGCCGTCTAGATCACCATCCTTGCGTAAAACCTCATATCCCATCTGTTCATTTACTTCCCATGGCGCTCCAGTGCGATTGGCGAAGTAGTCTTTGTCGCAGCGGAACACAGGGGTTAGCATAATTTTTAAGGTGTCAGGCTCCAATAGCTTGCGGTGATAGGCTCCCAGCAACATCATGGATAACTTAGCCATGTCAGCAGCTGTCGAATACATCTGGCCCGAGGGCCGGTACCACCCCAAGTCATAAAGCGGTGCCGTTTGGCCACTGGAGTACACACCAACACCCATTTGACTTTGGATACCAGGGTTGATGTCAAACCCTGTGTCCTCCATTCCCAACCTGCCCAGAATGTTATCTGTGACCCATCGCTGGTAATTAATACCCACAACTCTCTCAGACAGGACATGGGCAAGCAAAGAGAAGGCCAAATTGCTGTAGTGACATCTAACAGAGAAAAGTGAAGAGTATGTTATAGTCAAACCAAAAGTTATTCAGACACCAGATATAATTTTTTACTAGTGGGTGCAGGACACTATAGTTCATTTATGTTAGTGAGGATAACAAAATAAAGTAAACTGTGACATATTATACCCAAAAATTCTTCATACAGTGGACTACCAGTAAAATATATAAACATTTGGGACCAAAATTATTCAGACATTTCGACCTGACCATGTTTTGCTTAAGTGTTTTTTTAGTGTCTTTAATTGCTAATGTGACCTAAATTGGCATTATCTAATTGTGTACTTAAATTGAACAGCTGATTGGTTGATTGTAATCCATTACATACCTTTCTGTCAAAGTGATCTGACATTATCAAGATGAATTTGTTCTGACACAGTTTAACTCTGAGTTCTTGTCATATTTTATTACCATTTTCTAAACGATAGCGAATAAACTGTGTTAATGTGAGAAAATGTTGAAAGTGTCTGAATAAATTTTGGTTTGACTGTATATATTATTTTTTTTACCTCAAAGGCAAGTTATTAGGAGACAACAATAAAGTTATTATCATTGTTGTCATGGTCCATAACATTTCCATAAAAAAATAGCAATTGAGATGTACACAAAATGAGGTTCATTTAAAGTAGCTGACAGGAACAAATACGGTTACATAAATCAGCTAAATTAATGTGGCGGAACTTACTTGGTCCCTGGATCTGCGACGAGCACATCATCTTGCAGGAGGTTGATTGCAGCCCTGGTCTTCCCTTTCCACAGCAAGTTAGTTCCACGAAGTCTTCGGGGTAGACCTGCAAAAAATACAATATGGAGAATAACGCTTGTGTTGTTTTTATGCCATGTATATAATGTAATTACTCTTGATAAAAGCAATTTGCTTCAATCATCTGAACATTTTCAGGTAAGGGAAATTCATCTTTTCTTAAAAGGGGTCAAAACACTTTCAGAACACAAAGCTTTCTCCACAGAAAGTGTATTGAAACTAAGCTGCAAAAATAGTTTGTCCAGTATACATTCACAAACGAAAATTTAGGACAGTTACAACATATATTGGACTCAAAAAGCAGCATTTTGTGAGGAAGTGGGCAAGAAAGCTTTTACACTCGAGTCTTTAAGGCACAGTATCAGCTGGCCTCTTTCATTTAAAGTATATTTTGTTATTTAACATGACATGTTTATCAATCAGAATTGAAATATAGTGCAGCCACTGGACTGGACCAAGTGTGCCACATAAGTCCTGAAAGCGTTTTGATCGCCCCCAGGTGGTTAGTCCCATTATAGGTCATAAATCCCGCCCTCTCCATGTAATCAAATGGAAGTAAGAATCAGACAAACTAAATTATTAAATTACATTTAAAAAAATTTTTCCAAAGATAGTGTCTGTCATTTTATGTAGTTTTTATCACGCTGATGTAAGTTCAAGTGTTCGTTTTTTAAAGAAGTTTGGTTTTAGTTAGTTATTTGATGCTATAAAAACGGGGGTGTGACGTCATGATTGACAGCTGAGATAGACAGCTTCTCTGAGCGAAGTAGTCACTGAGGACTTTTTTTCTGGATTTTTGGGAGAAGATCGGAGCTTTAACTTTAATTTCTACATTTTCATGTTTATTTCACACAGACATAAGTTGTTCTAGCCTGGACGGCAGCTGAACTTAGCCCTGCCCACAACATTTGAGGTTGGGAAGTTCAGTCTGGATCCGTTGTAGAGCAACTATGCTCGAACCAGAGCTGTTCGGACCAATCAAATTGTCAGGACGGGCTTTATACGATGATAGACAGATAATGTAACGTAACCATCCACGTTACCAAAGAGCGCTTGGGTTGAATTCGTTCTAATCCTAAACGGAGTACTTGTTTGTATATGCATTCGCCTTTACAGTTTCTCTCAAAAATGATGATTGTGTTGGTAAGTACTCCATGTATCCTTAAATTCTTTTTACAACACCGGCAAAGACCGTTTACACTAATTTTCTTCTTCTAATTCTTCCAGTGTGCGTGCGGTTGAGTTCTGTTGACAACTATGCGTCGCTCGTCACTTATTCCGTTGCTCTGATTGGTTGTAGGTCTATCCAATTGAGTGCAGAGGCATTTTCTTTCCTGGTTCGGTTGAAACATGCCTCATAATCACAGCCCAATAGAGCAGTATCAGACTCATATTCTGACTAGAATCTGAGTATGATGACATCAGGCTAGAGTTGCTCTGCAGTAAACTGTACAAATCGATTCTGTGGGAGTGTGGGCAGGGCCTTGATACCATGGCTCCATTTCATGCTCACTACTGCACAGACTCAGGTCCAAGAGTGAAGTTCGTCGTCCATTTTTTCTCCGAGTCCATGGACTAGACAAAGATGAAATTTTCTAATGCGCATGTGTCGACCGCTTGTGTTCATGCATGTATATCAATTTGAGTATACATAGAAAGGTTATGCATTTGGCTCGTGAGCGTGATTTCACCAAGCAGAACATGTTCCTGGATCAACATGATGGATGGATCAACAAGGGTTATGGACTTCTTCACCATTCTTACTCACCCATTATTTCCCTCTGATTTTAGGAATAAGTTATGGAAGGGTTAGGACTATGTTTTTGAATGGGAATGTTGTCCCAGGATCAACAAAAGATGTTGATCCAGGAACGTCTCACTTGGAAAAATCATGCACATCTTCATCCTGTTCAAAAGTTTTCACCCCTCTGGCTCTTAATGCAACGTGTTTCTTTCTAGAGCATCAGTGAATGTTTGAGTCCCTCAGTCGTCCTCAGTGTGAAAAGATGGATCTCAAATTTATACAGTCACTGCTGGAAAGGGTTCAAATATGCAAAAGATGCTGGAAAACTGAGGAATTCGCAGGAGCTGAAGGATTTTTCTGAAGAACATTGGGCAGTTGAACTACTCAGGACAAACGAGGCCCAAGAACAACCATCACAAAACTAAAAAAACAGCCGTGAATCATCCAGGGAGCAACACACAGTATTAATAATCAAGGGTTTGTAAACTTTTGAACAGGGTCATTTTTATGAATTCAGCTATTTGTTTGTTATGTGGACTATATGTAAACATTTTTATGTAAAATATCTTATTCAGGATAGTACTAAAAAATAATAACATGCATTTTGTATGATCCCTTTTATTTGGTTAAAATAATTAACATTTTGTAGATTCTGCAAGTATTTCTGTTTTGCTTTCAATTCTGAGCTCTTGAGTTTGTTCCATTAAACTGTCTATGTTCACCATGCACCAGCAATTGATGTCAATTGAGTTCAAAGAAATATTCATTTTGACCTGCCGCTATGGGTATTAAATGCTGTGAACAGACACTGTCGTTATTTCAACTCTCAGTGATTGTGCAACCATGGAATTGCTTCTTGGCACAAAACTGGAAGCTGGAAACTTACCAGAAAGCTGGCTGGCCATTCTCCTTAATGTTACCGAGGACGATCTGATTTGAACCTCACCACTGTCAAGGAATATCAGCCCATCTGTGACGTATTTCAGCTCAGAGTCTCTGCTTTTGCCCAGGGGGTTTTTAATGGTGAAGTTGTCCATATATTTCTCCAGGGGGTCATCCAGGGATCCCACCTTGCCATCTTCCCACAATCGATACAGCATCAGAGTGGGAAATATCTTGGATACACTGGCAATCCTACAGAATGGGCGAACACACAGCAGATTCTTTTTTCAAATGTGCCCAAAATAAGATTTTTATTATTTATGAAAACAGTCAGAGAAAACATCAGCTTTTGCATTTGCGCTGGAAGTTCAGCAATAAAATTTAATTATTAACGATGAAAACGCAATCAAATGGTCTGACATCAAGTGAAGTATAATACTACTTTAAACATCAAAAGATGTCATCAAAAAAACCTTAACTGAATTTCTAGCCATCTGTCAAGTAAAGGAAGGGTAAACCTGTGTATTTCAATAAAAATTTCATAATTCCAAATGGTTTTGCCGTCATATTATGCCTTGCTGGCTTTGCACGCTCCTGACTTGTTTAGCTCTTTGCATTGTCTGCCGTTGATTGACTGGCCAACCCAGAGTGTGTCAGAACACGATACTAAGACTGGCCTTGTGTAGGTTTATGAGCTCAATCTCAGCCTTTTGAACTATGAAACAGCATGCCCTCATAAATCCTCCATGTGAGAAAAACAGATCAAAACACCTCGCAACTCAAAGACGGACTATATAGTATTTGAGAACACCCTTGACTCTTAAAAGTCATAAAACTAGTCTATAGTCCATTACAGAGTCTTGAAAACAGTAGCTGAGTTGTGTACAAGATGATCTACAGCTAGAACTGGAGAGAAACATCTCAGTCGCATTAACAGGACTTAGAAAAGACTACTTCTTAGAAAGCAGAGGTGCCTATATATTTTCAAGATCTGATAAAACCAGCAGCCTCTTCATCTGTATTCAAGACCATACCATGCAACCGCTAACCCTCAGGACCTTTAGAAATAACCTGGCCTAAACACAGCACAGCACTATGTGGATAGGTATATCCATGGATAGGTTTTATAAACAAAAAAATTGCGAAAGCAAATTACATCTCAAATGCCTTTGCCTTTGTACATTAACTGTAAATGTGGCCTTGGTGGTCTATATTTCAGACAGAAAAACTGGTATATTATTATGATCCATGGAGTAGATGTAAGTTCCTTTTGAATAATGCACATAATAGCATGATATAGATTGGCAGAACATGCCCAGTCCTCAGTCTATTAGAAACATAATCCTGGAAATACGCATGCAGAACATAATTAACCCATGAATAATACACTCACCTAAAGGATTATTAGGAACACCATACTAATACTGTGTTTGACCCCCTTTTGTCTTCAGAACTGTCTTAATTCTACGTGGCATTGATTCAACAAGGTACTGAAAGCATTCTTTAGAAATGGTGGCCCATATTGAAAGGATAGCATCTTGCAGTTGATGGAGATTTGTGGGATGCACATCCAGGGCACAAAGCTCCCGTTCCACTACATCCCAAAGATGCTCTATTGGGTTGAGATCTGGTGACTGTGGGGGCCATTTTAGTACAGTGAACTCATTGTCATGTTCAAGAAACCAATTTGAAATGATTCGAGCTTTGTGACATGGTGCATTATCCTGCTGGAAGTAGCCATCAGAGAATGGGTACATGGTGGTCATAAAGGGATGGACATGGTCAGAAACAATGCTCAGGTAGGCCGTGGCATTTAAACGATGCCCAATCGGCACTAAGGGGCCTAAAGTGTGCCAAGAAAACATCCCCCACACCATTACACCACCACCACCAGCCTGCACAGTGGTAACAAGGCATGATGAATCCATGTTCTCATTCTGTTTATGCCAAATTCTGACTCTACCATCTGAATGTCTCAACAGAAATCGAGACTCATCAGACCAGGCAACATTTTTCCAGTCTTCAACTGTCCAATTTTGGTGAGCTCGTGCAAATTGTAGCCTCTTGGTACCCGGTGGGGTCTTCTGCTGGTGTAGCCCATCCGCCTCAAGGTTGTGCGTGTTGTGGCTTCACAAATGCTTTGCTGCATACCTCTTGTAACGAGTGGTTATTTCAGTCAAAGTTGCTCTTCTATCAGCTTGAATCAGTCGGCCCATTCTCCTCTGACCTCTAGCATCAACAAGGCATTTTCACCCACAGGACTGCCGCATACTGGATGTTTTTCCCTTTTCACACCATTCTTTGTAAACCCTAGAAATGGTTGTGCGTGAAAATCCCAGTAACTGAGCAGATTATGAAATACTCAGACCGGCCCGTCTGGCACCAACAACCATGCCACGCTCAAAATTGCTTAAATCACCTTTCTTTCCCATTCTGACATTCAGTTTGGAGTTCAGGAGATTGTCTTGACCAGGACCACACCCCTAAATGCATTGAAGCAACTGCCATGTGATTGGTTGATTAGATAATTGCATTAATGAGAAATTGAACAGGTGTTCCTAATAATCCTTTAGGTGAGTGTATATTACGCAAGTATTTAGCTATATGTGCACAAAAAAAATCATTCTTTTTCAATTTGACATTTCTTGCTTTATTCTGCAAAAAGGAGTGTTCGCATTCATTATACTTAATTTTACTTGTACACGTACACAGTCGTTTCGACGCATGTGCAGTTTTGAGTAATCTCACGCCACGAGTTACAACCCATGTACTGCAAATACTAAAAAATGTTATGTGCATGTGCAACCTGCGCATACAAAAAAATGGGGGTGCGCACTCACTACGCACAAACTCTTCTGATGATGAAAAAGAGCACTGTACGCTGGCTCTCACGTACGTGTAAAAACGTCTCGGTTACGTATGTAACCCTCGTTCCCTGAAGGAGGGAACGGAGACGTACGTCAGAACTGACCGACGAATTGGGATCTGCTTTCAGAGACCAATCTGCTTCGAGTGTTTCTAAACGAGCCAATATCGATTGGCATGCGGTCCACGCTCCGACCCGCTATGCGGGTATAAATACGAAGTGGAATACCGCATCCTCGCCAACTGAGGAGCCGAAACAAGTGGCTCGCCTTCAGCTGAAGCACAGCACCTGGCGACGGGGCGTACATCTCCGCTCCTCCTTCAGGGAACGAGGGTTACATACGTAACTGAGACGCCTCTTTCAGTCGGTCACGTTCGACGTGCCGAACTGACCGACGAATTGGGATCCCTACCAAAACGCCAGGATGCTGGCCCTTCCAGCGCCCTGCTTGAGCTCACTGGACCGCTCCTACATTGGAGAGGAAGTCAGGGCTCCAGGCAGGGAAAGACCCACTCAGAGTGACTATTGGATAACACTGGGAAAGCGTGCCCGTTTGGGAACGGAACGCTGCGGGGGCCACGTGCCTCAACGGAGGGAGAGGTGGCAAATTACGCATAAGGACTAGCCTATCGGGGTAGTACAACATATGGCAGTCTCTGGGGTGGATCCAGCCTGATCCCAGGGGGGAAGAACACCGCCAGAGACGACAGAGCGAGCTCTGTCAAGGGAAAGACACGGGGCTAGCCGAGTAGGGTAGCTGATACCGTGGAGAATACACATATGGGGTTGCCGTTAGGGAACCGCTACATATGGAACCCAGCCTACACACACGTTCCACAAGCATACAGGTGCAGGCCTGTGCCAGACGGCCGCAATGTGAAAGGGGTGACGGAGGAGCTCGACAGGGTTCGCCATTTTCTGGGGAACACGACTGGAGATAAATAACGCACGCATCTGGCCCAGGGGGCGGGAATGGCGCCGCAGTCGACACTAGAACAGGCACTTCGCGCTACTGGCCACTGGGGGCGAGTACACGGGAAGATACCGGCTCTACACGGAGGCTATAGAATCTAGCGAACGTGTTAGGTGTCGCCCAGCCCTCAGCTCTACATATATCTGTTAGCGAGGTGCCCTGAGCCAGCGCCCAGGAGGAGGCTACACTCCTAGTTGAGTGTGCTCACAACCCGAACGGGCAGGGCACGTCTTGGGACTGGTACGCCAAGACAATAGCATCCACTATCCAGTGGGCTAACCTCTGCTTGGAGACAGCCTTTCCCTTCTGCTGGCCTCCGTAACAGACGAAGAGCTGTTCTGAGGTCCTAAGGGTTTGAGTTCGGTCCACGTAGGTGCGGAGAGCGTGGACGGGACAGAGCAAAGCCAGGGCTGGGTCTGCCTCCTCCGAAGGCAGCGCTTGCAGGTTCACCACCTGGTCCTGGAAAGGAGTGGTGGGAACCTTGGGCACGTATCCGGGCCGGGGTCTCAGGACAACGTGAGAGTTACCTGGCCCGAATTCTAGGCATGATTCGTTGACCGAAAGTGCGTGCAGGTCCCCTACTCTCTTGATGGAGGCCAATGCAACCAAGAGTACTGTCTTCATGGACAGGATATTCAGCTCAATGGACTGCAGAGGCTCGAAGGGAGGGCTCTGGAGTGCTCTCAGCACCAGAGCTAAGTCCCAAGAGGGTACCGGGTTTGGACGAGGAGGATTCAGCCTCCTCGCACCCCTGAGGAACCTGACGATTAGGTCGTGCTTCCCTAAGGACTTACCATCAACTGCGTCATGATACGCACTATTGCCGCAACATACACTTTAAGGGTGGAGGGAGACAGCCTTCGCTCCAACCCATCTTGCAGAAAGGAAAGCACGGCGCTAATCGAACACCTTCGGGGGTCTTGGCGAGAAGAACACCACTCAACGAACAGGTTCCACTTCAATGCATAGAGGCGCCTCGTAGAGGGGGCTCTAGCGGAAGTGATGGTGTCCACCACTGCCTGTGGTAGACCACCTAGAACCTCCGCGTCCCGTCCAGGGACCAGACATGGAGTTTCCAGAGGTCCGGATGCGGGTGCCATAGTGTGCCCCGTCCCTGAGAAAGTAGGTCCTTCCTCAGAGGAATGGGCCAGGGAGGTGCTGTCGCGAGGAGAGTTAGTTCGGAGAACCAGGTCCGGGTGGGCCAGTAGGGCGCAACTAGCAAGACCTGCTCCTCGTCCTCACGAGAACTTACACGCCCGGGAGGGGAGACGTGGGTTACCACACCAGTCGGTGACGGTCTTAGGACACAGCTGCATCGCAACCGACCGTTCGACTGGAGGGATCCCCACGTAGCCCTTAGCCGCGCCGCCATCGAGGGTAGTGAGGACGGAGGAACCAGTCGATCGATGTCTGGCGTGGAAGGGCGCCAGCCACGACCTCGTGAGTTCCTGATGCACCTCCGGGAAGAATGGTACCGGGGCTGGGCGCTGAGAACCAGCACGGGCCGCTCCGAGAAACCAATCATCCAGCCGCGAGGGCTCGGGACACGGTGGAGGGTTCCACTCGAGCCCGACCCTCGCGGCGGCCCGGAAAAGCATAGCCGTGAGCTCTGGATCAGGCTCGGGCAACGCTACCACACCCGAAGGGGGCAATGCAGCCGAGTCCTCATCTCCGGAGTCCATTAGCTCGTCCCCCGATGCAGCAATCGACATCATGTCCTCAGCCGGAGCCCCAAAGGTAACGGCTGGTCCCCCATGGGAAGGACCAGGACGCTCCTTTGGAAGCTCCACCGGTGCAGCGGAGGGGGGAGGGTCCCGAGGGGCTTGGTGTCCCGTCGGGGTGCCCTCACGGTTACCCTCAGGTCTCCACCAAAAGCATCAGCCAAAGTAGCAGCCCTCTGCTTTGCAGCGGAGGACCACTAGATCGGGGCATGCGCAATGGGACTCCACCCCTTTTAAGGTAATCGAGCCTAGACCGTAGAACTGCGATGGTCATGTTCCCGCAATGGGAACATGAGTCATTCACAAAAGCCGCCTCAGCGTGCTGAACGCCCAAACACGTGAGGCAGCGATCGTGACCGTCAACTGGGGACAGGAAACGACTGCATCCAGAAACACACGGTTTGAATGACATCTTGGCGATGCAGGGTCAAACCGTGTTTGCTCTTTTAGGAGGAAACGCTCTGATAGTGCTGAAGCACACAGGGGAGATGGCCGCGGCTCACAGCAGTTCAGTAGTGCAAGCCTGCTATGAGCACTCAGAAAAACACCCAGGCAGGCTGAGAAACAGCAGATACTTCCTGAAGCGACCACCCGCTGGATCGCGCCGTCACACCCGCACCCGGAAGTTGAGCGATCCTCGCGAACTCGTCTAAACGACACTCTTCATTGACAACCCAGCGTTGAATCAACAGCAGAATTCAGCTCCGAAGTAGAAAGCGAGGATGCGGTATTCCACTTCCGTATTTATACCCGCATAGCGGGCGGAGCGTGGACTGCATGCCAATCGATATTGGCTCGTTTAGAAACACTCGAAGCAGATTGGTCTCTGAAAGCAGATCCCAATTCGTCGGTCAGTTCCGACGTACGTCGAACGTGACCGACTGAAAGGGAAGTTCATTATGCTTGGGCCTTAAAAAAAAAAAAAAATTTATGTAGGCACAAATCCACTTTTGTGTTATATTCTTTTTTTTTTTTACTGCTTTATCCTTATGTCTGTCTGTACTTTTTTCTGCATTGGACGCAGAAAATATATATATATTAGAAGTGGATTCCGGCTGATTAAATCAATCTAGGCACACAATTGGCCTCTGAAGGTGGAAATGTGTGCTTCATCAATGAAAAATAACAGAGTGGCTCTTAGATGATGATGCTTGAATAATTGCAGCTATATGGGTCCAAATCAAGGACCCTCAAGAGCAGGGGGAAAAAAGCACACAGACACTTAATTGGCAATTATGATAATGTCACCCTCTCCATGCCAGACTCCTTCATGTGAGGGCGATTTGGGACCTGTTTACATTTCACTGCCGGTTGTATATTCTGTATATAACTGTGTATGTGACAAATAAAACTCTTGAATCTTACTATGCAGAGAAAAGTTTATCATATCTCTTATCAACCAGTATAAGCAAGTATTTTGAATGCAAAGTCTAAACAATGTATAAAATAAATAATATCATATATAAAAATATAATATATTTTTAAAATTTATTTTTAAAATATATGATACATAAATACTGTATGTGTGTGTATATATATATATATATATATATATATATATATATATATATATATATATATATATATATATATATATACATTTATGTATGTATATATATACATACATACATAAATGTATATGTACATTTTATATATATATATATAAAAATGACATATGATGTACCTGTAAATGGTGTATTCATTTGGTGGTGCAGAGTTTGGATCACTACCATTTCTCTTGCCGAAGTTCCCAGTCCACAGCACTGTGTCATTGTAAGTAACAATAGCTGACAGCGAGGGCAAACTGATGGGGTTGATGCTATTGCGCAGCAGTGCGCCAACCTAGACGAATGGCAATACATCATTAAATTAATTTATATGGTAATGATTTGTTGGAATACACAATCGCTTGGGGTCCGTATGATTCAAATGCTTTTGAAGTCTCTTATGCTCACCAAGGTTGCATTTATATGATCAAAATACACAGTAATATTGTGAAATATTATTCCAATTTAAAATGTTCTTTTATATATATATATATATATATTTTTTTTTTATGTAATTTATTCCTGTGATGGCAAAGCAGAATTTTCAGCATCATTACTCCTGTCTTCAGTGTCACATAATCCTTCAGAAATCATTCTGATATGCTGAGTTATTATTTTTGTCAATGTTGAAAACAGTTGTGCTGCTTAATATTATTGTGGAAACTGTAAAACATTTTTTTTTTTTTTTTTAGATCCATTAATAAATTGAAAGTTCAAAAGAACAGCATTTAAAAAAAGAAAAATAGTAATCTTTTGTAACATTATCAATGTCTTTACTGTTACATCTGATACAAATACATGCATCCTTGCTGAATAAAAGTATTTTATAAAGTATAAAGTATAATTTCTTTCAAAAAATTATCTTACTGACCTAAAACTTTTGAACAGTAGTATATATTCTTATGGTGGTGACAAGTATAAGACATTCATATGTTGATTTCCCTGAAATATCACTGTGTGATACTAAAACAATGCTCTGTTAGCATGCTGACTAGCCGGACACAACAGGTTCAGCTCAACCAATGGCACGAGACTGAGGTGGGACTGACCAATGGCAGATGGGGGAACCTGTGCGTAAACAGTCACTATTTGTGATTCTATTGGTGTTAGTGGCACAGAAATTACACACGTCAACTTAAAAAAAAAAAAAAAAGTTCTTTAATATTGAGAGCATTTTTTATTAATTCAAAGCACTTATTCTATGAGTCATACATTTTACTGATACCAGCTGAATTATATATTTTGTAACTATAATTAAAATGAATATTTAGTAATCATGTTTTTGTCTAAATAATGTGTGAAACTACTCAAGTATTGTGTGGCTCTCTCTGATTAATTAAGCTGTTTATTATAGCTGACATTTTAATTTAATTTCATGCAACAGAATTTTAAGGTGGCAATACATTATTTTTACCACCGCTCTCAAGAATGAGGGTCTTACATGCTGTTAACTCTTAACTGAGGAACAGCATTTATAAACTGGGCTACTTCCAGCCAAAGGTTTTGGTGTGATGGCATCTATAGAGCGATTGGACATTTTGAAATCATACACTCTAAAAAATGCTGGGTTAAAACAACCCAAGTTGAGTTTAAAATAGACTAACCCAGCGATTGGGTTGTTTTAACCCAGTGATTTAACAAACATTTAACCCAACCGCTGGGTTAAAACAAACCATTTACTGGGTTAAAACAACCCAATCACTGGGTTAGTCCATTTTCAACCCAACTTGGGTTGTTTTTAACCCAGCATTTTTTAGAGTGTGGCATAATAAATATAAGTGGACTTGAGTTTTGGAATAAAGAGAAATAAATTATCAGATAGGCATGTGTCTTAATCCTACAAAGGATGAAATTAATAATGAAATCAAAAGACATTTCATTATTGTTTTGTGCTAAATATATGATTCAGTGGTTTGAAAAGAGTTATATACACAATTTGATTATGCATGATGTAAAAAATCTGGGCTGACCATTTCAAACACATGTGAAATAAATAGCAAATGAATGACTTTTTTGAGAATATGATTTCTGAGCAGTGAACGGGTTTAGTGTTCAATCTTCACATGCTTACTTTCTCAAGCGACTCCTTCAAAGTGGGGATGGGGTGCTCCAGAGGTGTGGGCTCCGGGAACCGTGGGCACATTCTCACAGATTTGGATCTTTCCCAGAATTTTCATCTTAAAAATGGGCATACACATATATATATATATATATATATATATATATATATATATATATATATATATATATATATATATATATATATATATATATATAAATAGAGAAAGTGAACTGCTACATGTTCTCAGTTTATTTGGACTTTTATGTTGTATTTCCAGTTTCCTGTGATTTGTAGTCACTTTGTAGTTCTTTTGTGTCATTGGTTCCCTTGATTATGTCTCCAGGGCTGTACCTGAAATCGCCCCTTAAACCCTCAATCACTATTCCCTATGTTAATCCACTAATACAGTTCACCTGAAGACGTGAATGAAAATGAGTGAGCGAATTTGTACAGCCGTTGAGTGTACACCGGTTGTAGATTCGCTATTGAAAACGAGCGAGCGAATTCATACAGCTGTTGCGTGTACATCAGCTGTACATTCATTATTGCAGTGCAATGTGAGATTGAATGAGTGCACTCAATAACGTCCAGCATGGTTTCGGACACCACTACAAATGGCTGTCCACTCAAATAATGTCCTATTTAAGGGTATAAGGGGTCATTTCGGATTCAACCCAGGTGTTTCTTGTTTCCCTTGCTATCTTGTTAGCTTCCCAGAATTTAAATACCCCAGTGTTTCCTTTGTTCAGTGTCTGATGTTGTCTATTGTGGATGTGTAGCGTACACTGTTTCAGTTTTGTTTTACCTGTCTTGCCCCTTGTCTAGATTTACTCTGTTTCTGTTTTTTGTTAATAAACTTCTATGTTGTACTTGCATCCTATACTCTTCGTGTTTTCAGAAGCACCCCGTGTTACAGAACACCAGACCCTGAGCAAAAGACACTGGGGTACAAATACACAGGGTAACAAGGGATTGACAAGGAACAGGTGTGGGTTATGAATGGCTACGGCAACAAATAAGGGGAACCAATGAAACAATAGGGCTACAAAGGGACTAGAAAACTAGACATAGGAAACTAGAAATACAACAGAAAAGTCTAAACAAACAGGGAACATGTAACATGAATGGTGCAAAGGAAAACCTGTAGAGGGGTGAAATTTTGTGAACATTAATTTCTCAATTAAACAGAATCGAAGATTATAATCATGCACCCGGAGATTGAATTAAAACCTACTGATTATTTGAGCACAATAATAAGCCCCACTTCAATTTCCAAACGGAATGAATGTTAACAGAGACAATTGTTCACATTAATATATTTTGTTATTGATTTGTGCTTCGATTTGTGTTTCAGTGGTTCGGAAAGATTTATATACACGATTTGATTATGCACGATGTAAATAAACTGGGAAATTAAATTGCAAATTACATTTTTTTGAGGATAAAATTCAAGCCATTATGTGGGTTGAAGAAATGTATCTTTATAAAGAGAGAACTTAATAGAGGTATATTTTCTAAGAATGAACTACACATGCTGTCTGTGTTTTTCTTTAAGCACTGAATCACTAAAGGAATTATGCAAAGCAGACAAGTTTTTTTTTTTTTTTTTTTTTAGCACTGAATCATTAAATAATTATGCAAAGCAGACAATGGACATTAAATTAGTGCTCACTGCAAATGATAGCATGCTGCAATTATCCATCTTGTAGGGCGGTTCGGAGTGTGAGGTTGTGGGGGACACAAGGAACAATCTATAATAAGCCAAATTGGGATGCACGATATGTTGGTACCATACACTCTCAGAAAAAAGGTACCAAAGCTGTCACTGGGGCTGAACCCTTTCAAACGGTACCTAAAGAGTGCATATTAATACCTTAAAGTACATATTGGTACAAAAAGTGTACATATTAGTATCTAACTAGACCTTTTATACCGTCCCAGTGACAGATTTTGTACCTTTTTGGTGTATTGATTATCAGCTGATATATAGGCTATCAGTCAAAATTAGAATATTTAATTGTGCATGCTCATTACGCTATTTTAACATTTCGATTACCTTTGCCTTCATCTAATGCTCACTTAAAGTTTTTCTATGAACACTAATATTTTTAAACATTGTTAAATGGAATTTCAAATCTTTATCAAATCTCAAAGTGAATATTCTGTACATTATAATGTTGTGATGCTTCAATTCAGTTGTAGCATTTAAAATTATTGTATTTTATTTTTTATTTATTTAGACAAAATACAAAGAATTTTAAGATCAGCCATCCATAGAATAGAACTGTTTACACTGAAAAGAATGACACTGACTTTATTTCGATACCAGTATTATTTTAGTATTTAAAAATATATATATTATAATTTTTATTCATATTTTAAATGAGCTATTCAGTTTTATATATTACGTTTTTTGTTTAATTTTAAGTACTTTTTAATATTACTATTTAGGTTTAATTAAATAAAATACAAAAGTTACAAAAAGATACAAAAGTTGTCACTGGGGCGGTGCTCTTTCAAAAGGTACACCTTTGTACCTATAGAGTTTATATTAGTACCTCAAATGTAAATGTTGGTAACCTATTTATGCCAGCTTTTGTACCACAGTGAATCAACAAAAAAAGTTTTAGTTAACGATAATAACCCTGTTCGATGCACACTGGACCAGTGATAACCCAGCGCACATAGCGCCCGGTTAAACTGGGGTGTGGTTTAGTGATGGTTTAGTTCACCTCATTATGTAATGACATGTGGTCTGTAGATTAAGAAGGACATAAATATGTAGCTCCACTGCACCTTCACCTAGAAAAGAAGAGAGTCTTCCATCTTTAGCATTCTAAATCAATCCCCACTCACAGAGACAGCAGGTAATAGGATGTACTAATCACACCTTGTGTAACCTCTAAGACAGACACCACCTCTGACACCAAACCAGACATATTTCAGTCACACTTTAGATCAGGGTCCAATTCTCACTATTAACTAACTTTTAACTACGACTTTTGCCTCAGTAAATGTATTAATAGTTAGTAGGTAGTTGTTAAATTTAGGTATTGAGTAGGATTAAGGGATGTAGAATATGGTCATGCAGAATAAGGCATTATTGACACTATGTGCTTTATAAGTACTAATAAACAGCCAATATCCTAGTAATATGCATGCTAATAAACAAGTTAATAGTAAGAATTGGACCCTAAACTAAAGTGTTACCCATACTTTTTATAATTATAAACTTTTAGTAGTAAGCATTTATAAAAAATGTATTCTATCTTATTTCAAAGTTTAAAAGTGCGACTGAAGGCTTTCATCCAGAAGAAGTATTCATTACTCACTCACCTGCCAATAACTTGGGCAGCTGGTATTGCCAAATGAAGCAAGCGGTCATGATGATGGACAGCAGCAAGAAAAAGATCAGGCCCAGTTGGGTCCATTTCACCTTCATCTTGCTGGTTTTGGTTAAACCGTCTATGGCAAGTGCTGGCGTTGGCTTTAAAAATTGATGAAAACATAAATAAATTAAACATTAAACATTATAAACAACTTATTATCAATGTGGAAAACAGTTGTACTGCTTAATATTTTTGTGGAAACTGTGATACACTACTATTTAAAAGTTAAGATCGATATTTCTTTTTTAAATATACATTTATATT
Organism: Paracanthobrama guichenoti; assembly: GCA_018749465.1. Lineage (NCBI taxonomy): Eukaryota > Metazoa > Chordata > Actinopteri > Cypriniformes > Gobionidae > Paracanthobrama > Paracanthobrama guichenoti. The sequence continues at coordinate 18,640,208 of CM031953.1, forward strand.
TTTAATCAACAAGGATGCATTAAATTGATTCAAGCTAATATAAAGACATTTATAATGTTACAAAAATCTATTTATATCTATCTATCTATCTATCTATCTATCTATCTATCTATCTATCTATCTATCTATCTATCTATATATATATATATATATATATATATATATATATATATATATATATAGCATAATAGGAATGAATTACATTTTAAAATATTAATATTTAAAAATATATTTAAAAAGAAGATGCATTTTCTCAAGGCAATCAATCAAAATTCCACAATACATGAGAAAATGAAGCACAGTGTGGCTCCTCCATTCTTCATACTGTGAGTCATTCAAAATATTATAATTTATGACTGCAAGATAAAAAAAGACAAACAATCAAAATTAAACTGAAAAAAGCTAGCCAATGAGAACAAACGATGTTGTAAAACCTGCAAGTAGTTGCTGACCAAGTCTCTTTACGACAAGAATAAATAATATAAGGACACTCACCACACATAAAACTCCATTTGTTCTATTGTGCCTATATATATAGTTCTGTTTCAACTAGTTGTCCTAATCCGAAAGTGTGAAGATTTTGAATGGAATTCCTCCTCTTCTAAATTGGAAAACCCAATTCCATGGCAATTACAACCGAGGTAGCATTGTGTAAACACAGACCTGACTCCTGCCATCTCCACACTGACTGTGGCATAATCCTGGCCGCCAAATTCCCTCTGACAATTCAATTTCCTCTCCCACCACAGCGCCTGACCTGACATCATAATCCCAAGATTTACCCCTCTAAACCCCATCAGACCAGGGCGGTTCTTTATCTTAATCCCAGAAATCAATTCACTTGGCTGTGGTTTCCCATTTTTTGTGCTCCAAACTACCAGATTTCCAATGTAAAGAGAATCAAACTTCAAATCTCATGAGAATTGTTCTGTGTCTCAAGACTACAGATGACAAAACATGTCAAACTTCATCTTGCAAGAGCATTTCATCCCATAAAGTGAACGACGACAAGGAGACATGCCCGATGCAGGATAGGTTATATAAGGGACACAAGGATATATGTACTGTTTTTTGAATGCACAGCATTTGGGTCACACATCATCTACATTTAGCACTAGACTCAGTCATCTTTTGATAGATATTCTCTAACACAAATCTTATCAGGCCATTAGCAGGTGCTAAATCTACACTACTGTACTCAACTCATCTAAAGACCCTGACATGTGACTCTTATAGGAGCCCGTGATTGGACCATCTGACCTGGAGGTAGAGCTAAACATTGGGATTAACAGGAACAGCAGGGTTTGCCAGCAGAATGAAAGAAACCACCAACACTTATAAATTCTCAGCTGTGAGAGAGTTTTGACATTTACCCCCAAAAATAAATAAAAAAGTAAAACTATTTGTCATATGGGCAATTTCTATTAACAATAAAATAAGATTTTTTTTTATGCTTTCATCCAAAGTTAATACTACATTTGTCCTATGAGAAATGTCTCTAAAAAATTGTATCCACAGTTATAGTATATATATATATATATATATATATATATATATATATATATATATATATATATATATATATATATATATATATATAAATAAACATAATAAAAAATTTACAACTTTTGTCCTATGGGCAATGAAAAAAATAAAATAAATTAATAAATAAATAAAAACAACCTTTGATAAAATTAAATAAAATTATGATCTCGGATTATGACCTGATTCTTTTATTAGTGAAATGACAGAAAAACGGGACCTGCGCTTAAAAGCGTCAGTGGGGTTTACCATATGAATCTCTCAGTGTCGGATGATCCAGTTAAAGCTAAAAAAATATTAGTTCTGGCACTGTCATGTAATAATGTAAAGCAAGAAAATCCATATTCTGAGGAATAATGCGAGAGACTATGCAACTTGATCCTACTTGTATAACCAGTGCAGCATCACAGCTAGTGAGCTGATCAGTGAGTGAATCAAAAGGGATTGCTAATGGGATGAGAGTGAGTGAAACACACCGTGAGCCTCACACGCATACTCGCATGAAAATATAAGCACAGATGGTCATGAACTAAACAATGATGCATCAATGGATTAGTACACAGCTTGTGACTCAACAAGAGAAGCCATAATCTAATTGTTTAGTCTTTGCTGTTTACTTTTTAGAGAAGGATTTGTGTTTGTATTCAGCCATGTACAATTTCTCTGCAGAGGAAAATATGGTTGGGCTGTGAAACTGAAGTGTGTATGGAGATTACCTGGGGCTGGACTCCATCTACAGATGTCTCCCTCAGGACCACCTTGCTCCCCGTCTCGCCCATGTTTACTCTACCAAAGCTGAAAATACAAGACAATTCACTGGTTCTGTCAAATTACATGGAAAAAGAGGCATAGATCTCTTTTTAGTTTTTCAGTTTAGGTGTGGGAGAACAAACAGGAAAGTTTCTGTATAGGCCAATGATTTGATGCTTTTTTTTGTCCTATCTATTCATCTGTTTGAAAATACATAAAAATACAGTTCATCCATACAATAACATGAATACATCTCTTCTATGATGAGCATGTTGTTAATTTCTAAATTAAAAATAATTTTGATATTTTTGGGGGTATAAAGTTAAAAATAAACATTCATATTTTAAAAACTTTTGTCAGGCAAATCAAAGTCCTGTGGTTTAACTAACATGGATGTAGTTTCCGTGGCGTCACCCGTAGGTTTCTGAAGAGCATTTTTGAAGCCTAAAGTGGGCGGAGCGTGTCACTCCCGGATAACTGAAAATGGTCGACTATAGTGGCAATCCACCTGTCACTCAAAGTGGCCACGCCCTTAATTATGCTGAACTTTAAGGCTTAATATAATTTAAACAGATGAGTTATAAAAAAATTCCCCCCCTCACAGTTGTTGTGAAGGACAAAATTAGCTGTATAAATCAAAACCACTTTTTGTACCAGGCTGTAAACATGTTTATTCTGCTGTAAATTTTGGCAGTTTAACATGGGGGAGATACAGATTTGACTGTATAGAGCATCTGTGGGATGTGCTGAACAAACAAGCCTGATCCATGGAGGCCCCACCTCGCAACTTACAGAGCTTAAAGGATCTGCTGCTAACATCTTTGTACCAGATACCACAGCACACCTTCAGGGGTCTAGTGGAGTCCATGCCTCGACGGGTCAGGGCTGTTTTGACAGCAAAATGGGATAATATTTTTGGGATAATAACACAATATTAGGAAGGTGGACATAATAAATATATATATATATATATATATATATATATATATATATATATATATATATATATATATATATATATCAGAATGGGAAAGAAAGGTGATTTAAGCAATTTTGAGCGTGGCATGGTTGTTGGTGCCAGACGGGCCGGTCTGGGTATTTCACAATCTGCTCAGTTACTGGAATTTTCACGCACAACCATTTATAGGGTTTACAAAGAATGGTGTGAAAAGGAAAAAACATCCAGTATGCGGCAGTCCTGTGGGCGAAAATGCCTTGTTGATGCTAGAGGTCAGAGGAGAATGGGCCGACTGATTCAAGCTGATAGAAGAGCAACTTTGACTGAAATAACCACTCGTTACAACCGAGGTATGCAACAAAGCATTTCTGAAGTCACAACACGCACAGCCTTGAGGCGGATGGGCTACAACAGCAGAAGACCCCACCGGGTATCACTCATCTCCACTACAAATAGGAAAAAGAGGCTACAATTTGCACAAGCTCACCAAAATTGGACAGTTGAAGACTGGAAAAATGTTGCCTGGTCTGATGAGTCTTGATTTCTGTTGAGACATTCAGATGGTAGAGTCAGAATTTGGCGTAAACAGAATGAGAACATGGATCCATCATGCCTTGTTACCACTGTGCAGGCTGGTGGTGGTGGTGTAATGGTGTGGGGGATGTTTTCTTGGCACACATTAGGCCCCTTAGTGCCAATTGGGCATCGTTTAAATGCCACGGCCTACCTGAGCATTGTTTCTGACCATGTCCATCCCTTTATGACCACCATGTACCCATTCTCTGATGGCTACTTCCAGCAGGATAATGCACCATGTCACAAAGCTCGAATCATTTCAAATTGGTTTCTTGAACATGACAATGAGTTCACTGTACTAAAATGGCCCCCACAGTCACCAGATCTCAACCCAATAGAGCATCTTTGGGATGTGGTAGAACGGGAGCTTCGTGCCCTGGATGTGCATCCCACGAATCTCCATCAACTGCAAGATGCTATCCTATCAATATGGGCCAACATTTCTAAAGAATGCTTTCAGCACCTTGTTGAATCAATGCCACATAGAATTAAGGCAGTTCTGAAGGCGAAAGGGGGTCAAACACAGTATTAGTATGGTGTTCCTAATAATCCTTTAGGTGAGTGTATATTATATTGTTTGTTCAGCACATCCCATAGATGCTCGATTGGATTGAGATCTGGGGAATTTGGAGGCCAAGTCAACACCTCAAACTCGTTGTTGTGCTCCTCAAATCATTCCTGAACCATGTTTTCTTTGTGGCAGGGTCAGCCACCAGTGTACATGGTCTGCAACACTGCTTAGGTAGGTGGTACGTGTCAAAGTAACATCCACATGGATGGCAGGACCCAAGGTTTCCCAGCAGAACATTTCCCAAAGCATCACACTGCCTCCGCCGGCTTGCCTTCTTCCCATAGTGCATCCTGGTGCCATGTGTTCCCCAGGCAAGCGAAGCACACGCACCCGGCCGTCTATGTGATGTAAAAGAAAAGTGATTCATCAGACCAGGCCACCTTCTTCCATTGCTCCGTGGTCCAGTTCTGATGCTCATGTGCCCACTGTTGCCCACCTATAGCGGTGGTGGACAGGGGTCAGCATGGGCACCCTGACCAGTCTGCCGCTATGCGGCCCTATACACAACAAACTGCGATGCACTGTGTATTCTGACACCTTTCTATCAGAACCAGCATTAACTTCTTGAACAATTTGAGCTACAGCAGCTCGTCTGTTTGATCGGACCACACGAGCCAGCCTTCGCTCCCCACGTGCATCAATGAGCCTTGGCCGCCCATGACCCTGTTGCCGGTTCACCACTGTTCCTTCCTTGGAGCACTTTTGATAGATACTGTCCACTGCAGAACGGGAACACCCCACAAGAGCTGCAGTTTTGGAGATAATCTGACCCAGTCATCTAGCCATCACAATTTGGCCCTTGTTGAACTCCCTCAAATCCTTACACTTGCTATGAACTTTGAGGACAAAATGTTCACTTCCTGCCTAATATATCCCACCCACTAACAGGTACTGTGATGAAGAGATAATCAGTGTTATTCACTTCACCTGTCAGTGGTCATAATGTTATGCCTGATCGTTGTATAGATACTAAAATAAATACATAAAATAAAAATAAAAAATTAAATTAAATTAAATAATTTTAGTTTAGTTTAGTGTCCACAAAGGATGGGTAAGATACACATTTACATTCTACACTTTCCTAGTTTGCAAGTGCTCCTAACTCTTTTCTAGGCGTTATTCAGCTCAAAGTCATTTTTCACCATTCTTATTATCATCTGCAGCTGCCATCTGTGAATAAATGCTTCTCTAACGGGTCTTCTATATTCTACTCAGCACAAGAAAGACACAGTTTATCATCTCATCTGTATGTGACTCATGCCTGTTGAACCCAGGCAGTCAAACATGCCTTTTAGCCCTCAAGGATATGGCAAATCGCTCTTATGGGCTCTGACCGTCCACTCAGCCTATTGAGCTCAGGGAATAATAGCACATATCTGATGAGCCTTCACATCTTGAGAGTTATATGTGAACGTAAGCTATTAAAACTCAGACAACGTCTCACATGCAGGGTCCTGAGGGCTCAACATGCCCACATAGGTCCTGTTCTTTTCTCACATTCATATAAATTCAGGGTGAAATCTGAACAAAACCTGTAGTTCTGCAGATGAGTCATTGTCCTGAGAGGATAGCGTTTGGTCTAGCACATATTTTTCCGTGAATCACTATTGTTCACAAGCTGAATCACGCAACACAACATGCACTGAAGTATTACTTAACATTTTATGGTAAAGGTTTTCAAAGACACACAGCAATTAAAAAAGGATGTAGTTCATCGCACGTCCATTTCCAATTAAAACCCAATGCTAGTGACACTGGCATTATGGCACGATTTCATAAATAGATACTACATAGTCAATGGACCAGTGTTATTTTAGTCCCTAAGAGCTGTCACTGATGCATTGATAAATTCAATATGACACTAGGCTGGACAATAGCCTTATAACATGGTGGTCACAACAAGAGAGGTCTAAATTTAAGACCATTACAAACATGTTTCGTGAAAACAGACACGCCTGGAAGTGTTTGATGACATGCTAATAATAAAATACAAGTGTCTTTCACATAGATGCTGCCCTTTTGTAAATCTGCGCTGGGCAATGAAAATGGCAATGAAAATTAATCTGCATCCTCAGTTTGGCTGAGACACAGTATTTTCAAGTGTTTTTATAGTATTTATACTTTTAAAGTATTAAAAGTAATATTAATGGCTAAATGTTCAGAATACCATATCATATTGCTTCTATATTGCTGCAGTATTGCATACATTTTTGTGTAAATATTTAGATGATCTATTACTTGCCAAAATGAGCAGTATACAGAGCATACACTGCATATTTAATTTCCTGCAATGCAATGCACATTTCTAAGTTAACCCATTCCCATTGTGACAATAAAGTAGTATCAACCAATTTTTAACCTCTTCTTTGACTTATTTAATCAATCCACGAAAGATATTTTTATGCTAAATTGGGATTCAAAAATGCAAAATAACCATTGTTAATTTGAAGATGAAGACACCTTTTGAATTAAACACGGAGACACACACACACACACACACACGTTTGTTTTTGTGAATTGTGGGGACATTCCATAGGCGTAATGGTTTTTATACCATACAAACTGTATTTTACCCCTACCCCTACTACCCCTAAACCCACCCATCACAGGAAACTGCACATTTTTACTTTCTCCAAAAAAAAAATTTGTGCACAATTACCATCGCACACCTGTAGGTAATGGATAATGGCGTAGGAAAAGGATCACCAAATCCAAAAATCTCAACGAATAAAGGGAAATCCCGCACACTATAAGTACTTGCAAGAAACTTTTTATTAGCAACATTTCGGTCTCATGACCTTCATCAGGCATATTCATATTACTCAAACTCCATAACATTTAAAAAAGGTAACATGACCAATCATTGAAGAGAACCATTAATTGGTAAATCCAAAAAAAACTAAAAAAAAAAAAAAAACTCATTCTGTATGATTTATAAGCCTTTTGAAAAATGGGGACAGGGGTAATGTCTTCATAAGTCACCCTCTCCTTGTAATACCTATGTCATACCCATGTCATTATACACATTTGTGTCCTGATGTCACAAAAACAAGACACACACACACACACACACACACACACACACACACACACACACACACACACACACACACACACACACACACACACACACACTCTCTCTGCCATTCAAAAGTTTGGGATCTGTACGTTTTTTAATGTTTTTAAAATAAGTCTCTTATGCTTGCCAAGGCTGCATTTATTTGATTAAAAATACCAAACAAACAGCAATATTGTGAACTATTATTACATTTTAAAATAGGTTTTATATTTTAATATATTTTCAAATGTTATTTATTCTTATGATGCAAAGCTGAATTTTCAGCATCATTACTCTAGTCTTCAGTGTCACATGATCCTTCAGAAATCATTCTAATATGATGATTTGCTGCTAAAGAAACATTTATTATTATCATCAGTGTTGAAAGTTGTGTACATTTGATGATGTAATGATGCTGAAAGTTCAGCTTTGCATCACAGGAATAAATTACATTTTAAAATATATTCAGAATTGTAATAATATTTCACAATATTACTGTTTTCTTTTTCTTTTTCTTTTTTTTATTTTGAATTAAATAAATGCAGCTTCGGTGAGCTAAAGAGACATTTAAAAACATAAACAAATCTTACAGATTCCAAAATTTTGAACCGCAGTGTATATACTTTTTTATAAAAATAGGATAGCATTCCATATGCTGTAAGCTTGTATTCCATTCCAATCACTGTCACTTTAATTAAACATAAAATAAACTATTTCTCTCTTTGCTTGGCCATTTCGAATTATGCATTTGCAAATGCCTTTATGCAATTCTCTATAGAGCAGAGTTTCAGTGATAATGTGATTTGTGCTCCCTGTTCTTTCTTTCCAGATAAAGCTGATGATTCAAATCTCACTGTGACTGATAATTTGAGCACCAGGGAAAGCCTGTGCACGTGAAATATGAATACAAACTCACCTCTTCATATAATTTTTTTTCATAAACGGCCATCATTTTGGCACTGTTCCTGCAGGCAGGCTCACAATATTGTATTTACGCAGTCACTGAGCAACCAGCTTAATATATACAGCAGCGGCTATAAGAGGCCATCTGCAAGCTTCTCACTCCAGACAAACTCCCAAAGGCAGAATTTTGACAATTCATGGATTCAAATGCATAAACCATGTAATGCTTTTATGAGCAAAAACATTCCCTTTTTCAACAGAAACACACCCCACAAAGTACTTTATAGGAAAAATGCATGTGAATAAACAATTTTCAATGGCAAATGCATAATTCAATGCAAAATTCATCCAGTTAGCAAGCATTTTACATAAACCTAGGGTATTAGTGAGATTAAATATGATTTGCTGTTTCCTACTGGCTTTAGTAATGCTGGTCCACTTCTGTATCATGTTTTGTCCTGTCATTTACAATTTCAAACTGAGAAATAAGTAAAGCATATGCAAAAAAATACTTTAAAGTTTGAATATTCACTATTGCTACAATGTAAAAAAAAAAAAAAAATCTCTGAATACACATTACAATAAGCATGATCTGCCTTTATTTTTATAAAGAAAATATATTTATTATTTGGTCACACTCAACATCATCATCATCTGTCATTTTGTTTCCACTCTGGAAACTCTGCTATTGAAAATGGTAGTTATGTCCATTGCATTAGCAGTGTGTATAGCACAACTGACGTCTTCTATTGTAGCTGCATAAGCCAAACTGCAATAAACACATTTATTTTAACATGAACTTACCCCTAAGTGAGGTTTAGGAACTCTCTTCTTCTTTGACGACGATGGAGTATTCACACTCTACGCTCTCTCATGTTCAGCTAGCTTACTGTGAAGTCACGACAGATGTTGGTATCATGGTCATAGATAAATCCAGCTTGCATCAGACCCAAGATTCTGGATAATCTGCCATCTGCAACATCTGCCAACATTGGAGAACAGGCAGCACAATGATTGAACAGTAGCGTTACATAGCAAAATGTCACTATATGACCTATAGCAGGCAATGCTGTTTAATTAGTATTTGGACACAATTAAAGCCACAATTAAAAGTGTATTAAAGGCATTGCATTACACTCTAAAAAAATGCTGGGTGGTTTCAAGCACGTTTGGGTCAAATATGGACAAACCTGTTAAACTCAATGGTAGGGTTTGTCCATATTTGACCCAAACATGCTCGAAACAATCAAGCATTGTTTTAGTGTAGATGAAAAAATATCAAACCGAGATACAATATATTTGTATCTAAAGCAATTACACTATATTAACAACGTTAAAGTCATTGAAAAATATTGAGTACATTTTCATTCACTTGACTTTTAAGGAGATATACCCCCAGTTTCACAGACAAGGCTTAAGCTAGTCCCAGACTAAAATGCATGTTTGAGCTGTTTTAACTGAAAGAAACTTGCACTGGCATACCTTAAATATGTCAGTGCCACTGTTTTGTCTCAAGATGCACACCAGTAATGCTTTTTTGGCACATTTACAAAAGTCTAATTACATGTCCTAAATAAAAGGCCTAATCCTGGCTTAGTCTATAGCCCTGTCTTTGAAACCAGGCCTCATAGGTTGTTCGAAAAACGGATGCATTGAGCCTCACAACTTCAAAACCTTCAATATGTGATTTGTGATTGAAACATGAAGAATTACAACTACCCTGCTAAAAAAACAGCAAATTTAGGTATGTTTTGAAGCATGTCAGCTGGTTTGAGCTGCTCCGCTGGTCATGAGCTGGTTTAAACTGGTCAAGTGCTGGTCCTAAGCTGGTCTTAAGAGACTAGTTCCAGCTCAGAACCAGCTTAAACCAGCTCAAGACCAACTAAGGACCAGCATAAACCAGCTCAAATCAGCTGCCATGCTTTAAAACATACTTAAAAAGCATATGCTGGATTTTTCAACAGGGTATTTATACTGTTCATGAAAGGAACAGTTCTGTCATCATTCACCATCATGTCACTTTCTCTCTTCTGCAGAACACAAAATATATTTTTGTGCAGTATACTTCGATAAAGGAACCCAAAATGAAACTACATTGGGATAAAATGATTCTTTGCTAAATATTTATCTTACAACAATCATTTATTCCACCGGTGAATCTTAGGACTAGAGAAAACTAAAAGATTGTAATGTTTCAGAACTCATTTTGGATGCAATTGTTGAGACAGAACAAGATCTGGTGTGTGTAGATGTCCATAGTTGAAGTTTTGATTAATGTACCTGTTTCCGGTCCTAGTGAGTCATGCTCATTATAGCCCACAAGGGTTCTACAGTGACATATGGAGATGAACTAATATTATTCAGACCTATAATTCAGCCCCATGAGTGCAATTTGACTGGTTACCAAAAAAAAAAAAAAAAAAAAAAAAAAAGAAAGCAAGTGACAGCACAAAACTCCAACTCATTCAGTCTGAAACCACTTTCCAAGTATGCGTCCTTTGTCAGGGGAGCAAAATCTTTTACAAATTACAATAAGCTCTCTGCAGCTAGAGAAAAATAAGGACTTCTGACTACTTAAGCAGTTGCAACCCAGCTCACTACAATTTTTTTCCATAGCACAAGAGACCTTCTTTATACATGATAATACATATTACAAGATATGATTCCAGATCACCTAAGGATCTTCAAGAGTCACACAATCACTTTAACCTGCTGTTTTAGAGAGAAAGATCATCTAAACAGAGGCCGACACATAAACTGATTTAAAGGCAATGTGGTATACAAATGACTATATTTCTACATTGTAGTATTACAAAAGCTATCAAGACAATGACATGCACATTATCAAAGGGGTGTCACATAGTTCTCTTGTACCCCTCAGAGTTCAATTTAATCATGATTTCTATCCCCAAGTCACATGGATGGCTTTATGGATTCCTATGATTGTCCTCATTGATTTAATCGTCTTGCCAGAGAAGCATTGCTGAAAATATTAAGAGTCCTGGTGAATGATTTGACCGTCTGCCATTCGCTCTGGGCTTTATTTTCCCCTCCCGGCTCATTTTACAGGTGGACAGAGACGAAAACAAATTATAATGAATATGGCATGCTCGTGTGAAAATGACAATCAGTCTGTGAACACAGTTACAAAAAGATGGAAAGCTGGGCTCTTTGTTCCAAAAGTATTTCTATAGATGTAATATATGATCATTTGCAGCCATAGCCATTTGTAATTAACTAAAAAAAGAAGCTGGTTTTGTTAAAAGCAGAATGACACATTCGGGTGTAGTAGTGGCATTTTTGTTTTTGCGTGAGAGAACTTTTCAAACCAAATAATGATTTTTCCAATTTTACACATAATTAGAAGATGCAATTAAAATGTAAGCACAAGTTCATAGGCTTCTGGATTCTAAAAAGCTCAAGAGATTGGTGAAAAGGCTTTATACCTCAGCATAAAAAACACGGTTCTTTAATGACTGGAATTAAAGAGGCAACGGGGGGCTGTCAGATTTAGAGCAGCAATGAGGGGAAAAGAAAAGGAATTGAACAAAAGCACCTCCTTAAATGAGAACAACAATGCAATATTCAAACCTCCTATGAAATATATATAAAGCCATAAAACGAAGTACACTTTGGATGTACTTTGAAACTTACTGAGGAGTGTCAAATACATAATTGTGTCCACACATGATGCAGTTGGGCAGAAGAATCAGGTTATCTCAAGTGAAGACATAAAGTTGTCATTGATGCACATTTTACAGTCTCAAATTTATACAAAAATTATGGGCTATGTCAGTCTCAGACAGCACACCCGCTGACCACCTACAGCCCTTTCAATCAAGACCATCTTATTCTTATAAAAATGGTTCCCACAGCTTAACTCTCTACACCACCTCATTAACATCTTATGGAGTTTTTTTTTCTTCTTTTCCACAGTCACCCTTTGCTTGCTCAGTGGGAGCTTAAGGATTAAGACAGTAGTGCATGATTTTCTGCAAAGCTTTGAAATGACATATATTGTTAAAAACGCTATACAAATGATTTGGGAAAAAATGTCTTTTTTAAAGTTGGCTAGCAAGCCCACCAACAATTTAGCCTGCTAGCTTAGCATACTGTTAAGTGGTTAGCCTGCTACAGTATAAAGTCATGAAAGTGAATTTACAGATTTCAACACATAAAAAGCCTTTTCTAGCACATTTTTATTTATTTATTTGAATTGGCATAAATGGCAGACAATTTTGCATATTACAAATGAAACAGGCCTAAATTTAAAATATGCAAATGATAAACTGTAAAAAATAAACTCTTGAATGCAGTAAAATTTATATTGTGTGTAGGCCTATATAATGTGTGTGTGTTAGTGTGTGTGTGTGGTTGTTTAACCTACATTGTGTGTCCCCACAAGGATAGTAAAACCTGAGCTCACCTACAATGTGGGGACCAGACAGCGGTGGTTACATTAACAATGTAATTAATGTTCTATTTATTAAAACCAAGTATACGTCTCATGAAGTTAGTGTTTTTAAGCATTTTTACATTTATTCCAAAATAATAACTAAAGGCAGTAACAATTTTAAAGGTGCCATACAATGCATTGATACAACATTTTAAATTGCTCTCTGATCTACATAGAAGGTATGTGGCTTTGGTACGGCAAAAATACTCCAGATACAGCTTTACAGTCCATTTACAACCCTAGGATTTGACCCTAAAATGAAATGGTCTGTTTTTGCCTTATTTGGAAGGGTCATGAATAATAATGTTGAGCTCTGCTCTGATTGGCTTATTTCAGTAGCTCACGCAAGTGCAGTTATTCAGCTAACACAATTGCAAACAGCACAAGCGGCTCGTGACAGACACAGACCGACTGAATGACACTTTAAGCAGAACATCTCAAATGGAGATTGCTGAAATGCAGCTTGTTTATTGGTGTTTTCAGATCATCCACACGTGCGAGAGAGAGCTTGCGTGCACATGGTTGCCAGATTGCACGTTTAAGTAAAACATATGTGTTTTTTTTTAACAGAAAAGCTCTGATTAAGGGATTTAAACGACTGAAATCATGAACATCATGAACGCTCGAATGCTCCTCTGCTGCAGGTCCACGTTAATTCTGCCTGGCCTTGAACATGGGCTGGTTATATGCAAATTTGGGGAGGTGTAAATATGAATGCTCCCGACTGTTACATCACAGTCAGTGTTATGTTGGAAATCGCCCGTTTTTCAGTGGTCTTTTTGTGGTCAATCACAATATTTACATATACAATGGTGTTTGAGGCTCATGGTATGTTAGTTCCATGTACAGAACTCTTATTATTCAACTATGCCGAGGTAAATACAGTTTTCCATTCTAGGGCACCTTTAAAACTCTGTTAAAAAGGGGTCTTAGGTGGTCTGTTAAAACTCAGTGGGCTCAGGGTATTGTATATAAATTAAACAATAAATTTGACCTGCCTTAAACAGAGATATTAAATAATTTTATTGCAACATTATTATGTCCAATATTCAACCAAACAAACACAGATATAAAACTCTTGATGAAACGCTTTTTTTATGAGTCAGTAACAGTAACCGTTGCATCTAAAACAATGCTGCCTTCACGCGCTAAATAGAGTTTCCTAGTTAAAAAATTGGACATGAACGCACTCTCAAGTTGTATTTACACTGAGAAGCTCAGGGATAATAGTATAGTGCAGGTAGGCCAAAAGGATTTTTCTATAGCATAGGTATTTGGACTATAGCAAAAAAACAAAAAACAAAAAACAAGCTCTGTGATCAACACAAGTTTATGATACTTACTTTTGTCCATCAAGATCATTTTCACAGATGAACAGAACTTTTTTACGAGTTTTGAAGCCTATTTGCAGTCGCCAGAAGTAAAAAGATAAACAAACTACATATCACCAGCAGATGGCGTACGTAATACAGATATCGTAATACAAAGTAGGCTCTAAATGGAAACCTGGTTATGTGCTGCCCCGTAGAGGGAACATTCTGCATCACCTTTCAATATTACTCCAAATACATCATAGCTCTTTTGAACTTGGTTTGACACATCCAAATGACCTGTAATGTAACCACCCTTTTTTTAATTTTCCCCAAATTGCTTTATTTAATTGGACTTCACCTGTGTGCAATTGTGGTTTTGCTTGATCTAAGAGAAAATATACCTGTGTTTGGGAGTATCCCTACTTAATGTGTGGAAATTCAAAGCAACAAGAATATGAAAGCCATGGAAGAATCGCATGCAACTCATGACAAGGTTGTTTTAAAATATGAGTCTAGGACAGGAGTGTCCAAACTCAGTCCTGAGTTTAGTTCCAACTTGCATCAACACATGGATGTTTCTAGTATGCCTAGTAAGACCTTGCTTAGCTGGTTTAGGTGTGTTTAATTGGGGTTGGAGCTACACTTTGAAGTTCAGTGGCCCTCCAGGAGCAGGATTGGACACCCCTGGTCTAGGCAAAGATTATTAGACATCTCAAAGTTCAATGAATGTGAGAATATTTGCAATGAGTGCTAAAGCTGGCTTTTCTCCAAAACAGGCTTAAAGAAACGGAGGCCAATACAAGCCTATGGTAACCCTAAAAGAGCTGCACTCCACAGAGGTGGGAGGAAACAGACAGAAGACAACGGTATCATGCATGTTTCATAAATCTACAAACCAAAAAAGATTCCAAAAAAGTTGGGACACTGTACAAATTGTGAATAAAAACAGAATGCAATGATGTGGAAGTTTCAAATTTCAATATTTTATTCAGAATACAACATAGATGACATATCAAATATTAAACTGAGAAAATGTATAATTTTAAGGGAAAAATAAGTTGATTTTACATTTCATGGCATCAACACATCTCAAAAAAGTTGGGACAAGGCCATGTTTCCCACTGTGTGGCATCCCCTCTTCTTTTTATAACAGTCTGCAAACGTCTGGGGACTGAGGAGACAAGTTGCTCAAGTTTAGGAATAGGAATGTTGTCCCATTCTTGTCTAATACAGGCTTCTAGTTGCTCAACTGTCTTAGGTCTTCTTTGTCGAATCTTATGATGCGGCAAATGTTTTCTATGGGTGAAAGATCTGGACTGCAGGCTGGCCATTTCAGTACCCGGATCCTTCTTCTACGCAGCCATGATGTTGTAATTGATGCAGTATGTGGTCTGGCATTGTCATGTTGGAAAATGCAAGGTCTTCCCTGAAAGAGACGACGTCTGGATGGGAGCAGATGTTGTTCTAGAACTTGGATATACCTTTCAGCATTGATGGTGCCTTTCCAGATGTGTAAGCTGCCCATGCCACACGCACTCATGCAACCCCATACCATCAGAGATGCAGGCTTCTGAACTGAGCGCTGAGAACAACTTGGGTTGTCCTTGTCCTCTTTAGTCCGGATGACATGGCGTCCCAGTTTTCCAAAAAGAACTTCAAATTTTGATTGGTCTGACCACAGAACAGTTTTCCACTTTGCCACAGTCCATTTTAAATGAGCCTTGGCCCAGAGAAAACGCCTGCGCTTCTGGATCATGTTTAGATATGGCTTCTTTTTTGACCAATAGAGCTTTAGCTGGCAACGGCGAATGGCACGGTGGATTGTGTTCACCGACAATGTTTTCTGGAAGTATTCCTGGGCCCATGTTGTGATTTCCATTACAGTAGCATTCCTGTCTGTGATGCAGTGCCGTCTAAGGGCCCGAAGATCACGGGCATCCAGTATGGCTTTCCGGCCTTGACCCTTACGCACAGAGATTGTTCCAGATTCTCTGAATCTTTGGATGATATTATGCACTGTAGATGATGATAACTTCATTTTTCTCTGAGAAACTCCTTTCTGATATTGCTCCAGTATTTTTGGCCGCAGCATTGGGGGAATTGGTGATCCTCTGCCCATCTTAACTTTTTAGAGACACTGCCACTCTGAGAGGCTCTTTTTATACCCAATCATGTTGCCAATTGACCTAATAAGTTGCAAATTGGTCCTCCAGCTGTTCCTTATATGCACATTTAACTTTTCCGGCCTGTAGATTTTAAGGGTGGTAACGAAACAACAGATTCAAAGCAGAAAAGTCGATGACTTCATGTTTTCCTAATCTATTTGCTTTTATCTCCTCATATACAGCTGATTTTTAACAGCTTTTTACCCCATGTAATATCGCTTTTCTTATGCGACAGGTTCCAAAAAACGTTCAAAACCTTGTAAAATTGTTTTAATTTCACAAGGTTGTTACCGGTCTATTACACATTTCTATCATAGAGACACCACTGTTCAAAAGTCTGGGGTCAGTAAGACATTTTTATTTATTTAAAGAAATTAGTTATTCAGTAAGGATGCGTTAAATTGATCAAAAGTGTCAATGAAGACATTTATAATGTTACAAAAAAACTTTCAAGGAATCCTGTTATCAACAAAAGTTTGTGATACTTAATTTTGTCCATCAAGATAATTTTCACAGACGAACAGAACTTGTACGAGTTTTGAAGCTTATTTGCAGTCGCCAGAAGTAAAAAGATAAACAAACTACTCCACAGTCAACTTCAGCGTCGTCATCACTAAGCTTCTGACAATTCTTTCAGTATTAATAAAAAAAAAACATTTTCCCAGAAAGTTTACCTGTTTGGCATGCAACTGCCTTTTTCAAAACAGATAAAAGCTCACGAGTGAGGTAATACTGATGTATTTTATGTCATAGAATAAAACGTGAAGGTATCTTGAGCTTGTGTTAAGCAGACATTATTTCAGCCATTTAACCAAATCCCATTAAAAAACCCACTGATATCTGGACAATGGAACTGGAAGCGCTAACTTGTTTCGGCGTTTTGGCTTACAAATTTACGTCATACCTGCACCATTCTTGAAACCCAAGTTTCTGAGTTGGACACATTTATTAAAGATAAATATCCAGCAAGATAACAATAGCTTTTAAAGACATTATTTTTGAATACTTTGATTCTGACCCTGTAAAAATAATGCTTGCTAAATAAATGTATCTTCAAATTTGATATCCAGGCCAATGTATCTTAATACTATTACATGTTCAGTAAATAAGAAAGCAAGTAGAACGTCTTCAATTTGTAAGGACTTTAATTTGCTCATTGTAGGCCTAATTGATAGATATCTTACCCTCATGTTCCTTTGTTCTCTAGGCTTTTCTTTTCTTTTGCTATTATTCTTTTATCACGTGTATTCTGATGACATTGCACATTAATACAATTTGTATATTAAGTTATATATTATAAACGTCATCTCTGTATTTTTTTGCAATCATAAAAATAATTAACATGTTGTCCTCCATAATTCAAGCACTTGAATGCGACGAACTCGTAATCACGACTTCACAAGTGGGAAGTAGTAAATATCCGATAGCACAAGAAGGCGGCATATTAAGCTGCGTTCCAGGCAACCCGTAACCCGTGTTTTTCCAACCTTCTGCCCGTGAAAGTGCACTGGATCGGCAGTCAAACCTGTCACTTCCCACCCGTGAACTCGTACTAGATCGACGCACTCCCAGTTACGAGCTCTGACGTCACATAGCCCGCGAAACAACGATGGCAGCCCCTACGGATGCGGTGTTTATGGAAGTCGTACACGATATTTTAAAAATAACGTAAAATAAAAGTTATAACAGCTTATCTTGCCTTATGCGCCGTTTTTCTCATCCGTTTCCCTCAAATTAGCAAGGAGTAACGTTAAGCACCTTTGGCGATAGAAATGATTGTAAACGAACATAAGCCCCGTATGGTCCGCCATGCTTTGTTTACATCTAGCTACCGCAATTCCTTGCGCTCAGGCAGTTTGGCGTGACTTTGCCTTACTTTATGACTTCTCTCATAAAAAACGCCAATTTTGTCGCAGTAAACTCCAAATAAATGTATAAAATAAATATTTTACGCCAGTCATTTTCAGGACACTGACGAATCTTCGTTTGAACAGTGCGCCTGTTGAGAGAGTTCAAAGATGGCGACCCTTGACGGAGCAGATGGCCTACATACTACAGTGAAGATTCTTGTTTTAGGCACGTAAAATATTTAGTTAAATATTGTATATTGCGTGAAGTCATTATAACATATGGACGGATAGAAATTATAGTGGTACAATGTAGGCCTACTCCTGTAAATTAACGAAGGGCAGACTTATAGAAATCATTTTTGTTAGTAGCTAGGCTATATTAAAGTTACCAAGCAGAATATATTGAGGTGGAGACTGGAGTACAGAAACAAGAGCATTTAACTGAAATCAGAACCAGTGATCGGGGTTGAAAACCACTGGTTTAGGGCATGTATTTCACGAGTAGCCGTGCATGTGTGTAGCTTTTTGCAAAACGACGTGATCAAATGTATCACCAGCAGATGGCGTACGTAATACAGATATTGTAATACAAAGTAGGCTCTAAATGGAAACCTGGTTATGTGCTGCCCCGTAGAGGGAACATTCTGCATCACCTTTCAATATTACTCCAAATACATCATAGCTCTTTTGAACTTGGTTTGACACATCCAAATGACCTGTAATGTAACCACCCTTTTTTTAATTTTCCCCAAATTGCTTTATTTAATTGGACTTCACCTGTGTGCAATTGTGGTTTTGCTTGATCTAAGAGAAAATATACCTGTGTTTGGGAGTATCCCTACTTAATGTGTGGAAATTCAAAGCAACAAGAATATGAAAGCCATGGAAAAATCGCATGCAACTCATGACAAGGTTGTTTTAAAATATGAGTCTAGGACAGGAGTGTCCAAACTCAGTCCTGAGTTTAGTTCCAACTTGCATCAACACATGGATGTTTCTAGTATGCCTAGTAAGACCTTGCTTAGCTGGTTTAGGTGTGTTTAATTGGGGTTGGAGCTACACTTTGAAGTTCAGTGGCCCTCCAGGAGCAGGATTGGACACCCCTGGTCTAGGCAAAGATTATTAGACATCTCAAAGTTCAATGAATGTGAGAATATTTGCAATGAGTGCTAAAGCTGGCTTTTCTCCAAAACAGGCTTAAAGAAACGGAGGCCAATACAAGCCTATGGTAACCCTAAAAGAGCTGCACTCCACAGAGGTGGGAGGAAACAGACAGAAGACAACGGTATCATGCATGTTTCATAAATCTAGATTTTAAGAGTGGTAACGAAGCAGAAAAGTCGATGACTTCATGTTTTCCTAATCTATTTGCTTTTATCTCCTCATATACAGCTGATTTTTAACAGCTTTTTACCCCATGTAATATCGCTTTTCTTATGCGACAGGTTCCAAAAAACGTTCAAAACCTTGTAAAATTGTTTTAATTTCACAAGGTTGTTACCGGTCTATTACACATTTCTATCATAGAGACACCACTGTTCAAAAGTCTGGGGTCAGTAAGACATTTTTATTTATTTAAAGAAATTAGTTATTCAGTAAGGATGCGTTAAATTGATCAAAAGTGTCAATGAAGACATTTATAATGTTACAAAAAAAAAAAACTTTCAAGGAATCTTGAAAAAACAGCACAATTTTAACATTCATAAGAAAATATGTATAAGAAAAAAATTCAATAAGAAAAAATGTTCATCATATTAGAACGATTTCTGAAGGATCATGTGACATCACAAGAATAAATAACATTGCAAAATATATTAAAATAAAAAGTTATTCAAAGTTATATTTCACAGTATTGCTGTTTTTACTGTACTCTTTTTCTCCATCTTTTAAAAACGCGTAAAAATCTTACTGACCTCAAACTTTTGAATGGTAGTGTATAATTCACAAATAGCACTTGTGTAAGCAGTCAAACAAAGCCATGGGTCAGAGACTGACTAGGACAGTTCATGCCCTGAAGTGACCAGGGACGGTCTAGACATTAATTCAATGTAGCATGTTTGATTTAAGAAATTGCCCAAACCCATTTTGTTGCAATACAAACAGAAAAATATGTGACTTATTGATGCCATATAATAATTACAAGAAGCTATGCAAAATATTTCAAGATTCTTACGATAACATATGTTGTATAGAATTTAAACAGAATATATAGTACCGTATCAGTATATAAAGTATGAAATGAACATCAATTTATCTGGTATGCAGAGCACATATTCACAACGCGTTGAGCAAAAACATTTATTTTGTTGTTTCAAGTAATAAGCATTCAGTCTGTGAAGATTCCCAGCCATTCGGGTTCTAGCAGAATGTCTCATAGTATTTATTTTCAAGCGTTTTTGGAGAGCAGTCTGGGTCGATGCGGCGTTTGAACATCCCTAAGGGTGACCTATCCACCAGAGAATGCATGCAGAGTCAGCCTCTTCTCAAACGAGCGCCTTGTGGTTTTTCACCAATGTCACTTCTCCAGTCAACAAAATGCATGCCTGACATTTTCCCCTTTAGTCCAGGAGAACTTGCCGTTCGGATGAAAACAGAGCTGGCTGCTTTGCACTGCCTTACAGCCATGTTCCAAATGTTTTATTTGGCATTTATGCGTCATGACTTGGCCACAGCTGTCATCTGCTGTGATGCACACACATTTTTTCCGTCACTAATCAAATATTTACAGTCAAGATGTTACCTTAGGGAGAAGGTGAGTAAATAAAACATTGACGTTTTGTGAAACTATTTGTGTTGCATTTTTGCACTAGATGCCATCACTTCAGAGTTCTTTAATCATTGGGACTTTCGTGTGAGTGTTTTAGTGTTGTGCGGGAATGCCTAAACATTCTGCGTAATCCTTTTTAGAACTACTGAAGCAGAAGAAAACACTCAAAACACCATTGCCACTTGTCTCTCAATAGTACACAATGTTTTCACCCATGCTGGCCTCCCGCCTCATGCCTCAGTAGGTTGTTGTGAATGTCGGGTTTGTCGCCCGCAGTGTCTGCTGTCTGCTGCCACAGATTCTAAAATAATGAGAGGGCCTCTGCCTCTCGCTTTCCGTTCTCGGGGCAAACAGAACAGACCACCTTTGCTTTTGACCGTTCCTCACGCTGATTGCCTGCGCCTCCAGTTTTCATCCGGTCGCCTTGACCTCCAACCCTTTTTCAGCCCTCCGTCAGGAGTGTGGCATTTTGACACAGCGTGCCCTGTAGAAACCCACAAAGCAGCATGACCCGATAAGTCTAGGTCAGATGACAGCCAACGAGCCTCCTCTGAATATATATGTGTGTGTGTGTTTGAGAGGAAGAGAGAAGTAGCAGAGAACAGGCCTTGTGCGTCTGTTTTTGTGTAACGTCCATCGTGCTATTTGTATGGCATACAAAGGGGTGGAAATTCCATCTGTTGTGAGTGCCTCTTCAGGCTTCATGCCTATTTCGCTGCTGATGGTTGGGCAGATCCATTTACTGATTTTACCCAGAGTGTCTCAGGCCCTTTCATACACACAGCAAGACTGAAGCAAACTAACCTACTGACAATTTACACTTATTTCTCATTACAACAATGTGAGAATTAATATTATGGTGGTTAAGTAGAGAATATTATTATTATTACTATTATTTATAAAATGTAATATAAAGTAATAAAACTACTGACATTTGCATAGTGTCATCCATTAACAATTTATTTTTATTTTTATATTTATGTCTTTTTTTTTTCTTTGCCAATGCTTGGAACATTGTTAATAACAACAATGATAATAATCATTATTATGATAATATATATTATTATAATAAATATTATTATTATTATTATTATTATATTATTATTATTGGTAACGCTTTACAATAAGGTTTCATTTGTTACCATTAGTTAACTACGTTAGTTAACATGAACTAACAATGAATAATTCTTCTAGTGCATTTATTAATCTTATGCATTTTTAAGATCAAAAGTTGTATCTGTTAACCTTGAATTTAACATGAATATGAACAATTTATTAAGTAACATTAAAAAAGGTGCTGTGAAATATATTTATTATGTTAAATATTATGTTATAATGTTAACAAACAAGACCTTATTTTAAAGTTTTGCCATTTTGCAATTATATAAAGTTTAATCATAATAAAACTATTAGCATTTACAATGTCTCAGGCATTAGCATAATAAAAAAAAAAAAAAACATTTTCATTTAATATTTTTGTATAATTTACTTTTTTGAATGAGACATTGCTAATGACAGTATTATTATTATTATTATTATTATTATTATTATTATTATTATTATTATTATTATCATAGTCAACATTAAAAAAACATTCTTTCATCTTTTCAAGAGAATATACTTTTTTTTTTTTATTACACCGTTTGGGTTATTTCTGTTATGCAGTTCCTTTTGATCTATTGTACTTTTAAATATTAATTAATGCTTATTCATTTTATGAAAAGGCTTTCAGCAAAATGCTCAAGGTTTGGCACATGTATTTAATTATAAGCTGATTATTTATGCAATTAAACATGTTTAATTTTGAAATAATTGACAGTCTTAAATATTATCAGAGCTATGTGTGTAATTTTAGGATATTTGTTTGAAATACCTGGTTAGAAAAACTGAACACCTAAAATATTTCTTAATAAATTGTCTTTTTTATAGGTTAGCACATATGCCAAAAAATCATAAGTAGAAAAATCATTTAAAATGCACATAATTGTCATAAAACTAATTAATGTATTTTTAAAATTGCGTATGATATTTATGTAATACATGTAGACATATTTGAATCATAAAATGTATTGCACAGTAGGAATGACACATAAATCTTTCCTGACTTTAAAAAAAAAAAAAAAAAAAAAAGTACACCTGAAGAATGAGTAGTACTTTTGACAAATGTTTAAAATGACATTCACATGAAATGAAGAGTCAGCGGCATTGGAAAATCTGTTTTATTTTACGTAATGCGAGCCGCAAAACCAGTTGCTGTACCCAGGCAGAGGAGCTAGAGGGGGTAAGAGAATCAACAAAGGCCAACTAATATCCCAGAGTTCATAAGGCCAGCTCTTACCAGTCAGTGACCCCTGAATCGCACCCGTTATCCAGTCTGGCATGGGGCCAGCGGGAGAGCATCATCAGACCAGCCTCCTCTTTTGCAGAGAACAATGCCTACAGCAAACATTACAGTTACATACATGCACTCACGAACAAGCGTGCAAGCATGCACACTGTAGCGGAAGCATGGATATTCCCTAATGCACGTGCACTCTTGCCCTCATGGTTTTTTGCAAGGACATTTGCAGCAATGCACACGGTCATGAACACATGTTGATTAAATGCATATGGCGCAGCCTTTTCTTAGTAACGGCCAGCATACCTAATCGAAGACAGAAAATTATAGACATTAAAAATTTCAATACAGATTCAAAGGGAATTACAGCAGCCTGTTCTGAGAGCTTTTCAAAGCTAAGTGAGTATGAGTCAAAACATAGTTGGGGTGAATTGGTTCATCTCTGGTTCTTATTTATAAAGTTCTTTGAAATGCCAGCTCTCACTACCGTAGGGTTATATAAACTTTTTTGAACCAAGGAATCCTGCCATAACCCCCATAAAGCATTTTTGAATATTTTGTGATGTACCAGTACTTTATTTTGTTACCCAAATTATACTCTTTTATTAATAGTTTGTATTTGTTATTATCTGCAGACATGCAAAACACTCAGCACCACCTCAAAGAGCAACTAGTTGTGGGTGTGTCCCATTTGTACTGACCTGTGATTAGTTTGGCAGGAACTATTAGAGTGATTAAGAGAGGTTTAAGGATGGGCTTCGATCAGTGCTCAGAATAAAAAGGGCAACGGCTGCTTCCAGGAGCGGGGGATTGACCAATTGTGCGTCCAACGATGTTGTGCGGTTACGCTGTTATCTGCTGACCTGTGCATTTGTCTGCAGGGAAATGGAGGCAACAGACTAAACAATAATGCTAAGATACGGTTCACATACCTTGTTAAAATGGCTTCAGCAGAAGATACATATTTATGTATTATTTGTATTATTTTGTAGCAGTGGTTTTGAATGTTGTTTTCAGACCCTTACTGCATCCTTTGTATGCAATAAATTAGGATGTTGAATACTGAATTTTAGTCTCCAAACTATCTTCCTATTTGTTCCTGGATCCATAACTGAACACAATACAAATATTTTGGAAACCATTAAATCAAGGGTTAGCAAATTTCTATACAGTGCTATACAATATGACTTTTTATTATATAATTTGTGTATGTCTATTTATTTATGAACTACCATTTTATGTGCTTGTATTTATATAGCAGTTTTCTGTTTCAAAAGACATATTATAAAGTTATAATAATGATGTGGATTTTTTTTTTTTTATCCAAGAGATTGAAGTATATATAAACCGATCAGGCATAACATTATGACCTAATATTGTGTTGGTCCACTTTTTGCTGCCAAAACAGCCCTGACCCGTCGAGGCATGGACTCCACTAGACCCCTGAAGGTGTGCTGTGGTATCTGGCACCAAGATGTTAGCAGTAGATCCTTTAAGTTCTGTAAGTTGCGAGGTGGGGCCTCCATGGATCAGGCTTGTTTGTTCAGCACATCCCACAGATGCTCGATTGGATTGAGATCTGGGCAATTTGGAGGCCAACTGAGTCAACACCTCAAACTCGTTGTTGTGCTCCTCAAACCATTCCTGAACCATTTTTGCTTTGTGGCAGGGCACATTATCCTGCTAAAAGAGGCCACAGCCTTCATTGGAATACCAGGGTGTACATGGTCTGCAACAATGCTTAGGTAGGTGGTACACGTCAAAGTAACATCCACATGGATGGCAGGACCCAAGGTTTCCCAGCAGAACATTGCCCAAAGCATCACATTGCCTCCGCCGGCTTGCCTTCTTCCCATAGTGCATCCTGGTGCCATGTGTTCCCCAGGCAAGCGACACACACGCACCCGGCCATCCATGTGATGTAAAAGAAAAAGTGATTCATCAGACCAGGCCACCTTCTTCCATTGCTCCATCGTCCAGTTCTGATGTGTATATATATATATATATATATATATATATATATATATATATATATATATATATATATATATATATATATATATATATATATATATATATATATATATATATATATATATATATATACACACATACACACACACACACACACACCAATCAGGCATAATCAGGCATGACCACTGACAGGTGAAGTGAATAACACTTGCTATATGTAATAGGTGTTAAAACTGGTCATCAAAAGCTATTATATGGTAAAAGTGTCATTTATCCTCACATAAATAATGTTCTTGCTGTGCTATGTCTTATAGTTTTAAGTCTCGCTTAATACATGCTCTGTGTGCTTACAAGCACTAACATCATTTCACAGAGTGTTGGCAGTGTTTTCCTAAGAACTTCTTAAACATTCATGAGCTTCCATAACTGATTTTGCATCTCAGAGTTGCCCTTACACGCATATCTTGAACTAGTTTCCCCTAGACAGATAGATAAAAAAAAAAAATAAAATAGAAGAAAGAGGTTTGTGTGAATGAATAATTAACTTATTTAACACCATTAAGGGATTTTTTTTTGCCTGTTTGAGAACTCTTGACTCCAATTAAAAAAATTAGAGAAGGATAATGATAAATAATGCCATCCTCAAAGTCATGTATTCACTGGCTGCACTGAGAATAATTACAGATAATATAGTGATGTGTAGTGTAGCCATGCTTTGAATTCAGATCACTCCTGTGGTTGACCTTCAGCAAGTGTTGCTAATTTGCATGTTGTCCTCGGTTTCCTCCTAATGATATACTGATGCATTACGCTTGGGGAAACTGTTGTTGTCATTCTGCTCCCTAGTTCACAATGATGTGAATCTGTATGTATTGTACATGAATTTGGACATCAGCAATGTCTTCGAATTACTAAAGTGACACTGATGACAATTATAAAGTCAATTTGAATAGTGGGAACCTGCAGTTGTTACTGAGAGCCGTTTCTACCAAATTTAACTTTTAGTATTGTTTGGTGTAACCTTATGTATTTAGGTTGATTTCAGTTTTTTTTTTTTTTTTTTATTCATTAAAATCAGTTGTGTAACTGAGTTATGAGAAATGCACTTTTAAGCAAGATATAGCAATGTTCAAACGTTCAAAAAGTCTTTTATGCTCACCAATAAGCGAATTTGATTTAATATAATGAAAACAGTAATACTATGAAATATTAAAATGAGTTTTTAATATATTTTAAAATGTCATTTATTCCTGTGATGGCAAATCTGATTTTTCAGCAGCCATTACTCAAGTCTTCAGTCACATGATCCTTCAGAAATCATTCTAATGTGCTGATTTGGTGTTCAAGGAATAATTCTTCTTCTTCTTCTTCTTCTTCTTTGTCTTCGTCTTCCTCGTCGTCTTCTTTGTGCTGCTTAATATTTTCGTTTTTTCAGGATTTTTATGAATAGAAAGTTCAAAAGAACAGCATTTATATCATTTATTATATTATATAATGTATATATATATAATTTATGCAACATTGTAAAAGTCTTTATGTACACTTTTGATCAGTTGAATGCATCTTTGCAAAATAAAAGTATAAATTTCTTTAAAAAAGTAAAATTTATACTGAGCTGAAAAAATCCCTGCTGAAATCTTACAAACTTTTAAAAATTGCTTTATGAAAAAGTGCAGAAAATGCATACATGAACAGAAAAATAAAACAAATATTTGTTCTTTCCATTGTTCTGTATTTAATTTTTAAAATTATATTTAATGTCTTAATGTTTTTGTTTTTTACTCACGACATGAGATGTTTTACCCTATACATTTAAAATCAAAATAAGTAATAATGTAATAATAAAAAAACTACATTATTGTTTCCCTTTTATGCACATAAGGGATAAAAGACCATTAGAAAGAGAGTCTCTATTAAAGGCTCCACATACATTTACATGTTTTGGTGCACTGAAACTATTGATACAATGGTTGTCCTATGAAGTGCAATCATTACTGAACTAGGGAGCTGATTAAGATACACCCTGCAGCAGTTGTGGAGCTGCTTGTCATTTTAGTGACCCAGGTTCAACAAAACATACCCTTCGAAAATGTCTTGCTGTCTCTAGTTTAACCATGGACGATAGCGATGTTTACCCTGCAATTCGTTCAATTCAGCCGCACAATCAAGGTAAAGCAGACAGGAGTCCATGAATCCAAAGGGCAAAACACTAGATCTGTGGTTTTATTTTAATGGCTACTCATTAAACATCATCGTTCTCTGAAGTTACAGAGGGAGGACCCTGCAGGATGACACGGCAAAACTCCTGCTGATAGGTTGCGTGCGTCTGCCGTTGGCCCCACCATAAGCAGGCACGCCGTTCAAGGCGCATTAGGCCAAGACAGATTGAGTCCAGGCAATGACCCAGAGGAGGAGGGTAGCATAGCATGGCGGGTATTATCAACCCTTAACTGGCCCTTAGAAACATTCATGCACACAGTTCTTGTCCCCTCCTCTCAGTCTCCATCGTGTTCCCCCCCGCCTGACTCTCTCTCCCAGATCGCTGGCTGTCTGTCCTCTCGCAACCCATGATACGGGGGAAGTGTTCATGTTCCAGATATTAAATTACTCATGAAATATTTGCTTGTGCTCCAGGCTTTGCTGCTGCCTGCTCAGAACACTCCACTTAGCCTCTTTCCGGCTTCTCAGAGTGCTGGCGTGTGGCACCTCTCCTCAGAAAGTCAATTTATCGCATTTGGAGCAGTGGCATTAGAGGAGCGCTTCGGCTCACATTAGCATCAAACCTCAAAATCTTGCCACCTCGTCCTCTACACCCTAATTTTTTTTCTTTTTCCTTCCTGTTCTCAACTTCTAATCACTGACACCTTCACACTTCAGATAAGATGCTTCCCTAAAACAAGACACTCGGGAGGTGACCTCTGCGTGAATCATGAAATGAAATCCTTCATGCTCCCGTGCACATGAAAGCACCAGAGAGTTCCATCTCTGCTCGGTGAACCTGAACAATTCTTTAAAGACCCAGCACATGAGAGCTGTGAGAGAGAACACATTCGGTTTCTACCGCCTTAATTTCATTAGTGCCCTCAAACCCAGACTCTGCATTTCTGTCAGATTGTGTATGTCAGGGCGGTGAATGAAGAGGCGAGAAATGTTAAGCATCGAAAGGTTTTGCTGAGTAATTTGCAGGACTGCAAATAAATCAGACATGACTGAAAAAATGTATTTTTGGCTAACTTGTATTTATATAAATATACTACAGTTCAAAAGTTTAGGATCAGTAAAATATAAAAATATTATGCTCTCTTTCTTATGTCTCTTATGCTCACCAAAATTTTAATTTACAATTAAAAATAAGTTGTTTTTTTTATTATTTATTTTTTTAAATATTTTTTTTATATATTCCTGTGAGGGAAAAGCTGAATTTTCCAGTCTTCCGTGTCACATGATCCTTCAGAAATAATTCTGATATGCTGATTTGCTGCTTAAGAGACATTTCTTATTATTAAAAAGTTGTGCTGCTTAATATTTGTGTGGAAACTGTGATTCTTTTCTTTCCAGGATTCCTTGACGAATAGAAAATAAATTCAAAAGAACCGCATTTGTTTTGACAAATGATTTTTTTATTTTAATTTTTTTATGTAAAAGACTTTACTTTAACTTTTAGTCAATTTAATGCAATAACCAAATAACCAATGAATAACCAAAGCTTACTGCCCTGAAACTTTTAAACAATAGTGTATATCAGTGGTTCCCAACCACGTTCCTGGAGGCCCACCAACAGTGCACATTTTGCATGTCTCCTTTGTCTGACACACCAACATCAGATTTTGGAGTCACTACTAATGAGCTGATGACTTGAATCAGGTGTGATTGATTGAGGAGACATGCAAAATCTGCAGTGTTGGTGGGCCTCAAGAACGTGGTTGGGAACCACTGGTGTATATAAATCAATATTTGATTTTTGTGCATTCTCATTTGCTCTAATTTTACATTTTAGATTAAATTTGGCTTTGCTGTCATAACACTTTTGTGAATCTTTAAAATGCTAATAATTTAATTGTTAAATGTATTCTTTGGCAAATCTCAATTTTCATAGTGTGCATTACAGTGTTGTGATGCCTAAATTAACTTGTAGCATTTACAATGATTGGTTTTGTGTTCTTATATATATATTGGTATATATATATATATATATATATATATATATATATATATATATATATATATATATATATATATATATATATATATATATCAGCTATTTATCGATTAATGGACATAACATATAATTATCACACTGTAAAAAATTATATCCATAAGTTATGACATATATAAGATATATGACTTATATCCATAAGTTATTTTCAGGGCATTATAACATAACTTTAACTCATCAAAAGTCAGTTTACTGTCAAGTTGAAATGACTTAAAGGGATAGCTCACACAAAAATGAAAAATTGATGTTTATCTGATGTTTATTTAATTTCTTTTAATTTTCACCAAACAAGTCAGTGCAACATATGCACAGCAGATATATATATATATATATATATATATATATATATATATATATATATATATATATATATATATATATATATATATATATATATATATATATATATATATATATTGAATATTTACATTGAACTGAACAAAAATTTGCTCACAAAAAAAAAACTCAGTAAACTGAAAAAGAAAATTGCATCCTCCTCTTCCTATTCCTCTCTCTGCAACGTCTTCCATTGTTGTTGTAAAAAAAAGGGGGCTCACCTGTGGTCTTTTCATAGTGCTTACATCTTGATTGAAGTGGCCAGGTGGCACATGTATTGGCCAAATAGCTCACGTGGTGTCATTTTGAATGGCAGTGTTTTGAAATGGCAACATGTGACTTTATGTCAGATTGTTGCGTCTTATGCAGAGGACCGTGTTCAGTGCATTTAAAAAGTGCCATTTTGAGGTTTTGCTCTCTGTGTGTCTGTTTAAATAGTGCTGTGCATGTCATTTTAGTGTGTTAGCAATTGGAAAAACTGTAAAGGAAACAATATGTAAGATTTTTGGATTAAAATATCCAAAACCCACTAGAACAGTGTTATAATATTTTATTGACTTGTGTACTTTATCCCAAATGTTTCCAAGAATGTTTAAATCCAGAGAAATAAGACATTTTAACCAGGACATGGACCGTATCTGTGCGTCGCTTATCAATGACATCATACCTGCGATGCCCTCGGTTTCTGGTTTTATTTTGTAGAAATCATGGAAACACCAAAGACACTTTAATATATTATGTTTTATTAGACAGATGGAAAACTGGATACATTCATAGACAGAAAATAAATCATTGTTATATAGCTCAACACAGTTAGTCTTATTGTTTAAATCTTGTTTTCTTGATTTACCACGAGTACCATGTTTTACCATGCCTAATATCGATCTATTTTACTGCGGTGTGCAACAAGTGGCTCATAGCAGCCGCCGAGCGAACGCACATTATAACATAACTTTCAACACACTCAAATGTATGTAATACACACACATGCGCATGAGTGGAAGAAGCAGAAGCGCTCGTCTGTGGAATTACAAAAGCTCTGCGAAATCAAAGTGTCATCAAGATACGCCTTTGTTTTGAATAAGCGACCTTTGATCGCGTACAGGTATAATACAAATACCTGTAAGCAATCAAAGCATAACTTACATAACATTTTCCCTTTAATTTTAGTAGTTAGTGAGAACATATCTGGACTCTTGCAGTAATAAAAGTGTTCCTGTATTTTGACTTGACATGGTGCTACTGACACCAAGGCCGTGGGTTCATTTCCCAAGGAAAACATTATGATTAAAATATAACTTGAATGCAGTATAAATTACGTTTTGCAGACACTTTTCCAGATGCGTAATGAAATGTAATTAGATCCTAACACGGGCAAATGTGAAGAAAACTTTGTCCTATAGCACTATTGTGGTGCCTGTGGAATGCATACAGGATGTTAAACAAGAAATGATACTCTATTGCTCTAACAAAAATTTGAAAATTGTAGGAAAATACACTGTAACATATGTCCTTGGCCAGCAAATTTTTAAAATGGACCCTAAGTGTAGTTTAAACAGCTGTTTAACAGATTTCAAGAGAAAAAAAAAAAAAAAAAACGTATTTATTGAGATGGGAAGCCAAATGTTAAATAATTTCTGAATGACATCTCTCTAAATTTAGTTGAGTTGATCGATGGTCTCCGGAGATGGCTACTTTGATCCTGTGTGAAAAATCAAATTACTGCTAATGACAAAATCAGATTAGTTTAGTTCTGCAGCTGCAAGCCTTTACCTCCCATCTGAAAAATATGAGTTATCCCTGCACGTCTGGTTTTGGAATATTATTTCTGATTGCTTCCTCCCTGTCAGCACGGCAGAGAGGCTAAATGGGGTCTCGTTGCTCGGCGTTCTCTGCAGACCTCATCCGCTCGTGCTTGCCAACTTCCAAATCTCGTCGAGACATTCGCATCTGTCCATTAAAAACTGCTGTGTGGCTGCCCTCTCTCTCTATGTTTCTATATTTCCGTTTGGCCTTCGTTCACTGGAAAAGGTGACAATCCATTCACCCGTGATTATTACCAGCTCATTCATGAAATCTCCAACCAGAGGGCAGAGATAGGAAGTGTAGTTGGGCCTTTCTTGCAGGCGTTTTGAGCTCAGGCTGCCCTGTACATTTGAACTTCGAGTGCAGGGCGAGTGGACTCAACAGATGTATATTTCATTGCTTGGTAATGGAAAGTGCAGCTTCTTTACATGAACCCGAGTCCTAATCGTTGACCTTTGCGACTTATATGCGTGTCGCTTTAATTTTCTTTAAAATTTAACATCTGCTCATTTCTAAGAGCTCTGTTTCTTTCTTGGCCTTTTTTTCTAGTGATTACTTTTGGATTAGTGGGTGCCTATTTATATAACCATGTAAGTCGTTGTGTTTAGTGTGTGTGTGTGTGCATGGTGTGGTGACAACTAAGTGTTTCCACCAGTGTGTTTGACCCCCTTGGAAAAATAATTCTCTCTTTTATAAACAAATCACAGACATTCTCGGATGCAGACCGTAAACCATAAACCAAGAGCTAATGTTTCAACGTATATATTAAAAACAGAGTACGTTAAACTTCATTCTTAAATTTCTCTACCATCTTCAAATAAAATCGGGCCCCTTCGGCGGCCGTATCTTCTCTGTTGTGCTGTTCCAAAGACATGACAAATAAATCATACTTATCTGTTCCCCTGCTGATCCAGTCGTCCTCTGTGACTCTGAGTGCAGTCGACCAATAACCAGAAAAAATAATAAACCTTTAATGAAAAAGAATTATGGTATAGGAAATCTATACAGGGTGTCTCTGGAGAAGTATGCAAAGTATTTATAATGCACATGTATCCTGGACTATTACTTAAAAATGTTTGTTTGTATTTTCCAAGATGGATTCCACATAAAATTGTACTCATTTTTTCAGCAAATATATATTTAAATAACAAAAATTAATAAATAAAAATCAGATTAAAAAAAAAAAAAAAAAAAGTTATATTTTCTTATTTTCTTGTTAACAGGATAAAAATATGGTTAATTCACGTACCGTACAAGTGTTATCAAGTACATTTATCTAGATATTTAGGTACTTTTACATTATTATTATGATTTATTATTATTATTATTATTATTATTATTATTATTATTATTATTATTATTATGGAATCCTTTAACTACTACTTAAATAATTTGTATTCTTCACTCATGCTCACCAGTTCTGCATTTATCTTAAATAAAAAAATACAGAAAAACAGTAATATTGTAAAATATTAATACAATTTAAAATAACTGTTCTATTTTAATATATTGTAAAATGTAATTTATCTCTGTGATGCAAAACTGAATTTTCAGCATCATTACTCTAGTCTTCAGTGTCACATGATCCTTCAGAGATCATTGTAATATACTGATTTGGTGCTAAAGAAACATTTATGATTATCAAAGTTGATTTTTCTTTTTTTTTTTTTTTGGAAACCATGATACATTTTTAGGATTTTAAGAACTGCATTTATTTGAAATACAATTATTTTGTAACATTATGTATATCTTTACTGTTAGTGTATCCTTGCTTAGTAAAAGTATTCAAGGGATAGTTCACCCAAAAATAAAAATTATCTCATAATTTATTCACCCTCAAGTCATCCCAGGTGTATATGACATTCTTCTTTCAGACGGATACAATCAGAGTTATATTCAAAAATGTCCTGGCTCTTCCAAGCTTTATAATGGCAGTGAATGGCAGCCCAAAATTTGAAGAGCAATAAAGTGCATCCATCCATTATAAAAGTAATCCACACGGCTCCAGGGGTTAATAAAGGCCTTCTGAAGCGAATCGATGGGTTTGTGTAAGAAAAATATCCATATTTAAAACTTTATAAAATTCAGTATTCAACTTACGCAGAAAGTTCCAGTTCATCGTCGTTCCAGTTACGCTTTGTTGAATACGGAAGGCGGTCCGCCGGGAAGCAGGTATTTTACTTTACAACGTGTTAAATATGGATATTTTTTCTTACAAAAACCCATCAAATCGCTTCAGAAGGCCTTTATTA
Source organism: Paracanthobrama guichenoti (assembly GCA_018749465.1). Lineage (NCBI taxonomy): Eukaryota > Metazoa > Chordata > Actinopteri > Cypriniformes > Gobionidae > Paracanthobrama > Paracanthobrama guichenoti. Next base: position 18,674,039 of record CM031953.1, read on the forward strand.
ACCATTTATTAATTACTTTTATAATGGATGGATGGACTTTTTTGCTCTTCAAATTTTGGGCTGCCATTCACTGCCATTATAAAGCTTGGAAGAGCCAGGACATTTTTAATATAACTCAGATTGTATCCGTCTGAAAGAAGAATGTCATATACACCTAGGATGGCTTGAGGGAGAGTACATCATGGGGTAATTTTCATTTTGAGGTGAACTATCCCTTTAATTTCTTTAAAGAAAAAAAACCCTCTTATACTGACCTCAGATTTTTGACAGTAGTGTAAGTGATTGATCTGCATGACTGTCAGATGAGGCAAACAAAGGTTTTACCACACTGAACATCTCTATCGTTAAAAATGAGAGCCTGGCAAATGGTACGAAGCACAGAATATGGCTGCCCATCTGTCAGCAATCACTGAGATCTTGCTTTGTGCCAGTTTTTTTGCATGCGGAACATCTTATTTTACTGTAGACATGAACCTCTTGTTCAGCAGTTTGTCTTTACTGCCACAGGATTTTATAAATAATGCACATAGACTACAAGCATGTCAGAACCGGAGGGATAAAGATGGGCCTTGGGTTCACATATTTACCACAGATGGGATGTAGGCAAAGTCTGATTGATTGATTGATTGATTGATTGTGATTTACGTCACCATGGCAACAAACAGATTGTCACTATTCAACATGTTATTGATCAGCTTTGGTCGTTCCTCTGATATTAGTGGAAAAATGAATGGCATTGATTTACAGATTTTATGAATATGTATCTTTTTTCCTCCCATGGTAAATGTATTCTGAAAATAAAGGTCTTTTAATGATTTTGTTTCTCTACTATTCTCGTCTAAAGAATGTTTTTAACAAAGACAGACAAGCAGAAAAGCATCATGCTAACAAGTGTTTACTCAGATGCAGGATTCCTCCCGTATTGTTTTCATAAACACTCACATTAATGTGGCCCTGACCTGCCCAGCGAGATAAGCCTGGGTAGAAGCCAGCTTTGCAGTGTAATTTATGACCCTGAGTCAAGCCAGATTAGTCCTGATTGGATCGTCTGTGCCATATGTGACCTACAATCTGTACTATGGTCGTATTGGCAGGCTGAAGGGGTCAGCAAACTCCATGGGCAAAGGTTGTCATGGGAACGACCCCTGGATCATTCAGTCTGCTGTTTCGCTGCCCCCGCTCATCTTGAAGCAGAATGATCCAGATTCTTGTATGTCAGTCTTCTATTCTTCTGCTCTATTTCCCAACTCTGCCGCACCGCACAAAGTAATACACACACACACACACACACACACACACACACACACACACACACACACACACACACACACACACACACACACACACACACACACACACACACACACACACACACACACAGTGGCTTATACACACATACATACACACACACACACACACCCATAAAGTATATATAAACACAAACAAATTAATTGTTACTGTTAATTGGCAAATGATTTAGTTTTGTTTGTGTAAAGCTCTTATAGCCTGAAGAAATCAATTTTTACAATTTATAAAGGATGCTGATTTATTAATTGCATTAAGATTTGTATTTTATTTTATTATGACTTTAATAGTAAAAAATGGTTTTAATAGTTGCATTTTTTTAGCACTTTATTCGCACAATGAACAATTCCTGCCAAAACATGAGGAACATCAAAGGACAGGAAAAAATACAAGATTTTATATATATATATTACAGAAAAATTAAATAAAAGCAGATAAATCCTGTAAGAGAATTTTATATTTTCTATAGTACAATCCAGCAAGTATTCTTTTGGAAATTTTTATTATTAAAGTTACTCACAGATATTTTGATTTTTAGAAATCATGTTATGGATCAAAACCATGTTGCTAATTATAAATTTAAGTTTATTTTCCCATAAGTTTCAAATATGTTGTAATTAATTGTGCATTTCCTATTATTATTAAGCACAAATCAATGTTAAATTTTTTTCTAAAATGGAGTAATTTTAATAATAAAAACTATTATAAAGTATGGCAGCTGGGGTGAAGGGTAATTGCACCCAGGAGTAAAACCAGGAGTAATTCATGGGCACCACCTAAACACCTTGAAATTATTCTGAAAAATCAATTGCTGAGGTTTTAAAATGGCTGATCTCTGGCCTGGCCATAACACTGTCATCCCCATCCATTAATAAAACATCCTCTGAGAGCTCCCTTGCACAATGTTCTTTATAGTCACTGTGGTACTGAGGAGCCCAGTAAGAAATGGGTGCACCAAGCCGCCCTCAGACCACGAAACGGTGATTAAAAATGAGAGTGTTCCGAGTGTTCCACGGGCCTGATGGTAAATCGGGAAAATATCTTCCAGATGTAGTGCAGTAATAATCGGCTGAAGAAGAACAACACCGAATGAATAGTTACTGAATTTGCAGAGAGTTAGTGTACTGAGAGTTAAGAATCTGTTTGCAAGGGGTGAGCTCTTTGCATTAGCAAATTACACCACTGAGACAGTCAGAATACTGATCAGACAAATTGTGTATCTGCTAAATGTAATTAAGGATTAAACACGTTTTCAAGAAACACTTTTTATGTATATAGGCAGATGTTAAGGGTTGCACATCATGGGCTGTTGGTTTCAGGCATGGTGAGTTTATGGAAATGTACTGGAAATGAATGGTTTGACTGACACACGGAGAGTTTAATCTTTTAGTTCACTGAGCTGATGTTCAGTACTTGCGGATTTTTACTTTGCGAGGTGGAGATTATGTCAGAAATGGCAAATGCAGTTAGGTTGGGTGGGTTACTGCATCCCAGTACACTTAAAAAAATCCACAATCACAGAGGAAAATCCTATTAGCCAACGAATCCTGCAGTTCCATCTGGTGCTAGGTGTGTGGACAGAATAATATATATAGGGAAAAAATAGTAAAAATCAGCAAATTGAGATTAATACTAAACAATGTATGTATGTTAATTTGCTTACCTTGAGAAAGACCCATAGGTAAAACATTGCACTTGTATAATAATAATCATTACAATAATAGTTGTTATAATAATTGTTATCATTTCTTTATTTATGTATTTTAATTTGTCTATCTAGCCTGGTAAAGACCTAAAAATAAAAACACTCAAGTAACTTTGGAACATTAAAGAGGCTATATGTAGAATTTAGAAACCCTTGTTATTAGCGACACTGGTGGTCGTTAAGTGAACTGCAGCCAGCAACAATTTGCACATGTAACATACTAGAGACTGAACGTGATTCAATGCCCTGATTTTTACACTTCAATCTTTTTCATTCTTCGTTTAGAAGTAAAAAAAAAAAACTATTTTGGAAATACCTTTGCAGCGATATAACAAACATCCTGGCTCCACCCATGCAAATATGTATGTAAATATGTGCTGCATGCCTTATGTGTAAGTTGAATACAGAAGGCGGTCTGGAGGAAGCTAGATATTTTACTTTATAAGTTTTAAGTTTTAAATGTTTTACATATTTAAGTTTTAAATATGGATATTTTTCTTACACAAACCCATCGATTTGCTTCAGAAGGCCTTTATTAACCCCCGGAGCCATGTGGATTACTTTTTATAATGGATGGATACACTTTGGGCTTCAAATTTTGGGCTGCCATTCACTGCCATTATAAAGCTTGGAAGCGCCAGGACATTTTTGAATATAACTCTGATTGTATTCGTCTGAAAGAAGAATGTCATATACATCTGGGATGGCTTGAGGGTGAGTAAATCATGGGGTAATTTTCATTTTTGGATGAACTATCCCTTTAAGAAAGCATCTGATCATAGTAATGTGGATTTGTTTGCACAAGCACTACAATTCCCCGGCAGCATGTTGACAGATGAGGTAATTAAAATGACACTGTTGTGATAGTTTGATTATAAAGTAGGCCTATATTTGAGACTATAGACTATATAGGTTCTCATCTGGCTATGTGAGACTAGACTAGAATCCCCTTTCTTTGCATGACAGATTGACTGAAAGTACAGAATAGAAAGTATGGCATTATCCTGAACATTGTATAAGCATTCGTTTCATGTGCCATTGAACAGAAGAAAGGCTCTCGGGAGTGCACATAAACGTCACATCCTTTTGATTTTCCCGGCAAAAGCATCCTGAGTCCTTCACATAAAAATCAGTCTACAGGCTTTCATAGACAGCCTAGTCGGGGAAGGTCTCGTTTTTTAAGTTTTGTTACAAGCTGTTCACACATTGGCAGTAAAAATGCTATTATATGCAAATTCTTTCATATAGACTCTTTAATGTCAGTGTGTGGATGTTTTTTTTTTTTTATCCTAAGTTTGCTGCACTGTGTCTTGCACCTGTACCTAAATCGGCCCACTTTTCCCATAATATCTCAGACAAAAAACAAAAACAAGGCCACTTGGGCTACAATTTAACAAGAATGCTGCAACCTTTTGATGCTTTTAAAGAACAATATGATAAATGTTGATTAATTTTTTTTTGTCTGGTCATGATGAAAGATTGTTGAGAATGAGAGTTAATGGGAATTATCTGTGTAATTTTTCCAATCTTTTGGCTTTTAACAAAACAGTCTGCAGCAAATGTATATACGGAGCTTTAAGCATCCTCCACAAAATCAACATATGCTTTAGCTTTTCACAGAAACAAATGCACATGTTTTGTCTAGAATTACATACGGAATTTGACATGCGCACACAGGTGCTCATGAGAAAATCCCCTTCTTGGGATTATATTTTTTGGCTACAAGAAATCTGACAGGACGCACAGGAGCTTTGCAAGGGAATTCTGGCTAATCTGCATTTGGAAAGTGAACAAAGCTGTGGACAGGGAGCTTGTGTTTCATGCCGTTAATGAAAGCCACTCTTCTTTAGGGCTGCATACGTCCACCTGAGGAACATTACAGGAGGTCTGGCTCTAAAGTCACCCCTACCCCCCTTCAAAGTACTTCAGTGTGGCTGCTGAAGCAATCATCGCTTTATATGAAGAGAGCTCTATCAATTAGGATAAGGCTTATTTGGGGTTCATGTGGCCCAGACCATAGGACATATGATTGACGACAAAAGTTGAAAGATGCACTTTGCTTTTTCTACGACCGTCGTTTGAATCATTTCAGCAGAGGCTGTGTTTTTCCCGTAACATACATGGATTTATTTTGGTGATAAAACCCATGTCCTGGATTGCAGTGGCTGATTTGTGAGTTTTAGGTCTCCGGGACTGTTTAACACGGGCTTGTCTCCCACATAAATGGATAAAGATGCAATGCTACAGGGTGACACACTGACTGAGCACTTCAACAAAGCGTTCTTGTGACGAAACAACCCAAAAGTGAGGTAATGCGGTATGAGAAATGGCTAAAACTACTTTATAAGGATGACTTTCCTCCAATTTAAAGCTCTGATCACACACAAATAGATTTACTGCATTTTTCCTCTGTCTTTTATAGGAACACGGATCACATAAGTTACACTTTAGATGGTAATAATCCTTCATAAGTTAATTAAAGAGGCACAGGACTTTTGGCCTTTTGATTAAATCCACACAGCCTAATTGAGGTTAAATTCACATTTTGGCAGCGATTCACTGAAACACTAATAGGATGACTTAAGTGAATAGGATAAGCAGTAACTAAACCTGACCACAGAGCTGGCGTTGTATATCAATGGATTTGATTATTGTGCTCACTTTGAAGAATAGAATTCATTAACTTTCAAATTCGCACATATTCAACCTTTATCACTAGAAAGGCTCATTTATCACCGTAAAAAAAGAAAAGAAAAAAAGAAACCCCAAGTGGAATACCATCCTCGAGTCAAGCCCAAGTTTAATTTTAAGCCTTGAATGTGAAGTGCCGTTATAAAAGCCTTATCTTTTCTCTCTGACCTGTGAGGCGGTGTCCCTTGAGGGTTAATTCACATCTGAAGAGTCTTCTCAGTTTATAGAGCAGCCAGGATCTGACACAAAGGTCAGAGCTCAAGCACACATACTTAACAGATAGCAGAGCACTTTAAAGTCTACCTTCATTAAGTTCTGCAGACTGCCATGCCAATAACAAAATACTGATAAGGGTGACTTGAACACAGTCTAAATGGATGTTTAATGGGGAAAAATTGATTTTGAAGAGTAACATGCTTGGGTTTTTGTGTAGCTTATGTAGTTACTCTCATGGGTTTATTTGTGATTTATGAGATACTTTAGACGCATTGTTTTCATGAATTGATTTTTTCTCAAATGCATTTTTTCTCAAATGCAGTTTGAATAGACACCAATGTAATGTAGTATAGCCCAAAGTTCAAGCATCTATACTTTAAGTCTACAGAAAATTATTTTTTACACTTGCATGTTTCAAAAACTAGAAGGCACAAATGAGAGTGAAGAGAAAAGTACAACTCCCTGCCTCTAGGTGGCACTGTTGAAGCAATTTGGTACTTTATTTGTTCAGTAGAGTCAATAGAAGTTAAACATCGCATATGTAATCAGATACTGTGCGATGTGTTGAACTTTTAGGCCTAACCTTCAGCATCATTTTATTTAGTTATTTATATTGAGATATGTAATTAGCAAAAATATATGACAAAATAAGAAAAACTGATTGAACTTGGTTTGGAAGCATTTATAAGTTTTGCTTAGTGTTATTTAGATTATTATATATTGTGTATATATTATGTTTATATATTGATCATGTTTTACAGTTAAAAAAAAAAAAATGACAATGAAATGTATGTGATACGCTTATTGATCAAGTTTCCAATTTTGCAAAGCAAAACAAAAGTTGAATTTAAATATATGCTAGTGTGCAAGTTTTGGTACTAGCTCCAACATTTATTTCTAAATGTATAAATTATAGTATCCCTTCAAAATGAAATCCATATGTTGAACTTTCAAACCGCTCTTATCCAAAACTGTGTGCGTTCCTATATTTATTCATTTTATTTTATTTTTTAAATGTTTTTGCATAAAAAAATAAAATAAAAAAATAACAAGAGAGTGCAGAGCCAACACAAAAATCAGTTTGGTGCACATTATGCAGTTAAAGATATTTATTCATGACACAGTCCAGAAACTCAAAGCTGAATCTATATAGATAATTTTTTTTAATGCAAAATCAATCCTTGATTTTAATGTTATAATGTGAAGGTTTTGGTTTAGGCTAAATGACTCCACCAGAAACTTTTCACGCACACAGTAGTTTTCCCTTTGATGTACTGTGATATTAGAGAATGGTATCAATTCACAATACACATTCTTTTTCAAACGGGAAATGATAAAAATAATTTAAACCATTTATTACTTGATATTCCAGCAGACATAAGTCAAAGTATTAAAGTCCAGTCTCCCATGGTTAGTCTAGTTTTATATCCTTTGATATTTCTCCTCAGACTGGCTGGTATTTTCAAGTAAAATACTGCCAGTTCTTTATATTACAATAACAGCTTTGTTCCATGAGAGCATAGACTAACAAAACACAGATTCCAAATTCAATAACAGGGAATAGAATAACTTAATCCCGTCATTGCCCGCAAGTCTCGGGTTATTTAGACAGACACCTTATAGGTCTATATCTGCGTTCTGATATATTGTGATCCTCTAAGTCGGCCGTGATTTACTTGGTCAAATTCGGTGACCTCGCAGGGAATGGTAAAAGCGGTCTCAGCTGCCATTAATCTGAGGTCCGTGCCCCATACCCTGCTACCGTCGCTCATGACAACTCATTTTATTCCATCTGTGTAGAGAATCAGCTTGTGGGCTTCTCCGAACTTTACCTTCTGCCTGTGTCCACCTCCGCCCGTGGGCCAGTGCCTCATTTTTTGGTTATTATGCTATAGCATTATTTGGATTACACTACCAGCTGCTGAGACAGGAAATCAGTCGTATATTGCTTCAAGGAGTATTTCAAAATTCTGTTTGTGGCTTGGCACACAATGGCACATAAATTCAGCTGTCGCTTCTTACAAACTACAACTGACAGGTCAAAAAGCTTATCCATTAACAATCTGTTTGAGGGATTTCATTCTGTCCTATATTTTTTCTTTCTCTCTGGCTGTCTGAGATGTAAAGTTTTAGATTTTTAACAATAGTACCACTGTCGCCAGCGACTGTCATTTATTAATGCACCAATAAAACTACTTGGTGGAAATGTATAGAGTTGCTTTAAAATAAGCGGAGGCGATTAATCAAAGGCCAGATACTTTCTTTAGCGTAAACCCACTCATGAAATAGATTTGAACAACAAAAAGAAAAAAATTCTGCACAGAAAAGATCAATATACCAAAACACCAGTGGGCAATGGATTTTACTGTTACACTTCTAACCCACAGAGATTTGTTATTTCAATTATTTATCTGAAAACTATATTTGTAGGAAATAATAGAAAATATTTGCTTGATGACCATTTAGTATGACATTTTTTCTCTCTCTCAAGCATTTGTCAAATACATTTAACCAAAATTACCAGCTCTTGCCAATAGTAAATATTCAGTACAACCCGCATTGTACCTATGGTGACCTTTTTTTTTGGTGGAACTTTATTGAACAGAATCCTCGAACGACTTTGTAAAGCTGGACATTCTGTATAGAGATTTGCAGATGTGTAGTACACAACCAGCTGGGATCAGGTAACTCTAGGTCCAGACTTTCGAGAGATTTTCAAGCAAGAGTCAACTGAGCTGTAGGCAAGAATAAAAAAAAGCCTCACATACGAGAGAGCACAGGTCTTTCTTTCTTTATTTCTTTCTTCACAAAGTCTGCTACTTTTATATTATTAAATTGCAAAAGTTTAATTTATTAGCGAGTAGCAGAAAAGAATGAGCAGGTGCATAATTTATACACCATGATCCTGTTATAGTCACATAACAAATATAACCTCCATCTCTTGCCAAGACACTTTTCACTGGAATAAGTGATTGGAAAATAACGTGATTCATTCATCACAAGGTTTCAAGGTTCGTTTTTTTTTTTAATCACCCGGGAGCTGAAAGGAAATGATGGTGATAATTTGAATTCATGCTAAAAATGTCTTATTTTAACAATAGAGCAAGGCTTCTACAATGTCTCAAAGATTTGTTTTTATCATCGTCTGTGGGACAAATTAATGTATCTTTTTATTATATTGTGGTGCATAAACTAGCTTACAAAATATTTGCCTTTCTGTTGTGTTTTTTGCAGTTTATTCTGGCTAACCTTTTTACACTGCACTTAAGTTGTTTTAAGCACCTACACAAACGTATTGAAAATATTGTTAGTCCTTGGACACACACATTGTTAAAATTGCAAATGAGGCCTAGTGAGTTTGTCACAGCTGCCAGACACATTGTATCTCATTCCGCTCTCATTGATTTAGCTTCAGTGTGTACACATACAACATCTGTGTCTCTAAAACTAAGTTACAATTGTCCACGATGCATGTACAAAATGTTATTGTGAAAAATTTAAATTAAAAGTGCATTTTACTTTTATATATATTTGTACATCTTAAGTAATGTAATAAAGTAGGCTATATGCTTCACAATAAGCATATATCTATGTTTATACGCTTTCTGATATTTATGTGTCCCCTCGTTTCACAGTAATTTTAAAAAGCCGTCTTACCTTTACTTTTTTATGAAGAATGTGGGGAGAAAAAAACAACAACAAAAAACACGAAGGCGACAGACTATTCCATTACCTTTAGTGCACCTATAACAAACATATTTCGAGTAATCTTCATACATAATCTGAATCTGTTTAAAATTCACACATCCCTGTAATCCCAATTGTCACAAATTTTCTACCGAGCATCCGCTGATAAAGCTGAATAGTTACGCTCTTGCCTTGATTGACAGGTGGGACAGAAGAAATGAGCGCTTTCGGGTTGGATGACTTCACGCTTTTGTAGTCTAGCCGATGGGAATCCGCTCGGTTCAAATCTTATCAATGAAATAATCTTTAGTAAGGATATTTCGTATTCATAAAGCGACGTTTCTTATGCACATTCATCCTCTGGCCGATCTGACGCGGTGCTTCTAACCACCGTCCCCCCTCGTCTGACTCATTTGGACTCGTCCATACTCGCTTTGGATTTTAGTTGTGTGTTTATGGCATCGTATTCATTCAACGGAAGGTGAAAGTCTGCCGGTCTGCGCCAGCGTCTGATATCAATGGCTTTCAGGGCACAATTTATTTGAATGTCTGGACTTTATATAATTTCACCCCCAAGAAACCAATGATGGATATCCTATGGATTTTATGGACACTACCATCGGTCCTGGCTGTTGAAGGTAAGCTGTTTCTCCCCGTGTTTTGCGAGTCCAGCATCTTGCCGACAGACTGAGAGTTTACGGTCACGGCACGTTAGTTTTGAATGCCATGCAAGAAATAAGATACGAAAGCATTTTTTCGCTAATTAAAGAATGTGGAATAATACCGGGACAAATGTGTCATTTTTTAACGATTGCATTCCCCCTGACAAGAACGTATTCCTTTGATAGGCTTGTCCTGTCAGGCGAACTATATAGTAAAAAAAAACATCACAGGTGTCTTAGAAACACATGTATTTGGCCAGCATCAGAATGAGTTTGAGAAGTAATATATTTATCATCTTTTCATGAGCATTAAACCGGTTATTTTCATCCACGCGCGGATACGTGTGCATGCGCGAGCCATGCACGAGATTCGCGTCCCTTATTTGTGCAATCATTACAGAGGTGAAATATTAAACCCAAACCACTTCTATATGTATATTAGCCTTATTAATTTTTCCTTATTAATATTTATTTCCCCTGTAACGCATTCGCGTGTTGTTTTTCGCTTGTGTTCAGCGGGTATTCAGAGCTGAAATGGTGATGCTGGACTCAGCATGTTGGACAATGAAACCGGTTTCCAGTGAGCATACATTTACAAAACAACCAAATACAGTCCTTTATTCTCACATACTGACCACACATTCAATCCCAGGCGGTTTGAAGTGTCTGTGTCCACTGAATTATACTCAATGAATTTTAAGTAGGCACTGCTGGTATTGCAGGAACCTCTTGTGGCTTTAGTTCTCAAGTTTAATGATACTTGAGTTTATTGTCATGTAATGGATTAATATAGGCATACTCGATTATGTACTTTTAGGTTGAAGATTTTAAAAGGAGGGATTTTTTTTTTTTTTTTTAATCAAGTATTTTAGTATGCTCAAAACACAGTAAGGATAACAACAGCGGTATAGTTAAAAAAATTAAATATGCATAATAAAATGAACACATTTGCATACTCAGGCACAGCTCGATTTTAATTAGAGTTCATTCAACAGAACTGCACAACTGCCCTTTTTCTGTTGCTGATACATTTTCATGGAGCAGTAAACAATAAGTGCTTAAACAATATAACTTTTTTAATTCATGTTGTACTGGGATTTCAATTTCAGATAGTTCGGACCATTTATTATTATACCAAACATGTCACTTGAACAAAGGGGCTAATATTTTGAGGGTATTTTTTTTTTTTCCAATACACTTTCCTAAAATGTTTTTTTTTCTTTCCTAGGGTCAATTTAATTTAAATTGAAATGTGTGCACACATTTAATATAATCTAATGTGTACAGTAGATAATTATAATTTTTTTATTTATTTTTTTAAATGCAAGAAAGCCTGTTTAATAAAGGAATTACAATTATTTTTCTGATCATTTTTTAGAGGCCTCATGGTCTTCAAATGTTTTTTGACCTTTTTCTTTTTAATAATGTATATGTTGCTTTTAGTATCATCTTTGCTGTTCAGAAAAGTTTAAATCAATCTATGATTCCAACATTGCTTCCTAGAGATTCTAACTTTTGTGTTGATTGGATTGTGGCTGTGCACACACACACACACACACACACACACACACACACACACACACACACACACACACACACACACACACACACACACACACACACAATATTAATCTTAATGTTTTGAAATGTTTATTTCAATAATTATTTTTTATGTGTATATTTTTTCTCCTAATCAACTTTTTTTTTTTTTTTTGTGGATTGCTTAATCACAAACCTTGGGAGTGATTGGTCGTTTCGCATTTTTCTCTGTCTATCACCCTAGTTTTTCAGCCAATGGTGTTAAAGCGTGGCGCTTGCGCATTAAAAAAAATAGAGAGTTGAAAAAGAGGTCAACGCTGCCTCGACCTTAAAAACAAAGTGATGGTAGGCGAGGAGATGGGTTGCTGAGATTTGACGTCATATTAAAGCCTTATACAACATGTTTATCCTCCTCGCTAACTGTACATTATCTCGAGGAATTTTTGATTTTTATTTCAGTTGTGATGTGGCAACTGAAATGGTTTTTGTTGTGAGGATGGTATAGTTCTGTTGTATTTAATTTGTGTGTACTTGTCTTTGTGAAATATTATTAGTATAATTGAATTAGGTTTGTGTGGTGACCCTCGGGATATAAGATTCGGTTTCTCCGGAGTCCGAGACTTTTTTAGTGTAAGAATAAAGTACTTCAAATGCTTTTTTATGCCCACATAGGATTTGCATATGTGAATTTAGACAGATTTTTTTCCCTGTAGGTGACCATAAAATATGGTTCTGCTTTTCATTGTGTTGTTATTTTAAAATAATGCTGGCAGTCTAAGGGACTGAGTTTTTCCTCAGTGACAAGTTTTTGAATATGTCACCCTGTATTATGCAGCGTAGTATTAGTCCCTGTTTCTGTGCGTCTTCAGCGATTAGGTACATTTTTTAAATTTGTCTTCTATTTCAAAGTTGTCTGATTTTGCGTTTCCTTTTTTCTTTTCAGCTGTTCCGCTTTGCGTCTCAGTTGGTTCACAGTGTAATCACACAGTATTCCGTATCATATTTTTCATTTAGAAAATAGAATTTTACTAGATCTACTGGATTTGCATTATGCGATTACATATCACAATTACATGTTTCATGGTTTTAAAAGGTTATTAAGCAGGATATTCCATGGATGAGGCCACAGCCGAGCTGCATTTTGTTTTTATCACGTCAGAGTTTGCATCTATTGTAAGTAGGACACCAGTCCTTCAGAAGATTCCTCTCAATTTCAATATTCCCAGCATGCATTCTATTTTGCTGTCATAATGTCATGATACATTGTGAATTCTTTCTCATCTTGAGACATCCCATAAGCAGCTGCGTCTGTTCCCATACTGTATACAAATATCTGAACGCTGATTATATATTGATGTGCTTGTCTACATAATGGACGTTTGTCTTTAGGGTAAAGGGTAAAAATAGCATGTGCAGCTGGTTTTAAAGTAGTACCACAATACTATTTTCATGACTTGTTTTATCAGAATATTTTCCATATTTTTTTCAGTTCTGCTTTGTGTACTTTTTGCTTCCAAGAAATACATAGTGGTATAAGCTTGAAGAGGTGATTATTTTGAATTATAACATCAGTTGTTTCATCCAAGAATGTATTGGTCAGCTATCAAAATATTACATTTGATTTGATACAAAGTTATATAAATACTACAAAATTTTGCTTAGCATTTTGTACAAGTGGAAAGTTTGTTTCAGCTAAGCTTTTCACAATCTATTTCCATAACACTCTTAAACAACAGAGAGAGGGGATAATTAAAGCTATTGTTTGTTAACATAGCCATTTTAGCCCTCATATCAACACTTCCACTTTGAAATGCCTGCCAAGTTTGAATAATCTGCTTTCAAATGTAAATGTGTCCTGTCCGTTTCCAACTATACGCCGAGTGTGGGCCACTGCAGCATACGCAGACATTTATAGTTTTTCGGGAAGGTAACAAAAAGCAGAGTGTGGGGTAGAGAGGTGGCGATAGGGGTTCAGAAGCGGGATTAGATAAAGGTAAAGTGAGCGGCTGCTCGCAATCCTGTGTTTTCTCGGTCCGCTGAATGAGCAGATGCAGGGAGCTCGTCTGCACGCCAGCCTCCACAGTGGCGTTCACAAAGAATCCGCCTCCATTCAGCGCCTAATCCATGCTACCCAGTGCCTGGCTATTGTCACTTTGCATGCAAAATTTCAATTAGTGCTGGTACCAGTTGTTTCTCTAGTGAGACGAGTGTCACATTTCGAGGGAACGGCCGAGGGCTACCTTAACCATGCAGAAACTCTGGAACAGCAGAGAGACTTTTTTTTTGTGTGTGTAGAAATACAGCCGCTTTCAGCACAGCATGCTATCTTTGACAGTGTCGGTCTGGGAAGTTTTTGTTTCACGAGTGTGTCAGTTCTGCACTTGCTGTGTATTATAAGCAGGTTCTTGTGTTCATGGCTGTGTACTCAGCAATTTAAGGAATTCATATTCTGTCAACAATCACCATATCAAGGAAGTTTACTTTTGTTTAAGCGAGGCAATCTTTTAAACGAAACACACCAGTCAGAGTTAACTCATCTTGCTGTGTAATTATGACTGGGCAGTTTAGCAGATATTAAAATGTTTTTTGTGATAACTGCCAACCTTTATGCCAAACCTATGCCAAATTATTAATAACTAAAATTATGCTCATTACTCATTACAGCATTTGACCATGTCCGTGTGATCCACAAGCACTGGATCTCACACTATCTGTAATTATTTGACTGTAATATAGGGTTTCTTTGGTCAGGTCCAGGCAGTTTCCTCCAAGTGCTTTGAGAGTGACTGAAGGGAGTATAAAGGGAGTTTCCAGTGAGCATCAGAGGCACTCTCTACCACATTCCCTCTCCTCTGGATCAGTCCGAAGAGTGATGTCACTCTATATCCAAAAAGAGGCTCACACACCCCCAGTGGAAGCTCATCTCCCTTCAAAGCTCAGACTGGGTCTTGCATCAATGTCTGCATTTACAATGAAATGTTAATGATCCAATATTTGTTTTTTTTTTATTTTCTTCCATAATACACTACCATCTTGGTACAATCATAATTAGTGAAGACTACTGCCAAAGAAGCTTACTAATGTTTTACATTTTTGCAGCAATACCATACAAGGACAATTTTGGGTTCCCCAAATAATTTTTCAGTAAACAGTACTTTGGTAAAACAGTGAATAGGTTCTTTTATTTATTTATATTTATATATAATAGTGCTGTCAAAATAGCGTTAACACACGCAATTCATTTTTTCAGTTTAAAGCATTAAAAATATTTATTGCAATTAACGCAACATCCGTTTTTTTCTATCATCTTTGGGTTAGCAATACATTTATATGATCAGGCTCTTATTCATGCATATGCTTTTATACCATTTACGCGCAACAAGACAAAAGAGAAAGCGCTGTCTGTGAATGTCCTGGGTGTGTCTCAGTCAGCTCCCTAGCTTCCTGGGGTGTGAATTAGTATATCGTAGGGGTGTAATGGTACACAAAACTGACGGTTCGGTATGTACCTTGGTTTTTGAAGTCAGGGTTCAGTACGGGTTCGGTACAGCAGGAAGAGAAAACTAAATATAAAATAGATTTTTATGTATTTTTATTAAACAGTAGTTTACTGAACAAATTGTGTCTGTCCTTAATTTAATTAAATTATAACTAAAAGTTTCTTAGAGATAATGCTGTAAACTATATAGGGAGCCCTTACTTATACATTACTATAATATTAAAGTTTAACAACAGAGCCCAAACTATTAGCCTAAATTCAGTTATTTATTTTTAGATATAATAATCAACACTCAAATAACACATTGTATGCAAACAAGTAAACTTCACTTAAGGCAGTTTTTGCACTAACTTCTAAAACTAATTATAAAATGATGTTTTTACTCCAGTTCGTTGTTGAAATCATTTATAGCCTACACAGTGACTGTCATTTTCATGACATATTAATTTAAACATATATTAAATAATCAAGACATCACTAACAGGTTAAGTAGAATATAATGTATATATAGGCTAATATAGTGCATATATTTAGTTAAAGAGTTTGTTTCTCTAGTGAACTAACAGCTGTGGACACTGAATGACTGCCTGAGGTAAATGTAATGCTACGTGACATTTGTTTTAGCTGTTTTATTGACGTCTTTCCACCGATGAAACACTGATTGAGCGATTACACAACATATGATATGTTTCAGTAAGTTGTAAGGTATCCTCAACACACCTTCAGCTGTTGATTCATGTTTATTCTTTAGGAAGAGATGATCGCGTTCACTCGCACGTGCCGCGCTGCCTCTAGAATTGACATGCCTATACAGTGATCTTTCACGTCACAATAAAGAGCGTCAAAATGGCATTTATTGTTTGAATTTCGTGATAACATGGACAGAATACTTAATATGTTAATGTGGGAACTCGGATTGAAGTGTGTTCCGCACGTAAAACAAGCCGACTGTTAACTGTTAGAGATTGCATTCGTACCATTCAGTACACATGTGTACCGTACCGGAAGCCCTGTACCGGAACGGTTTGGTACGAATACGTGTACCGTTACACCCCTAGTATATCATGTACATTAATGTGGCCGACTCCCTGATTAGTGCCCTGACTACTGAACTAGGGAGCTGATTGAGATGCAGTGACACACACATGATGCACAGAAAGACATGTGCCAGAATCAAGTTCACTTTTGCGTTTGAACAAACAATAACACACAGAATTATGCCAAAATGCCCATTTTTGCCCACAGTATTCTCATAAGAGCAGTCTTAAATTAGTTAAATAACATCTTAAATGAACTTAAAGAGTTGTGAGAAAATGAGATGCGCGTGACAGTGCGTCAGATCCGCATCATGTTCGGCAGAAACAAGTTGCTGTGATGTCTGTCATTAATAATGTTAATCAAAGAACATATGTAACTGAGAAAATTGTAGCTTTTAAAAAGGAATTAATCTATATTTTATTTATTATTCATGCCGCGTAGGCTGTTTGATAACTTTATTCAATTTCGGTATATTGATTATATGAAGACCGCAGGTAAATATGACATTTATTATAATGGTTTATGTGAAGATTGTTTAAAGTTCACTTGAATTAAACGCTGTTATTTTTTAAAGCCTAATAAATGTTTACATTGATGTAGCTTTCAATTATACTGAAATGTTGAATGTCTATCATTAATATTTAAAAAAAAAAAAAAATTCATAAAAGATGCCAAATATTTAAAATATACCGTCTTTAAATTGTTTCTACATTAATTTGGAGAGTAACTGTGAAATTATTACAATATAGAAAAATTATAAATCGCTATTAATCACAGAAAAAAGTGAAATTTTAATCGATTGACAGACAGCACTTATCTATATATATATATATATATATATATATATATATATATATAGTTTTTATATATGTGTGTGTGTGTGTGTGTGTATATATATATATATATATATATATATATATATATATATATATATATATATATACACTCACCTAAAGGATTATTAGGAACACCTGTTCAATTTCTCATTAATGCAATTATCTAATCAACCAATCACATGGCAGTTGCTTCAATGCATTTAGGGGTGTGGTCCTGGTCAAGACAATCTCCTGAACTCCAAACTGAATGTCAGAATGGGAAAGAAAGGTGATTTAAGCAATTATTTCTAGGGTTTACAAAGAATGGTGTGAAAAGGAAAAAACATCCAGTATGCGTCAGTCCTGTGGGCGAAAATGCCTTGTTGATGCTAGAGGTCAGAGGAGAATGGGCCGACTGATTCAAGCTGATAGAAGAGCAACTTTGACTGAAATAACCACTCGTTACAACCGAGGTATGCAGCAAAGCATTTGTGAAGCCACAACACGCACAACCTTGAGGCTGATGGGCTACAACAGCAGAAGACCCCACCGGGTACCACTCATCTCCACTACAAATAGGAAAAAGAGGCTACAATTTGCACAAGCTCACCAAAATTGGAGAGTTGAAGACTTGAAAAATGTTGCCTGGTCTGATGAGTCTCGATTTCTGTTGAGACATTCAGATGGTAGAGTCAGAATTTGGCATAAACAGAATGAGAACATGGATCCATCATGCCTTGTTACCACTGTGCAGGCTGGTGGTGGTGTAATGGTGTGGGGGATGTTTTCTTGGCACACTTTAGGCCCCTTAGTGCCAATTGGGCATCGTTTAAATGCCACGGCCTACCTGAGCATTGTTTCTGACCATGTCCATCCATTTATGACCACCATGTACCCATTCTCTGATGGCTACTTCCAGCAGGATAATGCACCATGTCACAAAGCTCGAATCATTTCAAATTGGTTTCTTGAACATGACAATGAGTTCACTGTACTAAAATGGCCCCCACAGTCACCAGATCTCAACCCAATAGAGCATCTTTGGGATGTGGTGGAACGAGCTTCGTGCCCTGGATGTGCATCCCACAAATCTCCATCAACTGCAAGATGCTATCCTATCAATATGGGCCAACATTTCTAAAGAATGCTTTCAGCACCTTGTTGAATCAATGCCACATAGAATTAAGGCAGTTCTGAAGGCGAAAGGGGGTCAAACACAGTATTAGTATGGTGTTCCTAATAATCCTTTAGGTGAGTGTATATATATATATATATATATATATATATATATATATATATATATATATATATACACACACACACGTGTGTGTGTGTGTGTATGTTAACTCTGAATGGCCCAAATTGGAAAATGTCTTGTTTTGGTTACATGAATACAGTAACCAGTATGTGTCAAATATAACAAAATGGAGAAAAAAAAATTGGAATTTGGTTGATAGTGTATTTCCCCCCCCCCAACTTTGCACAAGTCGAATGGTTCAGACTTCTGCACAGTACAGCATGACTCAGGATTTGTTTTAAAATGTTAAGAGTTGATTTTGTTTAATGACTTTAATTTGACCGTCCTCTCTGTGCTGGTTGTTTGTTATATATTGTATCTGGCTACTACTGATTTAAAAAATAGTTTTCTCCTTCCTGGCAATTTTAAGTTTTTGCAAATTAACTTTTTTTTTTGTCCCAAACAAACTTTAATTACAATTGTAAGGTGCACAACAACATGAATGCAGCTGCTGACGTTGACAATCAATTAAAATTCTTGTATCTTTTTCATATCATGTTCTGCACATATATTTAGATAATTCTGTGCTTTACACAGGGTCTCAATGCTGAAGGAGCGTATTCTTTACTCATAACAATAACATGGCAGTTTGACCATTACCTGAGCTTCACTGGCTCTAGTATTAGTGTAGCGAGAGGACAAATGAGGGTCTGTATGCTACAGAATACTGTACTACCTACAGCGGATCACTTGGGTATGTGGTTGAAGGTCATGTGGGTTTTTCTTGAAACGGCTAAATGATAGCTGTGTTTTTCTACCTTGAGGTGATAATTGTTTCAATCTGCAGTACAAGACAAGGCTCAGGCTGTTGTTCAGGACAGCGCTAGAGAGACTTTACATAGAACATATTTAAATCATGGCATAATTAGATCATTTAATCCATGTCCGTGCATAGATTAATGCATCCTAATCAATCCATTTAATCATGTCTAAGTGCTTACTGGTGGATCAGAATGGCTCTCTCATTCCCATCGGCCTAGTTTGCGAAAACGTTTATCTTTACTGTAACCAGATGCAGAACAAACTGTCTCCAGCAATTTACTAAGCATTCTGCAAAACACATTGAAAATGAAATATGCAGGCAGTCCTTTACTCCTTAGAGCTGTGAGCAATGCGATTACTCATGCATATGTAAGCTCCCATTGTTCATTCTATGTTTATGTAGCCATAATAATACACCCAGTTAAAAGGTGGTCTTAGGGGATGAACATCCGTCATGCACGTCATACTGCAAGTGATCCTAGACCTCAAACATGCTGTAACATCACCTGGAGTGTGTTGGATGTCACATTTATGATGTTGCAGTATTGATTTTTTGCTCAGTTCATCTATGGACCCCTGAATGTGATTTTTACTGTACATTGAGCTTGTGGCAATGGGTGCAGTTCAGCTAATTAAGTTTCAGTTGGCTGGTTGTCTTAAGGGCCTAATTAAAGGAGCCTAATTGCATAAAACCAACCCTCGCCTTGTGCAAGCAAGGCTACTTATCTACTGTTATTGGACCATTGGTATGTTCGGGAATCCGATAGCTTTTGGATATTTTTAGTATCCACATTTACAATTTTTAATAACATTTGTGATAGTTGTAATCACATGCACTTGATACAGTTTGATACTGAATATATTGGATCAGTGTCACATGCGAATGTAAGTGGCCAATTATAAAATTAAGGTGAGAGAACAAACAAACAAATGAATGAATCATCCTGTCTGCATCTGTGACAAAATGCAAATGATCTTGTCATGCGGTTGGTCATTTCTGAAAGAACAAACACATTTCTCTGTCAATCTTAAAGGAATCTAAAAATGAAAGTTTTGTCAGTTTACCTCATGTTGTTTTAAACCTGCATTAATTTTTTTTTTCTATAAAGTGAAAGTCAATAGGCTTTAGTGTTTTGGATTCTGGGCAGTTGGTCTAAATCTTTTTTGTGTTCTACAGAAGAAAAAGTCATACATGTTCAGAATGACATGAGAGTGAATAAATTATGACATAATTTTTATCCTTGGTTCAACTGTCCTTCTAAGAACAATCCTCCTGAGCTGAAGTTAGTGACAGTTGTGTTTCTTGCAGGAGGTCAGACTTTGTTCGCACACACTATTAAACATCTGCCTTTCATCAAAGCATTCAACAAACACAATTCCTCTGAACTGGTGCAGCGCTGCTCTGTGTCTCCCAGAGTACAGTCTGTCTTTAGAGATAAAGGCAGGCTGATTGCGTCCTCATCTGCATCACAAAGGGAAGCTGCATTCACCTGAACTGCTGTTACCCTGCATGCACACTTGACGTCTCCTGGCATTTCCGCCACCGCATGACATCTGCCAGGCTTTGACTACATACATCCTCTCTCTCAGGCTGGAGGGCTGACGGCTTGACTTATACCGTCTCTTTGGGGATGTGACCCTCGGTCCTGTTATAACTCAGCCTGATGTTATTGCTTTCATCCCTGTCAATGGCAAATGCAGCAATGGTCTCGGACCACTATGACGCTGACTCTCCCATTGCTCAGGGCTGGGTCACAACATGCATTCAACACCAGAAATCTTCCTCTTCCCAGAAGGAGTGGAAGTGTCTCTGTTAGCCACAGGATGTCTTTTTGTTTTTTATTTCCTTTAGACTCACGAATGCTATGATAGATGCCTTGCCATCTTAGTCCTCCAGTAGACTTTACTTGTTGAGAGGCGAATTCCCGCTTTTTTTCGTAATTAAACAAACAGTGAATTCTCTGCATTCCAATCAATCGAGCTGTGGGCACGGGAATAAGCAGCCAACTTGGGTTAATTTTCTTAAGTATAAACATTCATTGATTGCCACCGCATTATTTTTACGTTGATGCCTTTTCCTTCCACGCTAGTGCTGAATTACACTTCTCACTTGGTTGTTTTCCACAAGAATCAGACTGGTTTGGCAGTGCAATGTGAACTGGAACAAACACTGTTTTAGGCTATGTGTCAGCCTTCTCCTTACAGGATTAACACCCGGACTCCATTCCCAGGCCACCTGTGACTTTTTCATGGCTAATCTAAGTTTGCATGCTGGTCCTGCTGGTGACAGAATTATGTTGAAATAATATGTAGGGGGTCCAATTGCCACTTTCCTGCTTCGCTTAATAAAGGACGATTTGAAATTAAATACAGCTATTTGACTTTCCTCCACTTGTGTTTAGAAATTCTCCACTAGTGGATGCCCAGGCTGTTTTTGACAGGCCAAGCTAATCAAAATTACCTGTCGCTGAAAGGCGAAGTGCGCCACAGAGAAAAAGTGTTACCATGGAGCTATTTGTTTGCATATAATTGCATTAGCTTGGCACCAAGGGAATTAGCAGAGATAATTGAGCGATTTGGCCCATAGCTGTGACTTGACTGCACTCAGAACGGGCGGGCGGGGACAGGGTAATACTCTGTTGTATTCCTATTAATTCATAAGTAATTTGAACCTTCAGAAAGTCTATCTGTTGTTCTGACTTGAAGTCGAGATCACAGCATCATATTAGAAGGCATAATTAAATGTTTATGATTTGTTGATAATTCAATTAATTGTGTATAATTGTATGTTTACATTAGTAAGCTTCACGTTGGCCATTAGAATTGAGTAGAATAGAAACAGAATGACTTCAAAGCTGGAATCGAAGGTGGGGAGAATATTTTTTATTGATTTATTTTTTGCCAGGGGTCACGGCAACAGAAGGGTATGTAATGATATGTTGTATTAAGGGTTAAGCAGCTGCAGTCCAATTAGGACTGGCCCATGGTGGAGTTCCTTATTCTCTGAATTGTCTCCGATAAGCACCGCGGGAGGGTTGAGCTTAGCAAGGGACAGCAGGTGGGTGTGATAGTCAATAGAATTAGTGAGGCATTAAGACTTATTTTTTTCTTAATAAATATGTCTAGACATTGAAACCCTCTTTTGGAAGGGCCTCAATTGTCTTATGTACAGTCAAAATGATGCTTGCAGTCCAAGTCCAAGTATCTTTTGTAAATAAAACTCACCACTTGGCTACTAACTTTATTAGGAATGTCATTCAATTTGTCATATGAATTGTTAGAATTAGAACATATACACTTCAGTTCAAAAGTTTGACACGTTAAATTGATCAAAAGTGACAGTATAGACATTTATAATGTTACAAAAGGTTTCTGTTGGTTTCTGTTTTTGTTTGTTTATTCATTAAAGAATCTTGAAAATATTAACTTTTTCAAAATTGATAATAATAAGAAATTCTTTGTTCGCACAAATAAATATTACATTTAATTTATTCTTGTGGTGTCACATAATGACAAACAAATGGCTCCATATATATATATATATATATGTGTGTGTGTGTGTGTGTGTGTGTGTGTTTCATGACCTTAATTTAAGAAATTTCTATGGCCATAGATTTTCTCAGTTCACCCTTTTATTGTGGTTGGGGTGGCAAAAAGATAATTTTGAATCCTCATCAGCATTCATTTATTCAGGGATGTTCACTTGACTTTTCAAGCAAATATGGATAAAAGATTTAGAATGATAAGCAACTCATTATTTGAGCTCAAGCTCATCACTTAGAATGCAACAGCAACTATTGTCAGTAGAAAATGTGATGCCTCAATAATAATAAGAGGTCAGTTTGTGACAAAACAAAATACACAGGCTATTTTTTTTTATTGAAGTGTGTCTCTCCGATAATGTTTTTTCTTTTTAGCCAAGTTACTGGGATATGTGTCCTTTGGGGTTGGTTAAACAATGCCTGGAATCACTGTAGCCATGAAGTAACACTGCTCGCTGAAACAGGAGTGCAATATATTGTATAGCAAAGAGTGATGACTATTTTCCATACCTTCCACCAGCTCTACCTTTTAGATAATAATCATCATGGATCATCCAGGCAGGCAGCTGGAAAATCTATACAGCCTCCCGAGGGAATAAATGTGAAGAGGAGGATGTGACTGAGGTGGTTCTATGAAAATGAATGTCATGTGATGGAGTTAATGTGCAGAATGTTATTTTTCATGCCGCATATGCTGAATGCTGTTTTTATCTGACACTAAGACAAGATGTGATGTGCATAGGTTTAGCTAGGATGTCAGTTCCAAGCATTACCCACAATCCATCAGCATCACACTCAACCACAGTGGCTGTGCGAATACACTTCAGGGCGATGACTTTTATGCTCAGGATCAGGTCGTATAGAATAATCGGTAAATTGGATCGATGCAGTGTGGATTTTATCAGTGTTTTCATAGTAGACGTCTCTGCCACCTGTGCTGTTCATCATGCGTCAAGTGAGCCTAATCAGTCTAGGGAAATAAACAATACCACCCAGCCAATTTCCCCTGTTTAAGATACACCGTCCCCATAGGAGTGGCCCGGCATATCAATTACAACATTGAGCGACCTGATTTCTCCTTTGTTACAAAAGCCTTCAGAGTCACACATTGAAAAAACACAGCTCTGCGTTTGATGAACGAGACTTACGCTGGCTCAACTGTCATATGTTTAAATCTTTTAAGCTTTGGCTCTCTTTGTTAAGATCATTCTCACCCTTTAAAACTAATTTCTTTGATTTCTCGCCATGTGGCGTTTTACTGGTCCAAGTAAGTCATTTATATGAAACAGTGCTTTTCTCTGTGCTCCCTTTTGGCAAAGCGCCTATGTATTATATTAATCAGTCTGAGGGTATTTTTTATTATTAGCTAAATTAAACAGTAGCCATTGATTAAGCGAGAACATAAATCTGCGTTTTATGCTTTTGGTGGGCTAAGAGAGAATTATTAAGAGCCGCCCCCAGAACTCAACACAGTGTGTGGAGTTGGTGACATGAAGGCGTCTTCCCCCTGCAGGCCTGTCTCTTAATACATTTGCTTTCTCTCTGCGGCCTGCGGTGATATGTGGCAGACACATTGCATGCATGTGGTAACCGTACGAGTCCCTCGACGGGCTCTCTCTCGTCAGAGGGGCCTGGCTCATAGAGTGATTGGAAAAACATGTTCTTGATTACACAGTTTGGGCACAGAACATGTTGGGCTTTTACCTAAATGTCCCTCTTTTCTGTACTGCTTGGGTCTTATGAGTGATGGGGCTGGAAAGGCCACTTATTCCAACAACGTCCCCCCTCCCCTTGTCTGGGATGAAGAATGGGCCCACGCTTCTTCTGATACATACCGTGCGAGGCCGCTCTTTGTGGAGACCATATGGCTCAGGCTGTTGTGTGGTGATATATGGCTGCCGGAGCACCTGCAGGATTGGGCTGGGAGGCCTGAAGTTGGATTAGTGCATGAGGTGTGAACACCGGGTCAAGGGCACGGCTAGCCTTTGAACTACAAGGCCACACCTCGACTGTATGTAAGGTCAGGTGACTCAAATTATTGTACAGATTATTACTTATTATACTTCCCTGTACATGTCAAGGAAACGACTAATGTGGTCATTTTAATCTATGAAAATTGCTGAATAGCTAGCACCAGGCATGCCATATTTTGACATTGCATTTACATTTTGATATCGTTTAACACCTTTAAACTTTTTGGATTTGTATCCTCAGTGCTTTGCCAATATGGCTGGTGCACTGATGGCTGCCATGCTTTTCAGAGCTTTTAAAATGGTAGCAAACAGATTGTGCATCTGTCGTTTACTACCGTGGTCTGCCAATTTGTTGCTGCCTCATACAGACTGACTGCTCATTTGATACAGTGGTCTAAACCTATTGCTTTACAAATCAATTTGAAAGCCTTAGCACAATAATTTTTCAATGAAGTAAAAAGCCTTTTATGGAAAGAGGCTTTCATTTTGGTTGCAGAAATGGTTTATTTTTAGTGTACAGCCACATGTTTGTCTTGCATTATTAACTTTATTCTTATGAAGATTTTAAACTACAGTAATAACATCTAAAGCATAACTGCTGTCTTAGACGAATTTATGCTTCCCCAACAAATAGCCACTAAATGATCGCCGCTGGTGTCTTAAAGGGATAGTTCAACCAAAAATTTAAATTCTGTCATTAATTACTCACCCTCATGTCGTTCCAAACCTGTAAGACTTTTGTTCATCTTCGGAACACAAATGAAGATATTTTTAATTGAATTATTTCTGTCCCTCCATTGACAGCTACACAACTACCACTTTGATGCTTCAAAAAGTTCATAAACAGATCATAAAACTAATATATATGAATTGAGCGGTTTAGTCCAAATTTTCTGAAGAGACACATTGCGCTGTGCTGCTGTTTGATCCTAGCTCATAAATGGTCCATGTTGTGCGGCTCAAATGAGAAGTGCTGTTTTGTCCCATTTTTCACAAATAAGCATTATACAGAAGTTACAGAACATTAATCAAACTTTTGGTATAATTTCATTAAGGAAAATGATATTGCGATATAATATTATTATATATGATTATATTGTTTTATCGCCCCAATTTAAAGAAGAAAACCATAGCTACATTCAAGTTTTGTTTTTTTGTTTTTTTACCACAAGCAGCCATTGTGATATTAGCATTAGCTTAATCTATAAATACTGACATCAACAAACTGACATACTTCACTTGCCAACTTGCCTTATGGTAGCTGCCCATCATTTTTAATTAAGGAATTAAATCTCACTCTTCATGTAGTGTTTGCAGCCCTCTGACCACATGTCCCATCAGTCAGCATATGCTCAACATGTGTAGTGTACAGCATCAGACACTGCTGCCTAAAATCATTAGAAGCTAACAAGCCCTTCTCATATACATTTTAAAAGCAAACATGTGCTTCACCGAACAAATGTACTCAGTTTGTGTACTTGAGACTAAAAAGCTTTTTAGTAGGAGAGTCACTTATTGGGTCATTTTCGATTGTTATCAGCCACTTGTTGCTTGCCAAAAGTAAATTGCATTTAGGTTGTTCCATCCAAGTCAACAGACTATTAAATAAAGACGTTTTCAGACCAGACGAATGTGTGTTCTCAATACTCTCTAGATCAAATCAGTTGATTTCACATTGTGTTGATTGGTTGAGAAAAGGCAGTTAATGTCCAAAGCAAAAAACTTCCATCATTACTATGAAATTCTATTTTTTGCTATTCTGTTATGTGTAATTTAGACACAGATTCCAGAATGATCTGATCATTGCATACACATTAGGGGCCGAATTGAGGAAGAAGTCATTCAGCACACAGAAAGTGTCTCCATCTTGAGTCACCAATTGCTATATGTGTTGTGTGAAAGTTGCATGATAAACACATCTGCTGTTGTTTTATTGATTTATTAAGCCAGTCATGATTACAATATGCATTTTAAGAAGTTAATAAAGATGTTATTTAGCCTCTTTATGAGCAGTTTTTCCTTTGAGGACATCCCCAAAAGGAGGCATTTCTCAGGAATTTTGTCTTGGTCAGAAACACTTGCATGTACATGCACGAAATACAAATTGATTTTCTTCAAACTCTTGCAGCATCACGTGGTTCAGATCACCCACTGGTTGTTACAGAGCTTAATGATAGGCACATGTCGTTGGCATAGATCTGCTGCACATCATAAATAATGTCTGCTTTCAGGAAGGCCATGTTTTTTGAATAATGGATGGAGACCTTTGTTGGCAGCTCCCCTGCTTCTCCTAATGGATCCACGTTTAACCTTTTTATCCTTTGGCAAGTTCAAAACACTTTAACAGAACATTCCGATGGGAAGCTGGCAGCCCAGGGAAGCTAGCATAAGGTTGGTCTTTTCTAAATTCAGGGAGCAAACTATTGTTTAATGGTCTGGTTTACACTCCACTCGAGAGGTGAAAACCGCTTCAGGTGTGAACACAAAGCATGTACTCATAAGATTTTTTTTCTGGACTATTTTGGTTTGCTGCTGGCACCCTCTAGATGGCATCTTCAAATCCTTGAAACCGAGAGAAGAGAAGAGTCTTAAGCTGCCTCACTTGAGTTGTGTAGCTGGAGGGCAATGCTCAGTGACCTCTTAGACAACACAATCCACTACACTCAAAGATGGGCACTCAGCTGCCACCTCATTCTCCATTGTTGGGTCTCTATCCACTCTCTGTTCTTTGGAAATCGAGCTCTCTTCTGCCCTCTCTTTCTGTTTCTTTCACATACAGTCTTCCAGGGAGGAGAAACAGGAGACACATCTAAGTGAAACTGCTTCTTTGCTTCTGTTTTTTTGTTCTCATTCTGCTTATGTAAAGAGTGAAATATTAACAGGAATAGGCCAATGTGGCTGGATCAATGTGGAGGAAACATTACTTGTCTCTCTGCTTTGTATTAAGACCTCATCAGTGCCAAAAGATTTAAGAGCTTTGGCTCAAGATGTCGGTTAGACACGATTTCGCCCAGGGCCATCACAGAACACGTGTTCTCTTTGAGGGACCAGGGCCAGATGTGGGAGTCTTAGCGCTTCGGGTTTCCTCTCACCTTCCTTGTGTCAAAGCTGGCAGACAGGCGAATGAACCAGAGAGGCAATTGCACAAAACAAAGGAGAGCGAGAGAGAGATAGAGAGAGAGAGAGAGAGAGAGAGAGGGGAAAAAAGGACCAAAGAAATAAAAGAAAAAAAGCAGGCCTCGTCTGTCCTATGGGGTTGCACACATTCCCAGTCGTAGCTGTAGAGAATTGTGTTTGCGCGTGTGTCGGGAAGGATTACAGGTGGAGAATGACAATCACCCAGACTCCGCTGCAAACCTGTCTGCTCTCCCTTGTGTGTGTGTGTCAGGGAAAACAGCGGAGGGCCTCCCTGCCGAGAAGGTTTAGACACAGGGTTGAAATCCTTCTCTAGGGAAGGGTGGTAAGAACATGCACTGTTCGATCAAAGCACCTCCGTGAATTAATTAACTCGCCATGCATTATTCAACACATTTTCAACTGCTATACTCATAATAGTGTTTCTCCTCTCCTCTGGGGAACAAAAGAACCCACATTATGTCAGATAATGCAGAGGCATCCGTGGTCTCCAGAGGAAACTGCCCAAAGGATTTATCCGTCTGTGAAGTGCAGTCCTCATGTTTAAGAAGAGTTGGAGGACTCTAGCACTTTATCACCAAATTACATATTTTCATTTTATAATTTAAAAAAATATATATATTTTTATTAAGTTATGATGAATGGGAAAGATGAAAATTAACAATTACCTCAAAAGCAAAGTCATTAGTTCTGGGCAGGCAGTGGCTATTTGTCTTTTTGTGTTTTATATTCAGTGTTTTATCAGTAGAAAATAGTTGCTATTGCATTATTGTCAGTAATTTATACATGTACATGTACATGTACATGTATACGCACACACACACACACACACACACACACACACACACACACACACACACACACACACACACACACACACACACACACACACACATATACACATATATATATATATATATATATATATAATTTTTTCAATGTCATCTTTTTACTAAATACATGAATGAAAACCATTATCACCGATACCAATACTGCTGCCTCTATTACTCTCAATTTTAACCATTAATTACAGCCATTCAACGTTACAATTGAACAGTGCAATCTTTTAATATATATATATATATATATATATATATATATATATATATATATATATATATATATAAATATGTATAATTTGTGAGCTTAAAACAATCTTTGTGAGAAAACAATCTTCCCAGAAAACCATTATAATAAGTCACATTTAGCTGTGCCTTTAATAATAGAAAAAAATGCGTTGTTTTTGACGTGCTTTTTTTGACCTTGGTCAAAACAAATTCATATAATCAAAATAATGCTCCAATAACGAATTGAGTTCTCTTTTGCATCTTATCGTGCTTGAATGGTTTAAAATCACACTTGAATGAATGAGAGCGTGATCATCATGCTTGCGTGTATGTTGCAAGGAAAGTTACATTTGCTTAGGTGAGGCAACTTGTTATTGTTCAGGTGAATAGAGAGTGTGTAACATTGTGAGGGGGAAAGTATGTCCTCATATTTCAGATTACTGTAGGAAAAAGCAATGCGTTTTGCACTTTCTCTTGTGCTTTGCACGATTTTTACACTTCTGCACAAAATGAACCCTAAAGGCAGGTGTGTGAGAGAATTCAATAGCAGCCTTTGATGGGCACACGCAGACAGCATCTGGTTTCTGTTTCAGACTCGCTGCCTTTGACACTGAGGAAAATAATATAAAACAGAATCAACAGGTTCCTATCTCACCTCAACTCCCTTTTGCCCTGCTGTCCATTGAAAATGAGACTCAGACATTACTCTGTCCATGTCCAGATAGCAATAGATTTATCAGCCAAGAAAATCTTTTGTAGAGGATATGAATACTGCATGAGAGCCCCTGACTCATTCATACAACTCAGCACAGAAAGGATATTGGCATCTCGATTCATTTCTTAGAACACAATGCTCACAGCT
Source organism: Paracanthobrama guichenoti (assembly GCA_018749465.1). Classification (NCBI taxonomy): domain Eukaryota; kingdom Metazoa; phylum Chordata; class Actinopteri; order Cypriniformes; family Gobionidae; genus Paracanthobrama; species Paracanthobrama guichenoti. The sequence continues at coordinate 18,703,834 of CM031953.1, forward strand.
TTTTGGTTCTTGTCCAAAAAAAAAAAAAAAAACGCACCTCCCTTTGTAAAGAGTAATTGAGAACCTTCTCCATGTGTACTAGTGGTGGTTTCCATTTGTGAGATCTATGCTAAAAGCTTTTCGGTATTTTTCAGTGAGACAGTAAGCATTATAAAACCTACAACTAATGCGTTTTAACAACAAAATAAAGTTTACCTATTTGTTTTACCTTTTGAGGGCTTAAAATGTTTCCTCGTCGCTCCTCGTCCAACCTTTTGAAGCCTTTGAAAATATTTACAATTGCATTCCTCACATGTTTGGCATAAGACCTTGACAACAGCATTTTGTTTACATGACAAGTCTTGGTATGCTGTTGCTTATGTGTATGTTGCAAGGAAAGTTGCATTTGTTCAGGTGAGGCAGCTTGAGTTATTGTTCAGGTGATTTGAGTGTGTGCAAACATGGTAAGTATGTCCTCATGTTTCACATTATTGAAGGACAAAACTGTATTTTCCACTCTTGTTGGTGCATTGCACAATTTTTACACATTTGCACAAAATGAGCCCTAGAAGTCAAGAGAAGTCAGCCAGTGGGTTACAACTATCCTCAGCTGTTTTTGCAATGTACAATGAGTGCAAGCCAAAATAGTTAAAAAAAAAAAAATCTATTTCTCTGACTGTGTATCCTAATGTTATTTAGTGGTGTACCAAAAGCCATATTTGGCAGCTACTTTCACCAAAACTTAATGTTTTACATTAGCCTTCTCTATGGTTTAATACAAATATTATAGCATTAAAAGAACAGATTAAGTGATTATACTAATATTTACAGTCAGTAACAGGCTCCAGCTATTTTAAAATTTAGTTGAAATAAATTGACAGCTATATAGAGAAGGGATATCAATTTATACAAATTTCCATGATCGATTGTTGTTTGAATTAAAGATCAATTAATCGATTAATCGTGTCACCAACGTGTCAGATGTGTGCTCTTCAGAATGTGTGGACGCGCTCTTCCTGGAATAACGCGCTGAACACGGCAACTAAACCCAATGAATTCATAACGCCTTATTAAAATAGTGTTCTCATTAATGTTATGTAATATGACAGTCCCAATCATGTTAATTGTGCATTGCTGTTTGAGCTGTGCGCGCTGAAATGCTGAATGAACACCAGTACAAGCTCTTTTCTAGTGCGTTATTTATCTCAAAGAAACGCATCCTATATGAGATTAATCATTTAGGGTAAACGTACCTATTAAGCACACTGCCATCTTTGAGCTCAGATTAAATATATTTAAAAAAATATTTATCATCCGACTTTATGTCATAACCAGATGATGTGTTTGTTACTATATACCTCCTGTAATTTCAAGCTAATCAGACCATTGCACACTGAGATATGGGTATTCATGTGTTCACACTGTCTGGCGGCCATTTTGAAAGCTGTCTGAAAACTTTCACCAAAAGAGGAGCCCCATTTTTTAGATGTTTAAGCCTTTATCTTCGAAAAGTATAACTTCTTACTGCAAAATTAAGAGATTAATGTTTAGACTTTTGCATATTTTAACCTGGAACCCAGATGTGGGAAATAATTACAGTTAGATCCAAAAGATAGTTTTAGCAACACAGTGCAGATGCTACAGAACAGAGTTAGCTTACTAGCTGTATAAGACTGTGTGCTACACTAATATATCACTTCACAGGCGTTACTGGCTTGTACTTTAAATGTACTAGTACCATTATATTATAAATTTACAGTTTATTAATGTTCTGTTGTTTTACACTTCTATAATTTTTAAAGAACTCTTATTATTGTAAGGTGAGCTTACTATGAAAACAACAGCTTCAGTGTGACATCAATACGAAAAAGTATTATTTCATATATATTTTCGATAATAGCTGTTCATATTAAAATATGTATGAACTTAATACATGACCTAGATTATTTATTTAGCAAAATTGACCTTTTTAATTTAATAATATTTATTAATTACATTTTTTTGCTGTTATAATAAAGCTCAGTGTGCTCCCTTTAAGCTCAGCCATATTTAACGTCTATGTAAATAGTTCATAAACAGACTTTAAATATTAACTGATGGTTGTCACTTCAAGTTAATCTTTATAAAATTGTTCTTTAAAAATGTTGTTTAAAATAAACAAGAATTTTCCCAGAAAAAGCGTGTTGTGAGCTTAATGTGAACGGGGTGTGCTTAAAGGTACAAACATGCGCCCATTAAGCACAGCCAGACTTTCTGCATTTAATGTTGTACATCTTAAATTAAACGCTTTTGTCATTTAAAATAAAATAAAATATTATTGTATGAGAGATTAATATTTTATTTTAACACAACTTGGTACAGAAACCAATACCCTGTGCACTAAAATGTCTCAATGTAGACTTAATAGGTATGTTTACCCTATACAAAATAAACATTATTACAAATTACATCTTCACAAAATGACACGAATGTAAAAGTGAACTTGAACTAAGTTAAGTACTATTCAGAATGGGCAACTAAAAATAATTCACAATATTTTATTACAGTATTGCTCTCTTTATAATGTTATGTAATATGACAGTCCCAATCATAGTCATTTTTAGTTGTGCATTGCTGTTTGAGCTGTTTGAGCACTGAAGATGATCACCGGCACGCTTTACTACTGCTCTAATCCTTAACCAAACGCATCCTATACGAGATAAATCAGATACAGATAGGACTACTCAAAATAAACACAATATTGCAACTTACATTTGCACAAAACAAAAGGCTTCGAATGCACATGCAAACTTATAGTCATGATGGTGTAACTCCAGCTGTAAAATGGTCCCAAACATAACTCCGGTGTGCTTGCTTCATTTTTCCTTGTGTCTGTTTTGTGGTTGAGCAGCACGCATGTGCAAGCACCTGCTTAATTGATGATCGATAAGTTTTATCGATTAAAAGTATTATCGGCAATTAATCGATCACCGATTAATCGCTAACATCCCTAATATAGAGCAAAGTAGTTATGCATCAGTTAGTGTTGATCCATGTAAGACTAACTTTAAACAGTTTTTTTTTTTTACTTGTATTATACTATACTTATACATAAGACATCTCAGGCACTCAGTCTCCTAGTCCTTGACGAGTTCGACCTCTGCCTTTCTCATTTTGTGGGCTCGGAGGCAGCTGTTCGAATTGAGATAGATTGTATATGCAGGTCTCTGGTCTGGGAAATCGGGGGGACTCTCTGCAAACAATAATCAAATATTTTTGTTGGAAAGCGACGAGTTCTACACAAGCGTACAAAACTGCTTTCTCTGTCAGCAGCGCATTTAATATGCTCATTACTCAGGTCCGTCTTGGCATACCGGAGCAGGGCGATGCATTACACTGATCGAGTATGTTCAGAGCATTAGCTGTGTGCAGGAAAATCATTTCTAGTCTTCTAATTAAGACTGGAGTTGGAATGCATCTGATACTCTCTGAACCTTCCCCCATGGTGCCTGATGACGGATGGCAAAAGCAGTGATGGACTCTTCATAGATGTAGCCAACCTTATATTACCTCCACATTAGGTAAGCCAAGACAACTGGAACCAGATGTGTTGTTTTTTAATTCACGAAGGGCCATCCTATTTGTATGAATTAACAACTTCTCTCTGATGTATGCAGGTCAGTCATGCCCACTTTCTAATCATGCACCTTCACTCGATCCTCTCCTGGTTGAGCATTAATCTTTAAATCTGGCATGAAGGAATGCTGTGGCCATTGTTTTAGTGTTTTGTGCATTTTAGACCTCTGGCAACTCACTCTAGTTGGCACTCAACATCTTAGCTGGCACAAAAAATACTACAGAGGAAAAGTGGAATGGATACCAAGAACTGAGTTCAGTCAGGACGGAGAGTTATACTTACTTGACTCTTCGCCTGAAGCGCTGGTAATGTTTCTGCTGGATCTAATCCAGCACTAGCGCTCTATGGCATACTAGTCTACGAGGATTATATGTGTCAGCCTTGTTGTTGCAGTGATCTGTTTTCACATTGATTGAGAGTAGGGAGCGAGAGCTTAGGGTGCTATTCATAGTAAGTGTTTGAAGTATCGACAGAAATAGACGTAAAAAACCAAGGCAGGGATTCTTCTTTTGTCTGTCGTTCTAGATTATTTACTTAGTGGTTTTTTAAGTGACGATTAAGGTGAACAATGACCCCAATTTCAAGAATGGTGAGGCTCACACGTCAGTATCCTAAACTGATTGGCTGGGGAGCTGCTGGATCATTTCATCCCCATTTTGTGTACAAACATGGATTCAGACGGTAAGAAGCTCTCTGGAAAGAAAATTTGAATTTTAATCTGCTCTTTTCAAGTCATTAAAGCTGTTTTGGACACTGATGATTCCATGTGCTAAATGGATTGGATATTGTTGGGCAGTGTGAGTCAGACTACAGCTGGATTTCTGCCTGGTTGGGAGATTGGACTCTCTGCTTGACTAGCTTCCTCTCTGATGTCTTGCCGTGGCTCATCTGTACCCTGACAGTGTGGTCCATCTGCCCTGGACTGGCCTCGGAGGGCTGTCACGCTGTCAGACTGCTAGAGGAGGGAAGCTGTAGATAGTTGTATGGAAGATGCAACTCTCTCTCGCCATTCCCAGATTGTCCTCAGTATGGTTTATGATGCACGGCATTGATTAATGAAGACGCAACATCATGTCTGAGCAATGGCTGAGTGGTTAGCACACATAGCACACATTAAAAAAAAAATTGTCCTGCCAGATTATTTGTTCAAAGTGAATATAATTCACATGAATACATCTGTTATAATAACTTTAATATTTTTGTCCATTTTAGTGTGTACACTCTAGGGTTAGACATCAGTATGATTGTTTGATCTTTTTTTTTAATCATCTCTTAAAAAAAATTCTTTTAGATGTCGAATTTGCCCTTGCCATTTCCTTGGAAGTATATTCAAAAGCCTATTTTTTTTGTTTTGCACTTCAAAGGAACAGAGCTTTGAGGTACAAGAAGTCCAAGCCCACCTTTAAATTCAGCACACCTCACAAATAGTACCAGCCTTGATTAACCCTGTCCCCATCATTCACTCGCAGTGATTGTACCTTCGTCTGCAAAATCAAGCCAGGAATGGTCTGTGTTTTTGTACAAGGCTAGACGTAAAGTTTGTCAAGGACTTCTCTGCGTTAAGTGAAACCTTATGTTCACACATCAAACAAACGCCTAATCATCAGTGATTTGGAGACAGATACATAATACTCACACTCAGTCAAACCCAATTACATATTCTGTCCCAACAGAATTACATTCAAAGCTGTGACACAAACACCCGCCGATGAGGAATGGGAGGGGAAGTGACACCTTGACCTCACTTTAGTGCTGGTTGGCAGAGCTTGTCTGAGGAATGCCTTGTGCTCTTAGCTTTGATAGAAAAAGAGTTTTTCAGTGCAGCTAGAAAAAATTCGGACTGTGCCGCATTAGTTTCCTCCATTAAAACGTAGTGCTGTCCTGCTTCACGCTGATTACAAGCAGATCTTGGATGTCTTGGGCAGGTTGTGCAAAAAATATAAAAAGATTGGGTGTAACATTTGTTCAGATGGTTCAAGTGAGTCAGTAGTAGTGCACAGGAGTTTTCTTTTTTGTAGTCAAATTAATGTAATGCTGTCACAATTATTGAGAAAGAAAAGGGCATTGGCTAATAGACTGCCTAATAGATTTATAATTTATGCCACGCAGCAATTTTCACTTGATGGCACTACACGTATCAGAAGATTATTACGGAGGCAGCTGACTTTGATAGAGGAATTTTCAGCTTTATTAGCAAAACTACAATTCATGTTCATCAATAAGGTGAGAAACCAGGACCGTTATAAACCTAAATATACTTGATTTAATCGAAAAGTGTATCCAAGTAGTAATAGTTTAGTATTTGCTATCGTCCAGTGGCTCTCACATCTATAGTCATGAAGGTCTTTGAGAGACTCATTAAAAACACCATTTGCGCCTTCATTCCTGACACTTTGGACCCTCTTCAGTTTGCCTATCGTCCCAATAGATCGACTGAAGATGCCATCTCTCATGTCCTCCACTCCTCCCTCACTCACATCGACAGCAAAAGTGGGAACTACGTAAGGCTGCTATTCATTGACTATAGCTCAGCCTTTAACACCATAGTTCCCATCAAGCTAACCTCAAACTCCTGGATCTCGGCCTGAATCCTTCTCTCTGCCACTGGATTGAAGACTTCCTCACTGGCAGGCCTCAGGTGGTGAGAATAGGCCAGTCCACCTCCACCTCCATCACCCTGAGTGTGGGAGCTCCACAGGGCTGTGTCCTGAGTCCCCTGCTCTACTCTCTCTACACGCATGACTGTTTGTCCACACACAGCTCCACCTCTATCATCAAATTTGCTGATGATACTGTTGTCCTGGGCCTCATTTCCAACAACAATGAGACGGCATACTTGGACGAGGTGGAGCAACTAACATCATGGTGCCAGGACAACTGTCTCTCTCTGAATGTTGGCAAGACCAAAGAACTGATTGTGGACTTCAGGAAGAGACAGCAACGGATATACTCCCCCCTCATGATCAGCGGGTCACCAGTAGAGAGAGTGAGCAGCTTCAAGTACCTGGGTGTAAACATCTCCGAGGACCTGACCTGGACTGCACACATTCAGACACAGGTGAAAAAAGTCAGGCAAAGACTATACCACCTGCGCCAGCTGAGGAAATTCAGGGTTTCACCAGCTATCCTGAAAACGTTCTATTTAGGGGCGATAGAAAGTGTATTAACTCAGCACCAGTCATGACTGCAAAGCCCTGCAAAGAGTCGTGCGCTTATCCGAGCGTATCTCAGGGTCAGCTCTCCCGTCTCTGCAGGACGTCTACACCAAACGCTGCAAAGGTAGAGCTACTAAGATCATCAAGGACTCTAATCACCCTGCAAACCCTCATTTCACGCTGCTGCCATCTGGTAAGCGCTTCCGAAGCCTGATGGCCAAAACTGAGAGACTCAGGAGAAGCTTCTTCCCCCAGGCCATCAGACTCCTGAACTCAGTCACTCAACATCACGTGACCATCGATACACTGACATTGCACTGCACTTTCTGTTCTCGTTGTTACGGTGTAACAACCTGTTATAAACCTGTTTGCACATTATACTCTTATACATTTGTTAACCACATATTTATAAGTCTACAGTTTACTCACTGCACAGTTTACCTCACTTATTTTATTCCACTTCTTTATTCTTATTTTTTCTCCTACTTGACTTGATTATTTATAATTCTACAGATATATATATATATATATATATATATATATATATATATATATATATATATATATATATATATATATATATATATAGTACTTTTTTATCCTATTTCTATTATAATTTCCTCCTTGTGTTTTTAACTGTGAATTTGCACTGTCCATGGAGCGGACCTGTTTACATTTCACTGCCAGTTGTATATTCTGTATATAACTGTGTATGTGACAAATAAAACTCTTGAATCTTGAATAATGATGACAGTAGCGCACAGCTGTTCTGTGCTCTAGCACGGTTAGCACTCACACTGCATGTGAACCGCGCTCGAGCCCAACCGAACCGCGCTCTGGCCCACCTCTTCCAAGCGGGCCAGGGCCGGCCAAACGAACCGCGCCAGGGCACGGAACGGAGCGCTCACACTTGTCAAACGAACGGGGCTTTGGGGGTCAAACGCGCTCGGGCACGGTTCAGAGCGCCTAGTGTGAGTACACGCTAACACACCTTTTCTGATCCAAACGTCTACATTTTCCCCCTCATTGAATTCCCTGTTCCCATAAGAAATATATCAAATTATGGAAGTATGGCAATTCGCATAGACTTTAAAAATGCTCTTTATAGCTTTGGAAGGATGGATGTCTGTTATATGACACAAAAGCCATTCTGGTCACAGTGGGACATAATCTATCTGCTCAAATGAAGTGAACAGCAGCAACAGGAGGATTACTCTGTAATTTGTAGGATTATTGACATGGCACTGGGCTGCATTCTAAAGCGAGGCAAGCCAACACTGATCGATTTTTGGTCAGTGCCGATGCTAAATGTGTTATCTAAGAGAAGTGACCTACAGTAATTTGTGTGCCACAGAAAGACACAGCTGTACTTATTGACAAAGAGTGACTATTCAGTCTAAACTGAAAATATTCTCCATTAAGCCACACCTCATTGCTCCTTTCTGATCTTTACACCTCTCAAATTGAGAAGACTGTGATCTACTCTTCAAAGGTATCAAACAGAGATTGCATTGTCATCCATGAGCTTGTGCTTTCCTTTTTTTTAATTTTTTTTAAGCATTCTTGTTCACGGCAAAGGTGAAGTGAAAGAGTCCAGGTCGTGAGACAAAACGCCAACACAAAACTTTTTTATGTATACAGCTAAACGCCTCTCAGCATGTACTCTGATATTTTGTCTCTGATATTTTGATCCCTACATATGGCTATGCAAGTCTATGGAAACATTTTTGATTGTTTTATTGCCCACCAGGTGAACATCATAAGTGTTAGATGGCTTAGAAAGCACATCTTTCTTGAACAAGCCACATGATTTATCAATCATGACGACTTACATGGTGAAATTTAATATATAGGGTTAGGGATGTGCTCAAATCCCTGACCCCAAGAATGTGCAATAGCATTAGTGATGCTTGCCTTGGAAAACAGCAATAATTAACTGCAAAGGTCAGACATAATAAAGGATTTTGGGGTGGTGGTACTAATGCAGACACGACTGAAATGTTTCATTCTCTGGGACTCATTTCTCCGGCAGTAATTGTGCTATCAGGAGGATTCACCAGGCCAAGCCCTCCGGTGGCTCAAAGCCACCTTTCACACTGCTAGAGATGTGGCAGGGCTGCCATACAATAACTACAGTCTAAAAATAGGCATGATAGTCAAGGAAAGAGAGTGTTATTTGCTAGGTGCCAGTAGAAGGAATGTAGGATTGCAATATGCTCTTCTTTTTACTTGCTTTTTCAGCGATAGTTTAGCTACTTGTTACAGATGTGCTGTACACATTTTCAAACAACTCAACAAGCAACAAGTCTTAACAACAAGTCATTTTTTCCATCTTGCCTCTCTCTGAAACCCTGTCCTTTGTCAGCAAACCTGGAGACACAAAATGGACCTTATTTGTGAAATATGAGCTGATTGGTTTTCTCTGTAATTTGTTGATTAAACTGTTCTTAGATAAATTATCGTATCAGTGTGAAAATTGAAAGGAAAAAAATATTAAGCAGCACAACCTTTTTCAACATTGGTAATAATAAAAAGGTTTTTTGAGCACCAAATAAGCATATTATAATTATTTCTGAAGGATCATGTGACACTGATGACAGTCTAAATGGCTGTTGAAAATTCAGCTTTACCATCACATGACTAAATTCATATATATAATACAATAGAAAACAGTTATTTCAAAGTGTAGTAATATTTCAGAATATTACAGGTTTTTCAGAATCATGAAAAAAGTCATTAAAAATGGTTACAGCGCATTTGAAGTCGCTATAAAAGTACACCTGTTCTCAGAACTGTGGACTGTCAGTTAGGACATGTTTTAACATGCTGAGCTGTGGTGCTTATACATATAATGCCCTATTTGTTTGTTTGTTTGTTTGTTTGCTTTTCTGGGCAATGTGAAATGTAGTGGTGCTCAGTGACGTCTACAAATCTGGGCGATGACTAATCCCTGTGCCATAGTTTTTTTCTGCTACATTGCACCTAGGCTTGATACATCACCCCGAGGCATTTACGCACTGGACAAAATACTAACGCAGTCTATTATATCCCCTTTTTTTTGCCATTGCACAGCATAATGTGCAGCGTCCACAAGCGTGCACACAAAATAGAGGAATTTTATGTGCCAACAGCTGAATTTATTCATACTCGAGGACTCAAAGGTGTCTTCGCTCTCCGTCTCGCAGTTTTATACGAGTGCTGCATTGGCACTGTTCCAGCCTGGATTCAGGCGAAAATGGTGTTCAGCTGAGTGTGATAAATAGGGTTCACCCTGTCGGCTACACCGCCTCAGCTCACACTGCTTTCCTCACCCTCCCTTCCTCCTGGCGCTGATCACTCCCAGATTAAGTCCAACTTCTATATTCACCTGGACAAGCATGCTTTTCAGTACAACACAATGTAATCTGACATGCGGTGTGCCTATGCACAGCAGGCCAGACAAGTCCTGGCTGATTTACCCCTCAGTTTGCATAAGTGCATCTATCACCTCAGCGGGGAACATATCACCACACTCTCTCATCTCTCATTCATGTCTCTCTCTCCTGCTCTTTTCCTCTTTCCTTCTCTCTTAATGCACATCCTTCACGCTAAAGAGCAGCGGTGCCTCTTAACCATCGGGTCCGGCATTTGTGGAAGTTCGCTGAGAGCTTTTCTACTGATTAATCCACGTAAAACTGAACATTGAAGAGGAGGATGTCTCGTCATGCTGTGCCTATTGTCACCTTCTCAATAGCCGCACTTGCGTTTAAAGAGGATACCAGACTGTAGAGAGTACCGGAGAAGAGGGTGAGATTTGCGTTCTTCACGCCAAAGATGGCAGCTAGTGTCTGAGAGGCACTGAGATACTTGACATTTTACTCAGTGTAAAATATAATGTATACGAAATCCAATCTTTCTCTAGGAATGTTATTCGATTCAAGCCATAGACGTCACTACTTTGGACTGTGGAGTATTATAGCAAAATGAATTTATTATTTTTCATCTCTAGGCATCTAAGTGTCTTTGGCCCTGTTGATGGATTAGAACTGGGGTCCGTTGGTGATTTGAACATTCAGGTGGAAAGATTTTTTTGATGAACCATTTTTTTGTATTCTGAGTAGCTTCTGAGAGGTCCACTTTACAACTGCATAAACCTCTTATGACATATATTTGCAAGCATAAATGTATTATGTGTGCACTAATTTAGAAATGTGCTGTTGAATATATCATCTGAAAATGAAAAGTGTCATCCTTTCATTCTGTATTCAACCTCAGAATAGAAAGAAATTTAAGTGAAAAGAGTGGCATGAACACTTGTCAAAACATCTCTCGTTTGCGTTCTGCAGAAAAAAAGATCATACAAGTTTGGAAAAAACAAAACATGAGCGCGAGTAAAAAATGACAGACTTTTAATTTATTTTGGTGAAGTATTCTTTGCATTGTATTTCTGTTATATAATCAGTGATCACTGGCACATACCAAGGGCAAGTGACATTGTCTGCAAACCCACAATGCCATCAGCAGATTGTGTTCATTACAGTGAAAGGCTCCAGATCTTCTATGCTTGCATGTCAAGGTTTTCCAGCCTGCCTTCTGTGCTGTGTTCATCCCTTTACTGCTCACTGCAGCCCTGATCGCAGCCTGAGGCACCATGACACAGACATGCACACACACTGCTGCTAACTGACCTATGACCTTGTCAGTTGAGAACCAATCTAGATATAAGAAACAGAGAGAGAGAGGAAGGGGAGAGAGGGGAAAAAGAAGATGCCTGTTAGTTGGACAGGCTTTGAAAAGGATTTTTTCCCCCAGTTGTCATTTTGTGACATCTTTCAGATCTGATGCACAGGAACATGGGTTTTGTTTATGTTGCTCTGTATGGAGCGAATCAAAGCATACCACTGTGTTTTCTCTCTGCCATTCTCACAGAATAAACAGCACTGTTGCGTAACACAACAAAATGTAAGTAGGACAAATGCCTAAAGTCTCAGAAATATTCCCCATTACTTTAAATTTAGATTGTGCTTTTAGTATTTTAGTCTTAGTGATAGCTTTTAGTTAAATTGTATGTTAGTGCACTCATAAATATTTTCATGATAGCTGATATTCGCATTTAAAACTCTTGTAAAAATAACAAAAAGTATTGGTGACTCATCCTGCACTATGCAGATATTTGTCCAATCAAATTCTCTTTAGAATCTGACTGTCCCTCCCTCTCAGACAAACTTGCTGTTTTGGAAATATGGTCACAGGACAGAAGGCAGCACATCATAAGGAGTTTTAAGTGGAAAGCTATAAATTCAGGATTTTCTCTAAATTTGTTTGTGCATTCTAGAGCTTTAAGTTATTCCTCACCGCTGCAACAGCCATCATTGTCATAAGTTTAACGGTTTCTGTGTCAGGCGGAAAGAGAACCTTGCATTTTGTGACTCGGGTGGATAAACAGGAGAGTAGTTATTATTCAGTCCTTCCCATTTTTTGTTGTTTAGACTTTTTGAAAAGAGTTAGCAATTTGAGGGGAGTCTATAGACTGTGTTGAGGAGCTCATTTGCCTAATCTTGGGAACTAGAGTGGAAGCGGGCAGTATAATGAGGAGCATGGCTTGTCTAGGGCTGGGGGGGCTGGAGCTCAGGCTAAAGTGGGCAAAGGGGGAAGGGGACACTCTGAAAGACATGAAGGTATTAATCAGACAAAAGGGGCAAGTCTGAACAGAGGAAGAACGCTAGTGGAATGGTCAAGCATTTTGCATTTTCATAGCTTTTGTCCAGATGGATAGAGAGTGAGTTTGATAGAGAAAGCAAGCGAGAGAGAGAGTGAGGGGAACGAAGAAAGAGGTGTCATTCTCTGCAGGCTTAGCGGCTCGTCACACAGCAAACATTTGTCCACTTTTTGGAGTGCCGGGGACAGGGCTGGAATGCACGCCATGCGCCACATTTCATTGGGAGCGAATAGCCCAGAGCACGGTTCTGCATCACTGAGCGTTAAAGGGCAAACAATTGAACCCCCAATAATGGAACACCAACCCAGAGTTTTAGTCACTCTAAAAATGCATCAGGGAGCCTATGCTCCACAGAAAAATTTAACTACCGCTTTTGTGAGATGCTGTGAGATGGCCCACTCACAGGTAGCTTAGTGTTTTTGAAACCAGATAGGCTTTTTGGCCAGCCGTGAATTAAGTGGACCGCATCAGGGCCAATGAGACAGGAAAACAGGCTGAAGTGCGTCTGCGCTTTGACGGCACATGCCAGGCTATGGATTAAGGAGCTGTTATTGTATTTGATTGGATTTTTATGTTCTGTTTCACAGTAGACCACCTGCCCATGTATTTACATCTGATTGTTTAATTAACCCCCATTTCCCCTTCACTCACAGTCCCTAGGGCCAAAACAAGCCATTCACACTCACGCACAAATACACACCTCCCTACTGAATGCATGCACACACTAAACACCAAAGCATCTGTATCTCAAACCTTAAATGGCAGTAATGCCATAATAGCATGGGCATTATCTTTTGTAATCTAGCAGCAAATTCATCATAATTAATTAGGAACAACAATTCGCTATTTCCTTCATCCTTCTCCCTCAAGAGCTGAGCTCAGTGCGGTTGGCTGCTTACTCTAGTCTACAGCTCTGAGCCCAGAGCTTTGGCAGAGCCGCAGACATAGATACCCTATCTTCCATTCATTCTGCATGTAAATGAGTTAGCTGTAAATGTCATCAGTTCTTTTCACAATCTTTAAAGATATGTTAGTGGTGCTTGGCTTGCCCATGCTAAAGTCCTCACCACAGTGCTGGGGTGGTTGTCAGGGTGTTTCTGTGCAGTTACTAAGCTGCTATGAGTGATTTTGTCACATTAAATGCAGTCGCTTGTGTGTTCTGAGATCTAGGGTGTTGCTAGAGTGTTCTGTGTGGTTGTCAGGGCATTGCTTTGTGGATACTTGGGTGTTCTGAGTAGTTTTACCATATTCTATATGCTTTCTGAGTGTTTTGGGTTGCTATCTGTGTGGTTACCAGGGTGTTGCTTTGTGGTTTTTGGGTTGCTTTCTTGTTCTGGTTGGGTTAAGCCAAGCCCACTTCCAAGCCCACCCAATTTTATCTTTTGTCAGGTAAAAAGTAAAAGTAAAAATCTCCCTCCAACAAACCACATGATTTTGGTATAATTTATTCCCCAATAAATGCAGAACAAGGGCTAAGTTTTAATATTCAGTTTAGAGCTATGGTTTTTCAATCACTAGTCCCTTGGATGTGCAATAGTACTAATGATGGTTGCCTTAGGGAGTACTAGTAAATATGATTCATAGAATGAATTTGTATTTGACTATGAGAAGGTGTCTGCCAACTGTAAGCAAAACATTTCAACGTTTCAAACTGTAGAAACAAAAGCTCAGGTCAACACGTTTCGTCTAAACGGCAGGGATCAGATTTCACTGTACCTTTTGGCACAACATTCGATTAGAGTAAATTTTTCTGTCACCAATTGTCACAAGTGAATGATTAATTTGAAATTGATGGCATGCAACTATAGCCTTGTTAAACAGTCCCGCCCCACTCTGAATAGCTAATCTGGTTAACAGGTGTTAATGATAAATGCCATTTGAAGAGCTCACATCAAGTTACAAAGATTTAAAGTTAATCTGGTGTGAGAACGAGCCACTCACGTTACTCGTCAAGAAAAACTTTTGCACGTTTGGCCAGAAATTAGATTTCTTTGACTAGTCCGTTCCCTCGTCTGCAGCCTCTTAGATTGTAAAAGTGAGAGAAATGAGGTCAGCGTCACAATGAGGGAAATCTGAGAGGATTCCTGTTTGTTTTCTCTGGTTTCCATTTCTCTAGCAAAGACCTCCTGCATTAAATGCTGCCAAGATCTTCTCCTTGTACTAAAGAAGAAAAAGACAGTTGGAATCTGTTGTATTCTACTATAAAAAGTATATGCTAATTAAAGAATTAAAAAATAAATAAAGAGGTTGGGAGAGAGTGCACACGCAGATTTGCACACAAGGTTATAATGAGTGTGCTGGCAAATGCGCACATCTTATGCAGGCACACACCCCTGTGAAGAGAGCACACTGGAAAATTGATGCACACACACACACACTCCCAGTGATAAGCCTAGTGAATTCGTTGCCAAGGGAATACGGCCATCCGTATCATAAAAGAATACACACACACAGGCGAGCCGGTCGCAGGACAGATTTTTTTTTCCATTTTGTCACCTCGACTTTTAAATTAAAGTCATCTGCAGAACCCATAACTTATTCAGCCATGGGACACATTTGTCATTCCTCTCTTTATATTCATTGGGAAAAGATACTGATAGGAGTCAATGGGCTTGGCAGACACAAAATTGAATTTGCCCAGGTACTTTAGCTTTGAAAACTTAAACAGGTGCATCTGAAAAAAAAGAAAAACAAATCAAATCACATTTTATTTTTAACAGATTTCTTTGTCTAACATTCATTCTGTTATTTCTGACAATACAGAGAAAGACTAACGTGAAACATGAAACGTTCGCTCTGGAAATTGCATTGTTAGGCAGGAAGGCCTTTTTGATGAGTCTGCTGTGATCTGTGTGCCTTTGGAGATTTTCATTGAAGTAAAGTTTGAGCTGCCAGAGAAAGTTCCAATGGAAAGTTTCAGCGGCTGCCGTTTTAGTCAGGTTATGTTGAGGTTGCTGCCGGCCCTCTGGCAGAAAAGATACAGCCGTCACTACCTCTTAAACCTTCTACATTTACTGTCTCGTACTGTTTGCATTTACCTTCACAGATCTGAGAAATATTTTCACGCTCCAGCTTCCTCATATCTCCCTTCTCAAAGATCGTACTTGAAGCCTTAACCAATCATGCCATTCTCTATTATTTCCTTTAAAACCGGCTTTGCTAGTATGTTTTACTGTAGCTATGCTTGGTACATCATGTTAAGCACGCACATCCAAAATGGTAGTACAGGTGTGCAAATAAGTGACAGCACCAGAGGATTCTTTAATTAGTTTTGATTAACCAAAAATGACATTTCTGCTGAAAAACTGATGTCTGTGTGTTGAAACATCCACAGGCGCTTTTACTTTGTTTGCTCTTGATATGATTGCCATGTGCCATGGTGTTCATGTGGGTGATGATGAGGGTTTGAGTTTGCCCTGCAATATGTAATTCCACCCTTTCTATCACTACTAATTTCAATTTCTGCTCTTCAATGTGCACCTGGCTAATAAGGTCAACAAAAGCCCAACAATTACATGCAATTTTTATTCCCATTGCAATTGTTACATGGATCTAGTTGAACAAAGTACATTAATAGTGCACTTTAATTTCTAATCGAATATACGCATTCAAATGAAGGAACTAAAGTCTATACAGTGTTGTCTGTTTAGATGCAGGCCTCTGATTCTTCAGCAACCCACTGAACTACATTCTCCTAAAGAATGTGATGTGCAATTGCAATTATTTGTATGACAATTAATCTTTGGGCAAATTTCTAGATTGTGATATATTTTGTGCAAGCTCTCCAGAAACAGCTATACATAATCTAACATAGCACATGTATGCATATATTTGTTTATACAGTGCTCTTTATTATTAATGAAATGTAAAGAAATGTCTCCTTTTCACTTACATGGACAGTAAAAGAATATGTTTTGGCGGAGCCACATTTGCAGCTCCTTTGCAACACTGCAGTTAATTACTGCGCATTGGCCGATTTGTAAAAATGAGTCTGACAGTAACCTTGCTGCATTAATCACAGTAAATTACACAGAGGAAGGCACAGCACAGAGACTCAATTAACCTCTGAGCCTTCATCTCAATCCTGGGCTTGTCAGTGGTTATTCAGTATAGACACCTTCTCTGGTCACTAGGGAGAGGGCTCAGCACATGGTCCCGCTCACATGCTCTGGAAAACCCTGTGCTGATTTTCTAGTTCACTGGACTTTTATGATGGGGGTGTTGCTTGATTGTTGAGAACCAAAAATTATGTAGTCATGTTAATTTTTGATAGAGGAAGACGTGCAAGAATGCAGTTTTTCCTGGTTGTTTGTGTGTTGGTTTGAAATACTGGCAAGATTTATACTAGAGTTTGTTCCATTGTATCATCATAACAAGAATGCGTACAGTGAAAATAAACAACACAGCAGTTTTTCTGTCTGAATGGTGACAGCGTCTAGCCACATGTGACATACAGGAGTCATGGCGTGTTTCATCATATCCTTTATTTGTTTTCTTACACACACAATACACAATATTAATGAACTAAGTAATAAACACAGGCCAAAGCCCTGTTCAGATGGGACTAGTTTTTCATGATGTGCGTATGAACCACATATATTAATTTATATTTCTACATTTATATTTATTTATAATTTATACATGCATAATTATTATAATTATTGTATTATTATAAATTACCTCTTTTATATTGTTTGTAATTAAGCATCTATAAATAATCTTTTATACATTTTATTTCACAGCACTTCATTATTTGGAACTTTTTGAATACTATAACTAAAGTGCACCATTATTAGTGGTGGGGGAAAAATTTGATTATATATGATAGATATGACGTAATATTGACGGAACGCAAAAGGCGCAACTCTGAAGCGCGGGATGCACCGTCTGTGGCGTGCACATGACAGAAACGCGTGATGGCTGAGCGAGAAATCCAACCGGCATCCTCTGCATTAAGGGGAAAATGACCTGGACAAGAGCCACACTATATGCAAGTTGTGTCAAGCTAAACTAAAATATTTTCGAAACACAAATATTTGAAGATATTTGATGGTCAAGGATTTGTGTTTGTATTCTCTGCAAATGTTAATTTAGTGTTCAGATGTTCATTTCATAAAAGCTGTTTTTGATTGTGGTATACAGCAAAACATGTGTCACAGCAAAGTCATAAGTCTTAGACTCTATTTATTTGTGTATAAGAGCAGCTGTATGTTAATAGTTATTCAGAATATGCTGAAGTCAACAAACATTACTTTTGTATGAGAGCTGCTGGTACAGAATTCTATATTTTTGTATAAAGCTGTGATTTTGGGACAGCAACATTTTTTTAAAATTTATTATATTGCTGATCGCACATAACAGGAGGGTGTTGGTTATTACTTTATGTTAGTGATTTAGAATATGCTGAAGACTGTTAATTTACTATATGCATGTATTATTTAAGTATGCTGCTACAGACACTTTTCCTGTTGGTTCTTTGCAATGTTGGGATTCCTCTCAAATGTTACCTTCCTGTTGACTTCACTTTCATTTGTTTCATTAATAAAATATATTGGAAGTAAATTCATTATGGGTCATTACAAATACTTTGCTTTAAAAGTACCAAATGAGAAAAAAGATGCATCGATAATAATTTCATAATCACATCGCAGCCCTCTGAATCGTAATCGAATCGTTAGGTGCCTAGAGATTCCCACCCCTAACCATTATAGTGCTCAAGATATGCAATATGCATATGTTTTGATGACAATAACAATATCTCTTTAAAAAAGACACTTAATAGTTTGTTTTAGATTCCACGGCTTTCTGCTGTTTTTTTCAATAGTTACTTATTGATTTAGGTGGTCAATAATTAGGTGCCATTCAGCTGAGGCTGGAATGCGTGGCTTCTTCGGCGGCCCCTGGAGAATCTCACCCCTGTCAGTTTCATTAAGGTTCAGATTCTCATATTGTTATTCTGTCTCTTTAAGTATCTTGTCCTGAAGTTGGCACCAAAATTCTCATCTTGTATTCCAGCCGTGTGCACCCTGTCATGAAAGGAATGTGAGGGACTGGGCGACGGACCAAGGATGCTTGTTATAGGGTATATCAAATTAGTGTGTCTAAGCCTGGCAGACCCATTTCAAGTTTTATGTAGCAGTTTTGTAT
Organism: Paracanthobrama guichenoti; assembly: GCA_018749465.1. Taxonomy (NCBI): domain Eukaryota; kingdom Metazoa; phylum Chordata; class Actinopteri; order Cypriniformes; family Gobionidae; genus Paracanthobrama; species Paracanthobrama guichenoti. The sequence continues at coordinate 18,722,429 of CM031953.1, forward strand.
TGTTATTTTGGATTTACAGCATACTTTATGGACTGCGGTCTAGTTAGCAGCACAGTAGAGACTGTAAATCGTCAAGCGTTTGATTGTAAACGCAGTAAAACAACACGGAAGACCTTGATGGAGATTTTCTAAAATTGAATAAACATTTTCCCTTTTCATTGCGCCTTTAATGTGGACGTGAACCTCAGATGGCCACGTTTCCTCCCTGGCCGCACAAGGATGTTGTATAGTGCTTTATTATAGTCATTCACCCATAAGAAATAGACAAGTAAATAGCATTGTTGTAAAAAAGAGCTTCCTGTGTGTTAGCTTTTATCCCAAAGATGGTTCATCTATGAAAAACGAATCACATGACTAGCCACATCACAGCTTTCTTTCAAACCACTAAGCTGAAGAATAAAAACAAATCTGTAAATTAGCATAAACACATAGGCTACTGTTAAAGAGTTTGGGGTCAGTAAGATTAAAAAAATAAAAATTAAAGACTTTTTTTTTTTAGCATCGATGAATTAAAATGATCAAAAGCGACAGCACAACTGAATTCAGTGTACATAAATAAGATTTCTTAAGCACCAAATCACAATGTTTACATTCATTTCCTAATGATCATGTGGCCTGTACACACCGGGACGAATATCGGCAGCATTTTTCGGCGTGTCTTGAGTGTTCACACCCAAGCGATTTTCACTGGCGATGCGCTGAGTGAACATGCAAAAACAGTAGATGGCACACAAGTGCGCTGCGGCAATTTACGCTTCTGACACTCGCTTGTCACACAGAAGAAGAAGAGAGACAGTATTTACGTGCTTGCCAAAACCATTCACACACTTTTTGCTAACTGGCAAGCAGCATTAGCAGCTCCTCTTCTTCTTTGTCTACTTACTACTACTTCGTCGTATCAGTGTGTACTTAGCAAGACTGATTTGTGCTTGAGCGCCACCAAGTCGTGTTTTACTGTAACTTCAGCAGCTCCAGGCATGTGAACAAAAGCGGCAATCTCATTGGTCAGACAGTTTTTAACACACTTTGTCAAAATAAAAAAACTAACCCAAGGCGTTTTAAAAAAAAAAAAATTACGCTTTTACGCCTGCCGTTTTACATGTCGGTGTGCACACTCACATTGGCGCCCTTTGTTTAGTCACGAGGCATTAAACATCGGTGATAAACGCGAGCGAAAATCGTCCCGGTGTGAACAGGCCTTGAAGCTGGATTAATTCATCTTTGCCATTATAGGAATAAATTTAAACAGATATTTTACGTTGTAATACTTGCACAATATTACTTTTTTTTTTTTTTTTTTTTTTTTTTTAAATCAAATAAATGCAGCCTTGGTGAGCTTGAGAGACTTTAAAAACATTAAAAACATAAAAACGTTAAAGACCCCCTGTGGTGAAAATCAGGTTTTTAATGTTAAATAAATAAATAAATGTTTTATGTGCTATTTTTAATATGCTTTTAAGACAAATCATGTACAAATTCATAAGTCAACACCATTGCTGAATATTTTCTCCTTAAAACTGCAGTGAAAAAAAGCAGTCTCAACAAGCGGTGTGAACTCACCGGTGTTTCTTACGTCACAAACTACCTTGTAACCAATCATGTTAACATGTGGGCGGGCTTTAGCATATCATTAACTATGCTACGAAGCTGGGGAGTCTCAAGAGAAGCGAGGTTATCCCGCTATATTTTTCTGTTGATATGTTAAATCTATATGATGTATATTACAAGAGCGATGCACGCATTACCATTCTGATACATTGACTTTTAGACGAGCCTGTATAAGTGAGTGGAGGTGGGGTTCATTTGCATATTCATGGTTCCATGTATACTAAATGAAGCAAGGTTGAAGAGTTACATTCAATCTATTTTAAGGCATGAATAAATTTTTCCACAAGAAAAAAAATATTTGGTGATCAAAGATGAGTTTTAAGGGACAAAATGATTGACTACAGGGGGGCTTTAAAAATCTTAGGTAGTGTATGCAGTTGCATATGAATATTCACACACACTCAAGCAGGATGCATTCAAACTTTAAACTTCCTGTGGGCCACCAGCCATGTCCCCCCTCAGGCTGGGCACATTTGCGGCTGCCCCCACCACACCAGTCCCAGCACACATAGACATTCCTCGCGGATCACTGCTTTTGCCCTCTTTATTCCCATTCTGTAGCTGCTCCGACACCTGTTCCGCCACTCTCCCCCAGCTCCTCATTAACAGCGCGTGATATTAATGGGAGGTGAATGCTGGTTCTCCTGAAAGTCCTGCTCAGCTCCGCGTGTCCACATGCAGACCTGATTTGCATGCCAATCCACACTTTTTTTTCCCCCCTCACAGCTTTTCCCAGGCCACTGCCCAGCCAAGCCAGTGAATTAAACCCTCTGTCCCTATCTCTCTCTGATTTCCCTTTCTTTCCCTCTCTCTCTGTCTGTCCAGCTGACTGTGTGCACCTGGATGTGATATGTGTGTGCTGAATCGCTCAGTCATACTGGCCGCTTTCTGCTCTGCGCTGGTTTTCTTTTTTTTGAGCTTCATTTATGTTCTGTGGAGGGGCATAAATCACTCGTCAGCTTTGTTTAGAGTCGAACACGGAGCTGGTGCTCTGGCATTTTCTGTGCATGCACGCACACGCACATTTTTAAGTAGACAGATAAAAACATCCACATCCTCTGTTTTTAAGACACCTGTTGATTGTGTTAGAGAAACATAGCAGAAGTTTGCAAATTTTAAATTAGAGTGATCTTTACACTCTAGTGCTCAGACACACACAAATCGAAGTTCTTTTCTTGCTTCCTGTCTCTGTCTCTTTCAATGAATGTTGGCATTGAAGACTTTCTTAAGGAATGACAACGTCTTTAAAAGGCTGCAGAGCCATACCCCTGTGTCCTTTAGAAACACAGAGAAAGCTCCACCTCTTGTGTGGTATTGTCTGATTTTTCCATGAATACGGGAATGTGCCACAATATAGAACAATAGCCTTTTCTACTAGATTTGCCTCTCAGGTGGAGCATCATGGTTGAAAAGCCAGAGGGAAAAAATGGCTTTTTATTTTTAATTTTTTTAATTTAATTTAATTATTTTATTTTATTTCCGTCTTTTGAGTAGGCAGGAACTTGCATGATGGGAAATAGATGTCCTAGGGCATTACCAAGATGTCCAACTGTCTTACCCTAAAAGAGACTTTATGCACTTTTTTTAGATAGCCGTCACAGTTGTTTAAATTGAATATGAATTGCATTAAAATGCTCAGTACTGAGTCTCTATTCAGATGCTGGCAGAAATATCCAATTGCCATAAACACAAAATAGTTTTGTTGGCAGCTGTTACCTGTACATTTACTATACGATCACATTGGTTTTAAAGTAGCATTTTATTCAGTATAAGCCTACTGCAGCACATTTGATTCTGAATGTGATAAGCACTCATTCACTTCAAACAGTACATTAAAATTCTAGGTTGGAGGAGGAAATCATAAAGCTAAATTATGTATCGCAATTGTAAATAAGCTGTAGTGGTTTAAAAAAAAAAAAAAACTTTTTTAATATCTTAATGGCAGCATTGTGTCTGTGGAATGTAGCTAACAGTTTTGAAAATGGTATCTCTTTCTTCAACTTGGCAATCGTAGCAGACTGTGTACCCAGATACCCTGTGCTTTGTCTCTGATAAAGCACCTTATTTAATGGTGCTGCTTTGCTTTGCCAAAACAATGTTGGATGACTCTGTTAGCCATTTTTTATTGCCAAACTTTACTGACACTTTTATTATGGCCCATCTTTCATTAGCAGAAGAGGGTGTAAAAAGAAATACACTTCCTAATAAATATACATGCTGTTCCATTGCTTAATCAATGTTTTTGGCACGTTTTTATCATTACCATGATAGTCTTTGAAGTAGATTTTTTTTTCAGATGATATAATAGTTAGACATTAGGCTACTTGTTTTGTCTTTACAGTGTTTGAGTGCATAAAGCATTAAGGCTAAGCAATGAAATGATGTGCCTTAAGGTTTATTTGGTGGTCAAAACACAGATCTTTTATGCCTCTTGCTAGATAAGCAAACTAAACCTCTAAATCAACCTAAGTGACTGTAATCGACCGAGAGCAAACATTGAGGAATGTGAACGAAGGGCCATTGGAGATGCAAGCGTCAGAACAAAAAGAACATAGACTCCAGACTTTAAACAAGCCATCTGTCTGCGCATTACACAGGTCTTAAGCAAACGTTTATGTGTGTTTTAAAGTCGAAGACTATGTCTGTCCTGTGCAAACTCTTTCATTGGATAATTTCAGGTGACAGAGTGGCTTGACAAACAGGCTTGTGCCTGTTTCTGCTCAGGGGAAACTTCTTACCCTTGCCCTTCCTGGCGATCAATTACCCCAGTTTTTTGAGCCCCTGTTTTGTTTGTACGCTCTCTGTCAGCTTGCAATATTATACCACATCCAAGGTTGCCTCGGCTCACGTCTGCCCTCTGAATGAGCAGTTGATCCATACTCCTCCAGGAGTAGAGGGAGTGGGCTCTAGCCTGAGTAGTGTTCATTTTGTCAGCTACTTATTTATTTCTTATTCTTATTCCTGTGTCAAATGTACTTTTTGGAATTATAATATTTAGTAAACCTTTTCCTGTTTTTGTTCAAGTTTTAGTCGACTAAATTTCTGTTTAAAAAAAAAAAAAAATTGTTGCATAATAGTTAAACTGATAATGATTATTTTTCTCAAACTGAATTGGCTCTATCACTCTCTCTCCTCTCCACCTATAGCTGGTGTGCACCTAAAGCACTTTGGCTATATAGTACATAGGAAATAATGCTATATAAAACCCCATCCATTAGGGGTGTAACGGTACACGTATTCGTACCGAACCATTTTGGTACAGGGCTTCCGGTACGGTACACGTGTGTACCGAACGGTTCCGAATGCAATCTCTAACAGTTAACAGTCGGCTTGTTTTATGTGCGGAACACACTTCAATCCGAGTTCCCACACTAACATATTAAGTATTAAGTCCATTTTATCATGAAATTCAAGCAATATGAATATGAATCATCTCTTCCTAAAGAATAAACATGAATTAATATCTCTTAAGGTATGTTGTTGAGGATACATTATAACTTACTGAAATGTATCATATGTCGTGTAATCGCTCATTCTCTGTTTCAAACACAGACTGACAATAAAACAGCTTGTTAACAATGTCATGTAGCATCACATTTACCTCAGAAGTCCTTCAGTGTCCACAGCTGTTAGTTCACTAGAGCAGTGTTTCCCAACCACGATCCTGGAGGCACACCAGCACTGCACATTTTGCATGTGTCCCTAATCAAACACACCTGATTCAAATGATCATCTTATTAGTGGAGACTCAAAGACCTGAAATGGGTGTGGCAGATAAAGGAGACATGCAAAATGTGCAGTGTTGGTGTGCCTCCAGGATCGTGGTTGGGAAACACTGCACTAGGGAAACGAACTCTTTAACTAAATATATGCTATAAATATACTATATTAGCCTATATATTCATTATATTCTACTTAACCTGTTAGTGATGTCTTGATTATTTAATGTATGTTTAAATAAATCTGTCATGAACATGACAGCCACTGTGTATAAATGATTATATTTCAAACGGAATTGGAGAAAAAGAAATTCTATAGATTTAGATTTAGAAGTTAATGCAAAAATGCCTTATGTAAAGCTTATGAGTGTTGATTATTATATCTAAAAATAAATAACTGAATTAGGCTAATAGTTTGGGCTCTGTTGTTAAACTTTAATATTATAGTAATGTATAAGTAAGGGCTATATAGTTTACAGCATTATCTCTAAGAAACTTTTAGTTATAATTGAATTAATTTAAGGACAGACACAACTGTTGAATAAAAATAAATAAATAAGCAATTTTGTAAAACTGCTGTACCAACCGTGACTTCAAAACCGAGGTATGTGCCGAACCGTAAGTTTTGTGTACCATTACACCCCATCCATCCATCCATCCATCCATCCATCCATCCATCCATCCATCCATCCATCCATCCATCCATCCATCCACCATCCATCCATCCATCCACCCACCCACCCATCATCCATCCATCCACCCACCCACCCATCCATCCATCCATCCATCCATCCACCCACCCACCCACCCACCCACCCATCCATCCATCCACCCACCCACCCACCCACCCATCCATCCATCCATTCACCCACCCACCCACCCATCCATCCATCCATCCATCCATCCACCCACCCACCCACCCACCCATCCATCCATCCATCCATCCATCCATCCATCCATCCATCCATTCACCCACCCACCCATCCATCCATCCATACATACATACATAGTGACTGTTGTCATTAAAATGGTAAAGTTCATATTTTTCTATTAAAACAACAGCAAAAAAAGACACCGAGGTTGCGTACCAGCATTTATTCAGCAACCACAATCGCAAACAATATAGTCGAGATCCATGTTTGTGCATCACCATGTTACAGTTCATCACTGAGAAGGTTTGATCGCAGATTTAGTAGCAGCAAACATCGCAAGCGGCTCGTGAAAGAACACGGACTGACTGAATGACACTTTCATTATTTCTATTAAAATCCAGTGTTGAGTGTTTTCAGATCATCGTTCTTCCGCAGTGTAGAGAAAAAGTACGCTCAGATAGTTGCCAGATTGCAAAGATTTATTAAAACACCATGTAGTAAATGTATCCTTTTAACAGAAAAGCAAACACGAAAGCACATAGTAGAGGCTTGTAGAGCAATCTGTAATATTTTCGACTTTTTTTTTCAACAAAAATAAAGAGAGATTTTGGTAACGTTTTTTTATTTTTTTATTACGTTTTTCTTCATCGATTTTGCAGGTTGATATAGTCACAGCTGTTTGTCAATGACTTTATTGTCATCTCGTTTTAGTCATGGGACAAGCTCGTTGACAAACATTTTTCATCATATATTTCATTAATGAAATTAACACTAGTCCTGAAAGCCTCTGTCAACTCAATCGCTTAGAAGCACAGAAAGTGCACTTGATTGACCCCTTCATCACAGGAGCTCCAGCCCACACAGATGTCCAGCGCAGATCCTGAATTATGGAGGTGTCTGTGTGCAAGATCTATTTGAGGGCTTAACTCTTGATTCATAACATTAGATAGCAATGAGGCCTATCAGTTGTACGACTGATTAGATTCACTGATGTCTGATGGTCTTTTAACTGTTTGGGATTTGAAGATCAAGCGGCTTTCTCTTCATCTGACAGATTTTTTTGTTCCCGATTCATTATGTTGCGAGTTCAAAGTAATTAAAGAACTGCAAGCATGGTTTGCGTTGGCGCTTCTATGATATTGCAACATTTTTGTGTAGTTCAGATTTCACATGGGTGTCGTGCACCTCAGCTGTTAGTAATTCCGTCTGAGGGAGTTTACGGACCGAGACTCATCAGTTAAGGTCTTCCAAGGAAACTTCCCGATAAATTTGCTGCCCTACTTATTGTGCTTCCCTCTCCACAGCTGCACCGAGATCCATCCCAGAAATGTTGCACACTCATGGGCCTCTTTCCTCACTTCTGTTCCGCAAGCATTGAATTAATGCTAGACATAAAAGAGCCCTCAACGGGTTTAAACTCTCTGTCATTTGGCTCAAGTATCTTAGTAAAACTAAAGCTAGTTTCTGTCCAGGGTGACGTAAAAGGTCACTCTAATGTCCTAGAGCACTTTTTGTCTGTCATTTTCCAGAACTGTGTTTGGGCTTGGCTAGTGGCGTCTGGGTGGTGCAACAGGCTAGCGGATACATAATGGTCCAGTGCACGCAGTCTGCAGTGGAGGCCGCCCCAGAGGTTCTTGTTTATAGTTCCCAGAGGACCACAGGGAGCCATAACTCATCCAGGGATGACGAGCAAACTCATGGGCCTGGAATCTGCAACGAGACAGCACTTTTACTTTCCACTCATTTTTGGTTTTCCCTTTAACGTGCAACCCCTTGGTAAGGGGGATCCTGGTTAAGTGGTCACGGGTGTGAAGAGTAACGCTGCTTTTCTCCTCGGGTCAGAAAACATGATGGAGCTGCAACTGATACGGTCCACCCATAAAAAAATCCTGAAGAGATAAAAACATCAGCCTGTGGTCTGGATAACAGCTTAAAGGCACTGCTTCTGTCAGCCCGCAAGAATAATGATTCCAGGCTATCGTTCTTATCTATAGCACCGTTTCTGTTCTCTTACAGCTTATCCACTGCGTTTGTAGCCACCTCATCACACTTTTAATGCTCATTTGTTGAACAAGTAGTCATTTTAATAATGTCCAGTTATGGTTTAATAAAGACTACTATGGATAGTAAGGAGAAGCTTTGCATTGATTATGCATTGAAACCCTGGCCTACATGCTGAAAAATATCAATGAAGTGTTTTTTTGGCAGACATCACTTCATCGACTGGCAGGAGATAATCTTGTCGCGTCAGACCCCTTAAAACCCACTTCCAGTGCCATTGTGTGTCTCCGTCCTCAAAGTATCGACAAGAAAATCTATCCTTGTGTCTTTCATGGATCTCACTCTGTCGAAAGAAACCATTACCTATTATCAAGCCTCAGAATTGATATTAACGAGATAAAGTTCATAATCGCAGCTGCAGGTAATAAAGAGAGGCTTTTGTAATGAGGCCACGGCATTATGAGCATATTGGGTGTCAGCAGTACACTCCGTACTGTAGCAGATTGAATAATTTGCACTTGGGAGATGGTTATGGATTACCCAGGGGGGTAATTTGAGGGTGTGATCCAGCCCAGCAGGTCAGTACTTTTAATTTTTCTTTATCGGGTGTAAAAGCTGTTGCTCTAAATGGCTTCTCATCATGCCTTCGCAGAGTCGCTGTGCTGATTTGCATGCTGTAATTATGCTAGGTGTTAATGTTAACTGCGGTGTCTCTGTAAACTGAACATATGCTCACAGGATGTTTTTGTACATATTTTTAGACTCAAGTCTTATTGTTTGTTTGATATTTGGCTTTGTTTCCTTTTATTACAAGGTTATTGATGATGACCCTTCTTAAGTGAAAACAGACGCCACTGACTCCAGTCAGATACTTGAGCAAGCACGCACTGAATGTTCAGAATAATCAGTGCATGACTTCCAAAGCTCTACTTTGTAGTAAATTGTGCTATTTTTTTTTTTTTTTTTTTTTACCATGCAAACATTATTTTTACCATTTTACTTTTGAATAACCTACATTTTTGGTTACTTTAGAGATTCTGTTCGATTATTGAGTATAATTTGTGGCCTTGAAAAGGTTTGGTAGTGTTTTGCATAATTCATATTTTACTTGTTTAATAGGATAGTTTTAGTCAGTCAGTTTATCATCAATTTTCTGTGTTTAATGCAAAAATAAATTTATTCCGTAAGTAATGCAAAATAAAATCTGAATCACATTAGTTCCATTTTATGTGTTCTTTTTGAACTATTATATTTCAAAACTGTTTGGAGCATCATGTGTTCATGTTGAAAAACATTGTGTTCAATTCACTGGATTTAATGTGAACAAGAGGGAAGGTAATGAAGTGTTCCCCCCACACACGTGGTTTCTCACACACACTGCTAAAGAGAAAGGCCGCAAGATATTGACTTATTTCATAAATCAAGTAAGCTAATCCTTTCATATTAGACCAAATAACATGCGGTAGAGAGAGTGGTCAAGCATGCTCAGTTTGATTACGTGATGTGACATACACTGTTGGCATTCATTAAACATTTACAGCCTCATATGTCTCGCCTCATCAGGACAGAGCTGGGACCATGTTCTTACAGCCTTCAAAATGAGCACTAATTGCCCTAAAATTTAAATCCATTTTTATTTTATTCATATATATATATATATATATATATATATATATATATATATATATATATATATATATATATATATATATATATATATATATTATATATTTATTTATATAATATGTAGAATATTATAAAAACTTTAAATTTCTTATTTTGATATTTCATTATATTTATTATTATTTATTCAAATAAAAATCTGGCTACACTTTATTTTAAGGGTTCCTTGTTACAGGTTAATTATACATTTAAGTACTGAGTAATTAACCAGATGTATGTTAGGATTCAATTATTCAAGATTCAAGAGTTTTATTTGTCACATACACAGTTATATACAGAATATACAACCGGCAGTGAAATGTAAAGTTATGTCTAATTACTGCATGCAACATGTAACGAGGACACTGTAAAATAAAGTGTTACCAATAATCTTTGTGAAAGGTCATGGCATATTGAACAGTGCTTATTTATGAAGTGCTAGCATGCATGCATGCATTAGATTTGCTATCGCTCCACCATATGTATCCATCCTCAGGCTGCTGTGACATCATGACCATTTGAACAGGCCTAAACTCAAACCATTCATGTTTGAATGGTGCTGTTTTCCCTCTTCTGAGGTGTTAGACAGCCACAGGGCCTATTCTGCATGATGTGAAGTGCTCACTTTCATTAGTGCTTAATGACACATCTAAAATTCCAGTGTAGGTGAGTGCAGCGTCAATATTTGACCTTTACTCTTGTAATAATACACGCCTGCCTCTTTCCGCCTTTTTGTCATTATAGATCTCAGACTAATTGTTTTAGATTTTTATAGTATGTTTTCTGAGATATCTAAGTAATTGAAAATTAGATAGTGCTAGCAATAAATTAGCATGGTCCCAAATGTCTGACAATTACAAGGTTTAGAAAATCACTGCAGCCTCAATAATTGTTCAACTGATAGAACATGGCGCTAGCAACACCTAGGTCAAGGGTTTGATTCCCTGGTAAAATGAGAAAAGTATATCGCTGAGAGTCACTTTGGATAAAAGCATCTGCCAAATCTATGAATGTAAATACGCAGCAGTGTAACTCTTGCCCAAAGCTAGCAGAAGGAGATCAAACCTGTTTGAGGTTAACCTCGTAAGTCTTGGAAAGTCTAGGGTCCCTTATGGCCAGATTTAAATATTCAAAAGGATATCAGAGAGAGGAAACCTGTAGCCACACGTCTCCTTCACTCTTATGAATATTTATCTGTCTGCAGTTGGTTCTGGAACATAACAGGGTGTTGTAGAGCAGCGTCTGTTTATGACAGTTCGCGAGCGGCCCATCTGTGGCTTCCTCCTCCAAGAAATCTTTCTTGGCTTGTGTGGAGGACTCGCAGTGGTTCCTGGGGGTCCCATATCAATGAGAAGATCCCAGAACAGAATTACGCTGACTGTTAACAAATTTTACAGATTGTTGTAAAGGCCCTTTTAGCTCATAAAACACCATTGTTTTGGCAGGTTAATGACCAAGTAGAACTGACTGGTTAATGTAATCACACGGGCAAGGAGAGGGTTTATTTGGTGGTGGTTGTTTGGACAACAATAAAAAGGGGTTTCATTGCAGAAGAAGCTCTTGGATGCATTACCTTTGTGCTCCCTGTTGGGGTTATTCAAAGTGCATGCAACTCATAACACAAGATAAACCTAAAGAGATAGATGTGCAACTGGAATACATTATTTTGCTCTTAAGGTCAACCTGAAGAAGGGTCCCATGTGTGATATTTCGAATCCATAGTACAATATCTTTATTCTGCTGTCACAATGTACCATAGATTAAGTTGGAATACAATGCATCTCTGGTCATTAGTCACCGAGACTAGAGCATACATCCCTTGTTCAGAGCGCCCACACTAAGAAGCCCATAGAGGCCCCGCTCAGTCAGAAGAAAGGAATCAGCATGTATTGCAAACCTCCAAACCACACAGCCATGACTAATTGGATTCCTCTGTGTTCATGATGCATGCACAATGTACACATTTTTAATCGTTATTGCTTTGGTCTATGGCTTGCGGGCAAGGAGTAGGATGCAGGCAATTATCATTTTCATCAACTCGATGTATGGTGATGTTTCTAAACCTGTCAGCTTGATGCAGTCTTTTTCATGCTTCTTTACAATGTCAGTTCCCTTGCAGGTATTTTTGCTTGGATGCAAGCCTGTCAGAAGGTATTGATCTTCCACGCCCTTGCAAATGAGGATTTTGTCTATTCCTAGAATTTCAGCTTTCTGTTGACTTGGAACATCACTTGGAATCATATAGAAAATAGTTTTGTCTAATCTTTGAGATTTAAACTGGGATAAGACATATTTTAAAAATCCTGTATTGCTACTGATTAGATTTCAAGGCAAAAAATACTCTGCCAGTAGAAACAGTTCATTTATTATTATTATTATTATTATTATTATTTTTTACATTTGTACTATTTTTGTAAAAAAAAAAAAAATACTGCTGCAAAGTAATATGCATCTTAATTCACTTTCGTGTGGCATTGCTTAATCCTTAAACCTTTAACTAAAACTAAATTAAAATGTATTGTTGTTGTTGTTGAGGTTGTTGCATCACAAACTTAAAGGGATAGTTCACCCAAAAATGAAAATGATCCCATGATTTACTCACCCCGCCTCAAGTCCTTCTAGGTGTATATGACATTCTTCTTTCAGACGAATACAATCAGAGTTATATTTTTAAAAAATGTCCTTATAACGTGTTAAATATGGATATTTTTCTTACACAAACCCATCGATTCGCTTCAGAAGGCCTTTATTAACCCCTGGAGCCGTGTGGATTACTTTTATAATGGATGGATGCACTTTTTTGCTCTTCAAATTTTGGACTGCCATTCACTGCCATTATAAAGCTTGGAAGAGCCAGGACATTTTTGAATATAACTCTGATTGTATCCGTCTGAAAGAAGAATGTCATATACACCTGGGCTTGAGGGTGAGTAAATCATGGAGTAATTTTCATTTTTGGGTGAACTATCCCTTTAATACACTTCTGTCATACTTTCACATGGCATTGCTTGATTTGAAATCCTCCTGCTTTTATTTTGGCCAGCAAAAAAATAAATAAATAATTGAAGCGTGTAGTTGGCAAAAGTTTTAATAAACTTCTCCGTTTACAAAAATTAATGAAATTATGATTTAAAAAAAAAAAATTTATAGCCATTTTCAGTTTAATAATTGCAATTGGAAATTTATTTTGATTCATTGTGCAGCCATTTTCTAAATCTAAATCTTCCTGCTCACATCAGTATATTTATGTAACCATACTGTAGAATGATTCATTTATGACACTTGATTTACATTGCAGGAGCTGTAATGGTTTTTAAATACGGTGTTCTTTGAAAACCAAAACACATTAGCCCTTAGCATCTCACAAGTTGGCGGCACACCATCTAGGCTTCTTAACAGCAAAAACATATTTCGAAGCATGGAAAGACCACAGTGCTTAAATGGTTGGCAGGAAGAATACGATTTTATAATCCAACATGATGTAAGGTCCATCGTCTGTGTTCTGATCTGCTTTGGAATAGCGATCGGTTGGAAAGGCAGTTTGTCTGTCAGCTTTCTCCCTCTTGTTGTCAGACACAGCCAATCATCTGAAGCCGGATCCTAACACAAGCGAGAAGGGTTTGAAGAAGGGAAAGAGTGAGTGCAGCTTGCAATTACCAGTTCGTGGTCCCCTTGTGTGGCACATTCAAAGTAAATAATTAAGCTTTTCAATGAAGAAACACCATTTAAACAAGCTGCTAAAGAGGCACTGGGATTGATTTGAGGGACTGGCCTTGAGACAAACACAAATTAGAGAGTAGCCAAGGACATCTCATTTGTTGAGAGAGAGAGGGAGAGAGAGTGTGTGTGTGTGTGGGGTGGGGTGGGAGGGTGTGTGTGTGTGTGGGGGGGGGGGTGTGAAGGGATCTGTCAGTGTGTGTGAGTGGAAGATAAAAAATGTGCAGTGTTTTCCCAACTTTCTATTTTGCTATAACTCTTTTTCAACCCTTAGTGGTCTTGAAAGATGTGCTAGTCGGCTATATAAGAGTGGAGAATTACCGTAGCCTGTCCTGTGTTGAACCCTGGGAATTCAGAGCTACATCATTGTGTCAAGCAGTCAGGAACGCTCCGCCGACTGTGTGGTAGCATATTTCATAAGGAACCGCACACTGCCAAAATCAACCGCCTGCTTCCTCTTCCTCTGAAACACACTGATACTCTGTGTTGGCTGAGTCCACTTTTATTTCTGCCTACCCTTCCACATCCCTCCACACTTCCCTACATCATCATCATCATCATCTGACCCCTAAATTCAGCATTTAGTAGCACAACCATAATCCCAGAGCATTCATAAATCTCCTTGAGAGAGCGAGACTTCTCGGCAGATGTATCTAAAGTATAGCAGATTCTGTTTTGGTCCTCACAAGCCCCTAAAGTAACGCTGGTGGGGTTTGGGTATCTGCCACCTTCCTGGATTAAACCCTCACTCTCCAAGCATGTTCTTGGTGCCTTATGCTCGGGCATACGGACTCAATTACCATACAAAGCCATTCTGTAATGTGGCGGTTATGTGCACTCCACCTAATTGACCCTCGTTGTGCTGAAAGATTTCTGGACGACTAGGGGCACGTCAGAGCTGCGGAGCAGTGCTCACTCATCATTCCAACCGCACGGGCCTCTACCCTTCAACGTGACATATGAACGTCATTATCACGTACACATGCCACTCGGATAAAATGGTTTCTCCGGACCCTTCTGTAAATTGCAGCAGGATCCTAGTGTTACATCGATCCTGCATTAATTACCTCTTCTGTGGTTTCTTGTCGTATATGTAAAAGTATTTGCCTGCGCTGAATAGCAGCAACTGCAATGTGGTTTACTCATTCACTACTCATTTATTTCTAATGAATTCCCACCCCAACTAGCTTTAATTTTTCAGGTGTGTCTCAGAGAGAACAGCGTGAGGTTACATGCCTGTGAGGAACAAATGGCTGCATAGTAGAGATGACTCCTCTAATCTGTGCTGGAGCATGTGCCTGGAGCTACAGGCCTGTTTCTGTGCCAGGGAGATGTACAGTACTGCTGCTGCTAATGAGGAAACATTTTGATATCAAAGGATTTGCAAATCTTACATAGTATTTCTCTTTTTCAAGACAAACTGACAAGGAGTGCTGTTATTCTTAATCATGGCACAATCATTAGCTATTATTTTGTGTCCTAACAGGAAAATAAGGTGCACTGGGATTCAATATAGCATTAGTGTCTGAGTAGTACTTTCACAGCATTTATTAATTTTATTTTAATAATTTCAAAATGAATATTTTAACTATAGCATGTGATTTTAATTTATTTTTAACAATGAACATCAGTTTATATACAGTCAAATTATTAGTCAGCAATTCTCTTACGCTCACCAAGGCTGCATTTGTTTATCAAAAATACAGTGAAAACAGTAATGTTGTGAATATTATTACAATTTAGCATCATTACTCTAATCTTCAGTGATTTTGTGCTCAAGAAACATCCCCTATTATTATCAATATTGAAAACAGTTATGCTGCTAAATATTTTTGTATTTTTAATAATTTCTTTGGGATTCTTTGGTGAATAGAAAGCTCAGTAAATTAGGATGCACCGATACTAAATGTAGCTTCGATACAGAGAGAGATGATTATCCAGAATGATATCTGAAATTAACAACAGAGTTATTATATTCAACTGTTTTTAGATAGGCCTATAATAATCACTCAAATAAAAACTGAAATGTTTGCATACAACTCAGTTGCACATAAGGTAGCTTTCATAAACACTTGGCTTAATGGCAGATGTATTCAAACATACATAATTAACATTAAATAAGCTCTAGTGTTTTTATAGCTGGATAACTTTCCTGATGTAAATGCAACGTTAATTGATAATGTTCACAAGCTGTTTTATTGACGTCTCTCCGGGGTTGAAACTTTTAGCGATTATATGAGACGTGATACATTTCAGTAAGCTGTATGGTATCTTTCAGCATACCTTTTGATTGTTCATGAATTTCATGCATGTTTTTTCATGCTCTACTTGCACTCTGCCCTGCCGCTTGACATGAAGCGCTACAGCGATCTGTCACGTCACATTTAAGAGCGTCAAAACACCATTTATTGTTTGAATTTCATGATAAAAACAGATATAATTTTAAAGCTGAGACTTAGTTTTTTATCAGAAGTAATAAAGCACAAAGCTCTTTGTGATTTATTAGAGGCTCTCTACATATAATGTTTGGTGTAAGAAAAAAATTAAATAAATAAAAAACATGAACATGGCAATCCTGGCTTAAACTACAGGTCTTTTTTAACTGTTAATGCATTATTGTCGACAGCCTTAAATTCAACATGAGAGATTTTGTATGACAGAGTATGAGCTGCAGTCTGACACGTTTTTCCCGTCCCCTTTTAAAAGCCCTGATCATCGGCTGTTTTTAAACAATCAGCCAGTAGCACTGTTGCCAACAAATTTTCAGGGGAAGTTGCTAAAGGCAGATTGATTTGTTGCTAAATGACATTGTGGCGTCATTGCGCTATGACGTCATTACACAATCGCAACGCAAAACTATGCCATTATATAATATGTAGATATTATATGTGTGTGTGTGTGTGTATATATGTATGTGTGAAATGCGTGCTACTGCTGCTGCACTCAGACAACAATTTTTGCTGCTGCCGCAGACCTTATGTAGCTCTGCCCCTGTGCTCGTTGTGTTTTACGGTTTTCACAGCGATTACCACATTTCCACAGCGATCTTGAACACGCCACTATTTTTGAAAACTCCCCTAGAGTTAAACAGTTGAGTTTTACCGTTTTTGAATCCATTCAGCCTATATCTTGTTCTGGCGGTAGCACTTTTAGCATAGCTTAGCATAGATCATTGAATCTAATTAGACAGTTAGCATCTCGCTCATAAAATGACAATTTTTTAAAAATATATTTTTCCTGTTTAAAACTTGACTCTTCTGTAGTTACATTGTGTACTAAGACCGACGGAAAATGAAAAGTTGCGATTTTCTAGGCCGATATGCTATACTCTCATTCCTGCGTAATAATCCAGGAACTTTGCTGCCGCACCATGGGTGCAGCAGCGTAATGATATTACGCAGCGCCTGAAAATAGTCCCCAGCACACTCCCTGTGCAAGCAGGTTGTCACGTTGGTTATGTTGACTTGAATAGGAAGTTCAACTTTTTAACTCTAGGTGAGTTGGAAAATGAGTCTATTTCATGGCGTGTTCCTTTAAGGAATTATGAATGAACCGCTTGGTCTATTGAGCTAGTTTGTACGTGTGTTGTTTGGATTAGAGTCACTTTCTAAAAATTGCTAAAAGTTGCCAAATAAATTAAAAAAATTGCTAAATTTGTTGCTAGGTGCTTTTTGAAAAAAAAAAAAAAGTTGCTAGGGTAGTCTGAAAAGTTGCTAAATCTAGCAACAAAATTGCTAAGTTGGTAACACTGGCTGGTAGTGAAAATATTAGTTTTTATCAACCAATTCCGATTGTGGGGCGATACATCTGTATATCCCTAGAAATCTTTTCTAATATTATAATGGTCTGTCTGTACTGTCACTTTTGAGCAGTTTAATGCATCCTTGCTGAATAAATGTATTAAATGTCTTTAAAAATAATGTCTATTAATAAACATTAACCAAGGTTAATAAATGCTGTAAAAAAAATAATAATAATAATAATAATATGAACAAATTGAGCCTTGTTCTGAAGTGTTACCATGCTGGTTCCTGATATGAATTTTGGAATTTGGAATTTGGAAGCCAGTACTTGTTTGAAGCACCGCCATGCTCTATCCAAGGGCGAGGGGAGGTTTGTTGGGCACTTGCTGCCAAAACATTTCAGTCAGTCTCTCCACATACACCTCTGCAAGTTTTAGAATAATGATACCATGGTCTTCTGTCATAACTAGCCCACCCACATAATTGAGTTAGAGTTAGCCAAGCCGGTTTCTCCGGAAGCATCCTCCAGAGAGTATATAAAATCAGCCGCAGACATACACAGGTATTAGAGATATTAGTGTTTTTTTTAGGAAATGGAATTATCATCTGAAGACTTTTTATTTATCATTCAAGTTGACATTTCTTGATGCAAATTTGGAAACAGGCCCAGATTCAAGGTCACTGAATGTATAACTATGAAGTGGCTACAGTGCCTGTGCAACAAGAGAGTGTGTGTGGCATTCTGTGGTCTACAGCTCAAACCCTAATCACCTCCCCAAATAAACAGACCCTCCTATTAATGATCCGTGTAGCCATTTTACATGGCAGCGTTCTCCAAATAACTTCAGCGATTTTAACAGGTGCCATTTTTTCTGGCTCAGGAGCATAGCTGCTGACCAATCAATTTTCCCAACAGTAATCCCTGGTCTGAAAGGATCCTGTTTCCTATCAATTAACGTGGACTGGTGTTCAGAGGCTCCTTTTGTTTACAGCCTTGCAATGAACAGCTGGCCTATCTAACCTTCAGATGAAATGCCATGGCACCCTAAATCTCAGCGAAAACAAGGGCTGAGTTATCAATAAATATTGCCTGATTAGATTAGATTCAGATTCACAAGCTTTCCATTCAGTTCAAAGTTGTTATGAACACATCGGTTATAAACTCCTACTGTATGAAAGTTTATAGAAAATCTCAGAATCTATCTGTATCTATCTATGTCTATGCATCATCTATATGTATCATCTGTTCTTTTACTGTATTTGAGTATATTACCAGGTAGATTTTAGGGCTGGGCAAAAACAAAAAAGTTACAAAGGCGCGAGAGGCGCGCCTGTCATTCATTCATTCATTGCTTAAATAGCGGCTTCCGGTGAGTTGTCGCCTTTTGTAATGCTGAGGAAATGCTGTGTAATACTACAAATCTGCGGAATCATTTGATGAGACATCATCACCCAGACATTGCAACACCCCCACACAAACGCTGAAAATAGATCACATACACGCAAATGCTTGCCTTGCATTATGATCAAACTTGAGCGTTCACTTAAGCACGTACGTTAGCCATTATAGACGTATTCAAATCATCCGAGTCAATAGACAGCGCAGGACCAATAATTAACAATAGTCCACATAAGTCAGCACGTTAAGGTATTGTTGTTTGTTACCACGGCAACTACTTGTGTCCAGATATGAACGCGCTTCTCGTGAATGAAAAGTAACTGCACACATGACGGGAGGCAAAATCACAAGAAAAGCTTGTTGTGTACTGAAAATCAGCCAATATCCTTTTTATATTTTAGAATAAATATATCAAAATATCAATGAAAACTTTTTTAAGAATAAAGTTGCAAAATTTTATTGTATTTAACAATTGTATGCATTTGAAATATAGAGACCGAGTGTACCTAAAACAAAAAGAGTTTAATATACAGGTTTGTGGCTCTTCATTTCTTTTTGATTACCCACTTGTAAACTTATGTTCACTGTTCTTTTTTATAAATACTTATAGTATTTGTATTAAATCTATATTCATTGAGTTAAATCGAGAATCGAATCGATTTGAGAGCTTGTGAATCGAAAGCGAATCGAATTGGAACATCTGAATCGATACCCTGCCCTAGTAGATGGCTTCATCAGAGTGATTCAAATGATAGCTTTAAATCAAACAGATTTTGAAGTCTTTTTGAATGATTGTTTAAAAGGAGTAGTTCAAAAGAGTAATTTGTACATGCATCTGACTATATTATTTGCCCTGTATGTTTCTAGTTTACGTAAAAGAACAGAAAAGAGTAATTTGTTCCTGAATCGGATCACTCTGTTTTTATGTAAATCAATTATTTTGCAGTACAGATTGTTTTTATCTCATTACGGTCAATTTGGACCACAAACGCAGGCAAAATGTGAGTAATATGAGTTAGGGGTGTGCGATATATATCGTCTGCGATAATATCGTAATTGTTGTTTTAACAATGTGCGATCTTACATTATCGAGTATATCAGAGAGTGCACGCATAGAGTAAGCACATTTGGCGACAGAAATGATTGTAAATGAGCATAGGCCCTGTACAGTCTGCTATGTTTTGTTTACATCTAGCTAACATTACCACAATTCCTTGCGCTCAGGCAGTTTGGCGTGACTTTGCCTGGAACGCTACAAAGTCGTGAGTCGTGGTTTGAAGTCGTAACTTACGGGCTCAAAAACCTGCCTGGAACGCAACATTACTCTATATGCATATCATATAATATAATACTTCCATATTGCCTGTTTTTGCTCTATTGCGCCACCGAAAAATAGTTCAAAACAATATACTGAATGAATCAGCTTTTTGAACGAATCAATTGAATCAATGATTCAATGACTAAGATTGATTAAGATAGTCAAATGCTTCGTTCCTTGAATGAATCAGCTGTTTGAATGAATCGGTTGAATCTCAATGACTCACTCATTAAACGTGACTTGCTGCCACCTACTGGTGGTTTTAATTCATTTCAAATATCAATATTATTCAACATTTTATGTTTTAAACATCAAAACATTATTTATGCATAACTGCAGGTTATTAATTTGTCACTTCTGAGCTGTGTAAATGATCAAACAGTAAACAGTCTGTGTAAATGATCTAAATGCCACTTCAGATGCAGCTTCTGTGTTTCCTCTGCACTGCAAAGATTAATTTTGTTGATACTTATTTAATTTGATTGGTAACAGCCATATTGTGTCTCATTATAATTATTTTTTTTATTAAATTTATGAAATTGACACAAAAGATGTAAAAAATAAGTTTATCAAGGTAAAAAAGAAGATTTCTGTCACTTCTGTGAACTGACCACCACACAGAATATGAAGAATATCATAAACTTTAGGAGTCAGCTGACCATGGCAGTCCTAAACCTGCCAAAGTACAAGCACAATAACACTCTCTGCAAAATATCGTCTAATTATCGTTATCTAGAAAATCCCAGAAAATATTGAGATATATTTTTTTGTCAATATCGCACACCCTTAATGTGAGTGTAAAGCAGCAAAATGTCTTGATGAGAAGGTATTTTACTAAGCTATCAGAAAGCTCCTCCTACCATTACATATTCACATTGGGGAAATTCATAAAATCATTCCTGTTGAAAAGCTTAAACTCACGCGTCCTCCTGGGTCTTAGAATGGTGTCTGTGCTGAGCCCTCCAATGACTCAAGCTTATTTATAGGCCCAGGTTGGAATGTGTTGTCACCTCCAGACGTGATGTGAGCATAAACACATTCAATCCAAACTGTGCCACATCCACTACTCTCTTCAAAAAGTCCATAAGAGAGTCCTGTGGAGCCAAGAGACCCCTCTGGTTTACCTCGTCACAGAGGATGAAGAGCTGGAAGCAAGACGTAGCAGTGAGGTACGGCCATAACTGCGGGGAGTCATAAATCTCTAGCTTGGCTCTGCGTACGCAGAGGCCTCTGGTTGGGGGGTTATCCATCGCACGGTACAGGACAGGCAGTGCATCACTCTTCCAGACTGCGAAAAGCAGGAGCTTATAAAGCACAGGAGCTTATGAAAGGGAAGGAATGTTTACCTCACCGCTAGTCAATGCACTCATGGTGCTTTATAAAGGACCACATGCCCAAATGTACTCGGCATGAGGTTAGAAAATTCATGTTGCCACTTTTTCAATTCCATTGTTTATTATGGCCTATAATTGCATTTTGATTTCACCTCTGTGTACCAACTGAAAGCAGATCTTCATTTTAGACTAAACTTACTCTGGATGTCCATTCATAGCAGTCTGAGTATAAATTTTAGGCTTAGTGATAATCAAATGTAATTTAGCTTAAATTTGTGTTCCTAAGAGATGGAATATGTCCTTTTTAAAATAAATTGGACCCACGTGTAGTTTTTCATTGAATGCTTTGGTTTTTCCTGGAATATAATTCAGAGAGAATCTAGAAACATGCCGAAATGCTGCGTTCCTCTGCACAGCCCCAAACAGTACGCTTACTGTTTTCCTTCAAAATCTCTGTCGTTTTCAAGGCCCCGTCTTAATTGCAACCAGCGCTTGAAAGCGCATTTAAAATGATCAAATAGCCTAATGCAAGATTAATGAAAATTCTGTAAATGAATAAGTATTTCCAATAGCTAAGACTGGTAATTATGGTGGCCTCAAGCTGAGGCTCTGAAAGACGTTTTGTACTCTGATGCTTGTAAAAGGAAGTCAAAACAGCTGCATTCGACTGTGATAAAACCCGAACGTTTCCCTCAAAAAGTCTTACAACTTAGCCTTACTCTAATTACTAGAGGAAATTAATTAAGCCATCAATGCGATAACATGGAATATTCACATGGGATGACTGACGGCCAATCTGAACTGAGAACTATCATCCCCGTGCCTCTGAGGACCCCAGACGGCAAAATGTGTTCTTTTTGACCCCAATTACTTGAGATGTTCTTTAACACCAACTAATCAGTAGAAGTAGAGTAACTGGCCTCCAGTAACTAGATTTTTCCCCCCCTCCATCCTAGCAGCCTCAGCACAGAACGAGTGGGTGAAAGGCTGGCTAATCTTGTTACTTGAAGGTCTGACCTGACGTTGAACAGCTGGAGTAATTGAAGTAATTGTTATTAGATTGATCTACTGAAACAAACAGTCATCTTTCATCTGATTATAATTCTTCCCCTTTCAGGGGCACCCAGATCTGCAGTTTCTTTATGGCATGCATAAAATGCTTCTCCCTATATTTCTACAAACTGTAGAATATCAATGTTTTATCTAGGGGAGAAGAATGTACTCATGAATTTTTGATGCAAATGTATATAGGGGCTATTTATAGAGCTTTTTGAGTGATAACTGATTTAAAAGCCATTTAAATATCCGTGCTGAATATTGATAAGAGGCAGTGCTACACCTGTTTAGTGAATTTTTATTTCTTTTTTTAAATTTTATAATCTAAATATCTGGAAGTAGCGCATTCCACAGACGAGAATCCATGAACTGCATTAATAGACAGTTTTCTAAGGCTGCACGATATTGAAACCATTTAGAAAAACATACTATATCATAATGCTATTGTACATTCACAAAGGCTGCGATTTAATTAAATAAATGTATGCCCAGAGGGTTTAATATATATACGCTTTATTTACATGGGTGTAGTTTACGTGCGTCTCAGAGCGGCTCCATTCACAGTAAATGCTGCTCCACATGAACTGTTATCACTTACATGCATGGAGCTCTATCTCTGTATACTGTTTTCTGTGAGTTTGGATTGCTTATAATGTTCATCTGGGGACGCGATGTACGCCATTTCATCAGATTATAGTCTAAATCATTTAGAAACCTACACCAACACAGGAGAATATATCAATATGTTTCTAAATATGCAAACTGTTCATCGCGATTTTAAATTAAAAATGTAAACCCTCGCTCTGAGTTTGTATGTTGTTTTGATGTCCACATATTCTTGTTCAGGAAAGTGGTTGTAGCATTTCTATCGTAAAGAAGTGGCCAAATTTGAACATTTGAATTTAATGTTGTTTGGCCAATATTAAACAAGGATTTGATCTTCTGTAAAGTGTAACAACATCAGGCCATTGGAGCCCTCTGCAATCATTTGTTATAATACGTAATGTATACAAGTTGATTGTCTATCATATTATGTATTTTAGCGGTATTGTTCAACAAAACCATATGTTTACTTGCTTTGATACTTTATTTGAACCAAATATTAGCCTATTGCCTCATTGTTATTATATATATTTTTATTACCACAAAAAATATCCTCTTACTCAATTTACTATTAGCCCTAGTACTGTGCTAGGAGTCAATCTGAACACAAATTTAGTTTCTCCCATGGGTAGATATGGCTAGAACGATGCAATATGCATATTTTTGGATATTCATGCATTTGCCTGCAGAGGCATAGTGAAGTCTGTAAAAGATTAGCCTTTCCCAGTATCAATATGCTGCCATGTCGTTATTGAAAGTGTCTCTAGTGGTTATCTCATCGTTGTCCAACTGCTAACCTACATCCTGTACCCATGTAATCTCTGCAGTGGTGGAGCTTGATAGTAGGCTGTTGTCTGTAAAATATCTTGGCTGAATCACACAGCAGAGAAGCAGAACCCACTATTTCCTGCTCCCTTCTTGATTTTACAGCATTTTTAATCTTCACTACTAGAGACGGCTGTTATATCGGAACAGATTTAAGGCTGATTCGTGTCAAACGTGTTGATAGTATTTTATGGAGCAGTTGGTTAAGTGGTATCACAAGCCTCTATAAATGTCTGGATGAAGAATGATGTTAATGCATGAAAATATATGAAATATTCATAGCTTATTATACTTCTCCAGCGTTTCCTTAGTCAAAGACTGGGGATAGAAAGCGATTAAGCTCTATATTTGGTGTTAACGTCAGAGTCTGTTTCTTTCTGGGTTTATTTGTAATTTAGGAACTTCTTGGAATTGTTCGAGACAACATTAGCAATTTCCCTCACTCTGTTTATTGAAGATACATGATAGATTGCTAGATCCTTTGGCTGATATCTGTTCATGAATGAACTCACAGACATTGAACATTGTACAAAGCATGACCTGGATGTATAACCTTTTTATGTTTCCTCCTGCTTCCACAGAAATGTTGATGGATTCCACCACAGCGACCGCAGAGCTTGGTTGGACAGTATATCCAGTGTCAGGAACAAGTGACAATAGTGTAAGTGTAAGTGTCTTTATATTAACAGATGTCTTGTTCTAATTCAGTTAGTCTTTTTAATGCACGCAATTAACTGAGGTTACATGAAATGATCAATTAATTCTACTTCTCTGATGATTGTGACAGAAACTGGATATGAATTCTTAGCATATAGTGCCACAAAGACTAGGTTTCATCCATCAAGGCTCATGCCTGCTCAGCACCCACTGGTCAGGGAGTAATTAATCGTCTCCTCCCCCACACCAGGATCTATGTTCTTCCGAACAGATCGGGGGATGAAAAATATATTCCTGAGTAATTTGCTGGTGTATTTCTAAAAAAAACACTCCCGATTTTATTCAATTATTTATGCTTCTGTGTCTGTTTGGGGGGATGGTTTAAATTATACCATGCCATGCGTCTGGAAGCAGTAAAATAAAAATAGAAGACTGAGAGAGACCGAGACAAAAAATGGAGGAAGAAAAGAGGACAGAAGGCTGACAATGTGGCTGAGCAACTTCAAAGTTCTTTAGATATAATTTTGCTCACCATCTTCTCTTCGAACCCGAGGGCACACAGCTTTTTCCCCCTGTACTGATTAGAGCAATCAATATAAAAGAACAAAGAGGTCCGGTGTCTCTGGGTCTGAGGCTCTGGATTCAATCTGCACCGAATAAGATTCACCTCTCCTTTTCCTCTATAACAAAAGAAATGGAATTACACATGCTTTGCGTCTTGCCGTCATAACATCTTTTTCATCTTTACAACTCTGAAGGATTAACAAAACTATTTCAATACCTACACAGACAGAGGGAATGTCTGATAAAGTGAAACTTCTTCACTGTTTTTGACACATTCAGAAATGTAGATTTCCAAAATGGCCCCAGCATCTCAGAGGAAATGGATTCTTCAGCAAGGAATGCTGGTGATTGTTCCAACTTTCCCTCGGACACCACATACTTTTATATATAGATATAGAGACTATAGAGAATAGTCTCTAGCAAGACATTGCACATTTTAACTAAAGGGCATGGCGGTTCCCCGCAGCAGCACTAAACAGGTGGGATTCTGTAAACCTTATAGAGAGAAAGGCTTTAAGTTATTGTCTTACACCCCTGCAGAGCCTTGTGGGCTTAACTAAAGTATCAGTGTCAGTCAAAATATAGAGCACTCTATCAACAGTTGGCTTTCATGCCACTGAATAGCTTTGCAAAACAAACCCCTGTTGCCGAACTGTCAAGGAGAAAAAATCCAGATGTGGTTTGTTCATTCATTCATTCATTCACTCTTTCATTCATTGATTCATTGATTCATTGATTCATTCATTCATTCATTCATTCATTCATTCATTCATTCATTCATTCATTCATTCATTCATTCATTCACATTTGTGTCCTGAATTTATTACCCCTTGATGTTTTATGTAGGTGGAATATACTGTATTGAACAGTGTAATTATGGAAGTTAACACCTACATTAAAGAAAGATTTATGGTAACCCTTTATCATAGCCAGGTGTGAGGAGCGCATACTTCATGTGCTTTCTGTTATTATTTTTAACTGTACCTATTACTCCACGTCTGCATAGTGACTTGTTTGGACCTGCACATCAGCTTTTCAAACTCTGAAATTGTTACAATTTCAGATGTCTTTTAATAATTTAAAGACTTATTGAAATCAAAGTTGGAATTTACTGGCTTTTAATAAAATTTTTGGCCATCTATATAACTGTAAAGTGGCCTGCAATCCTTGATGTGAGCAGCTACACAGAATCAGACACTTTCTTTACAACAACACTGTGTTTACTCTAAAAAATCTAAAAGTGGTAGAGGAAATGTCAAGTTGGAGAGCATTTTCATTAAGCAGCGCTATGTAAACCTTTTGATTCATTCTGTTAACCTCACAATTTAAGTCAACAAAAAGCTTAAAGTATTTTCAGCTTTTTCAAGACCACCTTATAAATGGTTGTTTTATCATGTAAAAAGACGATTTTCCCTTATGTGGCACTGGGAGCATTTTATGTGAAGTAAATATTTTTATTTAGGATGACTTGTTTTTAATTTATAACAGCTATGGTGTGAACAGTCTGTACACATCCTCATGAGGCTGTAAATTAAGTCATTACCGGCTTAGTTAGAGAACAGCGTTGCAGGAGACATTACAAATGTGTGTAAATGCCACCATGTTCAAACCGAGTTTTGGTCATGCATCTAGACTCATTGCTTACTGATGCAGAACATGAAAATAAGCTAGTACATTTGTGTAACTAATCAGTGTGATAGTGTGGCCCTCACTTGACTGCCTCAAGGTCCAGATCTAACAGTCATTAATCATCTGTGACTTTATTTGCATGCTCATGAACTGCTTCTGTCTGTTTTGCAAGGAATAATGAAAAATGAAATGTGATGCTGTAAAGGGGAACACACACACACACACACACACACACACACACACACACACACACACACACACACACACACACACACACACACACACACACACATATATCCTAATTAAATTTATAATCAAAGCCTTAACCAATATTTATCCTCCTATATTATTGTAATGATTTTTAATGATTTTTTCCAGTTATATTACTTAATCAAGAGAACCACTGATTGTTTATTGTTTCTTCATATATGTTTTTTAAAGTTTGTATTTGGTCTCTGAGTGTTGACTGAGGGTCTGGCCTAGGGATTTGTGATGTGTCGCTAAACACTTGATAGCAACATGTTGTCGTGTGTTTGGATTTTGGAGGTATCACACACCAGTGCAGTAACAGTGCTTGCTCACTCAGCCCGGCTTCTAGAGTTGAAATATGGATTGGTCTTTCATTTTATATTATATTTTATTAATTTATATTTTATTTTACTGAAACACTAACGAATTATGGTGAATACTGTCTGTACCTCTTACTGAGAGAAAGCACATGTTATCAGTATGTTTTGGGAACTTTCTGGTCAGAACTGGAGCTCAATCAACTCCAACCTTGGAGAGACTGTGTATCTGTGTATGTGCGCAGTATTCTGTGTTACAGATCAGTATTGAAGGTGTACAGCGGGAGAGTGACAGTATGTTGTTCTGGACAAGCTGGCGCCTGCTACAGACCTGGAAGGTCATTACGTGCCTAATTCCAGGGTGAAAGTGTTAACAAGTGATCTATGGACACGTGCATCTGATTAACTGACAATGTGTGGAAATTTACCATGACGGTCTATTTTCTCTTAGCCAATCAGAATCATTAAACTTGCAGTAATGACGTGGCTAGATATTGAAAACAATATAACTGTTGAGAAATTGTATGTACGAAAGCTGGCAGAGAGGGAGCGCAGCCTACGAACTCCTTGTGAGACTTGAAGCTGGCTTCTGCTGATGAAACTGCAAACTAAAGTCAGTAAATTTACTTCAGTAAATTTTTCTTTAATTAATTGCACTCCTGACTCTTGGTCTTGGTTCAAGAAGCAGTTCCAATGTGGATTGGTCTAAAACTATTGTATTATTTTGGGGTCCCACCATCAGGGAATGAAATGTCTGTGTGGTCACACGTCAAAATTGAAACAAGCCGCCCTTCACCAGTATAACTCTTTTGTCATGTCCTTGATTCGTATGAGTTATGTAAACATGATCCACATGGATATAGATAGACACAAGGGTTAAAGAAGCAATAGGAAGCTTGTTTGTCTTACTTCACATGTTGTGCATTACCAGTGGATGGAGGTAATTGAAGCTGACTGCCAAAGACGGCTCAGTTTGTAGGTCGCCTCTCATTTTTTTTTCAATCACTTTCTGTCCCTCTGTCAATCTCTCTAATGGTGGGGAGCTCAGTATCTCACTTAGGGTTGTAATCCCACTGCACTTTAGCTGAAATATCCGGTTGTCATTTGTCCCACATGTCCCCTCAGGACAAATGTCTCAATGTGACTCTATCTGTCAGATTTCCCACAACTGCAAATTGGGAAACTTTCCCTCAGGAGCTGTCATACATGCTCCCTTTCGTCCCTCTGCGTGAATTATTTATTTATGCAGATTTACAATGTATTTCTTTGAGTCCAAAGAGCGCTTTGGAATGAGATGTGGAGTCAGCATATTTCACAGAAGGACTCATCAGCAGCACTCGACTAGTTACAAATGCTTGAATACAAATGACAGCCCTGGGAGAGCTTTAATTGCTGGCTTCATGTAAACTTCATAAGGTTCTGACAGTTTATTTGTAAAAGACGCAGAAGTCCAAATAAAGAGCCGTGTCATAGTGGAACAATTAATATAACACAAAAGCTTGATCGCGGCCAACTTCTGCATCCCCTGGAGCAAGCCTTTTTCATAATTCAGCACAAAGCGTGTGGCTCCACTGTAGCCGGGAGAGCCTCTGTCTGGGAGACTTATAGATCACAGCTCGGTTGTGAACTTTCCTTCGTCTTGGGTGGCAGGGGAGTTATCGTTTCTAAACCTCTGTCCACAAGAACAGTGTGCCATTTATCACAGAGCTCCTTTTCCCAGTGCAAGTTACAAGTTTAATTCAGTTCATTTGTGATTTCCAGTTTTTTTTTTTTTTTTTTGCGATTTATTGATATGAGATACTTGGCTATGCCGAAGACACTGTTTACATAAGATTAGTCATATAGATAAAACATTTCTGTTTGCCAAAGTGTTATCATTTTTAAGGATGTTCACTGAGGACACATTCTTGCATCCAAAAACAGCAAGACGGAACTGTTTTTAACTTAATACTCATGCTGTTTTGTTTGATATTGTGTTTTTTAGCAGGTTTAGCTCAAATTTAACACAAAATAATGACTTTTATTCAACAATTTCTTCTAGCCTGTGTCAGACTCTTATGCTGTTGATGTAACGTAAACAGTGCAGCGCTGTCACATGGACTATTTTAACAATCTCTTTACTACCTTTCTGGGCCTTGAAAGTGTCAAATTTTTTATTAATATATAATTATATAATTCATCAAAAATATCTTTATTTGTGTTCTGGAATGAACAAAGGTCTTACGGGTTTGGAATGACATGAGGGTGAGTAATTAATGAAAGAATTTTCATTTTTGGGTTTTGGGCAAAGTTTGTAAATATGACATTTTGAAGTCGTATTGTAGATATCTTTCATCCGGGTATTCAAATCCCTTTCAAATTCAAATTAACTATGAGATATAGGGATGTTTGACTTAATTTAACAGCTTGCATTGTCTAGTTGAACTATTATAGGACACTAGATTAAGATAAGAACACAGACTACAGTCATCTTGTCATGATCAAGACCATGTGGGGCCCATAAATCCCAGGTTGTGTTCTCATTCAGTGGACCGAAGCTCTGGGTTCTGCACTAGCAGTCTCTGTAATGGTCCTTCTTATATTTGCTTGTGACCCTTAAAGCATAGCTTGAGCCCTTAGACCTAATGGTGGCATAATTTTATATTTGGGTGGCAGTAAATAGGAACACAAGCCAGTGGTGCACCACTGCAGAAGAGCCCCCCTATGTAAGGCTCTGACCTCTTAACAAGAGGGCAGCCAGCCTCTTATTGTGGGCCTTAACATACTTTTTGATATAGGCCCTGAAACTTTTGAGAGCAGTACATTACTCATAGATTCAGGAGGAAGTGGTACATACAGATTTAACATAACTGTTAAGTCCATAATTGTTTGTATTTCACCTTTCATAACTATTGATACTTTAATAAAATAATAAGAGTAGTAATTAAAATGTTATACAATTGTATTTATTTTTAACTAATTAAATTAATCAGATTTTGACCTAATTTTTATTTTAAAGTTTTATTTATTTAATGAATAGTTAAAATATATAAATTAATCATATGTATTTTTTTTTTTTTTTTAACAAAGTAATAAAGTTCTCTTTCGTGGCCTGCCATATTACAACATTTTTATCTGAACTCCCCATTTAATCCCTCTTAAAACACATGGTCACCCTTTAGCCACACTCCCACTGAAAGTCCAGGAGAAAACCTTTGGAAATGAGGATGTTTCTTCTAATTTCACACTCAGTGCTTGATCGCTTGGCTCTTATTATTTCTCATTTGGTTCTCCTCTTTGCCTCTGATGAAAGAGTGGCAGGGAAGCGGAGACAGCACAAAGGGATTCTTTCCATTTAAAGGCCGTTTGTTTGGACCATCATGTGGTACGTGCTTACTCAGTCTCTCATTAGCAACGTTGCTTTTATAGCAGTTCTTTCTAATTTGATTAGTCAGAGTGACAAACTACAAACAAGAGGATGCTACACCCTGTCTTCTCTTGTTTAACTACCCTTCATTCTCACCCCTCTTTCTGGTTCATAGAAGAATGTGTCATCCTTAAGAAAGGTGGCAAGGTCAATGGCTACCAGTGACCCAAGACACATCTGGCTGCTTGAAAGGACTGAGCTGAAGTGATGGAAAACTTAATTTTACACACACACACACACACACACACACACACACACACACACACACACACACACACACACACACACACACACACACACACACACACACACACACACACACACACAGTGCAAGTGTTAATGACCACAGTCCTGTCCAGAATCATTTCAGTTCATCTCAGCCGAGTAACAGGGACATGGGAATAAAGAACAAAAGCTGCTAGGAAAGAAAGCTGTTTTAATTAGTCCAAGATCATTTGATAGAATGGAGGTCTTGGACAGGCTTGACTTTCTCCCCCAGTCTGTCAAAACTCTGTCAAAATCCTTGTTAAGCAGCAACTAATTTGGGAAATTATGTCAGCTGTTAAGTGAAGAGTAAGACACTCAAGGGGAGGGTGTTTTGGGGAGGGTTTGGGTGATCGCTTGCTGGGCTTTGAGGCCGTGGTGCGAAAAATGTTTTTTAAGGTGAAGAAAAGGGCTTTCCCTGTTGGACGAGGTCAAGACTTCTGTGCCTGGTATTTGAGTTGTTTAGTGCTGTAAGCCTGTGGCTTGATTGCAGGCAAGTTGGCTGAAAACCACAATGGAGTCATCTGGAGTCACTTTAGGCCGAGCAGTGAAGTCCCTGGCGCGTGTACCCTTCATGCTTTAGTCTGCACAATATATACTTGTAAATTTTACAAGAAGTCTCTTTCACTCTATCAAATGCTTTCCGTATAATTTGATTATCTTAGGTTTGTAATGTTCAACAGGATGGATATTTTTTTATGTTTATGTGAGTTGTTACACTAATGATCAGTAGGTCAGCTGAAGGTTAATGTTCTGCGTTTCTTTTTCTTTCTCTTCTTGTCTCGTCTCCAAATTAAAGGGATAGGTCACCCAAAGATGAGTGAGAATTTTTGGATAAACTAGCCCTTTAATACACTTTTTTCCCCCGTTTTACTGTTGAGTCAGCATGTTTGTTTAATTTCGCTAAACTATGCTCAGTTGTTTTCTCGTTTTGAGGGAAAGAATTTAATAATGCTAATGCTGGCTCCATTTTAAGCTGCCTGAGGACAAAAAAGAGGCAGCAGAGCAAAAAATAAATGACTGTATAAACATCAAAGTGTACCACCTTTTCTTTGTCTCTGTCTGAGCTATATTAATAGTACATATTTTTATACAGTGAAAGAAATTGAGACCGAGTGAGAGAGAAAAAATAAATAAATAGAGACCAGAATCACTTGGCACTGCCATGTGGGGGTCTACAGAAAACCCAAGCCAGCGCCAACCCTTTCTATGCCTAGTGCCAGGGCCTGTTGGCAGTCTAGCAAGAGAATTTTGCTCTCTTTCCCACCTCAATCCTCCTGTGCTCAGTTATCTGGCCTGTGCATATGGGAAAAGCTGCTGAAAATGGTTCAGGTGCTTGTGAAGCCCTCCAGAGATCTGATGCAGAGATACAAATGTGTCTATAACATGATAGTTTCTGCAGTCAGGTCATTTTTCTAGCTAAATCTAGCTAGATCTATGAGAAGGGATTGACTGTATTATCTGTAGGTATGAGCACATATTTAATAATTCATACAAATAAATGAATAAGGCTAAAAGTAACCATGGTAGTAAATTAACTGAAGCTTTGTTCCCATTCCCATCCAATTTATCCTTGTCTAGAGAGAAAAAAAAAAAGATGGATGTAAACAATTTTGTAAACCTTTGCTTTCTCATTTTCTTTGTAGTGGGAAGAAGTGAGTGGCTACGATGAGAATATGAACACCATTCGTACCTATCAGGTGTGTAATGTCTTTGTCGCCAACCAAAATAACTGGGTGCGCACCAAGTACATCCGCCGAAGAGGTGCTCAGCGCATTCATGTGGAGATGAAGTTCTCGGTACGAGACTGTAGCAGCATCCCAAGAGTCCCTGGTTCCTGCAAGGAAACGTTCAACCTCTACTACTATGAATCAGACGCCGACACAGCCACCAAAGTCTTTCCCCCATGGATGGAAAACCCTTGGATCAAGGTGGATACCATTGCGGCTGACGAGAGCTTCTCACAAGTAGACCTGGGTGGACGTGTCATGAAGATTAACACAGAGGTTCGCAGTTTCGGCCCCGTCTCCCGTAACGGTTTTTACCTAGCCTTCCAGGACTATGGCGGGTGCATGTCGCTGATCGCCGTGCGAGTGTTCTACCGGAAGTGCCCTCGCACCATCCGTAATGGAGCAATATTTCAGGAGACACTTTCGGGAGCAGAGAGCACCTCACTGGTGGCAGCAAGGGGAGTGTGCGTCCCTAATGCCGAGGAGGTCGACGTTCCCATTAAACTGTACTGTAATGGAGATGGAGAGTGGATGGTCCCTATTGGCCGCTGTATGTGTAAAGCAGGGCATGAGGCTGTGGAGAATGGGACCGTTTGCAGAGGTAAGCATGCTCTTTTGCTAATGTGTAGTAGTCTTGTCATGTTGCACAAAACTCTTTTCGTTTTTAGGTCACAGCTGTTACTGACCCTAAAAAGCAGAAGTCTTTGTGTGCTTGTCTTTTGGTTATCTTTTCTGCACATTTTTCATGTAGTCTCACAAAAACTAAATCTAACCATCCTTAAAATATTATACATTAAAAAAAAAAAAAAAAAAAGAATCTTAAAATTGCAGTATATTTTAAGGCTTGTTCTCAGAAAGTATATTTTGGCAACGTTTAGTTTTTTTCTTATATTAAAAATCACAGCTTTTAAAAATGATTAAACACACATAATTATTATAAATATAAATAATTTAAATAATTACAATTATTAGAATATTAGAATATTCCAAGGACACCAAGGACGATAATTATTATGATAAAGATATAGTTTTAAAAATCATCATCTCAACTATAACAATATCGTTAAATATTTTTCAGCAGATGAATGATAAAAACATTGACAGCCAATTAGAATCCATACTGTTTTAAAGAGGCAGACAACATAACAACGCTTGGTTATAATAAAGCGATATTGTGTGTTGGTGTGGATGATAATATAGTAATCGTTATAGGCATCTTTACAGTTATCGTTGTTGGTGTGATGGGCCTCAATTTTGCTTGATAAATTAATCATATTTTAGGATTTTTAGATGTTTGTTTTGTATGTGTTGTTCTGAAATGACCTACAAGCTACAGCATATATTTCCTACCAAGCTGAAGCTCTAAAAATGGCCTGCTGTTGATGTTGTGGTTTCACTGTGATATCCCAGGCAACTCAAACATGTTGATGTGGTTAGTATGGCTGTTTTTTTTTTTTCTTTCACAGTATCCCTGTGCAGCATCAGTGTAAGCTGGCCCTTTCACAGCGTGTGAGCATATTGATCGTTTCTTATCCAAACCCCAGTGCTCCTCTCCTTCAGCCTGCCTCACCTGTAATTCAACTCGCTCTACAGCGGGAGCTCTCGTTTCACCCGACGGCGGGTCCTGTTCCCACGGCAACGACAGCCTTCAGACAGGCTCCACGCTGACACAGACGACACAATAAAACGCCCACCTGTGTTTCAGACCCCCCCCCCTTCCGCACCCACTCGCGCAGACAGACACACACACTCGCTCAGCCTCTTCGTAAGCCCGGCTGTAATTACCACACCGACTCCCCGTCTAGTCCGGGATGAGCTGTGATAATAGCCGCTCATTGCAGGCACTAGCAGGGCGGCGCTCTGCCGATATGCATTCAATGACCGTTAATGAGTACGGTCACAATCCTTCTACAGGAGCACCTGCCGATAAATCGTTGCGCAGTCTACTCTAAATTGAAGAGCTGACATAATTATACACATTTGGTTGTTTTTGGCCTTCGTGTAATTTACTGCATGCTATGGTTTTTAATATTTCAAGAGTCTGCGTGGACTTGAGGTATCTCTGTAAACACCTGGGTTTAAAAACAATATAATTGTGAGAGAATAATGGAGAGGCTCATAGTCAAATCAAACAAGCGATAAAAGGGTGCTTGTTAAAGCCTTTCACATCACACTGTCAGTGTTTTGCTGAAAGACTTACTCCTGACAGAGAGAATAATGATCCTAATCACTTAGCATTTAGCTCATATTCATAAAGCATTAGTCAATATTAATACATTGAGGAATATTTCATAATATTTTAAGACAGCAGGGCCTGATTGTAAATCTGGTTGAGAGAGTGCTAATGTAATATAATTTCTCTAATCTTATATCGCAGATAATCCCATGAGCTAAATATTGTTAATGAGGCGCTAGAACTGACCTTGGATCAGCACTCGGCTAGAGAAAACTATGAAGGAGCGTTTGACGATTAGCACTGCCTATATTCTAAGTGCAATTCTGAATTTTGCCCAACTGTAACCATAATATTATTATTGGGCAAATGCTATATTTAGAAGATTTTATATTTAGAAGACAGTATAAAATCATTTAATATGAAACAAGGTTATTGATGGTGGTTGTCTATTATCTCTATATATCGAGGTCTGCCTTCAATTCATTGAGTCATTTATCTCTCTGGCAGGGGAAAGCTGATACCACTGCGTGATACAATGTCAGGACTGTGGTCAGTGGTCGGGGGATGGGTTGATTCAAGAAAGAGAGGCTTTTTAACTGGCGAGAGTTAGGCGTAATGAATTGATTTGCGAAAGATGTTTACGCCGGGATGCCGTGGTATCCGCTTACGTTCTTGGTTGCAAGAGGTCATAAGATCTGCAGATGAAAGATCTCTCTCACAGCTACATTCACAGCTCCACTAACACTTTATGCAGACACCTCACTACGAACGAGCGCGTAATTACGCATGTTTCAATTAAGTGTTCTGCAGCGCTTTCAACAGATAACGATTCTTCGACATGACGTCTGTCAAAATATTGACAACATACCAATTTCTTTATGCTTGCGATGGCATTGGCTTCTTGTCAGAGAATTGAGATCGTTTTACTAACAATATTAAATTTCCTCCCAGGGAGGCGCTGTAAGTTAATGAAGCAAGCCAGGTTCCTTTAGCAGAAATGTCCTTTATAAAGGCAGATCTGATTTCGTTTAGAGCTGCGTGAGACGTGGACTCTCTGGAGATGCACGGGGTCTTCTTCACAGAACGTGTTCATTTGAAATGGTAGCCGAATACTTAGAAGGACATAATAGAAGACATGTTCATGGTTAGGGGCGCTAGGTCGACAAACAATACTCATATCTTTCCCAAATTGTAATCTGATCATACAATCTATGGAACATGGGTTTAGAAGTGTAAACTATGGGAATATAATACTAACTGTAGAGAACATGTTGAATGTATATTGCAAAAAGTTTTAATTGGTTGTTTTTACTAGTTTTCCTGTGGAAATATATCTAAAAAATAACCTTAAAACAAGATTAATTTACTTGAGAAGCAACACTACATATTAATACTGATATTAAGACTTGATTTCAGAGAATATATCTTTAATATGTATTTTTGTCTTACAGCACTGACACCTTTTTTTCAGTAGTTAAGAAATGTACCTGGAAAACTGAAAAACAAGATAATTCAAAGTAGTGTTTTTTGCAGTTTCCTGCGACTAATACCCATTAGGCATGAACATCAAATGAACACAAACAAATGCAACGGCACTGGAGGGACTCCTTGGTGAAGGTATTTTAAGCTGCATAGCATTGTCGATGAAAGACAAAGTGCTTGCTTTGGTAAAACTGATTGAGTGCAGACCTTCCACCTGTTGAGAAGTTCTCATGAACTTGAGTCTGATGAAAGAGAGCGAGCAGGTTTTACAGTGGTAAGCATTACTTGTACGTTCTTCAAGAATGTGGTTGTGTGATCCAAATCCACAAGAGTTTATTTATGGCTCAGCAATGATACAGCGCAGTTTCCCTTATGGTGAAATATGTGTCTTTCTAGTTTTTTATTTATGGCATCTAAATTTTAGATATTATCAATGGGAAATCTCTCAAAGCTGTTGTTATTAAAATGCTACAGCAGACGACACTTGAGAAGGACAAAACATAAATAAAAATGCTATGAATAATTTGCATCCTACTTTTGTTTTCCACCACAGTTTTAGGCTTGAGTTGAATTGAAGTAGGAGACAGTGGAGTGGTGGCACATTCATAGACAGAATATTAAGCCTGGGGTTTGATGCAATCTTACAGTAATTCTCAATACCGTAAATAAAAAAGCTGAAGACAAACCACGTCCTGATGATATAGAGGTTGAGGAAAGGAGTAAAGGACAGTGTATCCCTCTGGATTCCTGGTCCTGGCTACCTTCCACATAGACAAGGCTTTTGCAAAGAAATCCCCATGATGCACAGACGCCGCTGTGGCTCCCTTTATTTCCCATGGAGCATCTGCTTTTAATGATAGCTCTAATTGGCTAACAGCAAACGTGGGGCACTGCAATGTGTATGGTCAGCCTGAAATCCCAAGGGTTTCGGAAGCAAAACAAACAATTGTCCCATCATCATCTTTCAGACCTCTGTGTTTAAATGAAGGGCTTTGCAAAGACCCATTCCCCAGACAACAAAAGCTGAAATGCTTGGGTTTAATATATCACAATTCCAACACTTCATATATGAAGACTTCAGATGCAAAAGCCTCTAAATCCGTCTGACGTTTTTCTTTAAAATAAACATTTTTGTCAGGCTTCCATCTATAGGTTTCTACCTAAGAACCGG
This sequence comes from Paracanthobrama guichenoti, assembly GCA_018749465.1. Taxonomy (NCBI): domain Eukaryota; kingdom Metazoa; phylum Chordata; class Actinopteri; order Cypriniformes; family Gobionidae; genus Paracanthobrama; species Paracanthobrama guichenoti. The sequence goes on from CM031953.1 coordinate 18,759,931, forward strand.
TACTTCTGAATGGGCTGAGGCTGGGATTTAGTGGGTTTGAAGTGAAATAATTTTATGAATGTATACTATATGCGGAGAGCATTCACTCAGTATCATTATCTCATTTTTGACCGAAGTGGCTTTTAGAGGCTTTTGCATCTGAACTTCTTCATATATATATATATATATATATATATATATATATATATATATATATATATATATATATATATATATATATATATATATACACTCACCTAAAGGATTATTAGGAACACCTGTTCAATTTCTCATTAATGCAATTATCTAATCAACCAATCACATGGCAGTTGTTTCAATGCATTTAGGGGTGTGGTCCTGGTCAAGACAATCTCCTGAACTCCAAACTGAATGTCAGAATGGGAAAGAAAGGTGATTTAAGCAATTTTGAGCGTGGCATGGTTGTTGGTACCAGACGGGCCGGTCTGAGTATTTCACAATCTGCTCAGTTACTGGGATTTTCACGCACAACCATTTATAGGGTTTACAAAGAATGGTGTGAAAAGGGAAAAACATCCAGTATGCGGCAGTCCTGTAGGCGAAAATGCCTTGTTGATGCTAGAGGTCAGAGGAGAATGGGCCGACTGATTTAAGCTGATAGAAGAGCAACTTTGACTGAAATAACCACTCGTTACAACCGAGGTATGCAGCAAAGCATTTGTGAAGCCACAACACGCACAACCTTGAGGCGGATGGGCTACAACAGCAGAAGACCCCACCGGGTACCACTCATATCCACTACAAATAGGAAAAAGAGGCTACAATTTGCATGAGCTCACCAAAATTGGACAGTTGAAGACTGGAAAATGTTGCCTGGTCTGATGAGTCTCGATTTCTGTTGAGACATTCAGATGGTAGAGTCAGAATTTGGCGTAAACAGAATGAGAACATGGATCCATCATGCCTGGTTACCACTGTGCAGGCTGGTGGTGGTGGTGTAATGGTGTGGGGGAAGTTTTCTTGGCACACTTTAGGCCACTTAGTGCCAATTGGGCATTGTTTAAATGCCACGGCCTACCTGAGCATTGTTTCTGACCATGTCCATCCCTTTATGACCACCATGTACCCATTCTCTGATGGCTAATTCCAGCAGGATAATGCACCATGTCACAAAGCTCGAATCATTTCAAATTGGTTTCTTTAACATGACAATGAGTTCACTGTACTAAAATGGCCCCCACAGTCACCAGATCTCAACCCAATAGAGCATCTTTGGGATGTGGTGGAACGGGAGCTTCATGCCCTGGATGTGCATCCCACAAATCTCCATCAACTGCAAGATGCTATCCTATCAATATGGGCCAACATTTCTAAAGAATGGTTTCAGCACCTTGTTGAATCAATGCCACATAGAATTAAGGCAGTTCTGAAGGCGAAAGGGGGTCGAACACAGTATTAGTATGGTGTTCCTAATAATCCTTTAGGTGAGTGTATATATTCTAAGTTTATTTTAAGCATAAAAATTATATTAATATTAAGGGGATAGTTCACCCAAAAATTTAAATTACCCCATGATTTACTCACCTCCACGCCATCCTAGGTTTATATGACATTCTTCTTTCAGACAAATACAGTCTGAGTTATATTAAAAAATGTCCTGGCTCTTCCAAGCATTATAATGGCAGCCCAAAATTTGAAGCCCAAAAAAGTGCACCCATCCATTATAAAAGTAATCCACATGGCTCCGGGGTTAATAAAGGCCTTCTGAAGCGAATCAGTGGAATTGTGTAAGAAAAATATCCATAAAAATATATATTATAAAATATCTAGCTTCCGGCATCTACCTTTTATAATGGATGGATGCACTTTTGGGGCTGCCATTCACTGCCATTATAAAGCTTGGAACATTTTTGATTGTATTTGTCTGAAAGAAGAAGGATTTCATGGGGTGTTTTTCATTTTTGAGTGAACTATCCCTTTAATATACTTTTCTTTATTATATCACTTGAAATGTTAACATTTATTAGTACATAAATAAATTAACGCTAACCAGAATTAGTAAATGCTGTATTGTATTGCAAACAAAGTTGAATTTTATTGTAACATGTTTTGTTGATTATAGTGCTTTATGTCTCAGGTGTAAAGGAGTATGAGTATTTGCACTTTTTTGTGCTTTTGTGTTTTTTTAACAGTTTGCAAAACCTGGATATAGACTTAATGCTGCAATTGTGTTTGCTTGATTGGGTTGTTGAATGAGCATTTCTAGCTCTTTTTGAAATTGTATATGAAATCTAAAACATATGTCAATTAATTTGCTGGAGGTTTGAACAATAAATGAAAATCAGTGTTGGACACAGCTCTAGTGCTCAATCTGTCTAATAAAGTATTCCGTCACAAGCATTCATATAATCCCATGACCATGGATTGTAGTGCTATTTCACTGAAGTGGCCTCTTACCACAGCCTCCCTTCAACACTTCATCAAGCAATTTTCTGCATTATCTCCTGCTGACGGACACATACATTTCAGAATAGTATGGCCACGATGTAATACAAACCTCTCGACTTTCTTTTCTGCCTTATCCCTCACCTATTGAGTATGTACAATACGGCCTTTTTAGCAGCCATTTTCAGACAGCTTCAATCCACATGTGACCCATGGCACGCTTTTATGGCTGAGCTCCTAACTGCTCTGCTCTTGCCAACCCTCCAGTCTGGGCTCTAATTGGGAAAGTAAAGAACATTAAGCAGTGAAATTAAACCCTCTCATTCTGAATTGTTCACTCTAGAGCCCAACACTGGGAGTGGGAGTGTGACAAAGAGCTCAAAGTGCTCTTGGTGACAGCAGACACACGGGAAAGCCAACAAGTCGAGTCCTTAGACTCGTCGCTTGCATGGCCAGAAAATAAAGATTCCTCTGCGCTAGCCAAGGATTAGGATCACAAGTACCATAGGAACTGTCTACCCACCTACCGAGACCCAGGGGAGTAGTGATACACTTTTATTTCATGTTGCCTTGCCGTAATGGAGATTTCAGCTTGTCCAGGTGTTTTTTTTTTCCTACTCTTTTTCTTTCTTTCTTCCTTCTGAAGCAGAAGAGATGTAACTTTTCTAAAAGCATAAGATATCTCCCCACTCACCCACCCACACTTACTCCTTTGAGGAACACTCGTCATTTTTCTCTCAGCACATTCATCACTCCCTTGTAAGTGATAACGCCGGACTGAAACGACTGGGAACGGCCCAGAGCTCAGGGAGCATGATGTGTTAACTTGTTCCACATGCGTTTTCGAGCAGCCAGTCATTAGCTCACATGTCCACTGGGATTCACGTTGTTGGAGTCCCATGATCCTCAGAGGCTGTAATCACTATTCTGTGGCATCTCTGTTCATTTGAGGGATTTCTCACGCCTGTCTTTCTTTCAGGACACCTTATAAGTTCTCAGAGATGAAAATCAAAAGGGTTAAGAGGTCTGTGCTGATGGAATGGTTTCTTCTAGCACAACTAGGCTGAGGTGGGAAAGGTTAGGGGCTTGAGCTCCTTTAAAAGCCAAAATGTAGATGATGGTTTTTTTTCCCAATCATACATGGGACCCCTCTCACAAACGCCAGAGATCTCTTTCATCTGTTTTGATTCATGCTCTGACCACTGAAAGGCCTAGACAGGATGCAGTATCAGTTTGTCACGGGTCGAAAGAAAAGAAACAGGGCATGTGTCTTCTGAAGAGCTACAAGTCTATGCTAACCGCCAGCAAATAATGAACAAGGGGTTACAGAAAGCGGGGCATGTTTTGTCACAAATACCATTCGATTCTGGGGAAGAAATCAGGATCAAATAGCAGTACAGCTGTTGCGCCGCTACGACAGCAACTGGTGATGGATGAATTCAATCGACATGCAAGCCAATATAAATTGCAATTCTTTAACCTTGAGTGACATTTGAGGTTAGTGCAGGGTTAGGAATTTGTTACACTACAAGCCTTTTTCTGGAGATTTTGATAGATGGCTCTCATGCCGATGTGATGCTAGGGCTGCTATCTGTGTCACGCTGTGACCGTCTTTGCTGCAGGATTCCAGTTGTTCGCACTCTGTTGACCCCCAGCTATGCTCTGAGGATATAGGCTATAAAGTGTGTCGTTTCCTGATCCGCCATATGACCTTACAAAGATCAATTAGGCGATCTTGTTACACTAGGTTTTCAAAGGTTTTACTTCAGTGTGATGTGCTTCACATGTGGCTCAAGAGAACTTAAAATTTGCATCTTTAATTTTTTAATTTTAATATTTGTAATACATTTATTTCTTAGCGGTGGTTAAAACAACATATATTTATATTCATTCTTATTTTCTTTTTTCCTCTGGTAAAACATTTGAGATTTATCATTGGGCGATTCTCACAGCAGTGCTTGATACTTACAATTGTGCTTAAAGCCACATGTCTTTAAAGGAGTGCCTCTTTCCTTCATGAGGATAGATTTGGAGAGTAGTAATGGATTCTAAAATAAGAAACCGTTGCTGACAAAAGGTCTCCCTACATGATGTCTCCAGTCCCCTCTCTCATGGTGATTAAAGATTAAACAAGAAAGTGGGTGAAGGGCAGAAGATAAGAGCATGTGTTCACCCCTTGACTGGATCATCGGTAATGGATGCCTCACAGTTGGGCTGACGTACTGTGCTAATATCAGCTGTCAGCTCTTCAGACAATGCAGGTCTCCAAAGAGCTATTTTCCTAACTCTTCAGTATTTTGTTGCTTAAAGTGCAGTGTAAAAGCTTTGGGAGCATGGGACCAAAAAGTAAAAGGCCAAAATTTGAAAAATAAAAACATGCTATGAACAGTGTTAGTCAAATAGAGATGAACTGTTTTACTCCGTTGCTGCCAAATAGCATGAACGATAATAGAGAAACAAATGTTTGTCATTAGTAGAATTCATTTGTGGGATTGTTTGTTTGGTGAGACAGCACCTCTGCAGAGTGATAACACTGCATGATTCATCCAAGCAATCAAAATTTAGACAGTCTAGTTTTTGGATTCTTACAGCTTTTCAGTTTGAAATTGAGCAGATTCACCTAAAATCCTCCTCAGAAAAGTTTAGTGTCATAACCTTTAGAGATTACTGTCAGATTATTCCCTGATCAATAGTATGTACCTTTTCACTCTCCTGTGAAATGCACCATAGGCAGAGAGGACTTTCTTTTTTAGGTTTAGGATTTAGCACTATACAGTTGAGAATGTTTGATGTGAAGAATGCCAGGATTCTTACTGCAATCAGAATTGTTATAACCTAAAACATAATTGTGGATAAAACATGACCACAATTTATTTATTTTGAGCTTGGCAGTCAGTGATCAGCATACATGTTATTTGCTTTGACATTCTAATAACTCCTTTTGTGCATATTTAAATTGTGCCAGGTTTGATGTCGATCATGTCTTCAGTGTCGTAAACAAGCACAATTGTAGTGAGTTTGAAGTTGATAATAAATAATTAAAAACCAATTGCTGCTCAAATTCAAGCCTAAGAATGAAACATTTTGTTGCCCCAAGCAATGCAATGCAAATTACACAATCTAATGAGCTATTCTTAGACTCCGTGAACATCTAGAGCCTCACGCTGTGAGATGGATATCTTCTCACCACCGCTGTGCTAAACTTTTGTTTAGGAAATGGAGTTCATCTGGAGGATACCGTCACATACTCACCTGCTGTTTGCTTGAAGATATATAAATCTAAATATGAAGTGAGTCTTCTTTGGACTCTATTTTAGAAAGGCTAAAGTAAATATACAGCAACTAATACAGGCCTCAGTCTGAGCGAATTCTTGCCAAGTTCAACATTCTGCGGACACTAAATTCATCCCGTCCTGAGCAACGATTTGTTTCTCACTTGTCTGTGGTTTTATTTGGCACACTCAGGCAGTGTCCTCTTTAAGAGCACTTGTTTAATCACAGAAACTCTGTCGCCTTCATAGACGTCGAGCTTTGCCTCCTGCTGTGTTATTTTTGCTGTTTTGCACTTAAGAAGGCCTTTTCAAGTGGTGTACTGTAGTTTAAAACATTGTTTCAGCCCTATATTTTCAGACGGATTTGCTTGAGACGCTAATAGGCTAATGTTTGAGCCAAAAAAGAATAAGCAATAATGAATACATGTGTTGTGTATGGACAAAATAAAATAAAGAGCTGTGTGGTCCATGCTGCATGTCTCTGGAGTGCATTCTTCTGGAGCAGCGCACATAATGAATAGCCTTGTGTGCCTAGTAAACTAGAATTAAATAGGTAATCCCTCTTTCAGTTCCCTTCCAGAGTAATGCTAAACAAACACACTGAGCATAAATAAATGCTGCGAATCATTAATATATTTTTCTCTCTGTTTCTTTTCTTTTTTATGTTTGGATTTTCAATCTCTCAGCAGATTTTGGGCACACTGAATTGAATTGAATTTCTTAGCTTGCTTGCAGACTTAGTACAGTTGGCAATTCAAAGCATACGTGCCGGACATCATGGAGAAAACAGATGACTCAGTGATTCGCTAGCTTTTCTTCAGCATTAAAATCTATAAATTAAGACCAGACTGAATTTGAATACACAGTATCTCTCCTTGCATGTGGGACAGAGTTCTCATGAAAAGGAACATTCCAAGACTAATACGATAATACCCGGTTTCTAATGATGGAATAGAATGTGGGGTGGTAAGTGAGGCCTGGACGATCTCCAATTATGAATAGTGGCCTTGTGGATACTGAGGTGCTTGGAGAGCTGCAGAATATGGGACAGGAATCCTATAAGGAGGCCACATGATGGTGATGCTTGAAAACGTCCAACAGGTACAGCGTTGCTCTGCGGAAAACCGTAATTCTGTGGATGCAATATGATACTGTATTGTACTTTGAGTTTCAAAGAAACCTGGATTCATTCAGAGGAAAATACATTCATATTTTCTAAAATAAATGTGGATTGTAGTGAGAAGGTTGAGCACTTTTATGTTCATTCACCAATATTGGCTCACCATTTTGGTTTCTGCATCTCTAGCCTCAGAGCACAGCCACAGTCTGTTCATTGACTGTCACATACATTTTGTTTCTGAAAGTAATTCATTTTTGTAATAGTCAGCCAGGACTCAAAATTATGTTTTTAAATAAAGCATTTAAAAAAATATTTAAATAAAATCTGTGGGCCCTATTTTAACAATCTGAGTGCATGGTCTTAAGCCCATGGCGCAGGTGCACTTAGGGCGTGTCCAAATCCACTTTTGCTAGTCTGTGTGCTAGGTGCATTGGCCTAAAGGGTTGTAGCTAGTCTCTTAAGGGTGTGTTTTGGGCTTAACGTGCAATAAATCAGTCTTATCTCCCATTCCCTTTAAAAGCCAGTTGCGCTTGCACTATGGCGGATTCGCTATTTACTAGGGGTGGGGGAAAAATGTGATTCTTAGATTCATCGCGATGCGGACGTGGACAATTCTGAAACGATTCACAAATGTAAAAAAAAATAGATTTTCTAAATGTTGATAACGTAATGTTGACGGAACGCAAATGGTACAACTCTGAAGTGCGGGAAGTGCAGCTCCCGGACCGTCTCTGGCGTGCATCTAACAGAGATGATGCTGAGCGAGAAATCCGACCGGCACCCTCTACATTAAAATCACATATGGAAGCACTTCGGCTTCTATGAAAATGACCTGGACAAGAGCTACACTATATGCAAGTTGTGTCAAACTAAACAAAAATATTTTCGAAACACGACAAACATGAGAAACGATATTAAACGTTTCCAACACTCCGTTGTTGGTTGTCGAGGACCATCGAGCAAGCGATGTTGTCAAAGCTTCCCCCCGGCTCAGAAAGGGCAAATTATAAACTCTATCGCAAATTTTATGGTCAAGGATTTGCACCTTTATTCTCTGCAGATGTTCATTTCATAAAAGCTGTTTTTGATTGTGGTATACAACAAAAATGTATCATCTTAAAATGTATAAGTTAAAGTCATAAGTCTTAGACTCTATTATTTATTTGTTTATAAGAGCAGTTGTATGTTAATAGTTATTCAGAATATGCTGAATAAGTCCACAAGCATTACTTTTGTATGAGAGCTGCTGGTACAGAATTCTATATTTTTCTATAAAAGCTGTGATTTTGGTACAGCAAAATGTTCATATTATTTTTTATATTTCTCATTGCACATAACATGAGGGTGTTGGTTATTACTTTAGGTTAGTGATTCAGAATATGCTGAGGTCTGTAAATTTACTACAAGTATGCTACAGACACTTTTCCTGTTGGGTCTTTGCAATGTTGGGACATATTCTGACAAATGTTACCTTCCTGTTGACTTCACTTTCATTTGTTTTAGTAATAAAAGATATTGGAAGTAAATTCATTATGGGTCATTACAAATACTTTGCTTTAAAAGAACCAAATGAGAAAAAGGAAAATCTATAGATGCATCAATAATCGACTGATTTTAAAAATGACTGTATTGTTTGCTTAAAATGAACCTAAAGTATGTTGAAAATTAACATTTATTTTAAATATGTTTAATAAATAAACATTATTAATAAGTTTAATGAATAATAATTAAACAATAATAAATTGCTTATTAATAAATGTTCACCTTTTGATTATTATTGTTGCCTCTAGTAATTATGTGTTTGATTTTTAATTTCCAACCTATTCTGGGTTAATTTTAAGCAAGCCATATAGTAATTTTTAAACAATAGTTGGGTTAAATTAAACTGCCCAGCACATTGAGCAATCATTTAACCCAAACGCTGGGTTAAAACAACCCAATCGCTGGGTTTATCCATTTTCAACCCAACTTGGGATGTTTTTAACCCAGCATTTTTTAGAGTGTATGTATGCATAGTCTGTTTGGTCCAGTGTTGTCGAATCAAGGCTACTGGCACTGTAGTGGTATGTGGGGAGGTTTGGGCAGGGCGAGGAGGCGCCTGTACGTGCTAGTTCTCAAGGCGGCTCGCTTTTCTCAACCTAATGCCAGCAGACTGTGTGGTGGCACCACAGTGGCTCACCAAACTGGCAGCCTGCTTCAGACGAGTAGGCCGGCTTTAGAATAGGAGGACCGGCAGGAATGGATTAAAGCCTGTTATTAATGACTCTCTTTGTCCCTCTGGCATTTTGCAAGCTAAGTATGAATATAAGGCTGTTGTAAAAGCTTTTTGGTGAAACCAAAGGGAAAGCAGAAAAAAGGAAAAAACTCATAGCTTTGGTCGAGACTAACCAACAATGATAAATATGCCTGAGAAGTATGCCTTGCTGCACGCATGTGCTTTCTGACTGCCACTCACAGAATATATTTATGTAGGTTTAGGGTTTGTAAGATTGAAAGAAGTCTCTTATGCTCACCAAGGCTGCATTTATTTGATCCAAAAATTCAGTGTAACAGTAATATTGTGAAATTATATTACAATATAAAATAACTTATCCCTCTCCTTTCTGTCCTTCTATCCGTGCAGACGTGTTTTTTTTCTCTCTGTTCCCTGCTGGCTCTTTGTTTTTGTCTAGTGTTTCGTCTCTTCTCTTCTCTCAAAGACTGCTGCTCTGCTGGACTCTTGAAAATACTGAAATGGAATTGATTAACTGGTCAATCAGCGCAATCGACAAGATTTTCTCACTAAGGAAGGGTGCCCCGGGAGAACCCACCTGCCCGGACGGGACCTTTGCTGCTATGTAATGCTTGCTAAATTGCATTCTTGTATTTCTGAGAGGCGTGATTGGGCGGCGCCTGAATAATCGGCTCATGCGCGTCCCGGAGGCTTGCTCCAAACTTCATTTCGTTATACTGTACTTGTACATGTGTAATGACGAATAAACTTCAACTTCAACTTCAACTTCAACTTATTCATTTATTTATTCCTGTGATGGCAAAACTGAATTTTCAGCAGCTATTACTTCAGTCTTCAGTGTCACATGATGCTTCAGAAATCATTCTGATATGCTTTGGTGCTCAAGAAACATTTCATAACAGTTGTGCTGCTTAGCATTTTGTCGAAACCTTGATGCATTCGGGATTCTTTGACTATAAACAGCATTTTTTTCAAAAGTCTTATTAACGTGTTTACTGTAATTTTTATCAATTTAATACATCATTGGTGGATTGAAGTAATCATTTCTGGTTACACTTTATTTTTAGGTGACGTAATTACATTGTACTTACTCAAATAAGTACTAAGTAATATTATCTAACTACATGTACTTACTATAGAGTTACGGTTAGGGTTAGAGTTTAGGGTTAGTTAGTTATGTACTTGATATGTGTGTGTACCATGTATAATTATGCATATTTGAATACACACACATACATGTATACATTTTAAGAAATATTTGTATATACTGTATATATATATATATATATATATATATATATATATATATATATATATATATATATATATATATATATATATATATTGTTTCAATAATTCAACAGCCAGTTGTCAAATATTCCTTACATATATAAATAATTTTTTTTTAAATACATGCTGTGTATATATATATATATACAGCACTAGCGTAACTCATGGCGCGGGCCAGATTGACAGCTTGTCAGATCCAGGGAAATACATTATTTTTCTAACATTTAACAATTCTTCAATAATTATTTTAAATGTGATTTTATTTTGTCATGCATTAGAATGGTCTATTATGACACATTTAAGAAAGAAACACGTCTTGACAAAGATGACAGGACACCATAACACTTTTGTCGTTTGAAAGTGAACTAACAGATTAGGATTATGATGATTATCAACATCTTCAATTCAAAACACACACACACACACACACACACACACACACACACACACACACACACACACACACACACACACACACACACACAAATTGAATAAATATATTAAGAAATTAGATAACATTAGGTGTCTGTCTGTCTAAATGTTCTTTTCATCTGTATACATGCTGTTCTTTGCTTATATTTAAATGTTATATTTCTATACAGCCCTTTAGTGGGGGCAAACTGTGCTTTGTATTTCTGTCCTGTCTAATAGGGCTGTGTGATGATGAATGGCTTTGCTGGTTCCAGTACAACACATTAGCATTATTGAACAGCTCCTGGTGATCAAAGAGTCATGTTGTGTGCCCTCCATTCTGGTCTTGTTTAAACTGGCTGGTGTGTTGTAGTTTTGTTTTTACAACTTTGAATAAGCTTGCAGTGAAGAAGTGTACATAATACTTTTGAATATTTTCAGCAATTTTTCTCTCAATCCTCCATGACTAGCAATAGCAAAGAATTAGATGTGAGTAGTAAACGACAGTGAGCGTAATAATTCATTGACTGGGCTTGAACGGCACGGTACATGGTTGACTTTGACACTCTGAGTGGAATTTGGCACGATCAAAAGCGACGGGAGACATTTTTCGATCTCAGTGGAAAGGAGCTTTGAGGAGACATTTGGAAGTCATATGCATCTAAAGAAAGTGCCAACTGACTCCTGCATAAGGCCCTGATGATGTCACTCCCTCCCCATACAGATATAGCAGCTCCTCCTTGTGACCCTTTTACCATAAATAGAATGTCACATATTGATTTGGGGACAGGGTTCCTTCATGACATGTTTCCACACATTGACCTATTTTGCCAGCAGATCACTTTGGCTCAATCACAAAACCCACCAGAATGCTATGATCTCCAACAGGGCAGTGGATTTGCAGCCATGCCTTCTCCATGTACTAATGGTCCCACTAATGAATGCACCCTGGTCTTATGCCAACACAGTTCCCAGGTCCCTTCCTCTCTACGTTCTTGTGAGAGTTCCAAGTTCAACTTTTGAATGGCCCCCACTCACAGCATATCAGATGACACAAAACAATCTCTTTAACTGCTTAGATGATATGAAGGTAAAGAATGCTAATCATGTGCTCAGAAGTATTTGCATTGTGTTTTATATGTATCAACATACAGTTGTTTGTATACTCAAACAATGACTGCAAAAATAGCTTAGTGTTAAAGGAATGGTTAACCTAGTTATAAAATTCTGTCATCATTTACTCACCCTCATGCCGTTCCAAACCTGTATGGCTTTCTTCTGCAGAACACAAAATAAGATATTTTGAAGAATGTCATAATTTCATTTTATGGGCAAGAAAATTTCTTTAAAATATATGTTTGTCGGATTGTGTTATTTTTGTAGAATAAAATTGCATGCAATTTTTACCAGAGTAAAATGAATGCATATGACATTTTTTATAGGATCTCGTAACAGCAAATATTTTGAAATTATGCAAAGCTAAACATTTACAAAGCATATTATAATTGAACCACTCTGGTGCTGCGTACAGCTGGACGGCTTCAATTCACATGTTCACGTACAAGCTAAAATTTTTGCACATTTTGGTTTCTCACCCTCATCATCTCAGCTGCACGACATTCTCTCCACTCACACTCTCCATCAACTCTGCAGAACTTGCCAGAAACAGCAAAGACTGCTGATGCTGCACTGCGTGAGCCATTTGCATAAGGTAAACATTGACCCACTGACTAGTTAAAATGAGTGGTCGTGCAAGCATGTATGAGATCTTTCGACAAGACCTCAAACGTACATGCCAACAGTATGTTTTGTTTTAGATGCTGTTGCCAGAGAAATTAATGGAAATTAAACAAGTTATCGAGAAGGCATCAAAGTACAAGCTCTTGAGGTTGGCCTCCAAGGTTTGTTTTTTGACAGTGCACATAGCTGTTGGCACAGTCAATGTCCTTGTTACAGCAATATTTGATTTCTGATTCTGATTTTATTCAAATTCATTTCAGTTATGTCAGTTTTGCATGTTTTTATTTTTATTTCTTGCCATTATTTCACAATACACGGAACCTTCTAGCTTGGTAAGTTCAAATTTATGAAAAATTGTAATTGAGAAAATCAACATTTTTACTCAGTATACATCCCTATTGTGTTGATTACATAGTTTGCCATGTGATACACATGCTTTAAAGGATTAGTTCACTTTAAAATGGAAATTACCCATGATTTACTCACGCTCAAGCCTCGGTGTATATGTCTTTCTTCTTTCTGATGAATACAATCAGAGTTATATTAATAAAAATCCTGGCTCTTCCAAGCTTTATAATGGCAGTGAATGGGGCTCATGAGTTTGAAGCTCAAAAAAGTGCATCCATCTGTAACTGACATGACATATGACGTCGGACGTAGTGTAAGAGTTTTGAACTGCGAGATGCGTCGGAAGCTAGATATTTTACTTTTTTTTTAAGTTTTAAATATGCTTGGAAGAGCCAGGATATTTATTAATATAAATCTGATTGTGTTCACCAGAAAGAAAGATATGTCATATACATCTAGGATGGCTTGAGGGCGAGTAAATTATGGGGTAATTTTCATTTTAAAGTCCTTTAAAATTGTACAGTGTTAGCAACAGGCATATCACATCCAGACAAAGCACTCTTCCTGTAACTACAATCCATCTTTCATCCAGTATCCCACTTTGGCTTTTCAGCACAGGCCACAATCAGGCTATTGTAGGGTTCTGTTTGTCAGTTGACGCCCTGGTTCTGTTGATATGGAGTGTGTGCGCTGAAAGCACCGGTCGTCCTATACAAAGCTGAAGTGCTGGCTAATTGAGCCTGTCTGGGCATGACCTGTAAGTTGTGCTGATAAGCAGGTATTTGACCCTTTGGGAGGCCCAGGTTGTTTCAAGCTCTCTGGAAATAGACTCAATTAGCATGTTCAGCTCAAAACACTATGTGCTTCCAGTAGTAGGCGCCTGCTTAATTGTTGCGGTTCAGCTCGGTGTCACTGGACCTTAAATAGCAGGTCCAGCCCATAAAGACCGTGGATGTTGTCACAGATTGTAAAGCATGATGGAGGCCTCTGTGTTTATACATAGCATACGCAAAGGCCAAAGTAGACCAGAGCCATGCTCGGACACGGATCATTCATCCGGGCTCCATAGCTGAGATTAAACGATCCACCCCCAATTTAAATCCCATCACATTGGTGAAGGTTTGCTGATGCAATCTACTGAAAGCCATTAAATGATCTTTAAAATTGCCACTATTTGTACTTTTTTTTTTTTTCTCTCCCTGTACTGGCAGGCAGCCTCGTGAGCGGTACGTCCTTGCTAGCCGCATGTGGCCCCGTAACCGAGCAGCATCCAACTGTCATGTCTTTCTCACACCAGGGAGAAAGATCTTTGTTGTGAAGTTTGTCCGTCCAGTCGGCCCTGTCAGGCCTTGTGGGTTAATCCTACTAGCTCCAGAAACCTTAGACTAATCCTGCTAGTTTCTCAGTCACAGTCGGTCTCCGGGCTGAACCTCCAGGAGTCCCATTATGCTTCGTTTAGATTAAGTGACCTTTTGCGGTCACAATACGGGATTTTAAACTCGTTTCGATGCCAGTAAGTGTGCATTTACGTCCATGTGATCATATATGTTTTACTTGGCATTTACCCAATATTTACTCAACTGCTCTTCCCTATACTAAAATTCTTCAGCCAACAAATGAAGTGCAAAGAAATAAATATCTATATATATATAAGCCATATATAAACACTCATTTCTCACACAGAGTGTATAAGTGACCTTCTGGCAAACAACCACCATGAGCTCATATTACAGTAATGAGCTGTCACGGCCCGGCATTGAGTTCTGCACCAGTCTGTGTGAATATGACAGGTACATTTTTTCGGAATGTCTGATTTGCGGCTCTGTGAGTTCAGCATTTGTTTGATGAATTTGCAGTTTATGATGATTGACAGCCTGACCTGTCGTAATTGGCCCTTCCTAATCAGCCTCTGCTGAATTCCGAGATGTCCTTGGCCTCCATGGTAACGCTTTCATCATGCACAACTCTGTAGTGTTTTTGGAAGTTGAAATGTTTTTAGGGAAGGATCGTTTTGAGTTTGGGGTTTGGCACGTTGTGTAGTGAGAAAGTTACGGTGACAATTATGTTATGTGATATGTGCACCTGTGTTTAAAACAGCAGTAATGCATAGACGTATGAGTGGATTTCTCACACTCATTTATCCGGAAACAATTTGTGTTGTGGTCTCATAAATGATTATTGTTTTCAGATGGGATTTTAGGAACACAGTGGAGTGTGTGTGGAGTCTTGTCATGAGATATGGTCTCCTTACAACAGTAAACCAAGCACACATTATCTTTCGTGGGAAAAATGTCCCATATTTCATTCCAGCGTGAACTGATTTTAGGAGGTCAGTTCGTGCTCTTGGTGTGTGTGGTCCAAAAAGAATAAAAACACACATAATTGTTCTTTTGAGAGCTATTGATTTGACCTAGAAAGAACTTAAACCTGGTTTTGTATCTGGTTTGACTCATTACACTGACTCGTGCAACACAGGGTTTTTTAATCTGGGGTCTGGGAAATGTATTATTTAATAATTATTTATTGTATTTTTTTTTTTTTTTTCGTTTAGTGTATTTTAGGGCTTTACTTGATTTAGTTTAATTTGAAATAAGACTTTATTGGACTAACTTGATTTAGTACATGTAATTGTTTTCTATGATCTTTCACATAACATTTAGTGTAATGGCAATGTAAATGCCATTTTTTAGTATAGCTGAACATGTTGTCTTCTTAATATCCTTATATATGTGTATATAATAATAATATGCTCATTAAATGTGTGTTTATCCATGATGGTATATAGCTGTTTTTATTTTATTAGGATGGTCCCACAAGTGGGTAATCATAATTGGGAGGCCTTTGCATCAAAAAGTTTGAAAACCTACCTTGACAAGCTTGACAAAGCTCTTTTTTTATATATAAATATCCCAATTTCTTCAACATACTTCTGCCTAACATTTATATAATGGCCTTCCCCATGCCATGGAGATGCCATTGTTCTCAAAGGGCCAGTCGGCCAATATGAAGGAGGCTGTGAATAGTAGTTTGGCACCCCGTCACCATAGCAACAGAGAAGCATTGCTCATCCCCCCGCACACCTCGTGCTGGTCTGGCCCCTTCTCCACACAAGCAGAGCCGCTTAATTTCCCTGACCCTCGGGGTCTGCTTTTAACAGGCTCCATTGATTGGTACAAATGCGGGAGTACAGAGCCGGCCCCAGAGTCTCTGTAACAGGGTTAAGCAGACAGTGGTGAAGGGGAAGACATTTTGGGGGCGCATACAACACCGGCAAGTGTTTTTTTTTTCTCTCAGTAAAACCCATAATTTATAGGCTAATTAATTGATGCAATGCACGTAAAGCATATGCGCTTAAGGAGTGCAACCTCTCTTTGCCTTGATGATTGACACTTATAATGTATTCCACCCCTAAATAGCCACCATTAAACCCTTCAAATGAATTGCAGTCGAACAATACCCACCCAGGAAAATGCAGGTGTAGACGCCTCAGGGAAGCACACAATACATGCTGAATATTGATGTGGTTTGATACAGGTTTTCACTTAAAGCCATCATTTTGTGCAGGAAAGCTATCTGTCTGTCTATATACTCCAGTCTTTGGTATTTCTTCAGTATATTACTCCAGTCTTCAGGGTCACATGATTCTTCAGAAATCATCCAATAAGCATATTTACTGCTCAAGAAACATTAGTTATTATTATTATCAATGTTAAAAAAACACTATGCTGCTTTATATTTTTGTTTAACCATGTAAACCGTTTTTCAGAATGTGTTGTTAAATAGATCCCAAACTTCTTGAGCAGCAAATCATCATACCAGTATGATTTCTGAAGGATCATGAATTAATAGCTGCTGAAAATTCAGCTTCGCCATCACAGAAATAAATGACATTTTTAAAATTATTTAAATTGATTTTTTGGGTTTTTTTTTATTGTAATAATATTTCAGTCTTACTGTTTTTACTTTTTTTAATCAAATCTATGCAGTCGTGGTGAGCATAAGAGACTTCTTTCAAAAAATGTTACCGACACAAAACTATTGAACAGTTTGTGTGTGTGTGTGTGTGTGTGTGTGTGTGTGTATAGTGCCTTTGTGAAAGTGTTAATTTTTTCACGTTTTATGTTGCTGCCTAATGTTACACTCTACTTTCATTAAAGTAATTTAAATTACATAAATTACTTTCACATCATTCTACACTCCATACACCATAAAGACAAAGCAAAAAACAGATCTGTGACAACTTTGCAAATTTATAAAAAAAAGAAAAACTGAAATAAGTACATTACACAATTATTCAAACCCTTAACTCAGTACTTAAAGCACCTTTACTGCCTCAAGTCTTTTGGGGTATGATGTGACAAGCTTTGTACATCTGCATTTTGCATAACCAGATTTTCTGGTTATGCAAAATTATCCTCTCAAGCTCTGACCGTTGGTGGACAGACATTTTCAAGTTTTTCCAGAGATGTTTGATTGGGTTCAAGCCCAGTCTCTGTCTGGGCCACTCAAGGACATTCACAGAGTTGTCCATAAGCCACTCTTGCATTGGCTTAGTGTGCTTAGGGCAGGGGTATCCAAAATCGGTCCTGGAGGGACACTGTCCTGTAGCGTTTAGCTCCAACTTGCCTCAACACACCTGCCTAGAAGTTTCTAGTATGCCTAGTAAGAGCTTGATTAGCTGGTTCATGTGTGTTTAATTGGGGTTGAAGCTGAACTTTGCAGGACAGCGGCCCTCCAAGAGCAGGACAGGACACCCCTGGCTTAGAGTCATTGTCCTGTTGGAAGGTGAACCTCATGCTCAGTCTGAGGTTCTGAATGCTCTGGACTAGGTTTTCATTAAGGCTAACTCTATATTTTTAATGTGTTGAGCTTTCCTTCCACCCTGATGAGTCTACCAGCCCCTGCCACTGAAATAAAAAAAATAAATAAAAAAAATACAACATGATGCACATCATAAGACCACACTTTACTGTTGGGATGGTATTGTGGAGGTGATGAGCAGTGCCTATTTTCCTCCATACCTGATGCTTGGAACTGAGGTTCATCAGACCAAATTCCAAGTGGGTATTTCACTGAGGAGAGGCTTGAGTCTGCATGGCTCAGATTGGTAGAGTGTTGCAGTGATGTTTGTCCTTCTGTAAGTTTCTCCCATCTCCATATATGATCATGGAGCTCAACCAGAGTGACCTTCTTGGTCACCACTCTAACCAAGGCCTTTCTCCACCGATTGCTCAGTCTGGCCAGCAGGCTAGATCTAGGAAAAGTCCTTGGTCTAATCTTCTTCCATTAAGGATTGTGGGGACTACATGCTTCTGTGGACCTTCAATACAGATTTTTTTTTGTTTTCTTGCCCAGATCTGTGTCTTGTACAATCCTGTCTCTGAGCTCTACAGGCAGTTCCTTTGACCTTGGTTTTGGTTTGGCATGGTTTTTGCTCTGATATGCATTTTCAGCTGTTAGTCCTTTTATTTAGAGCTGTGTGTCTTTCCAAGTCATACCCATTCAATTGAATTTGCCACAGATCAACTTCACTCGAAACATCTAGCAAAACTGGAATGCTCCTGAGCTATTTTCTAAATTTAAGTATATATTTAAAAGGATATTTCACCCAAAAATATAATTAAAATTCTTTCATTAATTACTCACCCATGTGTTGTTTCAAATTACTATATAAATTATATATATATATATATATATATATATATATATATATATATATATATATATATATATATATATATATATAATAATTGTCACAATAATAGTCACAATAATATACAATATTATTTATTATATGAATTTATATTAATATATAAACATTCATCAACTCACACATCAGTTGTGTTAAACGGAAGCTCAAGCGTGTTTGCCTGACAGAATTTGTATTAATGGGTGAACTATTTAATAAAAAATTAAAAAAAGCGAATGGACTTTGACACTAATTGATTTTGCTATAGGCTATATAATATTGATATATAAAAACAGTTGCATAGTACACATGTTATCCGTAGGGTATTGTATGTATTTGGAGATATTATGCAGCTGTTGTTTTTGCAGATTAAACAGATAATAGAGGTCAGATTCCCTTAAGGCTCATTAAACTTTTGGTCAGAACTGATATAATCTTACATAAATACCCTCCTGGGATTCGCAACAGAAACAAGACGGGAATCGAATGAACACCACTAGACTAATTTCCAGTGCATTTGTGTGCGTGGGTACGTCTGCACGCATCCGCGTTTATGTCTGTAGGAAGGGATCGCAACAGGATTGGACACCAGCTGCTCTCCCTAGATCCTCTGCCCCACAGCCGTCCCCTCCTTTTCCTCTCCTGCTGTCCGCTCTGACAGGGAACACACAGCTCCTTTATGCCGCTTGCCCATCATTTCGCACCCCACCTTGAGGCCGCCACTGTCACTGGACGCTGCACAGACAGTCTCTGTCAATTATACACTGCATCTGCCGGGCAACAATAGAGCCCCCTCGTTTCCTGTCTGTCTCACTGCCTGCCGCTCTCTCTTTGACTCTCTCAATTTCCTTAACTCTCTCTCTCTTTCATTTCTGCTTCTCATCAAATGCCGACTCCCCACTTTGCAGCTATTATTTACCCATGGAACAAACTGCCGTCCTTTTCGCAGAAGACTTATTTGTGTTTGTATTGATTTTTGTATGTGTGGCTGAGCATTAAGGTAAAAAACATTGCGATGGCATAATTTCACAAACGCCACCCATTACAGAGAAAAACAGTGCCTTGCCATGCAGCGATTCAAAGCTGCGTTTAGGAAAACTAGGCCCATTTCCATTCTGCCTGACTGATTCTCTTTGTTTGCCTTCACACTGCTTCCTTTTTTTCAGAACTACACCTCTTCCTCCTCCATTCTTTTTTTGATTCTGTCATGAAGACACCTTGGTTTCCAGCGAGGAGAGCCCTCCCCCTTCGCCTTCCGCCCCTCCTGAAAGAGGCATCTCACGCCTTTGACCAGAACATGGAATGCATGCACAACCAGGGAGGGCCCTGCATGGCAACGGCTGTGGTTGCCCTGGCAACTTCCCCGTCCTTGAGGAAAGGGCACGTTAGGAGTTTTGGGGCCAAGGATTTGACAGGCGCAGTCAAAACTCATAAAGCATTCTGATGCGTCGATCCAGCTATTATGAGTGTTCAGACCCAAAATAGCATGATTCATCTGTTTGTTTATCATCCTAATAAGGGGTTTGGCTTTTGTGCCCTTGGGCTACGGTGGGCTATTTCATCATTATGCTGAATGGCTAGTTGTATTTTTAGTAGTAAAACACAAATAAGCTGTGTCATCTTGCAGCAGAGGGCGTGGCCTATTGTAACCTGTTACCAAGTGGACAAAGATCTTGAAAAACGAGACCACCAGTCATCACATCTTTTCAT
Organism: Paracanthobrama guichenoti; assembly: GCA_018749465.1. Lineage (NCBI taxonomy): Eukaryota > Metazoa > Chordata > Actinopteri > Cypriniformes > Gobionidae > Paracanthobrama > Paracanthobrama guichenoti. Next base: position 18,780,147 of record CM031953.1, read on the forward strand.
TTTCCCTCCCTAGAGGAAAGAAAAGGACAGGTGTAGACAGAACCCATTCCAGTTACAAATTGTCGTAACATTATCGTCACAATAGCAGCATCCATTGTCCAGATCAGTGTGTCAGGTGAAGTCATGGCATATCAATAGAGGATGAAAGGTACTTTACACAATGCTTGTGTAGTTTGACCTCCTTTTTGATGCAGGTTTGGTTTGAGGCTGGATCACCAAGTCCAGCTTGTTTCAGAGCTGAGTACTACATTTGTAGTAACTGAAAACATAATCAAATTACTGGAGTATAGCAAGCTCTTTGGGTTTGTGTGTCTGTTGGGCTTCCTTTTGTGGCCCCCATCTGACTGCTCTGCAAGTCGCCTAGAGTTCACTGTATCTCACTGGACAGCTTGCTGTGATTGACAATCGCTCTTTAATGGAGATAAATGTGACTGCTGGGCTTTGACCCTCCCCAAGCATCTGCAACAGACTCCAGTGAAGGAGGCAATACAAAATGGTTGTGTGTGTGTGTGTGGTACACTTGGCGGTGTACAGATTATTTTTGCCTGCCACCTTTCTTGTGACCTCTGTCAAGCAATCCAACTACACAAAATGATCCTTGTCTGTCGGTTTCTTAGCAGCCTGTTTTAGATTCCTGTAATTCAGACTGCTGAGGATGAGAGAAAAATGTGCTACAGATATAGCTTTAGAAATCCATTTATTTCACTTTATGTTTTCCTTTTCCCAACGTATGGATGTTTGCGATCTGATGATTGCCAGAATCCATCTTCCTCTCTAAAACACTAATTTGCCCATTGCCATTTTTTCAAATTATGGACAACAAACAAAGGAGCTAAGAGAGTGGACCATTATCAGATGCCCTGTTTCTCTCTGTCATTACAGTAAAGGCCTATAATGCAGCTGAGGCAGCATTTCTGCTGTGTCCTCCTGCCCTCTTTGTCCTTTTACCTACTAAACAGACATTTCTGCAGCTGACCTGTTGGATATATGTTTAGAGAGTCATTCTGAGAAACTGGTGTCTTACAGTTTCCTAAAGAAATTATTAAATTGTATACTTTTTTTTTTTTTTTTTTTTAAATATATGTGTATGATAATAAATTGCACAGTGCCTTCTCAAGCTAAATTCATGATTTTTTTATTATTATTATTATTATTATTATTATTATTATTATATTTTTTATAATTATACTATTTTATAGGGATGGACGATTAATCGAAAAGTAATCAAAACCGAAATTCAGAACCTCTAACCGATGTAATTTTCCCATGTCAGTTTTAGTCACGTGACTCCGCCCCGTCAATCACATCAAGTGCAGGAGATTCAGGAGCAGTTATTTTTGTTTATACAATCTGGATGCTCAGAATTACTATGGTAATTGCATGTTTTACACAGTTTATACAGGTAAGTTAATCGGCATTCTTATATGCACTGCTACACACACACACACACACACACACACACAGACAAGCCCCAAAGCCAGATCACTTGCGTCCTCATGAAGTTTGTCAGTTAAATGCGTTTAAAGGCTTGTCAGTTTGAATATTCAACAATATGGCAAACATCTCCATTCAGTTTTCATGAGCTTTTTTCTGTGACACAGAAAGCCGAGTTTTGTCGTGTCTCTGACAATGTGCGTGCCCTCACTCTCAGAAAAAAAGGTACAGTGCTGTCACTGGGGTGGTACCCTAAGGTACAAAAGTGAAAAGGTACATCTTTGTACTTTACTCACCCCTAAATGGTACATATTAGTACCTTAAAAGGTACATATCAGTACTTTAAGAGTGTGTATTAGTACCTTAAAAGGTACATATCAGTACTTTAAGAGTGCGTATTAGTACCTTAAAGGTACATATTAGTACTTTAAGAGTGTGTATTAGTACCTTGAAAGGTACATATCAGTACTTTAAGAGTGCGTATTAGTACCTTAAAGGTACATATTAGTACCTTTTTGGTTTTGTACCTTAGGGTACCGCCCCAGTGACAGCAATGTACCTTTTTTTCTGACAGTGCTGAAGCCAGATCACTTTCACTTTGTCAATTGTATGTTTTAAGGCCTGCCCGTTTGAACACTGAAGCGATTTTAGGTCATCGGATGTGTATATATATTGAACTAATGCCTGATATATTGTGACACATGAACACTCATACAGACAATAACGCGCACATCACGTGAAGATCTCGCACAGAGAGGAGCGCAGAAACTCATCGTCAATGCTGTCCTGTGATTTATCACTAAAGTAGCTCAACTCAACTCAACCGTTATAGCATAGGTTTGTCTACCTCTGAAGTAACTTCAAACCACAGCTTAGAGACGGTATGACTAATTTAATTTATCTGTATCTGATGTACAATAAGCAGAAATCTGTAAGAAATGTTACCCATAGACAGTAACTGCTGAAAGTGAGCTGTTTCCTTCAAGTATTTTAAAATCACAAAGAAATGCACTTTTTCATTAGAAAAACATATCCCACCATTAATAGTTGAACATATTTACAGTACAAACCTTATCAGTGAGCTATGAGCTATGAAGAGCAAAAAAATTGTTCATTATTCGTAATCGAGGTAAAATGTTCAATGAATCCAGCCCTACTATTTTATATTGTTATATTATGCATTTGGCAGACTTATAAAAGTATATCCATATACTGTATAAATGTGTGTGTATATAGATAAAGATAAAGTTGCCACAGCAAATGATTATGAAAGTTTTTTTTTTTTTTTTTTTTTTTTATTAAAGTCCCAGTGAACCGGAAGTAGCAAGTGAGTTTTCTTCAGTGCTGTGACGTATTTCCAAGTGAAAGGGAATATTGAACAGAGAGCAGGGTTTTACTTCAGCGCTCCTCATCTCCATCTCTCGCTCATAGCAGACTAACGGTTGGAGGGGAGTGGTTAAGCATTTTCAAACCTAAGCCGTCAAACCGACATCATCTGAGAAGGAAAGCCGCTTCCAGACTGGAAGTTACTTTTCCGATTTTGATTAAAGATTACCACGACAAACAATTATTTTCTGTGTGTTAACTTGCACAGATTAATTGTTCACCCTAAGACCTGTAATGTGTGCTAACAAAGTAAATAGGGTCCATTTTGATTTTAATGAGGACTTCAGTGTCTGTGAGGGCAGACATTGCCTTTTCTCTCTGAATGCGTTTATTGACTGCAACATGTGGGGACCATGCATTGATCTAAAGTGTGAGGCATGCATGTTAGACGAATTCATACATACACCCGCACACACATGCGCGCACTCATATGCACATTCCAGCTGTTGCAGGCGCTCCGCAGAGCTCTTTTCCCAGGTGCCACACACATTTCCCTGTAATCTCTCTCTACTCTACACACACTCCACCGGTGCTCTTAATTTGTGGCGGCGGCGCCTGCTGGGCGGATTTGGGCTACAGATCCTGTCTGAAGACAGCTCTAACAACTGCAAAGGGGCTGAGATGGACACAGACACCGGGATGCATCCCCTAATTTCTGATGAGAAAATTTGCACGTCTATGTCAGAATTTTGTGCAAATTGGCGCATTCAAACTTCTTAAAGTCTCACGAGGCCATGAGCTTGGGGTTTATGAGTCACAGGCATATGTTTAAATATCTAGACACACGAAGGGTTTGTTTTTCTTTCAGTTTTTCAAAATTTGATGGTTGCTCAGCTCCTGTGGTCTTATGGGATAGCATCCATATCCATATTATCCTTTGGCTGAACACTTCAGTGTCAGTAGATGCAGAACTTCATCCTTATTGTTTCCCTGCAGTTTCATTAATATTTAGTATATGGACATCCTGAATATTACATACTATGTAGCAGGGAAGTACACATATTCAGATACAAATATTTGTCACATTGGGTCTGTCAAAGACTTTTCATTTTCTGTAACGGTCTTTCATTCAGAATAGATCAGCGAATGCAACTGGATGTGGAAGAAAACCTGGTTGTGAAGGATAGAAGTACTCCAAGTAACCTTTTCAACATGTCTTTTAAGCCTTAGGTCATATCTAATATTCATAACCCATATTTATGCATAATATTCTGCATTTTTTGTCCACTTTAAATTGAAAAGACTTGTTAAAGTTTATACTGAATGGTCTGTTCTTCTATCCCTTGCTGCCCAATTTTGTTCATGTCAAATTAAATATGGTGTCTACTCTGACCGTACTGTGGTAAGACAGCCTAGCATATGGCACTGCTTAACCTATGTCTAACTCAACCCTTTTTGTGTTACCAGTTACTATGACTGATGGAGCTGACAGAGTCAGAGTTGACATTGAAGATCATTTATGCTCTCCTTTATTCTTAGGACCATGGCCTGGTCCCTCACTAACAGGCCGGCAGACATGTTCCTGCCATGTTAATTGCATCAGACAAGAAGACCTAGAGAGGGAAATAAATTTGTAATTTATGCCCGTGTGGTGGGGTGAGCCGAATGCCAGTTGTCTAATTGCTTTCACACAGTCTTGATTGAATTAGCTGGTCAGGCTTGAGTCTTAATTGAATTCTAAGACCCACTGATGCTTTCCCAAACTAAGTTCTTTCTCTAACTCTCTCACTCTTGAGGAGATGGTGAATGCTGTACTTTTTATTACCTTTTCATGTGTAGACCTGTGTGGCCACGCAATTACGTAAAAACAAAAAAAAAAAAAGCAGAATTCAGCAGAATTCAAAAGATCACTCTTGCCTGTTCATATCACGCACATTCTTATATTGAATATTTTGATGTTAGGCGCTAGTTAGTTAAAGCAGTACTAGTTAAAGCAGTATAGGTTCAGTACTTTTTGATGCTAGTAGGAATTTCTACTAATATCCAACTATATCAGGAGGCCTCTGCCTGCACTTCCATTCAGAGTTGCATTGCATAATTTGCATATTTGCATATTGTTGAATATCCTCAATATCATTGAAGAACAAGGACTGTTGTTGCTAGGGATGCACAATATTACAATTCTGACCAATGCGATAAGCTGAAAATGATTTTCATGTTATAAGTGATAATCTATAAATCAGCAATATTAAAATTCAACACTTTTTGTCAAAATAAACAAATAATAAAACATTAAAGTCAGCGGTTTTAAATGCAAGTGAATTTAGGCATCACAACATTATAATGTACAGTATGAGATTTGCTAAATATTAGATTATTTAATTATTAGTGTTTTTATTAATTATGACAGCAAGGGTAATTGAAATGGAAAAAAAGAAATGAAATGAGCATGCACAATTAAATATTTGTATTGGTCAATATTAGATAAATATAATTTAATAAAAAATACGTTGAGAGGAGAAGGTTTCTAAGCATCACTGGGTCATTTAAAATGAATTTTGAGGTTTGATTAAATATAAAGCTGTTCTAAAGCACAGTTAGATGATGTGTAACAAACACATAACCCATCTGTTTCACACACTGGTCCCCTTGGTCACAATAGGACTTCCCCCTACATACAGAAAACCCCTCAGACTTTGCCCCATTTCCCTGCTTTCAGCACATTTTTTGCTGTGCAAACAAAACCGAGCATCCCTTGGTTCTTCGCTTTTCTGTTTTTCTTTTCCTCATCTCTCTTCACATACAGACACAGGTCCTCACACACGCACACACACACACCTCTGTCCCTGGTCTCTGTTTAATGTTGCTTTCATTAAATGCAGTACTTTCAAGCCAGCTTTTGAGTGGCTGAATAGACGGGCAGCATAAAAAAAGGGAGGGGAGTTTGTCACTGCTACAGTCACCCTAGACAAAGAGGCCTTTTTGTTCTGGTGGGGAACAAAGGACATGTGACTGTGTATGGGTTGAGGTACATAAGTGTTCATTGCATATGCACATGGGTGACCAGGTTTTTCCCACCCCCTAAGTGACTGTGACTTTAGCTGGATTAGACACTGTGCACAGCCAGCAGTGTCTGTAGAGAATCCAACGTAACACACAGGCAGCCATGATGGAAATGCCAGCCCCAAAGGCTTCGTCGATGTTTGCACTCCTGGCTCCTGAATTGGACGCAGCTGGAGGAGCCATATCCGCCGGTACATGTACACACACATTCCTGCCCCGCTACCAACCGGCTCCAGCGCACATGCAGCCATCTGCCTGTACACCTCTTTCTTTAGCACCTACGTAAATCAGACCGGATGAAAACGCTCTGGCAATCTTTGAAATCGCCAGCGAATTACCTGTAATAAAACATGACTAGCGTTCTGGCACCCGAGCACATGTTCACAACAGGATTTCACTCACACAGCCCACTAAGCCTGCCATTATGCCACTGCTACCTTTTCCTCGGTCTGCACGTGTTATTAGAGGCAATAAACACAAGCAAGGCGAGGTTTGAAAGAGTGCCAGGCGGTTTGCGTTCAATGCTTCTCACCGTAGTCACTGAAATGCGACAACTAAGTTTTTGATGGCAGGTCTTGAACCTCTTTGATGTGTTCTGGATCAAATTGACAGTATATGAGTGTTTCTTTAACTAGAAACGCGTTTGGCCCTGCACATTTTTATAAGTTAAACTCTGTATCTCTGCACTTTTCTCACTTTAACTAGTGTAATTAATTTGTAATTAATTAATTTGATACATCGATCACTGGAGTTTTTTTTCTCTCTCACTCTCTCTCTCTCGCTCTCTCTCTCTCTCTCTCTCTCTCTCTCTCAAATTGCACTATTATTCAAATGCTTAGACTCAGTAAGTAAATTTAACATTTTAAAAATCAAATCTAAGAAAATTTTTTGACATTTCCACCAAAATATTATGCATCATACGTTTTTAAACATTTATAACATAATTGTTTAGTGAGATGGAAATTACATAAATGTATGAAGAAACATATCTGGTCACCAGCATAAGTTTCTAAATGCTGGTGTCACTACTAGGCTTCTTCTCAAGCTTAACTATCAAGACTCTCTTAATCAATCAGCTTAAAGGCTGGTCAGATAGGCCAGCATAAACCCACATGGACCGGCTGTTGTAAATTAATGCTGTACATAAGCTGGTCTTTTCAGCAAAGGAGGTATTTCGAAATGGCTTCATCTCTTCCTTGCTACAGAACCAGATTAATCACTCTTGTGAAAAAGAGACCAAAGGGTCCAAAATGTCTCAAAAGTGTCCTTATTTATTTTCAATACAAACAGATTTCAGTTTTGCCCAAAAAAACAAAACATCCATATCTTTTTCCATGCTGAAACTTTGTGATCAAACAATGTGACCGTTTCTAATCTGGATGCGAGCTGTATCAAAGCACTGATGTGCTCTTTAATCAGGCTTTCTATCATCCCTGGGGCTACAGCTGACACTGTTTTTCTCTCCATACTCAAATTGCATTCCTCCGCACGGGGTAGTTTTGCGAGCAGAGTCGTCCGCTTCAACAGCCATGTTTAGCACAGTCCCCACGTTTTCAACACGGCTGACATTATTTCCCTTGGTTGGATGGAACCATCTGGAAGCAAGTATGGAGACATGCAAGGTCATGCCCAAACGGCAAGTGGTAGAGTCAGGCATGGATACTCAGTGCCTTCCTCCCCCTTCCATCATCAGCGTGGCATAGGCTAACCCTCTCTAGGAGACTGGCGGAGTTTGAGGAGGGAGGATCGGGCTCTCTCAGTTTTTGATTTTATAGTGAAGGCACACAATTTTCCCTTCAACAATAGTTAGCATACGTCAACCTGAAAGATAAGGTGCTAAGACTCTTAATGGCTCAATGACGATAAAATAGACATCTTTTTCATAGATGCAAACTCCTCACCTTTAGAATTCACCGGTCAGGCTGATCTTTTTCCTTTTTTTTTTTTTTTTCTCGTTTTGTGAAGAGTGACATTACAAGGTAATAAAAAAATTAAAAAATGAAAATAAATGCGTCGAAGAAAAACAGGCAAGGCAAAACAAAGGAAGCGGGCCCTTGAAATTCTGGTGGCTAAATGTGAAGTGGTGTACAAAGTATCCCATATTGATGCATTTGTAACCAGTGGGATCTTCAGTTTTCAGTTTTGAGTGTTAATAAAGAAGCTAAGATGATTTCCAACATACATTTTATCATGTTGTTGTCGTCTTGTTTTTGTTTTGTTTATGTATTCAACTCCCACATCTATTGAATCCTTTTTTTGTCTTATAAAGTGTTTTGCCCTACATAAGACACAAAACCTTTTTTTTTAAGTGTCCTGACCTCGGAGAATGTTTTCTCTATCCACGCAATGTTCTCACCTTTTTACCCCTCACCCTGCATCCCTGCTTTTACATTTTTTTATTAAAAACACTTGTGCCAAATTTTTAGAAATGTACTCTTTATATTATTATTATTTTACAATTTTCAAGAAAGTTCATGTTTTTTTCTTCCAAAGAATGCTTTTTTTTAACAAATATGAATTATTAGTTCATATCATATGTGCGGAATCATGCGACATGATATTGTGCAACCTGGACTAACCATGTCATAAAAGGTCAAATTATCAGACATTTTGAGATACTTATCTTATTGACATTTGCACATAGTCATGAGGGTCTGCAGGGGTCCTCTCTGTGATATCATTCAAGGGTTTTTAGTTTTTCCCAAGTTTGTTGGTCATACAACAAGACTATTCCAAATAGTGTATTAAAATGCAGTGAAGCAGTTTTGTTAGAATAAATGTATTTTTAAGAAATAAGCTAATATGCTGAACATTTTTGGTAACACTGTACAATAAGGTCTCATTTGTTAACATTAGTTTTAATGTATGAACTAACATGAGCAATACATTTGTTACAGTATTTATTAATATTTGTCGCAGCAAAAATCCCCCCCCAAAAAAAATAAAATATTTGTTTAACCTTTCCCCCCTTCATTTTAATAAAAAGTCATATCACCCTGACATTTTTGACCTTGTGCCTCCAAAAATATATTAAAATTAGTTAATTAAAAACTAAAAACTGCTCATCATAGAAAGATTACGAAATGTATTTTAATACATACATTAAAATATATTTATGTATTTTTTTTTAAATAAATGAATAGATAGGACAAAAGCTGATTTTTTTAAAGCACTCTCTTGCTACAGTTTTCCCTCTCTTCCTGTTTTCTCTCTCTTTGAGCTCAGTCCATTTGGGCCCAGTTTGCTTTCCATTGCTGTTTTTGATTACCTTTCTTTCCGAGTTTCATCCTAAATCCTGAAGCTTTGCAGTTGTGCTTGTCTCGTGACTCCAATGACACTTTCTCTGAACACACAAGCCTCATATTTCACTTTACACATGGCTAGTCTTGCCATAAATCATTTGAAAAGAAAAACATGTCAAATCTAATATTAAAACCGAGGTGCTCTATCGCTTTCACATTGTGCATTTTTTCCAGCAGTCCATTTCTAAATGTTTGTTATACTTGTTCACTCGGGATTCTGGGATATTTAGCCATGCTTTTACACCTTTGTGTGCGCGTGTGAGTGTGTGTGTTCTGGGGAACTGGGCTGTCAGTTTCCTGGTGGAGGCTTATAGAAACCTGTCAGCTGGATTTGGGAAAGACTAAGTTTGCTTAAACTCTTAAGAGGGAAAAAGTGTGTGGGTGTTTTTTGTAATAAGAAAAGGAGTGCGGATGTGTTGAGTGCAAAGAGGGAATGTAAAAACGTGTATTTTTGTGTCTGTGTATGGCAGTCTAAAGTGTTCTTGAATGCTGAGCTGGTCCTGTGGTTTGCCAGGGTGTTGAAATGGGATCGAGAGAGACGGTCAGTGGCAAGCAGGTGAGAGGAAATGAGGAATAGCACCCTTTCTGTCTGAAACATTTCACTGAAATAACAGACCCCCCCTTTAATGACCACTGGGCACTAGTTAACCTCTGCCCCCTGTAATTGAGCTGTAAGAATGTGATCTCACCGCCTCGGCGGATGTACAGTCCGGCTTATTTGTGCGTGTTTAAGAGCACGGCTGAACCCTGACTGGAGTTGCTTTCTCCAAATAAACCCGTCGACAGACATTTTCCTTGGCCGGCCCGCTGCGCAAATCCTTGCCGTGATTGCCAGCTTAGACTATGGAGGCCGGAGCGTCTGTGCTTTATTGCTTTTTAGCTCCCCTAAAACGGTTCAGATATTGAAGGTGTGTTCAAATCATTTGGCGTGGAAGCAAGGTCACCCATTAGGAACGGGGTGACAGGGTTTTTCAAACTTGACGAGCCAAGGCTCTTTCCAGATGTGTGTGGATGTGGGCCGTCGCTGGCTGTGGTCTTTTTCTCTTGTGCTCAGGGTTGGGTTCGTTTTGGGGGATGTACTTCACAGCAATATGCTGTTCATCCCGGCCAAGTACTTGTCAGTTATCCAACTCTTTGGGAAGTGCTTTGTTTGTTTGGTACAGAGAAGTACAACATGAAAACTCACTAGGTCTGAAAGGCCTCCAGGGAACTCCGGTATGTACACATAAAAATACACCCCTGCTCTTTGGTAGAGCAACAGCGACTAAAACAACAAACATAGTCAATGTAAACCAAAAATTACCCTTAATACACATTGGTGGTCTTGTGGGTATAGTTAACCCAAAAACAGAGACAAAAAATACAACTGCTGTTGTGCTATCAAGCCCGTATGACTGACTTTCTGCTGACTGTACAGCTGACTTTCATCCATTTGGGTGAATTCAATACAAGGACATAGTGACTCACTTTAACGCTTGTTTAACTTAATAAAACTTAACAATAGCAGCAAATAATGATAGATTTGAAAATAAATGTTACCATTATGTTGAGAATGAGATGTTCTCAAGGGTGAACTTGACCTCCACAGTCCAAAATCTTTCTCAAAAGTCTTTGCAATCCACAGCAAATCATTTCTGTCTCCATTTTGACTTCGGGGGTCTGCTTTTCACAATTCAATCAATTCCCTGTAGATCAAATCAGGTCCTACCCTGTGTTTTCTTGTTTTATGTACTCTCTCACTCAAAAATGTGTTGTTGTAAGTGGCATTTTATTTTAAAAAGGGATTCCAACACCAACAGAGGTGTCTACCTATTTTATAAAAGTGAGGACATCCATGAGCAGATCACAGGAAGTGGAATGCTCTTAGTGTGTCATGAAAAAGCACAGGATTTTAATTATTTAGCCCCATATACTGAACATGCTATGTTTACCTGTCTATACTGCTTCTTTTTACATGTGTGAAATGCTCTAAAGTGTATTTTAGCTTGACTATAGTGGCCCATCATTTCTTTGGCGTCCTCTGGCACTTGGCAGTCATGTAATATTGAAAAGTTCCCTTTCTTGTCCTTCTCTCATCCCTTTCTCTATCTCTGTTTCAGCATGTCCTTCAGGGTTCTTCAAGACTGCGCAAGGTGACGAGAAATGCCTGCAGTGTCCTATCAACAGCCGCACAACCAACGACGGAGCCACCAACTGTGTCTGCCGAAATGGGTATTACCGCACAGACTCGGATCCCTTAGAGATGCCCTGTACAAGTGAGTCCTCTATTCTTTTTCTCAATCTACATGAAAGCCTAATATTTTCAACTTTTAATGTGTTTAAAAAAAAGAATGAACTATAAAATAAAATGATTTATATTAAAGGTGTCATGAACTGGCTTTTTCATTTTCTTATACTGTTATGAAGATTTATGACGTTCATGTGGTTTTTACATTCAAAAACATCATAATGGATAAGTAATAAGCTATTTTCTACCCTGGTTTTGAGGCTCTCTCCTGCACGCTCGGTTTTTATGGGTGTGCCGCACTGAAGACTTGGAAGTAAACACCCACGGCTAGGTTTGGATAAGATTTGCATATTTAATGAGATTCCGCTCCCTCGTCAGTACATGTGTGTACTGCAGTACAAGCGTGTGGGAACGTCAACCGGAATGGTTTGCCCACAGGGCTCGCAAAACTTCTTTATCAAAAAAACACAATGATTTATCTCTCATCCACCTGCAATTAATTGGAATGTTATTTTTTTATTACTTGGCCCACCCGATCAGTGGATATAAGCATGAACCGTGCATCGCATCACACACACACACACACACACACACACACACGCCAAGTACGTTGCAGACAGCATGATCAAAACTTCCGTGATTGTATTTTTCCTTCAAATATCAAGTAAAGAAAGTGAACAACGCACATCAAGAAAGGAATGTTATTTCACTATTTAAGATAGATCGTTGGCAGGCCGGGCTTATGTTTTGATAGCCCATCTGGAAAACGCATAGCCCCGGGACGTTGGGTCTGATCCCGAATCGCAATGAACCAACACAACCATCTTCAGCCTTTGACAGCATACTAAGGTATAAACCCGATACCAAAAAAGTTGGGACACTGTACAATTTGTGAATAAAAAAGGAATGCAATAATTTACAAATCTCATAAACTTATATTTTATTCACAATAGAATATAGATAACATATCAAATGTTGAAAGTGAGAAATTTTTAAATGTCATGCCAAATATTGTCTCATTTTGGATTTCATGAGAGCTACACATTCCAAAAAAGTTGGGACAGGTAGCAATAAGAGGCCAGAAAAGTTAAATGTACATATAAGGAACAGCTGGAGGGCCAATTTGCAACTTATTAGGTCAATTGGCAACATGATTGGGTATAAAAAGAGCCTCTCAGAGTGGCAGTGTCTCTCAGAAGTCAAGATGGGCAGAGGATCACCAATTCCCCCAATGCTGTGGCAAAAAATAGTGGAGCAATATCAGAAAGGAGTTTCTCAGAGAAAAATTGCAAAGAGTTTGACGTTATCATCATCTACAGTGTATAATATCATCCAAAGATTCAGAGAATCTGGAACAATCTCTGTGCGTAAGGGTCAAGGCCGGAAAACCATACTGGATGCCCGTGATCTTCGGGCCCTTAGACGGCACTGCATCACATACAGGAATGCTACTGTAATGGAAATCACAACATGGGCTCAGGAATACTTCCAGAAAACACAATCCACCGTGCCATTCGCCGTTGCCGGCTAAAACTCTATAGGTCAAAAAAGAAGCCATATCTAAACATGATCCAGAAGCGTAGGCATTTTCTCTGGGCCAAGGCTCATTTAAAATGGACTGTGGCAAAGTGGAAAACTGTTCTGTGGTCAGACCAAAATTTGAAGTTCTTTTTGGAAAACTGGGACGCCATGTCATCCGGACTAAAGAGGACAAGAACAATCCAAGTTGTTATCAGCGCTCAGTTCAGAAGCCTGCATCTCTGATGGTATGGGGTTGCATGGGCAGCCTGGGGTTGCATGGTATATCCAAGTTCTAGAACAACATATGCTCCCATCCAGTGTCGTCTCTTTCAGGGAAGGCCTTGCATTTTCCAACATGACAATGCCAGACCACATACTGCATCAATTACAACATCATGGCTGTGTAGAAGAAGGATCCGGGTACTGAAATGGCCAGCCTGCAGTCCAGATCTTTCACCCATAGAAAACATTTGGCGCATCATAAAGAGGAAGATTCGACAAAGAAGACCTAAGACAGTTGAGCATCTAGAAGCCTGTATTAGACAAGAATGGGACAACATTCCTATTCCTAAACTTGAGCAACTTGTCTCCTCAGTCCCCAGACGTTTGCAGACTATTATAAAAAGAAGAGGGGATGCCACACAGTGGGAAACATGGCCTTGTCCCAACTTTTTTGAGATGTGTTGACGCCATTAAATTTAAAATCAACTTATTTTTTTATTTTTACACAATCAATAGATCTATATAAAACGATCTGTAACAATGCAATACTATCACATATAAAAAAAAAACATTTTTACTCACATTAGTGTGTTGCTTCATTCATTCATGTAATATCATCCTGTCTGCAAATCCAGTCTCTTGTATATAAACGAATCTGTGGTAAAATGAAGGAACAAACACGCAATGTCTTCCCCACATGAGCTGGATCTTCATTAAAAATAAAGTTTATTCATGCATTCATAATATTAGAATCCGAATGAAGCTTATGCGGTATGTTTATTGCTTAGAAGTTCGATCCGGTTCAGCTCTATGTAGGCCTATGTCATGTCAGGTATGAGTCGGTGGGCGGGGCTACAGAATCAGGCGTTGTTCATCTTATGTTGAGGCAGTGTTTCAGCATACGATGACGTCAAGGGTCGACATTTCTGAGATCAATTGTTTGCTGGGTCTGGTGTCAATAAAAGCTTTTCTTTGACTAACAAGGAAATTTTCAGCTCTAAAACTTACAAGATATTCTTATATTACCATAACCTTTTATATATATCAAAAGCTCAAGGGAAAGTTGATTTCTCAATTCATGACCCCTTTAAAATGTTTGAGTATTTTAATCTTTGAGTATGTATCTTGCACAAAATTAAGATAAAATGTCTCCATCTTTTTTTAGCATAAAATGTTATATATATATATATATATATATATATATATATATATATATATATATATATATATATATATATATATATATATATATATATATATAATAAAAATAAAATAAAATAAAACAATTTCTGTAAATAAGTTGCAAAACATGATGGACTTCAGCATTTAACAATATATTTTGCTATAAAAATGAATCATAATTTTTTTAGCCTGAGGCAATGAAAAATCCAAACTGATTTAACTGATCCAGCAATACAAACTGATTCACTAAAATGAATAAGACGTACCAGTGATACATATGAGAGAACCTTAGGAAAGCTCTTTCTGGCTCATTTTCATTGTCATTACCCCTACAGCATATAACAGCACACCTCTCTTCCACCACATGCAAACAGCAGCCTTTTCTCTTCATTCCCACTGACTACAGATCAGGCAAAGAAAAATTACCCTATTATTGAAACAGATGAGGCCATGAAGACGAGGAAAGAGAGGCAGGCAGCTCCTTATGCTGTTGTGAACGGCATGTTTTTGTCTCTCCCTGAAAAAGGCAAGGTGGGGGCAGAGAAAAAGGAGAAAGAAAGGGAAGAACAAGACAGCTTTTTTACAAAAGCCATTTGCAAAAGCCTGGCCCTGGGAGGAGAGCAGCTGTTGTGAATAAGAGAGAAGCATCGTGTCGCAGAGTTGAAGCTCAGTGGGCCTTGGCTTGATTAAAGAGAGGAAACGGCAGCCTTTACCGCCCACTAACCTGGGAATGGGATGTTTAGAAACAGTTTTGCGTGCGATAGAACTGTAGCTTCAAGACAGAGATGCCTCTTAATGATTCACAGCTGTAAATAGGTAATCAATTGGAGGCTTCATTTTTTGGGGAGGCTTTTTTAAAAGGGCAAAAGGCAGTGGGTTGTTTCTTGATTACCTCACTTGGCCCTAGAGGAGCACCCACAGTAATTGGGAGCACATGCCAGCTGAAGATAAACACAGGGTATTGTTAGCTTTAGTTGGGCTGTCAGTCAGGACGAGACCTCGAAGGTGCGTTTGTTTGGTGTGCTCTTACTCTTCTTCAAATGTACTGTGTGCATGAGCAAACGCAAATGATGTTTATAAACACAAGACCAGCTCGGAAGAAACCGTTTCAATAGACCCAAGGAAGCCTGTGATTTGTGAGATGTTATCATAATTTCAATTAGCATGATGGAAATATGCTAGGACATACACATGGAATTGCACACAATGCACATTGTTTATTTGTATTATTCTGTCTACCCCTCTAAAAATGAGCCATGGCTTAGTGGTTAGCAGACTTTCTGACACATTTAGGCTGTGCAGTTTAGGTGGGTGTTGGGTGTTCAAGTCCGACTTGACATTTCCTGATCCTTTTACCTCCTTTCCTTAATTTATCTGTCACTCTACTATCCTCTCAATGATTATTTAATTTTTTTATTACTGGAAAAGCAGGAATTCAAGTTTTCAAAGAACTTTTCATTTTAACCAAAAAAGAATATGCATGTTCAAAGTAAAAATGTATTAATACAGTTAAATAAATGTATTTAGGTATTTTATATATATATATATATATATATATAGTATAAAATAATAAAATATAATAAAACATCCTATTAATTGTTTAATTTCTATATAAATGTATTTCGATATTAACCAATTAATGTTTATATATATATATATATATATATATATATATATATATATATATATATATATATATATATATATATATATATATATATATATATATATATATATATATATATATATATATATATATATATATAGCAGTAGTTTTTAAGCCATAAAAATATTTTTAATTTGTAATCTTGTTTGTATTTCCAGCTGTGCCATCAGCTCCACAAAATGTCATCTCCAGTGTGAACGAGACATCACTGATGCTGGAGTGGAATCCTCCACGGGAGACTGGTGGTCGTGATGACGTGGTCTACAATATCATCTGCAAGAGTTGCGGAGGTGGCAGAGGGGGCTGCACACGTTGTGGGGACAACGTGCAGTTCGTTCCACGGCAGTTGGGACTCACAGAGAGCCGGGTCTTTATAAGTGACCTGCTGGCCCACACCCAGTACACTTTCGAAGTCCAGGCTGTCAACGGAGTATCAGACCAGAGCCCTTATTCGCCCCAATATGCATCAGTCAACATCACTACTAACCAGGCTGGTAAGTCTACACTTGTACAGGGTTTTAATTAATTTTTATTTTTTACTTTCACTTTTTTGTGAGGTTTCAACCAGGTGCTTTGATGCCACGGGAAGTTTCCATGTTGGATGCTCATACTCCTTTAGCTCTTTTAAATTCAACATTTCATTTTTTGTTAACCTGTTTGAACACATAATAGGGATGGATCACACTGGTCATGCGATGGTTTATTTTTTTTTTCATTTATTTATTTATTTTTTCATTTTAGCTGTTATGACTAGGCAATAATCAATAATCGCAATAATCAATATATCGATATATCGCACAATATATGTACATGACCTCAATCATTTTTTTGTGATTCAATATATCGTCCATTATGTTTACATGATAATGAATGTCACCAACATTTTACTCGATGGTGCTGTCATATATTTTCCGTGACGGGGGCGAAAGTGGTTCTCGGGCAGTTCCTTCATACACAGAGCGGTTATCGACAGGTGAAAAAAGGCGCCATTTGAGGCATTATAGTGTTTTCCTGACAACTACTGACAGTTTGGAAGAATAAGTGGACTCGATTTCAAATCCCCTGTTCCGGTGCACATGTTAAAGTAAAATAAATTTACTATTTATTCGATTTTTATTTATTTTTATTATTTATATTTTTTACCCTTAATTTCCATGATCTAAAGAATTAAAAGGTTGTAATTTGAAAGTGTGTAGGTGTTATATTAGGATTAAATATTCAGTGGGATAAAATAGTCTTAAAATGACAATAATCTCGTTTATCGCAATTATTTCTGGGACGATATGTCGCGAAACAAAAAGTAGTTATCGTGACAGTCCTAGTTATGACTTTGCATTGCATTTTATAAAAAGATTTTAAATTTAAAAAGTTAAAGTTTCTAGGGTGAATCTGAAACCAGCCTAATTATTTAGGGCTTCTTTAAGATTAACCGATTCGTTGTTCAGGTAAACCACTGAGCAGTTATTTTACAAAAACTCTACGACATAACTATCTATGCTTTCATTGTTTATTTTCCCTCACGTTTTGACGGCCAGCTTGTCTAAACTCACTATGTGTAATAGAGCGTTAAACAGATCTCAGAATACTCTGTAACTCGCTTTGTTACCTCCAGATTATATCCCAATTACACTTTTTGGCTCACATCCCACCATGTCACCATGAGATTAGACATAATTCCCAGAAACTCAACGTGATCCACGTTGAATCGGACCCAAACCATAGTGGGACAGATTATCCGGAGCCTAGGATCTCTCCAGCCAATGATGGCTTTTAATGAAAAACAGCTTCTTGCTACTGATTAAACAAACCATTCCTCCACCTCCTGAAGCAACAGCCATGCCTGCAAGACATAGTACAATCAGAAGCTGCCATTGCAAAGGCAACAGAAGTCTGCTTTTTTCCACTGATGCCATTGTGGTTTAGATTACTGTGTTCCAATTATTTCAGAGGGACTGCAGCATTGATTTGTACTTTAAGTGTCTGTATGAAATGTGTGGTTGATTGTGCCAGATCGGTACTTGGAGCTCTTAGGGGCTCAAACAGAGACAGACATTATTTTATGTTCCTCATCCCTGCTGACTACAGACAGATCATCAAACCCATCCCGCTTTAGCCTAGTAAAGCTCCTTGTTCTAGTGTTTGACTGTATTTTAATTGGTTGTGACACATTGCTAACTTCAAGATTCAACAATTTTCTGACATTTGCGTCAGTCAGGGGGGATTTTAACCAATCTATTGTGCAGAAAGCACGCTGGAAGAGATGGATCGTGTGCATCCTCTGAGTGTTTACAACTGATGAGACCAAAGCAAGCTGAGAGAGGTGATTGAGTAGATGAGGATATGTTGTGTCCTCATCATCACTTATCTAAGTTCACTCGCATTCATGCAGTGAGCTACTGAAATCCAATTATCACAGACATGTGAGTGTGTAGAGACAATGTGTTAAGTATTGTCACTGAAACTCGAGTTGAAAAACATACATGTGCGCAGCAGGTCTTAGAAGAGGCAAAGGGCGGATTCAGACTCGCTCTCATAAACTGACGGGGATCCTGTAAAGACTTCAACTTTTTACATTCAGTCTCTCAACAGTTACACTAAGTGCACTCGAGACATTTAGGGGACTTGTGAACGTATGTGAAACTGCCATGGGAGCTGAATGATGGAGGCTTTCAATGTTTCTTTGAACAAGAAACGACTGATCTGCTGGAAACAGAAGGATTGTTAGATTTAATTCATATGAGTCAGCTGAACAGCATCTTTGAAACAAAAGCCAATGGTTTTCCCCCAAGCTTTATGAGTCCACATATTCTCCTTGGAGAATCGCCGAGAATTTGCGCCGTTTTACCCAAACCTTACATTTATGTTACATTACTGCTCATAAAAGCATACTGGCGCTGCAAATAAAAAATAAAAGTCTTTTTTAAATATTTCAGTATTTGTAATTGAATTTTTCATTTAATTTAACCCCATTATTTTCTCAAAGGGGTCTTTTCATTATTATTATTATTATTATTATTATTATTATTATTATTATTATTATTGTTATATAATTATAGCACTATTTTTCCCTGAGGTACACTTATAATGTCACTGAAGATTTTTTTCCCATGTCAAAAATCTTTTTTGTTGTTTATTTTTGCTTTTATGACAATTTTCTCCTCCTCTCGCTGGCAATTAGCGTTTGTTTTTGGTTGCAGTCTCCTTGCATGTGAAATGAGTAACAGCCCTGGGTGTTGTACTTTGGTGCTTTCATTCTGGGTGGGGCAGCTTTCGGATCTCGTATTAGTCATTGATGTGTAAATATGGGTGGTTATGTTTTGTGATTTAGCTTTGTGTCGACAATACAGTAAATGCTTTGTTTGGACTGACAAACCAAAAAGTTCATATTTAGGTTTCTTTCTCTCTGATCTTAGAAGGAAACATGCAGTTTACTAGTTCAAGCAAGGATATCATAGTTAGGTATTAATCCTCTGGGGTGTAAACATAAATCACAGTTACAGACTATACGGATTAGTACAGTGGTAGTACAGTGTTACAAAAGCTTTCTATTATAAAAGCTTTCTATATAAAAAGACATTTATTCAGCAAGAATGCATTACATTGATCAAAAGTGACAGTAAAGACATTTATAATGTTACAAAAGATTATATTTAAAATAAATACTGTTCTTTTGAACTTTCTATTTATCCTAAGAATCCTAAAAAAATAAACGTTTTACACAACTGTTTTCAACATTGATAATAATCATAAATGTTTCTTGAGCAGGAAATCATCATATTAGAATGATTTCTGAAGGATCATGTAACACTGAAGACTGGAGTAATGATGCTTTGCATCACAGAAATAAATGACATTTTAAAATATATTCAAATAGAAAAGTTATTTTACATTTTAATAATATTTATTATATATTATATTTTCTAAAAACATTAAAAGTGTATATACAATACAAATGAAAGAAACAAGTGAAATATTCTTTATAGCTTGCAATAAATTGCTTTAAGATTTTTTACATTATTTATGATGATGATGATTATTATTATTATTATTATTATTATTATCATATTGTTGTTATTGTTTGCCATCTCCACATAATAGCAGTACTTCATGGTGGGCCAGGTTGCTGAGTATATGCATTTGTATGTGAAAAAGATCAATTATAGATTAAATAAATCATAAAGTATAATTATAAACATAATGTAAAAACTGTCCTATGATAATGTTTTAGTAAATGGACTGATTAGAACTCTTAGTTTTTAAATGTTAGAGTAGGTCTACTTAGTACATTTTATTATTTCAGAGAGCATGAAATATCCAATTTTCCATGATATGGCTCCTTTAATACCTTTTTTTGCGTAATGAATTGCTATTGCTTTTATATAAATTTTTATAGAAAGATTGTTCTCCATATGTTTTCACTCTGCATTGCCCTGCCTAACCCGTGCTTTCTTCATTCTGGAGTTCCTCCCTGCTGTTGGGACGTTCTACCCCCGCTCCGCCTGTCACTTTGGATTAGCAGCCCTGGACCTCCATCAGGGGGAGCTGTGAAAGTACTCACTCCAGCTCCCTGTTAGCAGCCCAGGCCCCCTGGGACAGGGCAGTAGGACTGAGGGGCCTGGGTCAGGCTGTCCGGGCCTTTAATTTTGTCTGGATTGGAGGGCTTTGAGGTTACATAAACATCTTGTCACCCCTCATTAGCAAAGGCGGCTTCGAGCTCCCCCCTTTCACGTTTTGTGCTTGCAGTAGTTTGTGTGTGTGCATTTTTGTCTGTATCCATGTGCAAGCTTTAATTAGACACGTTTTTAAGCTCGGCTGCTCAAGAGGTGAGGTATGTTCTGTAAGATAAACAAACAAATAATATAATTAGAAGTGATTGCCATGAAAAAAAATTGTTTTCTTATGCTAATGGCCCCCTTTTTAGATCTTAGGTTCGATGATGAGATTTGCAGTAGGCGTTAATTGAAATTTCTATTTTCCGATCTCTCTGCATTCTCACTCTGTTCTCCAGCACTGTTTTCAGGAAGTTTCTCCTCAGCTGCCTCCATCATCCTCTCCCAGGCCTTTTCACTCTGTCCATCATGATCAAAAGTTGACTCAAACGGCTGAAAGAACAGCAGACAAATGACGCAAAACTCTGAGTGCATGTTTGTACGCTGGACGTTTTTTTTGAACCTGAGTTATACTTATGCGTGATACATCATGGGCTTAAACTGTCCTCGTGCACACTTATTAAGGGATGAACAATTCATAAACACTGCTATTATGGGGAGAGTGTTATGATCTTGGCCTTGGAGAGTTCTTTTCCAGATCTAGATGAATTATGTCCAGACTGCCCACTAAGTATCAGGTTGTTGTTCTCTGCATTGACCCAGAATGTAGTAGTGAGTAAAGCTGCAAAAAGCTGCTATGGTTCACTTTTTTTGGCCATTTATCACTCCAGAGGATTTTTTTTAACCTCATAAGGCTCAGGAAAACAAAATCTTCTTCATTGCATTGTTTAGAGCATAAGAAACAAATGTAAAAAATGATATTTTATTCATATGTTATGCTATGTACCAGGACTCAGTTGTTTAAAAAATAAAAGGACATGAAATGACATGTATAGGCAAAAACAATGGGATTTTTTGGCCATACATAGGTTTTATCATTCAATGCAATGTATCTGTATACACTGTATCTAATTTGCATATTAATGTGTTCTTGGAGCAACATGTAATAAATAAAGAAGTGTAATAATGGGAGTAATAGTTGGCAAGATTTCCATAATAATATCTAAAATTGTATAGGTTTTATGTATAGCTTTCCTGTAGTTCAAACAATAAGAGCATGGCACTAGCAGCGCAAAGGTCATGGGTTCGATTCCCAGGGAAAGCAAGAACTGACAAAAATATAAAAATGTGTACCTTGAATGCGATGTAAGTCACTTTGGATAAAAGCGTCTGCCAAATGTAAATGTATGATTGATATGTCATTTATTTCCCTATTCACTTCTGTCTCCCAGAATGCTTTAAGTCCTGGTGTCCTCCACAGTGGAACAGAAAGTCATATCTTGATTAAAAACCCCATAACATTTTCTTGAGATGTTGATTTATAACAAACTATTTGAACATTAGCCAGATTTAAATGATAATTACAAAATATTATCATATTTTCATAAGAGTGCTACATTTGATCATTCAGTCATTTTTAAAGACCAAGGAGAAGCTGTTGTCTTGGTGAAACCTCAAAACAAATGGTATCTCTGAAATGGTATGCTCTTTACAGGACATCCAGACTTAAAACTGTGACATGTATGGTGTCAGAGAAATTCACTAAAATATAATGTCCTAGTATGTGGACAGTGGCACCCAAGAGGTTAAGATGTTTTATCTAGTCCCGTGGTTCTCAACTGATGGGTCATGACCCAAAATGAGGGTGGGATAGGGTTGTGAACATCAAAAATAACACTAAATATCTAACCATTACGCATAGGTTGGTTAGAAAACTAAATATACTAATTCACACAATTAAGAAAAAAAAAAAAAAAACAGTTCCCATATACTTTTGCTAATATATTTGTCAGTTGTTTACAGCAAATACTGATAGATGCTATAAATATAGGTGGGCAGAGTTAGAAAGAAAAACCCAGGTTAGCTGTTGGCTATTTGCACTCAGTATAAATAATCACTGTTCTTCTGTAAAGACATTTTTATTTAATAAATAAATTATAATTTAAGTACTATGCTAATTCACCACTTAAAAACTAGATGACAACCACTAATATTGGTATAAAAAAATTGCACAAATCTAGGCTATTTCAACTTGGACACATTGACACTTTATGCTTTAAAAAGTTAGCAGAGAAGAACCTTTGAAATGAACTTGGTCATTGTAAAACTGTGTCAATGGTCCTTTAATCTTTTGAAGGCCTTCAAACTTAGAATAAAATGGCAGGAAAAAAATCTGCCAGCCACTTATTTCAAGGGTTTTGAGTTTAATGGATAAAAATATTCAGTTTGAAGTAGCCTAAATGAGAATTACTGATACGGTGGAGCCCAAAAATGAATAGGATGCACTTAAGCCATGGTGACAATGTGGACAGTCTTATTTTTGAACATTTTATCTTGTTTTATCATGAAAACCTAACCTGTTTATTTATTTGTTTTTATTTAGCTTAATAGACATGTGGTATTTAATTCCTCACTTGGTTTGATACTTTATTGTAATGCAGTGACATGCATACAAGTGGCTTGAGTGTCCATATACTTGCATCACAGAGTGTTGATCTGTGACTAAAGCCTAAGCAGCAATCTAGATCAGTGTTCCTTTGGAGGTCTAAACTGAAACAGCATGCTTTTCCGTTATTAGTTTAGTGATTTGTCTTAATTATGGCACACCAGAAAGCTTAACAAAGCTGTATTGAAGAAAGGCACAATGTTTTATTGAGGCAATTTTACAGAGGCAAACTGGAATAAAGGCCTTGAGCTCTGGACGGCTACAGTAATAGTCCATGTCTGTGTCAGGCAGCTGGAGACACAAAGACAGCTTTTACCTTTCCTTTCTGCTTGGCTTTCCTCGCTTGTCCCCTGCAGCTCTGCATCAACAGGGCAAGCAAGGTTAATCAGTCATCAAGTAAACCCAAACTGACTCCAGGCCCTTCACTTTACTCTAACACACACATTTGAGACCAGTATTTATCAGAGCAAGGATAGAAAATGTCCACCCGGGTGTCCCTCTCTCTGGAAGTTTTATTAGAGCAGTGTGTGACAGATCGCCTGCAATTTGTGATTTGCCTAGAGTCGGGAAGCACTTGGCAAGTGCCACTGAAGGGGTCGTTTAACTTACCTCTCCCCATGAATGGAGAGAAATAGAGCCACATGGCTTAGTCAGCTTCACTTTATACATAGGCCTATTGCTGTTCTTCCCAGTGGATGATGGATGAATGGAAACTAAAAAAACAACAACAATTCTGTCAACAATATTCAATAATCCTCATGTGGTTGAGCTTTACATCCTTTGCCATGTCCTGAATTTGTTGCAGCACTGTATATTGCAACAGAGATGTTTATAAAATTGTTTAATGAGGGTTTTACGAATCAACCAAATATTGTATAATGTTAAAACAAATTAACCACATTTAATATATGTATATTTAAAAAAAAAAGAAAAAAAAAAAAGTTTATAAGCAATGAATAAACACATTTAACAAATATGGTTGTAATATATAGAATTTAAATACACTTAGGGCCCTATCATACATCCGGCACAATGCGACGTCAGGCGTGATGGAAGTGTTTTTTGCTAGTTTCAGCCCGACGCAGTTGTCATTTTCACATCCAGTGCCACGTTGTTTAAATAGCAAGTGCACTCGCGCACATGGAAGTGCTGGTCTGAAAGCGAGCTGTGTTCAGGTGTATTGTGGGCGTGTTGCTATTTTGAGGCAACTGAAAATGACAACCTGGTCTAAACTCAATAGCGCAGTATTTTTTGTGTCATTTAAAGGGAGCGTTAGTAATATGTGCCTATAGGCAGCTACACTACGCACGTACACACTGTTTATTATGCACACAGGGATGCGCAGCAGCACTTAAACATTTTTAAATATAAATAAATTAAAGGATTCCTCTCTGGAAAAGTGTTCAGTCTTTCCGCTCACAAATTGCGCCATGTAAATAGCGAATCCGCCATGATGCAAGCGCAACTGGCTTTTAAAGGGATAAGACTCGGATTGGTTTATTGCATGTTATGCCAAAAAACACCCATGACTCATTAAGAGACGAGCTACAACCGTTTTGGACCATGCGCCTGGCGCACGTTTTTCCATCGTTAAACTAGCAAAAGTGGATTCGGACACGCCCTAAGTGCACCTGTGCCGTGCGCTTCAGACCATGCGCTCAGATCGTTAAAATAGGGCTCTTAATGTTATTTTAATTTAACTTAATTGTAAAAAGTTAATCATTTTTCATTTTTAAACTTTTACATATAATAATTTAAACCGTTTTACTTTGTGATACATCAATTGGTGAAACATATTTAGTGAATTAATAGTGCACTCCTGTAAGTTAATGAAAGATTATTTTATTGTTATTACAGATGGTCATTTTTTTCTTTATATTCCATTTTTGTTTAGTATGTTTCCAGTCTAACGCACTGTTTGAGCATAACAGTTGTTGTCCATCACAGCAAACTCCTGGCAGCATTAGCTCCCGGCCATTAGCTTTCTGCGTGAGAGTCTGGCGCACCCAGATAAACGGCCGACCCATATGTTGTTTCCGTCTGCCAGCTCACTCTGTACTCTATTGCGTCATTCAGCATTATACACTCCAGCTACTGTTTGTTTATCCATTTCATTAGCCCAAGGTGAGCAGTACCACATGTGTCAGGCTTTGCTTAATACCTGAGGAAATGAATTGGTTCCTTATCAGATGAGGGAATCATTGTATGACTGAATTACATTATGCAGAGTTGGGTCTGGTAATCTGGCTCGGGCGCTGTCGGGTGCTGGTGGAAGATTTATGACTTAATTATCTTCAGAATTGCTTTGGCGAACTCCTGTCAGGCCACCAGAGACAGTGATGCCACCGGCAGCCTCTGGAGAAAGTGGCGATGCAGAGCTAGATGATTCTATTGCTATATAATTGAGAAGTGCACTCTTGTATTTTACTGCCTTGACCTTACTGCAGAGAGAGACATCCATTTCGGTATTCAATATGGACTTGCTTCACTGATGCTTTCAGATGGATGACGATTGCCACCTGTAATGCAGAAGAGCTAGCCTGTGTTTTTTTCCCCACCTCGGACATGGATCTTTCCCCGAGAAGGCTGCCCTTTTCATGCCATGCATCACAAATATAAAGGGGGTGGCTGGTGTGGGAGCACTGTGACAGAAGGTGGCAGAGAGGGCACATATGGATGGTGCCAGGTGGGGTCAGGGGGCAGCCGGGCAGGAGACTACACCGGACACCTGGAGCACTGGCATAGTCCAAAATCACAGCTCTCGTCCTGTCACATGCTGTTGCATACTAATCACATCAGGTGTCATTGGAGGAAAGTAAGGGTTGTTTCATTTGCATTAGCCAGGGAAAAGGCCTTCATAAGTATGCAGGGCAGGCCGCAGGAGATGTTGACTATGCAGTGAGCAGTGCATAAAATATCCATTTCATTATGCATGTGTACAGAAAAAACTACAATATAAGTGCATTATTGTCATAAGTTTGAAGTCTTGCCAATTACAAACGCTTTGATGATTGAAAACATTCCGCTCATATATCCAGCAGCTGTAAATACAATACAACAGGGATTTGGTGTTTAAATCACTGTTGTTTAATCAAGGCCAATAATATTCACAAAGAACAGTGCATTTTGCTGCAATCATCCTGGATTAACAAAGTACTGCAGTGACAGGTGCAAAGGCTCAGTTAGACATGTTGATGTATTGCTGGAAGTGGAAAAGTTAATAGTGTTGTTCTGAAATATTTTAAAAAGACAAGAGGCATAAACAAATGTCCAGTGTAATTTGTATGAAAGGGCTGTTTGATATGACCCTGAAATTCGAGCCTTTAAAATATCCAACCAAGAACCGCCGCTTCTTTTCTTTTATTTACTCGTCTATTCCTTGCACATACTGTACATTTCAAGATCAGCATCACACACACACTCTGTGTTATAGGTCATTAAACAATGTATAAGTTGTTCAAAAGTTCATTATGTATTGTTATTACTAAATTAATAGTTTTATTTAGCCAGTATGCATTAAATTCATCAAGAGACAATGACGACTTTTATATTGTTACAAAAAACACTGTTTTAAATTAATGCTGTTCTTTAGAACTCTTTTCACAATTTACACAAACATATTAAGCAGCACAACTGTTTTCAAAATTGATAATAATAATAAATATTTCTGGAGCACCAAATCAGCATATTAGAATGATTTCAGAAGGATCATGTGACACTGGAGACTGGACTTGAATAATGGCTGTAGAAAATTAAAATTTTAATATTTCACAATATTACTTGTTTTACTGTATTTTTGATCAAGTAAATGCCACCTTGGTTAGCAAAAAAATACTACTTAAAAATGTTTTTTTACAAATCTTTTGGATGATAGTGTATTCAATTTAAAAGACACAATTTCAAATAGCAAAACCCAGTGAGGTGAATGAGTACTTTGAATAGTGAAAAAATGAAGAGAGCACAAAAGTTGCACTTTTCTGTTCTTCATTCCATTGCATTCATCTACAAAGTGTATCGGAAGTGATGACGTCCAAAACAAGAATACGGCAAAGCTATGTGCAGAAGGACAAAGACAGCTAATAAGGTTAGTTTTGCAGCCCTCAGATATAAGTGATTTGGACTGTCAGGTACTCTGTTCAGCTCTCAGCATCACATCACGTGATCTCATTAGTATTCGTATGTATTTTTACATAAAGTTTGGTTCTACAGTGAGTACATGATAACAGAATATAAATTTTTTGGTGAATTATACCTTATAAATAAAAAGTAAACTGAGTCTTGTATAAAACTAACTATATCGTGAATCATACATATTGTTGCATTTTTATATTGCTATATCGTGATATAATGATGTATCGTTACACATCTAATGCATAATTTACATTTCAGCATCTATCCAAACTAAAATGCAGATAATATGCAAATGAAAATGTTACATAAAATGGATAGATTTCTGTATTAGAATTTGATTCCCTAGGTTATTTTTTAGTCCAAAGTCCTAGGCTAAAATCACGTACCGGCTTGGGATCACGTGATTAGCTAACTGTCCTTGTGCTAAGTCTTGACCCAAATAAGTCATGGCAGGATAACAAAATCGTGAATGCTAATATAATTTGTCCTCCTCTCTGTTAACAGAAAGAATAAGAGTTGAACAGGTTCCCTTGTTTAGCTGTGATGTGCCAACAGACCTCTGGTTGTCTGTAAAGATCTGTCAGATGGCAGTCGACATACATCATATTGACTGTGCGTCTAGCATAAAAGAAGGAATGCTAATGCACGTCATTGGACAGCTGCCATTTGCAGACTTGCTCTGTTTTTTTTTCTAAACACCAGAGTTCCTTAAGCAGTGAAACCATGCAGAGGGTTTCAGATTAGACTCAAACTCTCTGTAAGTGTCTGCAATCTTCTTAAGACGCTGAAGTGCCTATTTTTGAATTAGCTTATGGTGTGTATACGAGTACATTAATGCTTCAATCTTTTCCAGTGCAGATGGTTTAAAGCTTGATGAACTGAAAAGGGGGTGCGCTGCTTTACGGCACTGGAAACTCTGTGGAGACATAAAACCCTCAATCCAATACAGATGGGAAATAGGGACGCCTGCCAGACGCACTGTTTCTCTCTGCCTTTTTTAGGTCGTACACCATGCTAAAAGTTACATGCAAATGCAGTGGGTTCTTCCCCTCCTTTCTGGCTCTCTCTGGACGTGAGTCTCGTAAATAGGGAATACTTGCAGTGTACGGTGCTGCTTGGTAGAGGAACAGCAGCTGCTGTCAGATTGTGCTGGGAAAAGCTTGCTGTGAGGAAGTTTTACTGTAAAAGGGGCTTGGGGAGTCAACGGGGGTGGATGAAATTTATAAGCGCTGACCTGTAAGGGCTACTTCTACCAACCTTACCAAATCACTACGTCGCTCTTCCACACCACAACTCGGCTCCAAATGAGATCCACATGCCTTCCAAGCCTATTATATAGACCCGTAGTGGAGAGCCAATGGAGTTGAGAGAACATTCCACAACACTCAGAGCCTTTTATATGATTATTGGTCCGAGCTTTTGGTTCTTTGCTCACTCACTGTTCACTCTGTCCCTAATTGTCACTCATTACACACCTATAATTAAGAACTCATTCTCAGGTGACACTTACTCTAATACAGTGGTTCCCAACCACGTTCCTGGAGGCCCACCAACAGTGCACATTTTGCATGTCTCCTTTGTCTGACACACCAACATCAGATTTTGGAGTCACTACTAATGAGCTGATGACTTGAATCAGGTGTGATTGATTGAGGAGACATGCAAAATCTGCAGTGTTGGTGGGCCTCCAGGAACGTGGTTGGAAAACACTGCTCTAATATAATATGTAAATGAGTATGTGTGTGTAGGCATTGTATATAAATTAATAAATGCAAATTATCGCTTTATTAAGAAGATATGTATATATGCAATTTAATATTGCAATTTAGCTCTTTTAATCCATTTTAATATATATATATATATATATATATATATATATATATATATATATATATATATAAAAATAATCCTGTCATGGCCTGAATTTTTAGCAGCCATTTCTCTAGTCACATGATCCTTCAGAAATCATTCTAATATGCTGATTTGGTACTCAAAAAATTTTTTTCATCAAATTTTATCAATGTTGAAAACAGCTGAGCTGCTTAATATTTTTGTGGACACCATGATACATTTTTCAGGATTTTTTTTGATGAATAGAAAGTTCAAAAGAATGGTGTTTATTTGAAAGACTTTTTATTTTGTTGTTGTAACAATGTAAAAGTCTTCACTGTCCTTTGATCTATTTTTATGGATCCTTGCTGAATAAAAGTAGTTTTTTTATTTTTATAAAATCTTACTGACCCCAAACACATTTTATAAAGTGTTGATTAACATTATGAAAAAAAAAAATCAAATTTTGGGCGTAGTATCTGTTAGGATTCTAAGAAATAATCCAGCGTAACGTGGCTTGCTGTAGTTATAATGGCTGAGAGGCACTTCAACTGGATCAGAGCTCAAGAATTGGCTTTTTTTGTGTTTGCAAGTCCATGGCCCATTAAAGACCAATAAACTTATATGAGTGGAATTAACTTGGTAAACCTGGTATATTATTTATTATGGATCTGTAAGACATTGAAGTAAAGCTATACTGGCATATAGCACAGCATTAGGTCTCAGAAACTATTGCAAAATAGCCATAAAGGGTGCAAAAACCCCAGTGTCTGTCATATTGGGTCCAGAAGAACAGCCCATATAAATCTTGATGCCCAGCACTGTGATGAATAAATAGCCAATGAATTGTTTGGATATGCATGACTCTATAAGCTCACCATTATTCCATCCAACTTTTAAACAGGACTGTTCTGTTCCATCTGGTTGTTTTCCTCGCGCCCATATGCAAATGTTATCTCTTCCTTATGTTTATGTTTTCTGCACATCACGCACAGAGACCGCGTGCAGCACATAGTGTGATCGTTCCAATGTGTCCTAACACTCAGTCTGCCAGGAAAAAGTTAAGCACCTAGGCTTGCAGATAAATAGTCCTCATCAGCTGTACCATGGAGAGCAATTGTGTGGAAACACTGTAAATCTGAAAAAGCAGAACAAACACTTTACTAGCTGTGATAATCATTACTGTGAGCGCACTTTCTTCGCTAAGAGGGTTTTTAAGTTGTCGCTTTCTTACCCATGATGCTACTGCTTCCTTTGAATTGTGATGCCCCTAATTTTCTGTGATAGACGGCTGTCATTCCGGCATGAGGAAAGTATCCCCCAGTAACCAGAAAACTGCAACAATATGCCTTCTCAACTCTCTCAAATCAGCATATGTTCACTCCTATGAGCTGCTGTACATGCTCTGACTTTGTTTGCATTAACCCAGATTGGATTACCAGCGACAGGCTGGGTGCAATGTAAATGCAGCGCACAAAGCAAATATGTGCATAATATGCACATACTTGTTATATATATATATATTAGTAATGCAACAATACAGTTAGCCCGTGGTTCAATATATACCTTTTTTGACCACGGTTTTCGATTCGGTTCGGTTCTGATGGCTTGACATCTTTACGGTTCAGTTCTGAGTGTTTTTAATTATTCTGTACTTAGGCGATAGGAATATATATATATATATATATATATATATATATATATATATATATATATATATATATATATATATATATATATATCCTTTATTTTACTTAAATGCAAAGAAACATGTACTTGTACACATTTTATAGTGTATTGTATAATATAAAATACATTTAGTTTTTAAAATTAACACTGATATCTCACAGCTGCTGGTAGCCCATGTACAAACTGGGGAACACATGAATTCCTACATACATGTAGTCAGAGCAAGGCTCTGTGCTTTAGCCATTTTGCCTACGATACTGTTGCATGTCTTTTCATAGAGGTCGGGAATTATCTCGGTGCTAAAAAAAGACGGTACTCTGTAACGCGGATTGAGCGTTTTTATAAGATGACGAAAGCCCGCATCTCCACTGTCAGACATTGCCTCACACTGCTCGCCATGCTTGCCTTATTAGTCCTCTGTTGATACTGCATACCAGGCTGGCAAGATGCTGCCGGTCGCTTGTCTTTTAGAACACAGCTCATGGTTGGTCCGAGGATTCAGAAGCCCTCCTGTAGTGCTCAGGGTTCGGGGAAGCCATTCATTATCGTCTGACATGTATTTATTAACTGGCAGGGACAACAAGACTATAGCTTGTTCAGCATTATACCCAGCTTTTTCCAATAAGTATATTTGGATAAATGAATGCCCAAAGGTCAGACTAGGCCTGTAGTGACTATTATAATATCATATATTATTGTAATAGATTTTTATTTTAATTGCCTGATCACAATTATTTGAGATTATTGAGCACTGTAAATTACAATCATAAATTGCAATTTGGCAGCATTATTTATTTATTTATTTATTGTAGTAATTAATTATTTTTGTTTTTAGTAATAAAAGTGACAAGTAAGATTTAATGTAATTTATTTTATTCTTTGTAATCTATATTATCTTTGTATTTTTGTTTTATTTTGTTTTACTTTTTATTATTTAATTTTTGTTTTATTTTAGTAATAAACGGGGAACTTTCCTTTGTACAAAAGTCAGGTTGGACAAATTAGATTTTATTTTATTTTATTTGTAATGTTTATTTACATTTTATTGTATTATTCCAAATTCAATTTGAATACACAACTTCTTAAGGAGAATGTATATTAAGCCTATTCTTTAAGTAACATGAACAAAACAGACAATTAAATCATTGATCACAACTAATTTTATAACAAGATTTCATATTTGTGATTCCCCCCCAGGGAGAAAAATTGCTGAAAATAAACAGTGCCGCTCTACGCACTGGACTCGAGAGCTTCTTTATCACCTGTGCATTTGAGACAGATTTACAACTCATTCTGGGTTCTCAAGAGTGGAAAATAAGCACACGAATAAGCCACTTAAGCTCTCCTTCAACCCCGGAGACTGAAAGCTCAAGCTGATAGTAGCGACAGGCTTTCTCACAGAGTGGCTTTTTCATAGAGAAGTGTGTGCCGGAGAAGAGGCCCGTGTCTTAACAGGCCTGAGCCTTGGAGACGGCAAGGGTCATAAATCCCAGCCTCTCCAAAGCCCACACAGCTCCAACTGCGTTCCCGAGCATCTCCATTGAGTTTTTCTGACCCGGTATGCCACGCTCTAATGCTTAATGGCCATTAGGAACACCCTGAACTTTTATTTCAGTAATGAACAGGGAAACATTATTTTGTACTGCAGTCAGGTTGGACAAGTCCGACACAACAGAGCCACTAATATATGGCTTGACACTCTTTCCCCCATAATTACCAAGCATGCTGATGAAAAATAAACGCTATAATTCACAAATTCAAAGACACAAAATGCCAGTTGTGTTCACCATACTTGTGGTTTTCTTGAGTAGAAAATGCACCTGGTTTTATTTGTTTTCAGCACACCACAAAATTAGTCCGCCTTCCTTTTGAGGAGAATATAAAAAGAGAAGAGATTTCAGGCTAGATTACATCGCATTGAGGAACCATGACCAATGAGACAGAGCCTGGCCTGGAAATTCCCTTTTCCACCTTGTTTATGTGGTTCAGCACAGTGCAATTTACATCTATTTAATCATACACTGCCTTTAATGCCTCTCTCGCTGTATATAAAGCATGTCCACAACTTGTTTTGCATCATTCTTTAAATACCGCATATAAAATGTCTCTGTTTTGTTTCCCAGCTCCTTCTACGGTGTCTATTATGCATCAGGTCAGCCGAACCATTGACAGCATCACTCTCTCCTGGTCCCAGCCTGACCAGCCCAACGGGGTCATACTCGACTATGAGCTGCAATATTATGAGAAGGTACCATATAAACACACTTGAGTAATGTGTAATGTACTTTTAATGTCATTTATCATGTTCATGAGCATATGGTATTCATTTTTGGTTTTGTGGGGGTTACTTATAAATGCACAAGATAAAAAAATTATTATCATAATAATAATAAATATTAAAATACAAATATTTGAATATTTTACTTTATTTTATAAAGCTTTTTATTTAGCCTATTTTTGCACTCCTAAAATAGTTATTTTTTAAAACTAAAGAAATATAGCAAAATATGTTAATGTATTAAAGTTCCTTGTGATAAAATTTAGGATCTCTGTAATAATTGAGGGTATTGGCAGCTGTCGGACATGCATAGCGAATTCCTGTTCTGTCGAACTTTATTACAAACGCAGTCGCAGACTGTTGTGGTTCGATCCGGATACCAGTGGCTAAACTAACAGAGATTTCACTGCAGTAAAACAAATATTTCAGTTACAGATTCCTCTCTGTCAGCGCAGGCCACAGAAAACACACACGCTAACTTGTGCTTGAGAAGCACGCACACCCACATAGTATGCTGATATTCTTTCAGTCTCCCGTTTCACTCGCTTTGTTGCGCTGGTTGACACACATAAGACAAACCACACCCTTAAATACAACATGCAGATACTTTGTGTCTTTTCTTTCTTTGTAATACACACACACACACACACACACACACACACACACACACACACACACACACACGCGCGCATACAAGCTGACTGTCCCCTGGGCTCTGCTCCTGTTCTTACACTTTCCTCAGTATAATTCCTTTCTCAGACAGTGCTGAGGACCGCCTGTCAAAACACTGCAAAACACTGCAGCAAAGCTCACATCACAGAGCTCAGAAATAGAGCTGACAGGAAAAAAGCGGAGCACTCAAGTAGTACATGTATACACACACACACACTGAGTCCTACATTCTCTGCTTCTCCTTCTCTATCACTCTTTCTCTTCTTCACTTGCACAAACAGACACTCAAGCGGCGCAACAGTGGCCACAGCTTTCAGCCCAGACTAATGAATCGTGGCTGGCCTGAAAGTGTCAGCCACTGCTCCTTTGCCCAGCACCCTCAGTCGAGCTCTCCTGATGGGGTTTGATGAGATAGATAGCCCTGTTAGAGAGCCATATGTACACTTCTGAGTCTCTTGTGATGTCCTCTAGTGTGAAAAACTGTGACCAAAACACCACTGGATTTATAAAATGGATGTCTTTACACTTTTTTTGTTTCAGGACCAGACGGAGCATAATTCTTCCATAATAAAGAGTCAAACCAACACTGCAGTCATCCGTGGCCTTAAACCCGGAGGCATCTACGTCTTCCAGGTCCGAGCCCGTACGGTGGCAGGGTTCGGACGGTACAGCGGCAAAATGTACTTCCAGACCATGACTGAGGGTGAATATCTAATCAAAATGATGATCTAAAATCCAAAATCACCTCTTCAAATTTGGCTTTCATGAGAATAAATTACATGCATATGATTTAGCCCATAATTTTCCCATTTCTTATCTTAAGAGCAGACCTGTGTGTAATTGACTTGCTGAAGCAGATAGTTCATCTAGAAAATCTGATCGTCTAATAATGATCCATGTTAGCATCTCCAAATGTTCTGTCCTCTTTCTGCTGCATGTGTCTGGTTAGATCTGAGGAGCATATTAAGAATGTAGAGGACAATTGTAGGTAAATTGTTTTAATATTATTATTTTTTACAAATACGCTACTGTTCAAACGTATGAGGTAAGTAAGATTTGTTGAAAGAAAGTGACAGTAAAGACATTTATAATGTTATAAAAGGTTTCTGTTTTAAGTAATTGCTGTTCCATGAACTTTCCACAAAAAAATATTAAGCAGCACAACTGTGTTCAAATGTATTAAAATAGAAAACAGCTATTTTAAATAGTAATAATATTTCACAATATTACTGTTTTTAATATATATTTTTTCAAATAAATGCAGCCTTGGTGAGCATGAGAGAAAAAAACATAAAAAAATATTACTGACCCCAAACTTTTTGGCAGTAGTGTTCATGAAATATAGACTTGTAGTTAAAATGCACTACATATTTTAGATAATTACTTATAAATAATATTAAGAAAATTTTGGAAACAATTTGTTACATAAATAATACAGTTTTGCTTATGTAGTTTGGGCCAGTTTTTAGATTCTGTTCCACATGCAAAACTTTGCAGAGGAAGAATGGTAGCTGAAACATGTCATTGGATGGCCGCCCATCGTTTTGCCCTTCCCAGATCTCCTCATTCAGAGGCAGCTGCTCACTCATGGCTCCTTACTCTCTAAGCCGCTTATTACGAGCGGAGATTCAGAATTAGTCTGATCTATCCTCCCGAGCTCTCTCCTGGCATGATGAGAGACAGCAACTCAGCAAGGTGATCCAAACACGGATGTGTCATGCCAGCAGGCTGCGCTCATTTGGAGTGATTTAACCAAGAGGTTTAAAACCGATTAAAAAGGAAGTTGTAGTGCAGTTGAATTCACATGAGACCCAATGAAGTTCAGGTTTTTGTTTATTTACTACATCATCTTTTGGGAGCTCGGAGCAAGTGTTTAAATGTGGTAAAATCTTCTAGCATGCTAACATCTTACTTAGCCTCTAGGGTTGCAGAGTGAGCCTAGGGGTTTGTCTGTGTTGTGAATGAATAGTCTGTAATTATAAACAACTAGAGGAGAACGAGAAAGCTAGGCAGTAAAGGAAGGGAAAAGAAAGTTCCCCAGGCCTTCCCAACATCCCAATCCGTCTGTCTTGCACCAACACACACCACCCAACACATTTCCTCTATCGCCTGCCCATATGCTGCTGGAGTCAAGGAGTCCAAGTATACAGCCCCTTCTGCCTGAAGGTATCTTGCACAGGGCTTCCTGTCCCAAATTCCCCACTGTGAAAGTGGGGAAGTGAGGGTCTCTCACCTGTGTAGACATACACTGCAGGACTCCTGTGCCTCAGTGGAGTCTGAACTTGCTTCAGGCTACATCATATATAGAGACACACTGCTGGGATTTGTCAGGAAGTGCTAACTTTTGGACTGTGTGTGTGTGTGTGTGTGTGTGTGTGTGTGTGTGTGTGTGTGTGTGTGTGTGTGTGTGTGTGTGTGTGTGTGTGTGTGTGTGTGTACCTACAGAGGAGTACAACACTAGCATCCAAGAGAAGCTGCCTCTCATCATTGGCTCGGCGGCTGCTGGTCTGGTCTTTCTCATTGCGGTGGTGGTCATCATCATCGTTTGTAACCGGTGAGTTCCTCTCAGTGTGTTTTAAACATGTAAACCATTAGCATAGCTTTCCCCCAATTATACCAACAACATGTCAAAATCTCACGCTTTTGTCCTCATTTGCTTCATTAGCGGACATTTACAGAACAGCAGAGCTTGTAAAAACGCTAATGATGAGGTTGTGTTAAGATGATGGTGGGCAGTAGTAAGTGTTGTTTTCATGGCATTAGCACCTTTTTAAACAGAGCTGTTTGCCTTTGTTCCTTCAGACGTGGGTTTGAGAGAGCGGATTCAGAATACACAGACAAGCTGCAGCACTACACAAGTGGCCACAGT
The DNA here is from genome assembly GCA_018749465.1 of Paracanthobrama guichenoti. Lineage (NCBI taxonomy): Eukaryota > Metazoa > Chordata > Actinopteri > Cypriniformes > Gobionidae > Paracanthobrama > Paracanthobrama guichenoti. Next base: position 18,816,774 of record CM031953.1, read on the forward strand.
GAGTACTTAGGACTTGACAGTACTACACACACACTATGAACGCTTGGGGTTGGTAAGATTTTTTTGAAGAAAGATGTTTTTGAAAGAAGTCTCTTATGCTCACCAAGGCTGCATTTATCAAAAATACAGTAAAAACAGCAATAATGTGAAATAACATCACAATTTAAAATGATTGTAATTTATTCCTGTGATGGCAAAGCTGAATTTTCAGCAGCCATTGCTCCAGTCACCAGTGTCACATGATCCTTCAGAAATCATTCTAATGTGCTGATTTGGTGCTACAAAAATAGATAAAAACAAACAAATAATAAAAAAAAAATTTTTTTTTTTAAATTTCAAAAATTTCTTTTGAATGGTAGTGTATAACTTACACAAACAGCAAGCTTGCAAAATCACAAACAGGCATACAAATACACTGAAGGTCCTTAAAGTAAACCACCAACATTTTACATTCATCCACTTCAATGTCTTTTTTTATCCATACTTTTTCTGTTACATACATACAAACACTTACTAATGCACTCTCTTACGCTTACCCACCTCACACATCACCACTGTATCTCTTTCACTGTCAAACACACATCTTTCTCAAAGTTAGACCTCAGTTTCTCAAGATTCATCTGCAAAATCTCATAAAAAAGCACATTATTCACTTTCCCTACAAGCGTTTTCGTTGTTCGTCTTTGTTCTTTTGCTCAATTCTTTTCCCGCCACTTGTTTATTTTCCCATCACAGCAGTACACAAAGCTAATGCAAAAAAAAGCTCAGCGCCAGGTGTTTCAAAGTTAGTAAGATCCATCAAAGATTAGTCAGAAAATAAGCAATACTTCAGTAAATACAGTCTAAGCCTTGGAGTGCTGTTCCATTTATAGAAATAAATCTTTAAGATTCTCTCGAGGCAATAATTTAAAGCTAAGCTTGCTCGATTGCTCTTGCTCACTCTCTCTCTCTCTCTCTGAGGGCTTATAGTTTATCTCTCTCTTGCTCACTCTACTGAATGAAAATGGTCTGGCACTTTTCCTCAAGTTTTATTTTTCTTTGCCCTTCCTTATCAATTCAAACTGCTTTTACACAGTGTAATCAATGGTAAAGACTGCTGAAAATGCTGTATTTATTGAAATAATTTCTGGAAGAGTGAGGGCTGGTAAAACCTAAAAATCAAGGTCAGAATTCATCCATTAGTGCTCAAGAGAAGAAAGTGCTCTAATTCTCAGTCTTCTCACCTGTTTTTGTCTTGTTCACTTATTCTCTCTTTTTTGGCTTTTTTAAAATCTTTTTTGACCCAATTTGTTTATCTTAAAAAGGGATAGTTTGCTAAAAATGAAATTCTGTCACCTTTTTCTCACCCTCATATCATTCCAAACCTATATAACTTTTCTTCTGCTAAAAGAAACGGAGCATCAACATCCTGCTAAATAATTCCTTCTGTGCTCCACGAAGGAAAGAAAGTTACATGGTTTTGGAACAAAGTTAGGGTGAGTAAATGATGACAGATTTTCATTTTTGGGTGAACGATCCCTTTAAAAGCGAGTTCTGTTCAGAAGAACATTCTCCAGCGTAACACATACACTACAACCTCATGAATTTGTTATAGTTTGACGTTCACAAATCCTTTGATGTTGGATGCCATTCGCTTGTCACGCTCGGTTTATCTTCTCCTTGTCTGTTGCGAGAATACATTTATCAATCCCAAAATGTCTGAGCAGCCAGATCTCCAATAAAAAACTCTCCAGCTGCATGAAAACACAGTGTCTATTAAAATACTTTTAGATTTGGATCCGAGAGGCTGAATAATCGGATTTAAGGCAGGAATAAGTCCCAACAGAGTTAAGTTCACCTTAAGCCAATTTACCTGCAATCAAAAGCCATTTGATTGGCAGCAATGAAAATTGCTGATAAATGGTCTCCATCGGGGACTATGACACTCCAGAGCTGATACATACATTAAAACGCCTTATCTTTCTCCTGGCGAATGCTGTTACACTCCACTGACTGCAGTCATGAACTGTTCCAATGTCAGGCTCAGAATCCAAAGCTACTGGAAAGCTAGCCGTTCCCAAAATTCCTAAAGACCCACATCACTAATGCTTTCCCACATTTACACTGACTGTTCTGATGTTTAGTATTTTATATAGTATTTCTAAATTAGTTTTAAATATTATAGCTGTTTTTTTTTTTTTTTTTTTCAAGTGTCACCAGGAATGAAAATCTACATTGATCCATTTACCTACGAAGACCCCAATGAAGCTGTGAGGGAGTTTGCAAAGGAGATTGATATCTCATGTGTGAAAATTGAGCAAGTCATTGGAGCAGGTAAACAAACCTCCAAACATCCAACAGTGTTTTACCATCAAGCTTTTCTTGTGCCTTGACCTAAAGAACCATCCACTTGTCTTTATCCGTAGGAGAGTTTGGAGAGGTGTGCAGTGGAAACCTAAAGCTCCCAGGAAAGAGGGAGATGTTTGTGGCCATCAAAACACTGAAGTCAGGTTACACAGAGAAGCAGAGGCGAGACTTCCTGAGTGAAGCGAGCATCATGGGGCAGTTTGATCACCCCAATGTCATCCATTTGGAGGGAGTGGTGACCAAGAGCAGCCCCGTCATGATCATCACAGAGTTTATGGAGAATGGCTCATTGGACTCCTTCCTCAGGGTGAGGATTTTTGTGATGCAAACTATATAACCAAGCTATATGACCTGTTAAATGTAATCTTTAATTTTCCATATTATACATTATAGTAATATCTGTTGGACACTCATGGACAATGACACACATCGGTGAATATTTTTTTTAACCAGTTCTTTAAAACAGACCTTCTGAATTAACTGATTCACTATAATAATGTGGATTTTCCCATGCTAACACAAAGTAACATAAACATGCTTCAATTCTGGTTGCATTGAAGTGATAATCTTACATCAGCAGGTGTGTATGCACATCAGCATGCTGAACATCATACAAATGTTCGCCCCTAATTTCTCATGCTGTCCATCAGGTAATTCTTCACAGGGTCTCTCTGTAATACCCAGCTGCCCCCTGCCGCAAACATCTACTCTCAGTATTGATTCCAGCTGTAGGACTGTTGTAATAAGCTCAATACTCTTCCATTCATCTCTACGGGTTGCCACACTAACATTTGCTTTAAGACGGTCTCTTTAAAGAAATCGTTGAATCATTGCACTGTGTTTAGTCATGCCCTCATTTCACATTGGTCACGCTCTCTCTGCCACGTTCTCTGCATTACGTGCATCAGAAGAGTGGTGTGTATTATAAACTGAGCCGCCATATGTACTTCCATCCTATATTGTAGAACACATTATCCATATTAAATTTATCCATAGTGTTTTAATCTGAAAACTATTGCATGAGAAAAGTACTTTCTATCTCTCTGCAGTTTCCCATAACAGCATCCATCCCTGCAGATGCATTCAGATAATTAACTGAGTGCAAAAACCATCCAAATCCCGCTTACAGAACTGTGTGGGGGATGAGAAGAAAACGCAGCTGTCAGCCTATGACTGGCACACGTCAATTTGATTTCAACGCAGAGCTGATGTGGATAAAATAGGTGTCCGGATTCCTTGATCACTGCTAATTGGCCTCACTGTGTGTTGTGTTGAAAATATGCCTTTGATTTATGTAAATATGAAATCTTTGGGGAAGGAATGATTTATTTTGCTCATTAGTAAGACTTTTTAAAACTTATTTTATCCTTGACGCATAGCTTTTTGGGGTGTTAGGCTCAGGAAGTGTAATTATCTGAAACAAGAAACCTCTATGATTATGGCGTTTAAACGAAGGCAAGTAAACAGGAACCAAACGACCCACCATTTGTTAGACATTTGAACTGAATTTATTTCTTCTCACCACAATCAGATCCAGCTCTCACTAACCTCTGTAATTGTGAGGTTCTGATGTTATTTTAGCTGTTTGGCCAGCCAGTTGTTTCGCTCGTGTTTATACTTGCACAACCCCCACTCCCCACCCCCAGACAGAATGCACATGCCTTACCGTGCCGTAGCATGAGGAAAAGATTGATGTCTGCTAAGTAAAAGTAAGAGTGAAAAATTACAACACACACCTCATACATCAGGTTTACTCTGATTTAATCACAATTCTATATTAAAACATTTGAAAAAGACCAGCTAATGTGTTTTTGCTCTCATAATGTCAGTTTGGTGGCGTGCAAGAGCTTTGAAACGCCTCAGATCTTTGTGCAGCCGCACAATTGTGTTGCTTTTGCAAGACTGTCATCCATTTCTGACAGAACTCTGAATTCTTTGAAAACAACATGTCTGTTGTGGCACCTCACTATGACAGCAGATGACAACATTGTGTGTTAGTGTATGTTAGTGCGCTAGACTATGAGTCTGATGGAGCTCTTGTAAGGCGGAGAGTCGTTCTTGCATTGACCCAACTTCTAATATTGTTTTGTGGTGGATTAAGAACCGAGAAAAGAGAGAGAAATTCAAAAAGGTATGCTGCTGAAACTTTCAAACAGATTTGAGAAACGTCAAACTGAAAAGTTAAGCACAGCTTCACAGAACCGGCAGCAAAGACGTGTCTGAGAAGAAATGGCACGGATAGAATAATTCACGTTTAATCGGAATAAAAAGAATGTTTGCTTGCTCAGGCTGCAGATCCAAATAACTTTGGGGTGAAGAATCCCTCCAATTAAACTATAGGCAAACACTGTGAGCAGATTAGAGTGCCAGGCTGTATTTACAAAGGATTTCAGCTTTATGAATAATGGATGCCGCTTAATTGCTGTGGAGGGTGAGGAGAAGTTCGATGAAGTCGACTTAATATGGGGGAAGGGTTTGAGCGTGACACATGCAGCTCAGAGAAGGAAGGGTTTGTATGCGACACAGAATGAAGACATCTCATGGTTCTTTCATGCACCGTCCAGTGCTTTCCGCCTCTCTCCACTTGACGCGTGCGTGTCTGTCCGCACTGCGCCGGCTGCCCTCGTCTCCTCTGATCAGGAGCTGAATGCTGCTTGCCTCATGGCTGTCTGCGGAGGGTCTGCAGATGGAGGCAGCTGCAAACACAGCTGGGTCAAAAACTGCTGGACCTCCTCATGAGCAATGGGCTTTTTGACCACCATGGTCAACAGCTGCAAGATTTGCCACGGCCCCACATTGATCATTGAATGTCTGATCTAGCATTGCGTAGCATAAACTCTACCAATCCTGACCAGAGTGTTTGCACAGCCAACCCAATCCGGGCTTGACTCATTGCATTGTGCATTGTGTCATGCATTGTGTTCAGTGTTTTATCTGACTGGGCACACTAGACATTAACCGTGATTTCCACAGCTTTATTCTTGCCTTATTTCTGTTGTTTGGGATATATAGGTTGCCCAGAAGCGATAACTGTAGCACAACAACAAATAAGTGGGGCTGTGAATTGTTTTTAAGAAAAGATTTGTGTCTAATTAATCAGTTTTTTCATTGTGATTAATAGACTAGTACTTATCATAAATATATTTACACATTGAATCCTCAAATTAATGTAGAAGAAGAATATTTTAAATAATAAATGGTATATTTTTACTGTCAAGGTCTGGGGGGTATTCCAGAAAGCAGGTTATGTGACATACCCGGGTATGTTTAAGGGTAAGTTAGCGGATAACCTCAACTTTCGGTTCCAAAAACGGGAACAAAGAGGTAACTTTGAGGGTATGTAAGTAGCCATGGCAACTCACTCTCTGGAGCAGGTTATGTTCCAGGATTAGTTTGCTTAAGAGGTATTCAGATGTGTTTTATATAATGAATATAATTATTAATACAACCAAATTTGTTTCAGTTATATAATATACAATATTATATATTAATTCTAAAGAATTAGAATAAACAAAATTAATTGAAAATAAGTTTAAATTTGAATGTAATTCAAATATATTTATTATTTGTTTTATTATCATCTCACACATGGATCTGCATTCAATTAATTAGCATCAAACAAACAATATAATCATTATTCTCAGTGAATAAAGATTACTTATTAGAAGAAAACACTGAAAAAATTATTGCATAACCACCAAATTGGTGGTGATGTGCATTAAGTAGGTTATGTGAATCGCCATTAAACAAAAGAAGAAGAAGAAGTAGAACGGTGCGCTCTTTCTTAGCATCTGTTTCCATGGTGAATCATCGATTCATCGCTCTGTTGAGAATGTCTTGTGTGTTAACCGGGAACATACTCTGAGTTGTCTGAACTTACTCCCGGATTCGTTATTGGAACGAAAAATAAAAAGTCACAAAAGCTCTGTTTTTATTTAGTGTGAAATAATTCCAAATTATGTTTATAAGAATTTTTTTGCAGTAATTTTCATGCTAAATAAATAATAACATCACTACTTAAAACACTTATCTTTATGTCTTGACCTATTTTCTGTACTTGTTTACAGCAAAATGACGGGCAGTTCACTGTGATTCAGCTGGTGGGCATGTTACGAGGGATCGCCTCTGGGATGAAGTACCTCGCAGACATGAATTACGTGCACAGGGACCTGGCTGCCCGCAACATCTTAGTTAACAGTAACCTTGTTTGCAAGGTGTCTGATTTTGGACTCTCCCGCTTCTTGGAGGATGACACATCTGACCCCACCTATACCAGTGCACTGGTGAGAACTCTTGTTTTATTTGATTTGCAACTTTCATTCAAACTTGTGCTTTGATTTTAGATGATTTGATGTTTTTGATTTGGGTTTATACAGGGTGGGAAGATCCCTATTCGGTGGACTGCCCCAGAGGCCATCCAGTATAGGAAGTTCACCTCTGCCAGTGATGTATGGAGCTACGGGATTGTCATGTGGGAAGTAATGTCATATGGAGAACGGCCATATTGGGACATGACCAATCAGGACGTACGTACCTCAGTGCTTACACTACTGTTCTAAAGTTTGGGGTCTGTAAGATTTGTTTAATGTTTTTGAAAGAAGTCTTTTTTTGTTCAACAAGACTGCATCAAAAATACAGTTATACAGTAAAATTCTGAAAAATTCTATTATTCTATTCTATTTTCTATTATATAATGTAATTTATTCCTGTGAAGGCAGAGCTGAATTTTCAGCATCATTACTCCAGTTCTTCAGATCCTTCAGAGATCAGGATCACATGATCCTTTAGAAATCATTCTTTTATCGTTCTCCCAAACTTTTAAATGGTTGTGTACATTTATTCTGCAGTTTGTTTCATGGTTAAGGAATTTGAGTTCCTAGTTTTATACACAGTTATACAATTCTTTTTACTTTTAGTCAGTTATTCATTTCTTCCAATTTGCGCGCCAACCTCATAACCTTTTCAAAGCTCCACATCCTCCATCTTTATTAAGTATAACCACCAATTTCTTATAAAACAATTTTCCAATAGAAGCACTGTCAAACGCTGATGCCAGAGACTATTGGTTGGTTGCCGTATGTTAGCGTGTGATAGATGAGTGCTGTGCAGCAATGTTGAATCAGAGGCTAAGGTAAACAGCAGAGAGAGCACGTCGTAAATCTGCCCATGTGCTGCTCTGCTGTATGCAAGGCCAAACCTCAGACCCCAAACACTGCATGAGCGCAATGAGTCTTCGCAGAAACAGCCGCACCAATCATCACATCCCATTGGCCACAGAATGAGGAAGAGGACATAAGGATTTGCGTCAAAGAAATCAAATTTTTGGGATTTAAATAAGATGTTTGGACTGTATTTGTGTTTGTTTTGGAGAAACGTATGCTCTTCGTGGCTACATCATGTGACCGTGAGAGTGTCTTTAAGCTATTGTCCTTGTATTGTGTCAAAGGGGATCATTTACTTTCTATATACGTCACTCACAAAAATTCACCTGTACTTCACACTCACTTCCTGATGAACAAAAAGACGATTTCACATGCAAAGCACAGTGCCACGCTAACAGTCCCTGCCCTTGAAGACAGCTCCCATTTCTAGCATCCCTCTGGGTGGCTGGGAAAAGGCAAATTATGGGTCCAGATAATGAAAATAGTTTCAAATTGAAAGTGTGAACGCTAATGCGCTAAGAGGGAGCGCAGATCTCGCCTGTTATCTTATTAGCAGCTCCAGATAGCGTCGTGGTCCTCCCATCGGGCTGGCCGTTTGAGGCGCCTGAATGAGATTAATCAGGCCTTGAATGGAGCGCTGTAATGGCTACGATAATGAGCTGGGGAACGACGGGTCTCACTCGGGTCCTGCTCGCACTTTCCACTTCATGGCCATGCATCTCGTTCCTGGCCACCAAGGCCGCTTGAAGCATCCTGTTCCATTCAAATATGACGATACATCCATCGGCTCAGTTCGGATAAACGCTCCATGTCTGTTTTGCACATTTAGTGACGCTACACAGTTAATTTGCTAGAGATGTATTTAAGTTTTATTTAAGTGACGTTCCTGATTTCCTGTAACAACTTGCAGCACATTTTCCAAATGTACAATTTAAGTCAGCGTGTATATTACAGGCCATGTGTTAATCATATTTAATCTGACAGATGTTGCATGATTGGAAATGAGTAGGGCGGGAGGGAGCCAGACTCAGCCTGAATGCTGCCAAAAAACTTAGTAACTCTAAGACTGTTCACATTTGATCCGAGAGGAAACGCATGTACTGCCAAATTGTTGTTATCAGCACCCTTATAATCAAGATCTATTAGCTGATTTAGGAGGTATTTAGATAGCAGCTGACTGTGACTGCTTATTTATAGTCTGTGTGTCTGTGTGTGTGGTTGTGTAAGTGTGACGGGTGAGTGTGATCGTGTGTGTGTTTGTGGCCAATGACAAATGGCTTCCTTGTGTCCCCCTAAGACCCAGATAATGATCACAGTGCATTTATGAAGACTGCAGATCAATCCTCTGTCTCCTGCGGTGTTACAACCCCCCCCCTCCTGCCCAGACGCTGGCTCGTATCTACCGCCACCTGCCTTGCCCCATGCCGACAGCTCTTATCAAAACAATGTTTTATGGCAATACATTCAATTTATTTCAGTTAAATTAATTTCATTGTGATACATTATGTACTTTAAATGTCACAATTCCAAGAATTAAACGTACTAATACTGATTATACATTGGATTTTCTTGTAGTGTTACACATTACCAAGCTCTAATGTTGCCCACAATATAACACACTTTATAATCATTAACAAACACCAGGCCTGAGAAGCAATTAAAGATGTTAATAGCACAGAATAGTTTAAAAAGTGAGGCCGGCATGTTACGTTGTGATGCTTATGCAGGCACCCTGAGTTCATATCTGGCTCATGTCATTTCCCGAAACCATCCCTCTCTCTTTCCCGCTATCGTTTCCCGCTGCCACTAAAATTTTAATATATAGTGCTTGAGATGCAACAAGCGTATCTTTCTCCGCCTCTTTTAATAACAGACTAGAGACCCTTACAGATCTGTGTCTCCCTCTGCAGGTCATCAACGCCATTGAGCAAGACTACCGGCTCCCCCCTCCCATGGACTGCCCGAGTGCCCTCCACCAGCTCATGCTGGACTGCTGGCAGAAAGACCGCAACAACAGGCCCAAGTTCAGCCAGATTGTCAACAACCTGGACAAGATGATCCGTAACCCCAACAGCCTGAAGGCCATGACTCCGCTATCATCAGGGTGAGTAAGAAAACATGCAGAATGCAGTTTGCTTGGATTATCAGAAGCGGATGAGTCAGTGGTTGTAAAACCTAGTGGGCTGCCCTGACCTAACAGCATTTTATCGCATCACTGATGTGAAGGGTTTTTCAAAAAATAGGAATCACCTAGGGCTGCAGAAACTAATCGTTTAATCGTGTCTGTGCACTATGCAAGGAAAATATCACATTAAAGAAGTGAATCTGACATGCGTGGAAAACAGCGGAGGATGCAGAGTGAGCTTCTGTGAGAAAAAGCTTGACCCAAGTTGTCCTAAACATGAGAATGCATTGTATTAGGCGCTTCAAACTAATGCAGCGAATGCCTTTACCATTTAAAGCGTTTGAGACATGTTTTCCTCAGCACATAACTTAAATGTTACAGTTGTATCCATATTAGTCATGCAAGTATTTGTGGAATAACAATTGTAGGATTAAAATTAATAAAAAAATTAAAAAAATGAAAATAGGGGAAAGAAATTCCATCTGATAAATCAAATAAATAATCAACAGATTCATTGATAATTTATTATCAAAATAATCATTAGTTCAGGCCCTAAAAGCAACACCATGCTACCTTCTAAGATACCTTATTTTGAGAAAGCAACAGACTAAGTGAATTAATTTTATCATTTAATCTAAATTGAAATATATTTTACCAAATATGTGACCCTGGACCATAAAACCAGTCACAAGTTGCTTTGGGTATATTTGTTGCAACAGCCAACCATACATTGTATGGGTAAAAATAATAAATTTTTCTTTAATGCCAAAAATCATTAGGATATTAAGTAAAGATCAAGTTCCATGAAGATATTTTGTAAATTTAAATATATCAAAAATGTATTATTATTAGCATGTGCGTCGGAAGCCAAAAACATGTGGGTGGGTCCTCTCCCAGAAAAAATTTACTGGAGTAGATGCCATTTACATTAAGTACAAATATATCACCTTCTTTACTAAACGTCTGGTTGGGCAAGACAAAATTACGGAAAACACAGAATCATTCACTGCAACAATAGTGTAGGGGTAAGATACATAACATCAAGTTTCGACGCAAATCAAACCGAGGTCGAACTCGCTTTACTCCCTTTTCCCATCACATATCAGATCGGAAAGGCATTTATTTTCAATAAAAATGAAGAAAATATTAGAAAAGTGGAAATAAAGCTTCTAACGTGCATTTAATAATAAAGTGTTTATCGGTTAGGGGTAGGTAAACAGATGTGCTGAATTAGAGATGATAAAAGTGAGTGGGTCCAATATCTTTGGTCTTAAAAAGTGGGTGGGTCTTGTCCCACCCACATACAATGGTTCTGACGCCCATGATTATTAGTAATATGCGTTGCTAAGGACTTCATTTGGACAACTTTAAAGGCGATTTTCTCAATATTTTTAGATTTTTTTTGCACCCTCAGATTCCAGATTTTCAAATAATTGTATCTCGGTCAAATATTGTCCTATCCTAACAAACCATACATCAATGGAAAGCTTATTTATTCAGATTTATTTATTTAATGCTTATTAGAGCTTCATGCTAACATCAAATTCTGTTGTAATCAATTGTGAATGAAGTTTTTGTGCACTTCACGTGTAGTGTGTTCCAAAACCTGCAAAGTTGTGCTTGCACTTGCTGCTACCTAGAAAGCTGTAAACAGCGAGGCAGCTCTAGGCTTTGAAACGGGGCATGCATTTAAAACTGACTCATCTGACATAACTTTACTTGTGCAGTGTAGTGTGCAATAGTCATTACAATAAATCACATTTATGTAGAAAGTCACAGAGATGTTTAAACAAGTTTCTACAGTATTTAGTTTATGGAGACACATTGCCTTTTTGGAAAGGAGTAAAGACACAGACGTGAAACTTTACACTATGGTATGCCATGGCAGCATCAAGGGATCGTAATGACGTTTTCAGTCTAACCGCTTCACATACATAATACTGTATTGTTTGGAGAGGAGTGCAGATCCATCCATGTTACATGATATATGTGTGGCTACAAAAACAGCTTTATTACTTGCTTTGAAGTTTCTTTTTTAAGGTATTTAGTACTAAGATTAGTCTGACATCCTCGCCATTACACTGGAGTGTATATCTGTGTGTATGTGTCCTTTTGTGTGCGTTTCATATATTAGGGGGAATTTTCTACGCCTGACCTTTTGCCAGACCTGACTCGCTCACATCTTTCAAGGCATATTTACAAAACCAAATGGAATATGACCTTAATAGAAATGTCTTTAAACAGCCTCCTTCGAAATTATTACCATACTGTTTTCAGTCTGGGGTCAATGCTTTGGTTTTAGCTCTGATACCTGTGGTAGACTGTATTGATGCTGTGAGTTATTTCTTTTGGAATTGAATTGCTATACATAAATAAAATCAACTGGGTTTGATAGATCAAATCATTATTGAAAGCTTCAGGCGATCATGAGCTTCAAACAATAGTAAAGCTGGTAGACGAAGTAACAGTGGGCAACACTCTAGTCAGTTTCTTGTGGACAAATGTAAAGTGGCCCAGTTTCTTCTGTCATCACGCTGATGGTGAGAGGCTTGGGTTTTGCGCGCTTCCCACCAGCTCTTTTTGCCTCAAGGCTTATACACTACAGTAATGTTGCTAGAAAGTACAGTCATCTGGGGACATTAATTGCATTTTTTGAAGAATTAAACAGGGCAGAGGATATTTTGCACTTAAATTCTTCCCTAACATCCCTTTTTCCTCTCCAGAGATTGAATTATATTGACCCAAGAAATAATATAGCTCAAAAATCCCAAGCGTGTCACAATTGCCAAAAATATGCACAAGATTAATTTTTTTTTTTTTTTTGCATTGATGATAATATGCCAAATAAATGTGAACCACATTATTTAGGAATGTACCATGTACAGTATGGGGGGATTTCATTGTGTACTTGGTGACTAAAGGCTATTTTTACTGCAACACTGTGACTCCTGTCTCTCTTTTTCTCATTGTCTTCCAGTGTGCATTTGCCCTTGCTTGACCGCAGTGTGCCTGACTTCTCTAGCTTTAGCACTGTGGATGATTGGCTGGACGCTATTAAGATGGGCCAGTACAAAGACAACTTTGCCAATGGCAACTTCACCAGCTTCGACCTCGTTTCCCAGATGACCATGGAGTAAGTGTTATACCTACGAGAGAGAACATTGTGGAAAACAGCCATGCTTTGATCAGTTCAGCAGGGGATCTTTGACTCCATAAGTGCTGACAAACAATTCTTATTTTTACTCTTCAAGTTTAGGTTTACTGCACAATATGGTATAAAATGTAATATTTCATAGTATATAAAATAGAAATATATAACAACAACACCTCCTTTTATATAAATAAAGGTTTATAAATTAACCTAGATTAATAAATGCTGTTCAAATGTAGTTAATTGTTCATTCATAATAGCTAAATGCTTTAAATAAAGTTAAAGAATTGAACCTTATTTTAAGTGTTACCATTTATGACAGCTGTTTGCAGTATAATGAGAAATGCACAAGCCCATATTATGATTTCAATTTCAATGTGATTGTATAGCTGTACTGTTCAATCGCCTTATTATCTCCTCTGTCTTTTTTTCAAAATGAATGATCAAATGCAGTCTGAAACAATTTCTCTGTGATTAGACACTCTCTGGATTTCAGTTCAGAAATAACCATAGGTATATTTTCTCATCTTTGTTGCTGGCTGTCAATCACAGTGGAAATGGAAGCCAGAGAAATGCACGCTTAGATTCCTCTCCTCTCGTCACCTCAGCTGTTACCTGGCCAAACCAGACACACCGTGAAAACAAAGGAGGTGTTGTTGTTTCAGAGACGCTTGGATTGTGCAACAAACAGAGGATGATAGGGATAAAGGAATTTACCGGTTACTCAGTCTTGAACTAACATGCTAAGTTTACTTTGGCATAATTTGCTGAAGCCAGTGAATAAAAATGTGTTACTACAGCATTATGGTATGCTTCAGAGCACTCATGTTTAATCTCGCCTCTTTCTCTCTGTGTGTTTGTACATAGGGACATTCTCAGGGTCGGAGTGACACTAGCAGGTCATCAGAAGAAGATCCTCAACAGCGTTCAGATGATGAGGGCCCAGATGAACCAGATCCAATCAGTAGAGGTCTGACCACGTGCCCCAATTAGACTGGGAGGACAAGAGGAGGCGGCAGAGAGCCAACGTGAAGGGATGGGGCGGCAACCACAGACCCTAAGCCTGATTTTCCTTCTGGACCACCTAGGATATCCACCTGCCCCCTCCTCCGAAACACTCTCCTCCTCCATCTGTGACATCTGAATCCCCCATTAACCCCCAGACACCCTAATGGGCTCGACTCGGGAAAGCTGCGTCTGGAAAATATGGTCACAACACCTGATCGTTTAGCTTTAGCCGCCACCAATCACAGGATGACCGTTCAGTCTGCCAGCAATTGGCTCCGCCCCCTATTTCCCTTGAATTTTCCTCTTTTTCCAGTTTTATTCTTTTATTCATTTTTTGTTTTGTTTGGTTTTTATTGTCTTCTTTTTTAAAAGAGTTTTTTGTAAAGAATTTTTAAAGTTATGAAAACAAGGAATCTATATAAAATATATAGATCGGTGTAAACTTGCTGACTGAATATGGTGGACTAAATCGAAAGGCTACCCTTTAAAAGGGCAATGAAGAAACAGGAGATAAAAAACTTCACCTCACAATACATGCTTCTGATTTTCTTTATAATATTTTAGGAACATTTTGAATAGAAAGAAAGACTGTCTGCTCAGTGGATACACACGGGACAACCTACGGGACCTAGATCCCTCTCCCCTCGCTGACAGCCGAGGGAAAAGTATGTGAACACCATGAAATGGGACTTCATTTTGGCAGCTGATTCTGCCTTGAAGAAAATATGAGACTCGGTCATTTTGCAGTTTAAATTACATCAACACAAACAAACAGACAAACGGAGAAAAAAAGTCAAAGTAGTTATCACAGTGTTGAATTTGTGGTGCAGATTTCTCATTGCTTGGGGGGAGAAAAAAAAATCTTTTACAGATGTCATGACAGCCTGCCAAATCGAGCATCATCCCTTTGTACCTCGTCCTGTACATATCAGATGCACTTGACATTGTGAGGTCATCAGTACAAGCCTGATGTAGTCCAACATTTAGTTCCAGTTTCAGTATTAGATGGATCTACATTGACATTTGATGGATTTTCTTTCGTGTGCGTGTGCGTATATGACTCGAGGGGGTCATCTTTTATATTCTTCCTCTTTTTTGTCATGGGCTAAGATGATTTAGTTTGAAAGACGGCATGAGATATTCTCCCCCGCAGTTGCATAAAGAAATTTTTTAGCGTGTTCTTTCCGTGAACTGCTTACAGAGAAGGACCCAGAGTGCAAGTATGGTGTGGTCTTCACATCGTCTATGCGCTTCTTTTATGTTTGGATCCCTACCGTGTGCATGTGTGCGTATGGAGCCCATGGAGCAGCAGAGCATGTGTGGTGCGAAACTTTGATTTCACAGGAAGCTTGGATTTGATACACTTTGCAGATCACTGTGTTGATATGCTTATATTTTTGCCACCAAAATCATTTCTTTAAAAAAAAAAGATGTTTTATAATAAGGTGTTTAGGGGTTTTAATATCTGATAAAGTATGCAGTTAGAGGACATTTTCATAACAGGGAAGTGAGTGTTCATTGCGAAGCATAGTTTTATATGAGGATATTGTTATTGTATGACATATTTGAACTGTTACATTCACCAATTAGGGCCAAACTTAAATTTGACATCTAAAAGGCTCATGATATTAAGCCAGAGTTTCATAGGACATTTAAACAACAAATCACACACAATAATGGCTGTAAATTAGTGTGTATAGGTTTTATTTTGATTTTTTACAGAGAATACACCCATAATTCCTACCGTTCTCCATGGTAAGGTACTTCTGCGGTACTCTCTGAGATCTTTCACCTCCATGCCATAGACATAAGAACAATAAAACTCTGTATATAATAATCTGAAGCAGAAACTCCCCCTCAAAGCTGTGTTGGATTTTAGTGTACAGATTCATTTTTTTATGTGTTGTTGAAACTGAATGGAGAGTCGCTATTGTCAGTGTTTATTTTGGGCCTTTTCGTTTTGTACTAGGATGGGCTGAGAGATGAGAAGCAGCTGTAGAGATGAACGGCCATGCTGGAGTGTCTGTGTGCGCGAGTGTGTTTGTGTGTTTGTTTGCACGTGCAGGTACGTCCATGTACCAGCATTAAGGTCACTGTGGTAAACAATATACGTCTCGCTCAGTCGACGAGGGGCTTGCTTTATTCCATATATCCTCAGGGTTGACATGCATCTGTTAAAAACGTGCAGTACTGTGAGGTCAGTTCAGGGTAGGTAAGGTCCATAGGCTGAATCTCAGAGTGCTGATGAAGTTCTAATCAGATGGTGTTGACCATTCTCTGTTCTTCCCATTACATAATGCTTCCATTAGAATGAAGATTCTGTCATGCAGTGTTTGGGCAGGAAACACTGCGTCCAGCAGACAGGCCATCCCAGGTGTGAACTCTTGAGATAAGTAGTGATAAAATAAAATGGCTTGAGAGACAACCAAGTCTACTTTCATCTGTGTCCAGATAGAGGTAGTGTTTTACTTTCCTATGAGCTTGACAAACTAAGTGGCCCTTAAGTTTTAGCTCTCAGTTCTTGGTAACTTTTTTTTTTTTTTTATCACCAGCAGGAGGATACAGGGAGAAAGGAAATGAATCTGGGCTTAACACCTTGTCCTAACCAGCAACGTGTAATTTGTCCGTCCACACTGAAAGCGAAAATTCAACACGACACAATCACAGCCAGCGTTTCAGTTACACTACTGTTCAAAAGTTTTGGGGCGGTAAGATTTTAAGTTTTTTTTTTTTTTTTTTTTTAAGAATTATCTTACGCTCACCCAGGCTGCATTTATGCACTCAAAAAAAATGCTGGGTTAAAAACAACCCAAGTTGGGTTGAAAATGGACTAACCCAGCGATTGGGTTGTTTTAACCCAGCGATTGGGTTGTTTCAAGCAAACATTTAACCCAACCGCTGGGTTAAAACAACCCAATCGCTGGGTTAGTCCATTTTCAACCCAACTTGGGTTGTTTTTAACCCAGCATTTTTTTGAGTGTGTGTTCAAAAATACAGTAAAAACAGCAATATTTAAAAATATCAGTCACATGATCCTTCAGAAATCATTGAGAACAGTTGTGCTGATTAATATTTTTGTTGGGATTATTTGATGAATAGAAAGTTTAAAGAACGTTGAAATCTTTTGCAACGTTACACTCATACTGTTAAACTCTCACTTTATTATGTCCTTGCTGAATAAGAGTAATAATTTATTTTAAATATATATATATATATATATATATATATATATATATATATATATATATATATATATATATATATATTATTGACCCAAAACGTTTGAATTTGGACAGCATTTATTTAAAATAGAAATCTTTTTTTTTACTCTCACCTTTAAAAAAAGAAAAGAAAAAAAATCAATTTAATGTGTCCTTGCTGAATAAGAGTAATACTTTCTTTCAAAAAATATTATTGACCCAAATATTTTACTGAACATTTGGACATGGATTTGGGACCAATGAAATTTTACAGTGGGCAGAGCTATAAAGCCCACTATGGAAATAAATATCAAGCGATTGGCAAAATTACCATCACTTGCAGAGCTTAAAAACTATTGATTTAAAAATGAAATAATTTAAATAAAATACTCCAAAAATGTAAACAAAGTCTTATATATATATATATATATATATATATATATATATATATATATATATATATATATATATATATATATATATATATATATATATATATATATATATAATATATATAAAGAAAAGAAGAAAATTATTTACATTATACTTTTCAATACATTTAAAAATGTGTAAACATCCGTTTTCATGGTATGAGATGCCATATGCAGCACCTTGGTTGCTTTCAGCAGCTGGTTAGGACAGGGAGTGAGACAGAGAGGTGAAAGACAGAATATTCTCACATTATAAAACTTTACCAGCGATGGTGTGCCTGTCTGTCCGGCACACATCCTCTCAATATTTAATGGTTTCTCAGTGTCACTGCTGCAGTGTAAGACTAAGGTTCTGAATCCCTCGTCTTCCTCAGAATAACATCCTCCTAGGACAATCACTGTCACTCAAAGCTGCAGCAGAATATCTGCTGTATATCTAAAAAAAAAAAAAATTGGACCTACAGAAATTCAGAAGTTTAGACTTTCATGTCAGTAGCTCAGCAATATTTAGAGGTGCTGCCCGCAAGTTACGGCGCGTTTTAAATCTGCCTAACAGCGCAGGATTAACAGAGCTTTGAATGAAATCCAGTGCTGAAGGGATATCCTGTATTCCTGATCCTCATCTCCTTTTCCTTCCAACGAAATAAGTATAGTTTCATGGGTCTTCGCTATTTGCAAAAAGACGTTTTTCTTGCCATTTCTGGCACTTTGCATCGAGAGATCCGAAGGAACATTAGCAGCCAATGAGCCTTTCTGTTTTAAGATATTGATATGTTGAAAGATTATGACATGCTTGACGTTTGCTATGCGTTCTCTTCAGCAAACCTGTATTTACATAGAAATATTTCATCACAGCGATCTTATGTAACTCTGTTTTTCCACTGCATCTTTAACCGCTCAAGTTTGTTTCTCAGTAGGGGACTAATTACTTCATACATCTCCTTCTCTCGTTTGTCGTTTAACAGAACACTACGTAGACCACAGACAAATGAGACGTGGCGTCAGGAGTGTGAAAGAATGTCACGCTGAGTGATTTAAGCACTTCTTATTGTTTTTTTTCACATGGATTATCACCTTAAACACATAGTTTCTACCACAACACAGCTCTAGGCCTCTAAAAGTGCTGGGAAAGATGGTACGTAGACATTTCTTAAAACTCAAAACCTTTTTGTTCAGATGGCTTGTGAAAATAACCAATACGCATGCCATTATGTGGACATGCGAACTGCAAATGTTCCTTCTGGCAAGATAAAACGTGATCAGCACAGAACCGTGCACCATTTAAAGCTTTTTGTTGAAAGCTGGGTGACAGCAAGCTGTGAGCAGCATATGCTCGCAGCTACCGCCGAAGCGTAACACCAATGCAAAACCATTATTATGATGATTATGTGCGACTGTGAACGTAAATACAAGCTGGCTCTGGCTCGCTCTTATTGGTCCATATTTTTCTGCCTGCATCCTCCAAATATGGTGGGAAGTTCTGGAATAGAAAATGGCTTCCTGAACCTAGCTGTAGTGCCAGTAGGGCCACAGCACCCTCTGGTGTTAGGAAGGCAGTAGTGCATTCTTCCGCATGTCTCTCAGACCTGGTTTTCATTATAGGGCAGCAGACTCACTCTCTCACTCACTCTCACTCTCTCTCTCTCTCTCTCTCTCTCTCTCTCTCCCCTTCATCTCTCTCTCTCTCTCTCTCTCTCTCTCTCTCTCTCTCTCTCTCCCCCTTCTTTCTCTCTCTCTCTCTCTCTCTCCCCTCTTCATTCTTTCTCTCTCTCCTCTCCTCTCTCTCTCTCTTCTTCATTCTCTTCTCTCTCTCTCTCTCTCTCTCTCTCTCTCTCTCTCCCCTTCATTCTTTCTCTCTCTCCCTCTCCCTCTCTCTCCCCTTCCCTTCATTCATTCTTTCTCTCTCTCTCTCTCTCTCTCTCTCTCTCTCCCCCTTCATTCTTTCTCTCTCTCTCTTTCTCTCTCTCTCTCTCTCTCTCTCTCTCTCTCTCTCTCTCTCTCTCTCTCTTTCTCTCTCTCGGCTAGCCCAAATGGAGCACTGCCCACCTGGACCACTGTGACAGAGATTGGAGGTCCTGTTTCGCTGTATAAAATGTACATTTGACTGTAACCCTGTGAATGATGTAACAATTTCATTATTTGTAATATTGTTATTGGTTTATTTTCTAAAAATTGAAAAAAGCCCAACTTGACTCTCCTCATTAAAAAATGAAATGAGATCTGTTATACAACGTTCTGTTTTGTGTGTGTGTGTTAATTTTTCCTGATAACACATTGCACTAGCAATGCCAGTCATGGATTGAATTACTAGGGAATGCATAATATGAAAAATGTACAGCTTTAACGCAGTGTAACAAAAGTTTTAAAGAAATTGTTCAGGCTCAGTATGTTTGCTCAATCTTCATGTTTGTGGCCTAATTTTGATTATCAGAAAAATTAATTTCCATTTATTTTCTTATAAAAAATAAACAAAGAAAGAAAAATTATATATATATATATATATATATATATATATATATATATATATAGACTGATTGCAAAATTACATAATTAGTGTAAAATAAAAACTGAATGTAAATTAACTAAATTTTTGTTTCATGGTAACATTTGTTTCATAATGTTGATTACCACAAAAAATTCAACTTGTCCCTCCTTTTCTTTAAAAAAAAAAAAATATGATTGTAAAATGAAAATTAAAAAAAACTGAAAGTAAACTAACTAAAATAACCACAGAAAAAATCTATTCTATAATCTATTTTTGTTACCATCAAGTCATCTTCACATGGTCCAATGATATTTCTATTATGTGATGAACAAAATGTCTAATCAGCAGTGTTTGTGGCATAATGTTAAACATTAAAATACTCCGTTTCAATAGCTACAATGTAAACAATACGTGCATCATTATTGCAACTTAGTCACAATAATGATGATTTAAAAAGCATTACAACTAAAATAACACACATTTGATCAGAATAATTAATGTAAGTGCTTTTATACAATAAACCTCACATTTGCTTTTAAATCTTCCAAAACATGGCCTTCCATTCCTTACCATCACCTCAATTTTTGATGTGGTAAAATCACTGAGCCTAATTTATACTGAGCCTGGGATGTTCATTTAAATGTTTTAAAGATCCAGTTGTAAAATCACACTGAAGACAGGAGTACAGTGAAATATCTCTTTAGAAAGTTCACATTGAAGGCATTTATACGCCCCAAATCACTCCCCATACCGGCCTTTATGCTGCAGCCTTTGTGCTGATGGTCCTGTGGGGTGTTTGGGTTTGCACAAAGTGCACTAGCCTGCACTCCCCCTCCTGCTGTTCTCTCCGACCGGATCCCAGTGTCTCCTCACAGCTCGCCCCGCTTCGGAGGCCTCGTTAACGGGCCAATGTGTGAAAGCCTCGCGACCTCTCGCTGACCTCGCCGAGACTGGCATGCAGCTCCTGCGTGGAGAAGTGGGAGTTCAGGAGTTCAGTGCGCAACCCGCTGACAATCCAACAGTTCTTCTCATCTAATCCCGACCGCCTTTGCTTCCCCCTTCTTTACGCCCTGTTAACCGCTGCCACCACGGGCTCAGCAGGAACAGCACCAGCGCCAGACCCTCAGCAGAACGGGACCCGAAACCCAACGATCATCTTTCGCTGGAAATGCACATGAAAGTGATCAGACTCGACGTGAGTGCCCAGAAATATCTAGATTAATGGAAACGCCCCTTGCTTTTTCATTCATGGTCATGGCGATGATGACCGGAATGGTTTGCACTCACACATCATTGCTTTCGAATCACATTTTTAAAAGATCGTGATGTGGTCATGCTAAGGAAAAAAGGAAACTACAAATCTATGTAAACAGGGGCCATGTGGGCCGCCATGCGATTCGCTTAGATTTGAACGACCGCTAATGTTCATCGTTCCACACGTGCGATCAGCGGATATTTAAAAGAGTATCAGGTCAATCAAAGCGCAATCTGTGAGCTCTCCGTGTGCTGCTAACGGAAACGCAGGCTCAGTTCGAAGGCCAAGTCGTACTGTGAGTTTCCATCTATCACAAGTGGAAGCCATTCGGAGCGGTTCGTTTGTTCTGGCTTCGCTCTGGTCGTGTATATTTGAGTTGAATCATCCCATGCTGTGAAGACGTACTTCCACATCCCTAACATTTCTCGTATTTGCACTACAAATATTATACAGTCAAATATTAGAAACGCCATTCAAACGAACCGTTACAGAGTGTGGGCCGTTCAGAAAGACCACTTGAGCTCACGACGACAGCTTTCACATCGGGAAAACATTACTCATGTTGAATCATGTCGTGTGGGGAAATAAACAGAGCTGTGATAGGCCTGATAGTAAAGTCTAACCCGTGATGTTACTTTAAGTTTTCATTTCATGGCGTAAATGTAATAGCTGATGAAAATATTGATATTTCTATTCAGAGAAATATGGGGAGGTGGGGGTGGGTGACATTTAAAGTTATAGGCTATATATAATACAGGTTTAATACAGTGAAATAGAAAATACACTGCAAAATAATCATTTATACATGTTTTGTTGAAAATA
The DNA here is from genome assembly GCA_018749465.1 of Paracanthobrama guichenoti. Taxonomy (NCBI): domain Eukaryota; kingdom Metazoa; phylum Chordata; class Actinopteri; order Cypriniformes; family Gobionidae; genus Paracanthobrama; species Paracanthobrama guichenoti. The sequence goes on from CM031953.1 coordinate 18,838,759, forward strand.
TTTACATCCTTAAAACATGTTTTTATTTGCTTTATGCCAATATTTCAAGAACAAAGGTTACTAAATCTGCATCTTATTCAATTTTTATCTCAGAAAAACAAAACAAAAAAACTTTAAGGATTATTAGATATTTTTATTGGAAAACATGATGAAAATACTTGCAGTGTAGTAGGCTACCTGTAATTATTATTATTATTATTTTAATTCCGTGGTGTTTAATATCTTGAAATTATTTCTGAGAATTCTGAATAGCCTAATGATATTTCTGAAACCAATAACAGGAATTGTGGTATCGACACATGTTCTTCCTCTCCTGGGTAATTACGTTTGGAAAAGGTTCAGTTCATGAGACCTTTTTGAACAGGACTGTCCCGGATTTGCTCAGCTTTGGGACGGTTATGACAGGTGTGGATCGTTTGTGTTGATTCAGAGTCCTTGAGACTGTGTGAGAGAGCAGTTGCTCATGAGTCTGAAGTTCATCAGCACTGGAGATGTTCACTTTGATTTGTCTGAAATATTTATATAATACTCTCATCATGAGGTAAGTTTTATTACTAATTTTATTATTATTATTATTATTATTATTATTACTGTTGTTATTATTATACTTATTACTATTATTATTTTTTTCACTAAAATATTTTTGTCATAATGAACAAATGATCCAAATGTAAATTACTGACACTGTTTGATCAGATACAAATGCTCTGGGGAATAATGAAAGCCACATTATTATTATTATTATTATTATTATTATTATTATTATTATTATTATTATTTGTTGTTGTTGTCGTTGTTTATTTGTTGTCTGTACCATGACTTTGAGCTTTTTGAAAGCCACATTATTATTATTATTATTATTATTATTATTATTATTATTTGTTGTTGTTGTCGTTGTTTATTTGTTGTCTGTACCATGACTTTGAGCTTTTTGAAAGCCACATTATTATTATTATTATTATTATTATTATTATTATTTGTTGTTGTTGTCGTTGTTTATTTGTTGTCTGTACCATGACTTTGAGCTTTTGAAAGCCACATTATTATTATTATTATTATTATTATTATTATTATTTGTTGTTGTTGTCGTTGTTTATTTGTTGTCTGTACCATGACTTTGAGCTTTTTGAAAGCCACATTATTATTATTATTATTATATTATTATTATTATTATTATTATTATTTGTTGTTGTTGTTTCTTTGTAGTGCATACCGTGACCTTGAGCTTTTGGAAAGCTACATTATTATATTATTATTATTATTATTATTATTATTATTATTATTATTATTTTTGTTGTTGTTGTTCATTTGTTGTCTGTATCATGACCTTGAGCTTTTGGAAAGCCACATTATTATTATTATTATTATTATTATTATTATTATTATTATTATTATTATTATTATTATTTGTTGTTGTTGTTTATTTGTTGTCTGTATCATGACCTTGAGCTTTTGGAAAGCCACATTATTATTATTATTATTATTATTATTATTATTATTATTATTATTATTATTTGTTGTTGTTTTTTTGTGTGTACCGTGACATTATTATACATTATTATTATTGTTATTTGTTGTTGTTGTTGTTTATTTGTTGTCTGTATCATGACCTTGAGCTTTTGGAAAGCCATATTATTATTATTATTATCATTATTATTATTATATTATTATTATTATTGTTATTGTTGTTGTTTATTACAGTGACCTTGAGCTTTTGAAAAAACATGAATGTTATGACCGCAAGGGTCATTAAATATTGCAGTGCTTGCATTAAAAATGTGAGCGGTGTACAAGAACTTTCCTGGCCTGGCTTTCTGCCATTGGCAAAAACAGATTTGCAAAAAGGTCTCTAATGTCCCCATGTATAATATAATTAAATTGAATATGTATTCATATAATAATACACTGCAGTACAGCTGAACTAGTCATCATTTGTGTAATACAACATTCAATGCATAAATTATTTACATTATGCTGTTTTCTGAGTAGTCCAGTTAAAGTGAATTATTGAGCAGTTGGAAGTATTTTTCGTAATTGTTTTAGGCAAAAACAACCAATTTCCATCCAACTAGCAGATCCAGCACACGGTCATGGTCAGTTCTGGTTTCAGTAGCAGCAGCCGTCAACAGAAGCAGAAAATGTTCTTCAGGCTTTATGTGGAACAGACCCACGGGGAATGTATTTGCTTCCATTTTATCATGGATAGAATTAAGATACACACAGGCGAAAATGAAGATGTATTTAAAGAGGTCCGCCGTTCGCTCTTTCAAAGCACATTCCTTTTGAGAGTCACCATTTTTAAACTCTTAATCCCTAAAAGATCTTTGATGGTGCTGAGATAGATGATCTGGAGCTCTTCCACCCCACAATTACCAGAGCTCATCTGCACATCTCTCTAACTTTAACCAAAGACCTGAGCCTTTTGAAGGTCTGTGGAGGAACTTAATGCAAGACAGAGATCCAAACGCTTTGCAAATTTGTCCCAGACACACACCATTTGCCAGCCAGAGAAAAAAGGGAGGCAGTGAGATAGAGTACTGATGATGTTCATAATAACTGAATTATCTTCTTTTTTTCTAAGGCAGAAATGGCGAAGGATGGAAACTATATGAGAATGATAATGTGCCAGTGTTCAGCATATGTGAAACATTAAAAACTGAGGTAAGGCATTATTTAATGGCTTTAAAAGGATGGAAATATGTCTATTGGTATTAAACAAACTAGAAAATGACTTAATAAATATTTGAATAAATAACAAAAGTTTTAATGTTAATAAATAAATACATCAATACAGCAGTATAGTAAGGAAAAGATCATAATGTAACAAAAGAAACTAAATATTTAAAATAATATATGATTATAATACTGATTTTTGCAGTATAAATTGTCTTCATGCATGAAAATGTATAGATGCCTTTCAAATTTTAGGACTGGATGAAAGACTAAAAAAATAAAAATAAGATTAAACTATTTTATAAATTAATTAAAAATATATTTAGATAAATAATAAAATATTTAATATGAATATATACTTTATTTATAGTAGATAAGGAAACTATATATATTTTTTTCAAATAATATTTTACACAATATTAATTTTTACAGTATATATTGGGTCTTTACACATGAAAATATAAAGCCATTTTAGGATGGGGATGAAAAACAGTGAGGAAAAAAGAAATGAATAAAAATAATATTAAACTAAATAAAAATATTTAGATAAATAATAAAATATTTAATGCAAAAGAATAAATACATCTAACAATACAGCACTATAGTAAGGGAATGTAACTAAATATTTCAATTAATATTTTACACACACATTGATTTTTGCAGTATAAATTGTGTCTTCGTGCATGAAAATATATAGATGCCTTTAAACATGTTGGGACTGAATGAAAGACGTAAAAATGTTTAAATAAAAATAAGATTAAACATATATATTTTATATTATATAAATGAATATATAACAGTACTTATAATAAATAGGAAACTGTAATAATGTAGTCTAACAGTAGAAACCAAATATTTTCAAATAACATTTTAGACAATATTAATTTTTACTGTAAGTATCTTTTATATAACGGATGGGGATGAAACCGTGTAAAAATAAGAAATAAATGAATAAGAATAATATTAAACTAAATAAAAACATTATTTAGATAATAAAATATTTAACACAAGGGAATAAATATCTCACAGTGCAGTACTACAGTGAGTAACTAATTTTTCAAAATATTTTACACAATATTCATTTTATGGTTCTTTATACATGAAAATATATATCTGCCTTTTTAATTTTAGGATGGGGATGATGACAATATTTGGGGTCCGCTGCATCAAAATTCGTCAACACTTGACCCATTAATACTAACACTAATACTAACGCTAGCATGCTATATAACTGTTTATTTGTATTTATTAAAACTTGCTGTGTAGACTAATGGACTAGTCACAGCACTTGCATATTGTTGGTTTGATTGCTTCTATTGTTCTCCTCGTTTGTAAGTCGCTTTGGATAAAAGCGTCTACTAAATGATTTAATGTAAATATGAAATGATTGAAAACAGCAGACCTACACCAGATTGTACGGTATGAAAATAACTTTACATTCATGTGTACAGCGTACACATATTTACATACTTTAGAGAACACATTTCTCCACGGTCGTCATGCTTGTATCTGACCCGCTGTGACTGACCTATTTAACACTGTGTGAACTCTGGAGTGTGTGAGGTAAACGCGCGTATGATAGAAGGTTCCTCCAGAGACGAGTCTGACCTGCTGAGTTTGACCTACTTAACACTATGAACTCTGGGTCGTTGGGTAACTCAGCCCGGCACATGCGCACATTCACTGAGAGACTGCAGAGGAGAAAACACGACACATTAGTACAGTCTTTAATGCCCTTCAGATGTATTCACAGCACACATGCCCTACAGCTTCATTAAAGACTTCTCTGGCACTAAATTGTTTTCACTATGCCATCTGCCGCCCTGAAAGATAAATAAATAGGTGGTGGAGAGAGAAAAAAACAGGCCTATACACGCAAAAATGAAACTACTCTGTCGCTCTCTAGTGGTGATTTGTGGGTAGCCTATATCAGAATTCAGAACAGAGAAGAATGAGAAGGGTCGTTTTTTATTTACAAACTCGATTCCAAAAGTTGGGACACCGTACAAATTGTGAACAAAAACAGAATGCAATGATGTGGAAGTTTCAAATTTCAGTATTTTATTCAGAATACAACATAGATGACATATCAAATGTTTAAACTGAGAAAATGTATAATTTTAAGGGAAAAATAAGTTGATTTTAAATTTCATGGCATCAACACATCTCAAAAAAAGTTGGGACAAGGCCATGTTTCCCACTGTGTGGCATCCCCTCTTCTTTTTATAACAGTCTGCAAACGTCTGGGGACTGAGGAGACAAGTTGCTCAAGTTTAGGAATAGGAATGTTGTCCCATTCTTGTCTAATACAGGCTTCTAGTTGCTCAACTGTCTTAGGTCTTCTGTGTCGCATCTTTCTCTTTATGATGCTCCAAATGTTTTCTATGGGTGAAAGATCTGGACTGCAGGCTGGCCATTTCAGTACCCGGATCCTTCTTCTACACAGCCATGATGTTGTAATCGATGCAGTATGTGGTCTGGCATTGTCATGTTGGAAAATGCAAGGTCTTCCCTGAAAGAGACGACGTCTGGATGGGAGCAGATGTTGTTCTAGAACTTGGATATACCTTTCAGCATTGATGGTGCCTTTCCAGATGTGTAAGCTGCCCATGCCACACGCACTCATGCAACCCCATACCATCAGAGATGCAGGCTTCTGAACTGGGCGCTGATAACAACTTGGGTTGTCCTTGTCCTCTTTAGTCCGGATGTCATGGTGTCCCAGTTTTCCAAAAAGAACTTCAAATTTTGATTCGTCTGACCACAGAACAGTTTTCCACTTTGCCACAGTCCATTTTAAATGAGCCTTGGCCCAGAGAAAACGCCTGCGCTTCTGGATCATGTTTAGATATGGCTTCTTTTTTGACCTATAGAGATTGTTCCAGATTCTCTGAATCTTTGGATGATATTATGCACTGTAGATGATGATGATAACTTCAAACTCTTTGCAATTTTTCTCTGAGAAACTCCTTTCTGATATTGCTCCACTATTTTTGGCCGCAGCATTGGGGGAATTGGTGATCCTCTGCCCATCTTGACTTCTGAGAGACACTGCCACTCTGAGAGGCTCTTTTTATACCCAATCATGTTGCCAATTGACCTAATAAGTTGAAAATTGGCCCTCCAGCTGTTCCTTATATGCACATTTAACTTTTCTGGCCTCTTATTGCTACCTGTCCCAACTTTTTGGCATGTGTAGCTCTCATGAAATCCAAAATGAGCCAATATTTGGCATGACATTTCAAAATGTCTCACTTTCAACATTTGATATGTTATCTATATTCTATTGTGAATAAAATATAAGTTTATGAGATTTGTAAATTATTGCATTCCTTTTGTCTTCACAATTTGTACAGTGTCCCAACTTTTTTGGAATCGGGTTTGTATTTAATTAGCATTTTAGGTGAATTTTTGTTTATTGTAGGCCTATATATACGCAAGGCTACTATTTATATGTTGTTGTTAACCAAACAAACTTCGAGCCTTTGTGTTAACAAGCAAAACCTTCAGGAGTTAAAGGGTTAGTTCACCCAAAAATGACATGGCTCCGGAGGGTTAATAAAGGCTTTCTGAAGCAAAGTGGTGCGTGTGGAGCAGTTATATGATGGATAGATGCACTTTTATGGACTTCATAAACGAGACAACAATTCACTGCCATTATAATTCTTGGATTAGTCAGGACTTTTTTTATATAACTTTTATTCGTCTGAAAGAAGAATGTCATATACACCTAGGATGACTTGAGGGCGAGTAAATCATTTTTGGGTGAACTAAACCTTTAAGGAATACGAATAACATGAATTGAAGTTGTTATAGCAACAGCACCATCTATTGATCAAAACAAACACCACACACTATATTGGGCTCCACTGCGCAACCTTTCCTGCCACATTAGGTGACTCGTTTAAACAGAGGAACTGATTTAGTCTGATTCAGTCTGTGTTTGAAGCATAACAAAACAAGGAATCTAAGAATTTAGAACAAAGTTTTTATAGCAAGGAAATGCAAAGCAAACAAACACACACACACACACACACACACACACACACACACACACACACACACACACACACACACACACACACTTTGGGTTTCCATGTTTAATGGGGACTTTGCATAGAAATTGTGATTTTTACACTGTACAGACTGCCCTATCATCTAACCCTAAACCTACCCATCACTCTGCATTTTTACATTTTCAAAAAACATCATTTTGATATGCTATTTTCCTCATGGGGACCAAATGTCCCCACATAAGATAAAATACATATATAGAAAAAGAAAATGCTAAATCATAAAGAAAAAGGACTTTCTTGTGTGTGTGGTAATACAAACATTTCTGAATGCTATAAAAAGTGCACGGTGATTTGAAATCTAATATTTAGGTTAAAATGTCACATTTTATTTATTTTTTAACGGGGTTGTCGTCTGTACTCGAAAAACGCAAAGGAAAAACTCTTCCGACATTAGTACATCGCTGTCGCGTAAGCGTACCCTAAAATGTGCAGTGCTCGGGGTCCTCCGGGACCAGGGATAGGAACCACTCGCTTCTGCCCAACGAAATGTTGTGTTTTTATGCAATCGTAAAGTAGCCTATTACAAATAAACATTTTATTAAAGACATCTTCTAGTTAGTGTGTACGGATTAGTGAACACTGTTTATGAACGCAGTTTATATTAAAATTGTATCTGTATTTGCAGATGAAATAACTTTGACCAGCAGATGGCAGCATCGTCTTCATTGTCCACCAAGAGCCCCTTTGTATTTGTTCCCTTGGCTTGGTTTAACGCAAAACTAAGATTATCAATTGTATACAAGTTTATGAAATATATATTGGTTAAATGATTAAGCTTTCATTTTTTAATTCTCTAATTAATTTAGCAAACACCAAAAAAAATCCTCGTTCTCAAGCAGGGCTGGGTTTGTGCATAGGCATTCTCCCTCTTAAAAAATGCTGGGTTGTTTCGACCCACGTTCATGTCAAATATGGACAAACCCAACCGTTGGGTTTAAAAATGCAAAAATGTCCAACTCATCATCTTTCTGTAAGACCCGTCCTGCTCTTTAAATTCAAGTAAATGGAATCCACAGAAGCAGAAAAGATGTTCTCTGAAGCGTACCAGAGACATCAATCATTCACAGTTTATTTTAAAAGCAATACCATACAAAGCAGAAGTCTGCTTTTTGGCATTTTTCTTTTATAATATTTAAAATATCAATTACAGTTTGCTATGAATTCCCTTGCTATGCCAAATTTAAGATGAATAGTTTGGTTCTTTCATTTTTAATGCTGTGTTTCAGGTACTTTGCTGAGTGGGCACAAAATCGTGGCTGTGTGTGAACACGATACCCTGAGCGAGCTGAATATTGATTCCAGAAGGGTGGACTGTGTTGAGATGAGGTCTCAGCGTCTTTTCTTTTACTCGCCTCAGTCACAATCCGTCCCTCATCCATCAATCCCGAAAGCTTCCGTAACAGACTGAATCACTCTTATACTCATCAGTTTTATGTTGATGAAGGGCAAATCCATCTGCACCCCTCTTTTAAATCATATTTTCTATATCCCTTTTGTAGCCTACCAGAGTGAATGATGGTCGAGCGGCTTCCGTGGAGGAATGGCCCCTGTTGGAGCCGTTATCTGTGGCATTATTCTGGCAGAGCGATGGGCTGGATCCTGGAGGGGACAGCTGAGTCATTTGGCAGAGCCCGGCAAGCCAATTGGTCAGAGAAGTTATGAGGACAACACTAGATTTGTGAGCGCCTTACAGCACTGCCTTCCCACAGGAAGCATAGCCAGTGGGTCCGGAATGATTTTCAAGATGAAAATCATTACTAGCTAATAACCTCTACCTGATGTATAGCACTGTATGTTGTTTTATAGCTATAATAAATGTCAATAAAATTACACAACAGTGCTTTCTTGTTGATTTTTAACTATTTGGAGTAAAAAAAAAATAAAAATCAACTCAAAACCTCTTGTTTTCTTCTAGCTCAATTGATTTTAGTGACTCTCAAAGTCTCAAAGCAAAACGTCAAAGTCCGTAAGAGCGATTTGAGAGCAAAAGGCTTCATATGCTTTTGAATTGCTCTCCCAGTACTTTGATGTCATCCTTTAGATTACAGGATTAAGCCAGTAGGTGATTCGCTTTCGAATGATTCGCTCAAAAACTGATTTTTTTTCTTTTTTTAAACTTCAAACTTTAACAGAACATTGCAAGCAACCTGGCAGCTCCAGTAGTAATGAAAATATTTATCTTGTACTCTGTCATGGAAACTAGCATTTATAAACCTTAATGAAACAATTTAATAATCAAATAAAAAGTAACCTGTATGATATTGAGCTGTACCCACATTGGACCAGTGGTTTGGAAATGGATGGATAGATGATTCAGCTGCAGGTGCCATCCTCTGGCGAGACGTGGGAATCCACATCTCCACGAATCCGACCACAAAGGGGGGCGCTCGCGTGCACCCTTTTTAAACCTGAAATGACAAATGGGACACCCAACGGTCTCATGGACTTAACGGACGCGTACGCAGCAGCCATTATAAGACCATATGACCGTAAGTGCAAATGAAGTGTGCCATCAGATGTGCACTCGTTATTGCGGTGCATTATGGGATTGAATGAGTGCACTCGATAACGTCCACTATGGTTTCGGAGTCGGACACCACTACAAATGTCTGTCCCCTCAAATATTGCCCTATTTAAGGGTATAGGGGGGTACTTTCGGACACAGCATTAATATGTGAGTCATTGAATCATTCTCAACCACTTTGTTTAAAGCACAGATTCATTAAATAACTGAACAAGTGACTAAATTAAAATATTACTGTGTGTTGCTTAGAGACATGCTTCATTTGGAACTAAAATTAAGTAGCTCACCCAATTATACAAATATTTTATTCAATTATTGTCGTTTTATTTATTGTAAAAGAGGATTATAACATCTCAAGCCCTTAAATAAATAAAATGTGTTATGGATAATGCTTGATGAGTTTGATTGACATCTGTTAAGGGCAAGAGTGCTACCACGCAGCCATTTAGGGACTGTGAGTTTGCAAAAACTCACATTGACGCAGGAGAGAAACCCACTCCATCAGCCAGGCATCTGGCTCATTCATAATAGGTAAGCCGTTTTGTTTCACAAATGGATGGGTGGTTTTGTCTGGCTATCACCAGACCAAGCTCAGTTTAAGATTGAACATTGGTCTGGGGAGTCTGCTATGTATTTTCTACTGCACAAGAGGCGTGATCAACGAGCATAATTCAAATGATTGTACGCAATTGGATAGTCCTTCAACCAACGGGCAACGACCCATCACCGTTATATAATTGTATATATATATATATATATATATATATATATATATATATATATATATATATATATATATATATATATATATATAAAACAAATTTGTTATATAGTTACAGTTATATATTATATAATGTACTATTATATATTAATTCTAAATCACTATTATAATAATGTTTAAATGTTAATTTGATTAAAATATATTTATTAATTATTGTCATCTCACACATGAATCTGCATTCAATTAATTAGCATCAAACAAACAATATAATTGTTTAAAGATTACTTATTAAACGAAAAGATTGAAAAATGATTGCACAACCACCAAATAGGTGACGACGTGCGTGCACTAGGTTATGTGAATCGCCATTAAACAAAAGAAGAAGGAAGTAGAACGGCACGCTTTTTCTTAGCATCTGTTTCCATGGTGAATCATCGATTCGTCGCTCTGTTGTTTGTTGATGTTGTGGGCTAATTGACAATTAAAGTTCATGTAAGCCTATTTTTATTTGTATTAGTTGAGTGGGCACCTGACGTGAGCAATTATTTCTACACAGCTTTGTTCTTCTAACTTTATAGTTAGAGTATAGTTGTAATCTGCAACAGTATATAGTGCTTGGGCCTATTGTAAATATGTTGACACTGGACATGAGTTACAAATGTTTGTGACGGAGATGTATCGTTTTTTTCTGTAATGTGCATGTGAATGCTCGTGTTATATTGCTAAATATAACCACTGAAACGTAACCGTGTAAATTCTAAATGTAATAATTCCTATGTAAAACTTAATAATAACTATGTTTCTTATCTAATGACAAAAGTTACCTTAAAGAAATAACAAAAATAGGCTATTTCCAACATGTTTTTATTTGACATGTTTGATATAAAACATATATGATATGAATGAAATCTGGAGATGCAGTTACTCAGATTGCCACACAGCATCCTACTCTTGCACATCTTTCTCTATCATCACTGTTTCACTGGACTTATCTGAGAGAACACAGCTGTGCTCTTCCCTTCATCAGTAAAATGGCTGTCACATATCAGCGAGTACTCACCCTCACAGGCTCTTTCTGTGTCTCGAGTCTCGACCAGGGTGCGAATTACGCATTGGTTTTCAGGGGGGTCAGAGAGTTAAGGTTGGACACACACACACAAACACACACACACACACACACACACACACACACACACACACACACACACACACACACACACACACACACAGACAGAGATGTTGGTGTGTGTGTGCACCTATCATTATGAGGATTCTCCATAGACGTGATGGTATTTATACTGTACAAACCGTATATTCTATCCCCCTACACTGCCCCTACCCCTAAACCTACCCATCACAGGAAACATTTGTCACGGTCTGGTTATGCAGCAAGGAGGTGTTACACCAGGGAGGGGGGGTGGGCGCCCTGGAGACCTACACGTAGGTGCTGGGAAAGGTGCGAACAGGTATGGAGGTCTCCAGGGCAGGACTAGGCCATGGCGGGTTTATTAGGATCCTTGGGATTCCATGGCAGGCTCATGGAGGCTTGGAGAAGACTCATGGAGACTTAGAGCAGGTTCGAGGGGAGCTGGAGTGACTGGTTCACTCCAGAAGTCTATAAAAGCCACTGCTCCTCCTTCGGTGAGGGCTCCGGCATGGCGGCGGCCATCTTGGCCGGAGACGAAGGTTCCAGCGTGGCGTCGGCCATCTTGGCCTTGAGATGAAGGTTCCGGCGTGGCGGCAGCCATCTTGGCCTGAGATGAGGACTCCAGCATGGCGGCGGCCATCTTGGCTGGAGATGAGGGCTTAACGGCAGCCAGCCTTCTTGGCGGCTTGGATTTTGCGGCGGCCATCTTTTTCCGCGGTTCAGGCTTAGGTAAGGGTAGGGCCACACGGGAGGATCCACAGGAGGGATAGGTGGAGGAAACTGGCTGTGGGTGAACTGACCAGGCCGCATGTTTTTCTGAGGGGATTGAACGAGGAAAACACTTCCTTTCTTGAACCTCTTCAATTTCAAACTCGTAACCGTTTAGAAACAGAATCAGATTAATTGCTTCGACAAGGGAAAAGGAACAGGCAGGTTCAGAGTAATGGATAGTGTCCTCGTCCAGGCCCATCAGAAAAACAGCGTCCAAAGAAGCACCTGGCCAGTTCACCAAACTAGATAGCTCAGCAAATTCCTCCACATACCTCTCCAGCGGGCGACCATCCTGCCGAATTCTGCATAAGCGATCCTCCGCCAAAGTGTCTGTCTTAGGGGACACGGGAGAAAGCGGGAACAGGAAGATCCCCATCTACTTAGAGAGAAGTCCTTTGCAGTTTTTGGGTCCGTTCTTCTGTCACGGTCTGGTTATGCAGCAAGGACAGGATGCGGACTTCAAATACTAGATGGGTTTAATCAAACAATAGATCAATACAGTGAATAGGACATAACTAAACAACTAAACATCCTCATAGACAACATCATAAACATCAGAACAGACAGGGAGTGCAGGGAAGTGAGACAATATAAAGGGAGTGCTGACGATGACGACAAGATGCAGGGAATCCAGGGAGCGGGAGAGATAATAAGGAAGTGATTACAGGTGTGGGCCAGGGAGGATGATGAGAAATGGAGTCCGGGACAGGCGTGACATGCAACAATATTCTGCATTTTTACATTTTTAATAAAACATTGTTTAGTGTGTTTTTAAAGCTATTTGAAATATGAGGACATATGAAATGTCCTCATAAACCACGTTTAATACCAGTGTAATACCCATGTCATAATGCAAATGTATGTCCTCATAAATCACATAAACAAGCACACACACACACACACACACACATATATATATATATATATGTGTATGTGCGTGTGTGTGTGAGTGTGACATATGGCATAAGCTTAGGTGAGAGTAGATGCCTCTTGCAGTTCAAACAAATAGAGCTTTTACATTTCACTGCCGGTTGTATATTCTGTATATAACTGTGTATGTGACAAATAAAACTCTTGAATCATCTTGAGCTGGGCAAGAAACTCAAGCTCCTTGACATTTCTCTTTAAAAATTCTTGTTTTAGACTTCTAATTCAAGACCGGTGTTTTGTTTCTGCGCTTCCACATTTGTCAATAACTCATGCATCGGGTCAGAGGTCACTCTTTCGCCGAAACTTGACTTGCGTATGATCATCGGAAACCAGTGATTATAGTTATAAAGTTATAAATATTGATATATTTCTGGGGATGGACGATATATAATTTTAATGGTGAAACTTTAATCAGGCTCTCAAAAATTATATACAAATTTGGATTTAGATTTATTGGCTTTCAAACAAAGAATTATAGGTTATCGGTATTGGTATTGGATTACTTTCATGATGGATGGATGCACTTTTTTGGGATTCAAAAACAAGGTACCATTCACTCCCATTATAAAGCTTGAAATAGCCAAGATATTTTTAATATAACTCCGACTGTGTTTGGCTAAAAGAAGAAAGTCATATGGTGTATGGGATAATTATCAGTTTTGGGTGAACTAACCCTTTAACTCTTTCCCTGCCATTGACGAGTTGACTCGTCATTCATGAGAAAACGCTTCCCTGCCATTGACGAGTTTTTACGGCTTTCTGTGTTATTACTGTAATACGCTAGGGGGCGCTATTACGAATCTCATGAACGAGTACAGTATCTCCATAAAAGAAGCAGAAACGAGCGCTCTTCAAGTGTTGATAAAAAAAGAATGCATGATTTTTATTTTTTTATTTTTTGTTTAAAAGCAGAGGGTTCTTTTGATATATTGCATGTTCAGATATCCTGCTTTCTCTTTTTGCCAGTAGACTCTCCTCTCTTCGCAGTTTTTTTTTAAATGGGGGATTCTTTGGAGGTTCCAGATGTAGCGTGCTCCATGCCAACCTTTCTCGCTTGTTGTGACAACTAACCTACGTATGCCACCCCCACACCATACATGCATCAAAGTAGCATTTCTCTATTTACAGATATGGCGAGAATGAGAACTGTCAGAAAAAAAAATAAAAAAATAATTAAATGTCAATTTCCATAGTGCATAAAAAAATGGCTGGCCAATTTAAGTTCTCAAATGAACATATTCAATTTGTCAACTTCATCCCTATATACTTTTGGCACAGAATTTTGTAGGTCAGTGTAAATATATATTATAGGCCTATAATATATTAATGACTCAGTCTAATGAGTATGAGTATGAGCAGGTTCCGGTTCTATTTATGTTTTAATAAACCAAAATTGATGCTGTACAGTATTAGCTCATATGTTGTTCTTTGTGGTTATCAATCCAATACCTTCTGGATAAATATTAATGTCTAAAAATATACTGAAAGTCACCCAAATCTAGTTATCCTGAAAAAATGACTTTCTTCAGCAGGGTAACACTGCTCCTGTGACTGTGTGGTCAAGATGTACCAAACACCACTCAAATGTCACATTTTTCATCAAGTAGCTTAGTCACCATGACTGACAGCCCATCCTTTCACCCGCAGCCTATCTGCTGGCTGAATGGACATCTCTGGTGTCACTTTCCTAGACGAGAGGACGTCTTTGATATTACATGGATAAAATTCTGTGTGTGTCCTTTCTGAAAGAGAGTGACTGACTTGATGTGTGTGTCACGTGGCCTCTCTTCCCAAAGAGGGATTCTTTACTACCATGTAAGGAAGGAGCAGAATACTAAATCGCAGCAGTCTACGTCACATCTCACACACAGGGGACTTATCTCCGTGGCAACCGACATGCCAGGGTGTCCTAGGGGTGATCCTAAACCAGCCGAATTTAATGGAAATTATTCAATGGGAGCATAATTCACATTTGCCCTTTCTAGTTGCAAAACTTTCGAAATTGTGACTTGGTTAGTCTTGAGGAATTAAAGTTCATTTGAATGTTGTGTCACCAAGGTCATTTGTGACAGATGACACATGCAAATGGTATTCTGAGGTTCACTGCTGTTACAGGAGATTTGCTTTAAATCAGTAAAGTCTCTGTGGCATAGAGGAAAAGGGTCGAAAGGGATGATCGAGAGGAGAAAGAGAGCAGGAGATTTCCATTTCTGGTTTATTTCTGGCCCGTACCCCCGCAGCTCCCACCCTGCCTGCCCTCTGCCTGCTTGGCTGGTGGCGGCATGTTAATGATGTCATTCTTTCGAGCCATCTCTTTTGTCGACCTTTTGACCCTGTCAACAGCATTGAAGCAGTATTAGGAAGATTTTAGAATATAAAAAGCATGCATGTATTGCTTTAGGAGGCAATTTCCACAAATTTATGGTACAAAAATTTGAGTAGTTTTAGGGTAAATAATAGACCTGAAACAGTGTATTTTTCTATTTCATCAAAAGGAGAGTGAAAGGAGATGCTTAACAGATAATGTCAAACATCAGCTTTAGGAGGTCAGCAAAAATATTACATAAATTGTATTATTTTCTATTTAGTTTATATGAGGTTAATATTTTTTCAGTTGTTAGCAAAATTTGGGACGTGCCAAAATACAGCTTTGTGTGAGTTAAAATTAAATAAGTAATTACATTTTTTATTATAAAAAACCTGAGCATTCCTTAAAATTGGGTTATATACTTGCATGCACACATACACACATATATACTGTAAATGTAAATATATTAGTGCTGTCAAATCAATTAATCACATCTAAAACATCTAATAAATCTTTTGTTGTGTGTGTATGTGTGTGTGCGTGTCTGTGTATAACATATATTTGTATGTGAATATACACAGACATGTACACACACACAATAGGTAGACAAAAAAGTATTATTTCTTTTAATTTTTATACACACACACACACACACACACACACACACACACACACACACACACACACACACACACACACACACACATTATGTAAACAAAACATTTTATGTTAGATGCGATTAATCCCAGTTAATCAATTTGACAGCACTATATATATATATATATATATATATATATATATGTACATGTGTACATACGCATCTCAATTTTAAGGAATGTTCCATTTTTTGTAATAGGAAAATCGTTCTGACAGGTTTTGCAAAAATACAAAATGGCTACATTTTAATAATTTATTTATTATAATGAATTATATATATATATATATATATATATATATATATATATATATATATATATATATATATATATATATATATATATATATATATATTAAACAATTATGTTACAAAAATACCACTAATTAACCACAAATAATAGACCACTACTAATGCTTATTGAAGTTAAAACAGCCTTTCACCATATGCGGTTAATAAACTGCATAAGCCGAGCAGATGTTCAGATGAAAACCACTTACTTGGAACAGATAGAAGTAGGTCCTTAAAGGGTACAAAGAGCCACATCACTGAGCATGTGATGTAAGATGCCCTGTACAGCAGGGCTGAGAGCCTCTCTGTCCTGTATTAGGAGAGCAGCGTGTCTGTATGGAGGGTATGCTGGCACTGCTGGAAGACTGAGTGCCAGATCCCTCGCAGGCAGAGCCGAGCCACCGAGATTGCATGCCAGGATCGCTGCATACACTGTCCAGCTTCTCTGAAGTTATATCGGGCCAGAAACTCACACTACAATTGCCAAATCTCACTATTCATAGGAACTTGTTATAGATTATTAGACATTTGATCATATAATACAGAGAAATGCATTTTCAGTTTATCATAAACAGATTAACTCTGTGTAAAGTGTGTTTGTAGCTGTACGAAAAAAACCAAAAAAAAACAGATGCTGTTGTGCACCACCTGACACCATGGTCTCTGTGGCTTGCCTTGTGCTACCTAGCATGCCCTTTGTATTACTACAGTCTACTGAGACCAGACCCAGAGCTTGAGTGACCAGACAGCCTCATTGTGCTGGAGCTGTCTGTGGAAACATTTTGTACTGTGCATTTAAAACCGCTTCCAAAGTGAAACAATTCTAAATGTGGAAATAAAGACTGAGCAACAGAGCTTAGAAAATTGCCTTAGTCATGTGGTGTTTGTTTCGACCAGTAGAGGGGGTTGCTCACTATAGCAGCTTCAAGTCGCCAGTTACTTGCACTAGTTTTGCCATTGAAAACTGGATCATTCTGAAGATAATAAATTCAGCTTTTAGCTGTTTTGCATACTGGTGCATAATAAGGACACAGCATAATGTGTTGTGAAAAGACCCTAGTTATTCTCTATAGTTTATCTCTTTAGATCCTTGCAATCATTATTTAAGTCTGGATTGCTATAGGTCCAGTCTGCAAAGGGTGGACAAGTTCTGAGAACGGTAGTGTAAAATAATTATAAATAAGTTACAGTTTACAGAATTTGACATTTTAACCATTTTAGTCTGCTTTCTAAAAATTGGCTGAAAATCAGCAAGGATGCATTAAATTGATCAAAACTGACAATAAAGACATTTACAATGTTACAAAAGTAATACTTAGCTATTTCATATGCAAATATGTCAGCCAATCACAGCAGTCTCACAGCAGACACACCCCTTCAAACAAAGCTTTCAAATAAGAGGACTTAATCAGGGTAGGAACCAAGCGGCAACTGCCCCCGGTTTCGCTTGAAGCCAATACGGAAGTGATTTAAACTGTAGTTCATCAACTGGCCGCTAGGGACAGGCTCCAAAAGGGAGCAGAAGCTCATTGATCCCCATGTTAAAATGTCCAACTTTATGTTTCCAGCCTGGTACAGATTGTGGTTTTGGTCTATATAACTAATTTTGCCCTTCATGACAACTGTGAGGGGGGTGATTTTTTTTATAACTCATTCGTTTACATTATATTAAGCCTTAAAGTTGTGCATAATTAAGGGTGAGGCCACTTTGAGTGACAGGTGGATTGTCGTTTGTCTACTGTCTGTTAGTCATTACGTCCCCTCAGCTCCGCCCACGTCCCGCCTCTTTGCCCATTTTTTGTTATCCGGGAGTGAGGCGCGATGACACTGCCAACATGGCAACAGCCAGCTCGACCCTACTTTAAGCTTCAAAACTGCTCTTCAGAATCCTATGGGTGACGTCACGGACACTACGTCCATATTTTTTTTTACAGTCTATGGTAGGAACATGCCTTTTATTTTTAAATTATGACAATGTTTGATGTAAAAAAAAATACATTGTAAGTGCACCACAGGAAACATAAAAGCATGCAGTTAATGACCCCTTTAAACATTAACAACAATAATAATCTTTTTTAACACCGAATGCATCATTTCGAGGGGTCTTGTGACACTGAAGGCTGGAACAATTTCAGCTTTATCATCACATTGCATTTTGAAATATTTTCAAATAGAAAAATTGACTGTTAAATTGACTTATTCCACAAATTTACTGTTTTAAATGCAGCCTTGTTGATCATAAGAGACTTATAAAACATATTTACCAAACTTTTTTATTTACCAATATTTAACAAAACTGCCTTCATATTTTAGAAAAGAGGTCACTGCCATTAAACAGTTTGAAAACCCCTGATTTAGGTTGATGCACATTTTCTATTTTTTATTTAGTTTTATTAAATAGCAATTCACTGTAGTCACTGACAGTAATCACAGTTTGTTCAGGATGTGCGTTAGTCTTTAAGTGTGCCATAGCTCATCGCAAGTACTACATTTAGCATCACCTCAGCTCTAGAAGTGTCTTCTCAAGCAGTTTGTTTAAGTGTTCCCATGTTCCTGCAAAGCTGACAGTAGAGGATGTGGTGTCAAGATATCCAGGTGTGCCTTACAGCCCCACGTGGAATGACACAACACAGGTGGACAGATAAAAACAGTGGGTGAGTGCATTTCTAATGGAGCATATACAGACCTAAAGGGTTTCAACATGTAGCTGGTTAGCATCTATCTTACTCTTCGGGAAGCAGGACACAGTTTGCCGGTGCTAATTACATGCCTGTTTGCTAACATCTAATTCAGAGAGACAGCAAGGGAGAAAGAGAGAGAGAGAGAGAGAGAGAGAGAGAGAGAGAGAGAGAGAGAGAGAGAGAGAGAGAGAGAGAGAGAGAGAGAGAGAGAGAGAGAGTGAGTGTTTGGGAGCAGCTAAACGTAAAAGAACTAAAAGTGAATAATGACATGTCATGGGGCACTCACACCGCTCATGGGCAAAAAAACTCAAATCCCAGAACCAAAAGAACTGCAACAGAGACAAATTCGATTAGCCAAGTGAAGCGGAGCAGCCATGGGAGTGGATGTGTGTGTGTGAATACGTGTGTAGGTCAGGTTGTGCTATCTTTGTGTGTGTGGTGCTATAGTATGACAGAGCTGAGTAAGGTGAGGTGCAATAGCCGTCATTGTCAGCAGTTGTAGCATTTAGTATGTTATTATCTGTTAAACGTGGCATGATCCAATGTTTTGATGTTAAGCTCAGTTTAATTACTATAATTATTTAGAACTAGACTTTTACATTTCCTGATGAAAATGTGAGTGGTGTTTGCCTGAACAGAACTCACGACCACAATGCTGGAGTGTTGTGGGTGGCTGCCAAAAGTGTTCAGAGTGGTTTTTAGTGTGTTGCAATGTGGTTGCTAGGTGGTTGCATACTGGCCCACCACCAAACTCTTTACAGAAAAAAAAAACACTTCATCTGCGGGTAATTTGCTAGTCTCCTATCCTGGTCTGTTGTCTGGTCTTACAAGGGTTTTAGGCACTCTTCAGATGATACGCTAAACCAGTTGAACACCAGCGTGGCTAGGTTGAGAGACCAGCTTAAACCAGCTAAGAGCATAAAAATAAAATATATGGCAATAACCAGCAGTGCATATATATTTATTTAATTAAATCATTGGGAAATTACTAAGACAGAGCTACTGTTATGAGTTTCAGATTTTATTATTATTATTTTTTTAAATAATCGTGTTAAACAGTGGAATTTATGGTGAAAAACTATGTTACCCATGATGCTGTACAGAAAATTACACCAATCAGAGAGTCGAAAAAATAACAACAGAAAAAGATCTTGTTAGCTTTGCCCACTCCCTAAAGCACTGTGAATAACGTAATCAAGTTGATCCTATACGCTCTCAAAATACTTAAATATTTGTATACATATGCATATTTTGCAATAAACTTAAAAAAAAAAAAATATATATATATATATATATATATATATATATATATATATATATATATATATATATATATATATATATATATATATATATATAAAAAAATTTGTAAAAGAGTAGTTTTTAATGTTTCTCCATATTTTTTTATTTGATTAGTGTCGCTGGAATGCTCTAGGCTGTTACTAATACACTTACCTAAAGGATTATTAGGAACACCATACTAATACTGTGTTTGACCCCCTTTCGCCTTCAGAACTGCCTTAATTCTACGTGGCATTGATTCAACAAGGTGCTGAAAGCATTCTTTAGAAATGTTGGCCCATATTGATAGGATAGCATCTTGCAGTTGTCGGAAATTTGTGGGATGCACATCCAGGGCACGAAGCTCCCGTTCCACCACATCCCAAAGATGCTCTATTGGGTTGAGATCTGGTGACTATGGGGGACATTTTAGTACAGTGAACTCATTGTCATGTTAAAGAAACCAATTTGAAATGATTCAAGCTTTGTGACATGGTGCATTATCCTGCTGGAAGTAGCCATCAGAGAATGGGTACATGGTGGTCATAAAGGGATGGACATGGTCAGAAACAATGCTCAGGTAGGCCGTGGCATTTAAACGATGCCCAATTGGCACTAAGGGGCCTAAAGTGTGCCAAGAAAACATCCCCCACATCATTACACCACCACCACCAGCCTGCACAGTGTAACAAGGCATGATGGAGCCATGTTCTCATTCTGTTTACGCCAAATTCTGACTCTACCATCTGAATGTCTCAACAGAAATCAAGACTCATCAGACCAGGCAACATTTTTCCAGTCTTCAACTGTCCAATTTTGGTGAGCTCGGGCAAATTGTAGCCTATTTTTCCTATTTGTAGTGGAGATGAGTGGTCTTCTGCTGTTGTAGCCCATCCGCCTCAAGGTTGTGCGTGTTGTGGCTTCACAAATGCTTTGCTGCATACCTCGGTTGAAACAAGTGATTATTTCAGTCAAAGTTGCTCTTCTGTCAGCTTGAATCAGTCGGCCCATTCTCCTCTGACCTCTAGCATCAACAAGGCATTTTCACCCTCAGGACTGCCGCATACTGGATGTTTTTCCCTTTTCACACCATTCTTTGTACACCCTAGAAATGGTTGTGCGTGAAAATCATAGTAACTGAGCAGATTGTGAAATACTCAGACCGGCCCGTCTGGCACCAACAACCATGCCACGCTCAAAATTGCTTAAATCACCTTTCTTTCCCATTCTGACATTCAGTTTGGAGTTCAGGAGATTGTCTTGACCAGGACCACACCCCTAAATGCATTGAAGCAACTGCCATGTGATTGTTTGATTAGATAATTGCATTAATGAGAAATTGAACAGGTGTTCCTAATAATCCTTTAGGTGAGTGTATGTATGTGTGCTGCTAGGATGTTCTGGGTGGCTGTAGGCTGTGTTCTGGATAGTTGCTGCTTTAGCAATAAACATCTCTTTTCAGGCACATCCAAGTATTGACTTGAAAACTTGTTAAACACATCACAGTTCTTTAACCTTATGTCACATGTAATGTCCTGCTCAACAAAACAGAAATCGTTAGCAGCAAGAGCCGGCATGTCCATCAGCAGCTATCTCAGTTACCACCGGTGCTGACGAGGTTAAGTCCTGGAACAGTGTGGGCTTAGGGGTTCATGGGAAATGTGCACTCGTGAAGAAACCTGTCTGCTGTCTGTCACATGCTCCTGTCACTCTCACTGCTGTCTCCTCTGTTGCACTGCATTAGGGCAGCCATCACTTGTTAACTCTAAGGGTTTCCATACCTTAAACGACGAAAATCCTCTGAATCCAAAGCTGTCTCTTTCCCTATTTCATGCTCTGTTGCTTCAGCTTTCAGCCACATGGCTATTAACAGGAGCAAGTCTGTATATGGTGACCTTTTTATCTTTAACTATATGAAATAAAACTGCTGAAATTACTGCTATCGCAATGAAGTATAATACACTATTTATCCTCTGTGGCTGACATTTAATAGAGGGGAGGAGAACCGTTATGCCCTTTGGCCTTGATGGAAAATGAGCTGCTCTGAATCTATCACTTTCTGCTGGCAAGGCTAATGGCTGACTAATTGGGCTCTATAGGTGGAGAAAGTGCTTCACAGAGCCACTATGACAGTGCAGCATTCAACTGAAGATGTGGTTGTGATGGCAGGGCATCGTGACACTTAGAATATGATGCTTTATATATTCATTTCAGATACACAATGCCCTTCAGACATGTCTCAGCAGACAAATCCATTAATTTCATTGGGAATGACTTGTCAAAGGGATGAAAAATGCTAGGGCTTTGTAAAAAATTATGGTCAGGCGACTCGTGCAACCAAAGGTGTTGAGTCCTTCAGAGGCAGGTCCAGGTGTGCTTTTGGAAATTAAATTAAAAGAATAAAATAATAATTGCAGTGTTGTTATTGTTAACTAAAACAATAAAAAATTTAAAGGGACCGTTCACCCAAAAATTAAAATTCTCTCATCACCCCTCATGAAAGTCTAAAGTCAGTCTGTTCATCATATAAAGAGACCGAGTCTCTTCAGAAAATTTTGACTAAATTCATATAGATTAGTTTTACGATCTCTTCATGAACTTTTTGAAACGTCAAAGTGGTAGTTGCATAGCTGTCAATGAAGGGATAGAAAGCTCTCAGATTTAATCAAAAATATCTTCATTTGTGTTCGAAAATGAATGAAAGTCTTACGGGTTTAGAACAACATGAGGGTGAGAAATTAATGACAGAACTATCCCTTTAATAATAATAATAATAATAATAATAATGTTTTATTGAAATAAAGCTGCAATAAAATATAAATATTAGATGAAAAACTTAGAAATGTACTAAAGTACTAAAATTACTAAAACTAGAGAAGGCTAAATAGAAATATAAAAAAACGAATAAAATGATACAAGCTAAAGATAAAAACTATAAAATATTAAAATAATAACTGAGAATTAAAGGACATCATGCAGTTTTATCCTTAAGCTCCATCAGAGTTTTCTCTGTTGTGAAAAAATGTTTAAGATACAGTAATTATTAGATAATAGTTTAGTCATAATTACACCATTCTAACCACTAATATTTATAAATATCATTATATTTAATGCATTAAAATGAATATAGCAATCATACATTTTATTATAATTTTATATGATATAATATCTGCTTAATAATTATAGTATTTTATTTATGTTATAATATGTTTGTTTATTAATATTACACAGGCACAATGATAAAATAATTCAGTTTCTGTCCACTAGAGGGCCAGTGCCGCACCCGTGACACCATCCACATTACTCCAATGCCTGTTAACATTCTAGAAAAGGTTAAAGCTTAAACAATCAAACTGCATGATTTCGCACAGTGCTGTTATTTTAATACACTGACTAGCAAAAAATAAACGTGGCCTCTTTACATAGCAAAATACAGTGGCACTGAAGAACTTGACATCTGCTGAAGCCGAGAAAAACACAGAGCTCACTTTGATAGCCCTGTCATCATTTGGCTGTCACGCTCACATAAACGCCTCCTGTAATAGCACGGGTGTGAAGGATGCTGAGATGCGGCTCCAGCAATACGACGCTAATGCCGCCGACTAGCAAGCCACAGCCAGACAGACGGATGAGGACGCTCAGGGGATGGGCGACAGGGCAGGTGGCAAACAACGTGATGAGGGAATGAGAAACTAAATGGATGTCACCTCTAGCTTGCCCTGTTTGTTTTATCTTTTTTTTTTTGTTTTACTTTTTATCTCAAGGCGGATTGTGTCATTCTCGCCTCACGGTGTTCCTGTGGTGGAGGGAGGCGAGTGATTTGCACCCATTCCCCCTGCTGAGATGTGACACAGATAAAGAGAGTGAGACAGTACGTCCCAACCACGAGGGAATCGATGTGGTACCCTCACAATCCATACTTTTAATTTCCTCTCACTGTGATCCCAGAACAAGGCTTCACTTTGCATTGCCACAGCGTCTCTGCTTGATGCTGGTGACAAAGCAATGATGAAAAGAGTGGCAAAGTTTAACCAGACTCACAATCAAAAAAATGCATGTTATCAGACAATGCCAATTTAGAAGCCAGTGTTAAAGAGATAGTTCAGCCAAAAATGAACTCACGCTCATGTCGTTCTAAACCTATGACTTCTGTGGAATGTAAATGAATGTAATGTAATTTTGTACTGGTTGCTGTTAAAGGATTAGTTCACTTTTAAATAAACTTTTGCTGATAATTTACTCACCCCTATGTCATCCAAGATGTCCATGTCTTTCTTTCTTAAGTCGAAAAGAAATTAAGGTTTTTGATGAAAACATTCCAGGATTTTTCTCCATATAATGGACTTCAATGGGCTCCAAACGGTTCAAGGTCCAAATGACAGTTTCAGTGCAGCTTCAAAGGGCTTTAAACGATACCAGACGATGAATAAGGGTCTTATCTAGCGAAATGATCGGTCATTTATTGCAATTTCATACGCAATTACGTTGAAAAGGTCACGCTTGAAAATGTTCTTTTAGGCTTTCTAATATTAAAACACCCAGGATACGCACACGAAATGGGCATTTTAAACGATAAACTGACACAAAGACATTTGAATATGTGTATATGGTCCTCCTTCCGCACATCTGTAAACACTGACTCGGTACTTCCGCCTACGTCAAGTGTGACCCTTTCAACGTAATTGCGTATTACGTGACGTCACGAACGCGCATCACAGAACAGAGCAAGACAAGCAAAACTTGATGACCGGTTGTTTCGCTAGATAAGACCCTTATTCATCGTCTGGTATCGTTAAAGCCCTTTGAAGCTGCACTGAAACTGTCATTTGGACCTTGAACCGTTTTGGAGCCCATTGAAGTCCATTATATGGAGAAAATCCTGGAATGTTTTCATCAAAAACCTTCATTTCTTTTCGACTGAAGAAAGAAAGACATGGACATCTTGGATGACATGGGGGTGAGTAAATTATCAAAAGTTTATTTAAAAGTGAACTAATCCTTTAATGGTCAAGTCAAGTCAAAGTCAGCTTTATTGTCAATTCTGCCATACGTACAGTACATGCATACAAAGAATTGAAATTCTATGACTCTCAGACCCTAGGTGCCTAACAACAACAAAACAATAACAATAACAACAAAAGTTTAACAGTAACAACAACAGAAGAAAGATTAAAAAAAGGTGGATAAAGTGAATTATAGAGGTAAAGTGGCGATGGCAAATAGTGCAAACAATAGTAACAATAGTGCAATTTCAGATTTAAGTCAGTGCAGGTATAAAATAAAATTATAAGAGTGTGTGCAAAAAGAGTCTGTAAGAGGGGAGACCAATTCCTCAGAGAGACAATATAATGAGGTAGATGAAGGGAGGAGAACTGGGGGGGGAGATTCCCAGATCAGGTGCGTGGGGCAGAAGAGGGGAGGGTCGGCAGAGTCGGGAGGGAGTTCAATGCCCTGACAGCTTGGGGAATGAAGCTGTCCTTCAGTCTGCTGGTCCTTGCTTGGAGACTGCGAAGCCTCCTCCCTGATGGCAGCAGACTGAAGAGGCTGTGCGATGGGTGGGTGGGGTCTCTCGCAATGATGAGGGCTTTGCGGGAGAGGCGGGAGTTATAAATGTCCTGGAGGGGTGGGAGAGAGACACCAACGATCTTCTCAGCTGCTCTCACTATGCGCTGAAGTGCATTACGGCAAGATGCGTTGCAGGCGCGTTACCACACAGTGATGCAGCTGGTCAGAATGCTCTCGATGGTGCCTCTGTAGAAGGAGCGCATGATGGGGGCTGGGGCTCCGGCTCTTCTCAGCTTGCGGAGAAAGTAGAGTCGCTGCTGTGCTTTCTTGGTCAGTGCTGTGGTGTTGGCGGTCCAGGAGAGGTCCTCTGTGATATGTACACCCAGAAATTTGGTGCTCCTCACCCTTTCCACGGTCACACCGTTGATGGTCAGAGGAGCGTGCTGGGTGTGCATTCTCCTGAAGTCAACAACAATCTCCTTCGTCTTCTCCACGTTCAGAGAGAGACTGTTGTCGCCACACCACCTGGCCAGGCGGCTCACCTCGCTCCTGAAGTTTGTCTCATCATCGTTGCTAATGAGACCAACTACGGTCGTGTCATCCGCAAACTTGATGAAGAGATTGCTGTTGTGTATGGGTGTGCAGTCATGTGTCAGCAGAGTGAAAAGGAGGGGGCTCAACACACATCCCCTGAGGGGCTCCAGTGTTCATGATGATGGAGCTGGATGAGTTACTGCCGACCCGAACTGCCTGAGGTCTTCCCGTCAGGAAGTCCAGCAACCAGTTGCACATCGATGTGCTGAGTCCCAGCTGTGACAGTTTTTGAGTGAGCTGTAGAGGATGATTGTATTGAATGCTGAACTAAAGTCTATGAACAGCATTCTGACATAAGTGTCTTTATTTTCCAGGTGAGTGAGTGCTGAATGGACGGTGGTGGCGATGGCGTCATCGGTCGAGCGCTTAGACCGATATGCAAATTGGTAGGGGTCCAGGGAGGGGGGGAGGACAGACTTAATGTGGTGCATGACTAGCCGCTCAAAGCACTTCATAAGGATGGGGGTAAGTGCGACTGGACGGTAGTCGTTGAAGCAGGATGGAGATGATTTCTTAGGGACTGGAATGATGGTGGTTGCTTTGAAGCATGTGGGGACGACAGCTTGACTCAGTGAGATGTTGAAGATGTCTGTGAAGACATCAGTGAGTTCCTCTGCACAGTCTCTCAATACACGTCCAGGAATGTTGTCAGGACCTGGAGCTTTGCGTGCGTTGACCCTGCTGAGGGATCTTCTCATGCTGTCCCTGGGCAGTGACAACATCAGGTCATCGGGAGGAGGTGGTGACTTCTGTGCAGTGGTGCTGTTGTGAGCTTCAAAGCAAGCAAAGAAAGTGTTCAGCTCATTCAGCAGGGGGGTGGAGCTGTCACATGTCCGTGCAGGGGGCTTATAATCTGTGATGGTCTGAATACCCTGCCACAGGCTACTTGTGTCTCTGCTGTCGCTGAAACGATGGGCTATCCTCCTGGAGTACTGTCTCTTAGCCTTCCTGATGCCGCGTGACAGGTTGGCCCTTGCTGTCCTCAGGCCCACCTCATCTCCAGCTCTGAAGGCAGCGTTACGCGTCTTCAGAAGTCTGTAGACATTTCCTGTCAGCCACGGTTTTTGGTTGGGCCAGACGGTGATGGACTTTGTGACTGTTACATCCTCCATGCACTTGGTGATATAAGAAGTAACAGTCTCTGAGTACTCCTGGAGGTCGGTGGTGTTGTGGTAGGTTGCAGCCTGTTTAAACATGTCCCAGTAAGTGGTGTCGAAGCAGTCTTGAAGAGCCTCTGATGACCCTTCAGGCCAGACTTGAATCTGCTTCTGGACTGGTTTGGTGGCTTTCACAAGTGGTCTGTATGCTGGCATTAACATAACAGTGATGTGATCTGAAGCACCAAGGTGGGGGAGGGGAAGGGCTTTGTAAGCTCCTCTCTGTGTAGTGTACACAAAGTCCAGAGTGTTTTTACCACGTGTTGGGAAGTCAATGTGTTGATGAATTTTTGGAAGCACACTCTTTAAGTCTGCATGGTTGAAATCTCCAGCCAAGATGAGAAAAGCATCTGGGTGGGCTGTCTGCTGATCACTGATGTGTTTATAAAGATTATTTAGTGCCTCACTCCTGTTGTTGTTGGAGCTGGGGGGGATGTATACAGCAACAAGTATAATAGCTGAATATTCCCGCGGTAGATAAAACGGCCGACATTTAATAATCATAAACTCCACCAGGGGTGAGCAGTGTTTGCAGACCACAACAGCATCGCGGCACCATGCATCATTGGTGTAAACACAGAGTCCGCCGCCGCGGGTCTTACCTCCCTCGACGGGCACTCTGTCCACCCGATGGCATGTGCACTGATCGAGCTGAATGGCGCGGTCCGGAACGCTGTTGTTGAGCCATGTTTCCGTGAACACAAAAACACAACAGTCTCTTACAGTCTTCCGAGTAGAGCAAAGAAGACGAAGATCATCCAGTTTATTGTCCAACGAGCGTACGTTAGCGAGAATGATGGTGGGGATAGCCGGCTTGTGTGGTTTAGCCGCTAGCCTGACACGGATACCTCCGCGTTTCCCCCTCTTCTGTTTCCTCTCACCCCGTTTGTGGCGCCTCCACTGTGGGAGAGGTGCAGTAGTGGGGGACGGTGATGGGGTAGGCCCCCGGAGAAGGCCATGATCCCGCAGATCTTGAGTGAGCGCCGAACTTGGATTGAAGACTGTAGTTTTTCCAACCTCGAGCAGAAACTCACGTCTGTAGCTGAGTTTGCAGATGAACGGACGCGACAAGGACGTACAAAAACACTGTGATTTACACGACGAAAAACACAAAAACACCGGTCCGTCGGGAGAGAGAGAAGCCGCTGCGTGTGCACGCGCCGCCATCTTAGATCCACCATTATTTTTTAATGGTGAAACTTTCAAGCTTCTAAAAGCTTTCAAGCTTCTCTTTTCAATTATTCAGTTGATCCTGTTCACAAAATTGGTCTGAATGATTAGGTTTTCAAGTTAAACTCTCCGACTAAACAGTTATTTAAACCAAGGCTGTAACCATGTCTTGAACACTGGGGGGGACCAATTTTTGTATTTTTATAAAGCATAAAGAAACAGAAGAGTGAACGAAATTCTAGGTCTAATTCTAGTTGGAAAATAATCATTTTAGGATTAATTTGCATCATACACTCACCTAAAGGATTATTAGGAACACCATACTAATACTGTGTTTGACCCCCTTTCGCCTTCAGAACTGCCTTAATTCTATGTGGCATTGATTCAACAAGGTGCTGAAAGCATTCTTTAGAAATGTTGGCCCATATTGATAGGATAGCATCTTGCAGTTGATGGAGATTTGTGGGATGCACATCCAGGGCACGAAGCTCCCGTTCCACCACATCCCAAAGATGCTCTATTGGATTGAGATCTGGTGACTGTGGGGGCCATTGTAGTACAGTGAACTCATTGTCATGTTCAAGAAACCAATTTGAAATGATTTGAGCTTTGTGACATGGTGCATTATCCTGCTGGAAGTAGCCATCAGAGAATGGGTACATGGTGGTCATAAAGGGATGGACATGGTCAGAAACAATGCTCAGGTAGGCCGTGGCATTTAAACGATGCCCAATTGGCACTAAGGGGCCTAAAGTGTGCCAAGAAGACATCCCCCACACCATTACACCACCACCACCAGCCTGCACAGTGGTAACAAGGCATGATGGATCCATGTTCTCGTTCTGTTTACGCCAAATTCTGACTCTACCATCTGAATGTCTCAACAGAAATCGAGACTCATCAGACCAGGCAACATTTTTCCAGTCTTCAACTGTCCAATTTTGGTGAGCTTGTGCAAATTGTAGCCTCTTTTTCCTATTTGTAGTGGAGATGAGTGGTACCCGGTGGGGTCTTCTGCTGTTATAGCCCATCCGCCTCAAGGTTGTGCATGTTGTGGCTCCACAAATGCTTTGCTGCATACCTTGGTTGTAACGAGTGGTTATTTCAGTCAAAGTTGCTCTTCTATCAGCTTGAATCAGTCTCCTCTGACCTCTAGCATCAACAAGGCATTTTCGCCAACAGGACTGCCGCATACTGGATGTTTTTCCCTTTTCACACCATTCTTTGTAAACCCTAGAAATGGTTGTGCATGAAAATCACAGTAACTGAGCAGATTGTGAAATACTCAGACCGGCCCGTCTGGCACCAACAACCATGCCATGCTCAAAATTGCTTAAATCACCTTTCTTTCCCATTCTGACATTCAGTTTGGAGTTCAGGAGATTGTCTTGACCAGGACCACACCCCTAAATGCATTGAAGCAACTGCCATGTGATTGGTTGATTAGATAATTGCATTAATGAGAAATTGAACAGGTGTTCCTAATAATCATTTAGATGAGTGTATATATCGTTATTCTCGAGATTCTTTCCGTTAGTGAATAAAAACATAGATCCGCTGTGAATATTTGAATTCCTTAGTGGTCTGGTGGTAGAATTTTTGTAAACCGTGTCAAAGGTTACAGGTTCTAATCCGCCCTCATATCGTTTTCTTTTCTTTTTTGAAGTATGTTCGATGATTGTATATTAAGAGCATGGACACGTTTGTGTGCATTTGTTTTGTGATTTCACCGGAAAGGTGAAATCAGTCCGCAATGGCATTAAGCGATAGATTGACATGCTCGTCTGTGTGTGAAGACTGTGAATGAGCCAAAAGAGAACGTAAACCCCTCTTACTTTGATTTGATTGGCCATCTCAGTAATTTTTTACATTGACGAGCGCCGTTAGACCTGAGGCAGACCAGACTAAAAATGCAACTTTTAAACCTTTTTGTCATCCTAACATACAGAGCGCTGCGTAATGGAGTGCAATTTGGCCATTTCTAATTATTGGGGGACAATTTAAACCCTGATTTAAATAGTTATTTAAGACTGTATAATATTACTGCATTTTTGATCAAAACATGCAACCTTGGTAATCACGATGAGAGAGTACTTTCAAAAATATAAAAAATCTTACTGACCCCAAATTTTATAGTGGTACTACATGATTCCACTTATGGTAGCTTTGCACAATTTTTTATTTCTTTTTTTATTTTATTTTTTTTACTTAAAAGCCTCAGTACTAACCTCATGGGGGGAAAAAAAACAAGCAAATATTTCTCTTTTTGTGCTCCACAGAATAAAGTCACTGATTTGGAATGACATTATAACACAATCGTCGTTTTTGGGTGCACTATCCCTTTAAGAAGGCAACTCACTGACAGTTGTACTAAAACTCAGTGCAAGAACATCTGCTCTGAAGCATTTCTTTTTTTTATCAGGAATTCTGGAGGAGTTCTGTTTTCCCATTGCATCTGCTCCTGTCTGAGCTCATTTGCACAATGCACTGCTGACCTTGAGACACAACTCTTCTGAGAGCATTCAAGAATAAGAATGTCTTTTAGGTATATCGCACTTGATGTGACATTAGTACGCCAGTTTTAGGACATTAGGTTATTGCTGTTTTGTTTCCACAGTGGGTACACAAAGAAATGTAATGGATTGTCAGAAGATGGAATAGATGAGATTGTATTTATGAAGCTCTATGTATTAATCTTAGTACATGACATACATCTTGTGTGGCAGTTGTGTTAGTTGTGCTCTTATTCACATGTCAAAATTATTTTTAGAAGCTCTCACTTTTGCTGGGTAATATATCTCTTGTTTATAGTCTGTAACTGAAGAGTTATGTAACACATGCTTTAAGGAGGCACACTTGTGTGAATCAACATTATCACGGCTCAGGATCAGATGTGTCCGCTTCCGTCACCTGCTCTTCTCCACAATAACACATTCATCCCTGATATCGAAGCGCTATCCCGACTTGGCGCAAACTTGGCATCCTTTCACTCTGCCCACAGCTTTAATCTCGACAGCTGCCTGAGCGTTTTGAATGTCCACCACATTCTGAGATCGGCTCAAAGGGAGGTGACATTTCAAATATTTCCAAAGCCTCTGTTTCCCTCCTCTGGGAAAACATTGCCCTTTTGCTCTGTTCCAGGACCAGCTAGTTCTGTCCAGATGCTTATCGTTAACAATTGTGAGATAACCCTTAAAGCTGCTCTTGCAACTGAATAAAAGGGCAACATCCACCAACACCTGTTGTTTCTATGTTACCCCCACCCTCCGGCCCATCCTGCACTGGACATCCGCCTCCACGGGCCACTAGCACCCTGCCAAGCCAAACAACATGCTGCACTTGACATTCATTACTTATTGATGCGCAGGGCTTTAATTGCATCTGGGGAGCTTTCAGCCTGCTTCCTCCCAGTAGCTGGCCCTCCCATACCGACCCAAACCAGCTCATTCATCGTCTCATGCTGGGTTGACTTGCCCTTTAGCAATGCATCAACAATACAAAGGGTCTGCTGAGTTAGTGGGTTATGTCTTTTTAAAAAAAAAAAATAAACATTGGGGTTTTTAATATTTTTATATTGTAATAATTTTACAGTTACTCTCCAAATTAAAGGTGCTCTAAGCGATCCTGGGTGGAGTAACTTCTTGATGACGTTCAAAACAGAGGCTAGCTAGACCCTCCCTCCTCCTCCTCCCCCTCCCCTCTGTGCTTCGCGAAACAGCCCTTCTGCCTCCGGAGTTCTCGCCACCTTTTGAAGGCTTTTCCGATGTAAATTCGTTGCAAGTTTCACTTTTCGTTGCAAGTTGTTCATCAGAACATCGTCTCTTTGGTCGTGTGTCAGCCATATCAAAATCATATAATTCGAACTTCCTTCTTTATGCTTTTCTCTTCTACACACATGTGCATGCGCACTAACCCCAAACCTCCACCCCCAAATCATTCTTGTCGGCTATTGGCTGGAGCACTGTTTATTATGTTTCGTTGTCCAGACTGCCCACGTTTGTTTTTGTTGCCGTTTGTGGAGCTTGTAGCGACTACAGAGATACAGCTAGCGGATAGTGAGGAGATGTTTGCTGTATGTCACAAAAAAAATTTCTGTCTCAATGAAAAGGATTTTTTTAAACATTAATGATAGACATTCAACATTACAGTATCATTGAAAACTATCAATTTCAACATTTATTAGGCTTTAAAAAATAACAACTATTAATTTAAAACACTCTTCACATAAACCCATTATAATAAATGTCATATTTACCTGCGGTCTTCATATATAATCAATATACGTAAACTGAATAAAGTTATCAAACAGTCTACGCTGCATAAATAATCAATTAAATATAGATTAATCCTTTATAAACCTACAATTTTCTGTTATCTTTGTTCTTTGATAAACATTGTCATCACAGCAACTGATTTATTAGGCTGCTGTCACTTTAAGATCTGCCTGCCGAACATGATGCGGATCTCACGCGCATTTCATGTTCTCACAAATGTTTTTCATAAAAGTTATTTCAAAAATTTATTTAAGACGTTATTTAACTAATTTAAGACAGCTCTTATGAGAATACTCGGCAAAACGGGCATTTTGGCATAATTGTGTGTGTTATTGTTCGTTCAAACGTGACAGAGTATTTGATTCTGGCCTGCTGTGTGTGTATCACGCACACAGGACGTTCATAGACAGCGCGTTCTCTTTTGTCTTGTCACACTTTAATGGTTGAAAAGTATTTGCATAAATGAGCGTGATCATATAATGTAACGCTAGCCCATGGATGTAACGCAAATGGATGCTGCATTAATTGCATTAAGTATTTTTAAAGTGTTAAACTGAAAAAAAAAAAAAAATGCATTAACATGCTTATTTTAACAGCACTAGTACTCTGTAAAGATTATTTTGTGGTGTGGTAATTCTTGGAATGAGGTATCATTCATTAATTCATTCTGACTTCTGAAAGTTGACACATTTTAAGTAAGATTACTTATTTTAGATCATTAGATCAGTTGGCATGTTTAGAACGACAATCTCACTTCTCAGGTAAAAAGAACAATAAATACTTAAGATAACTACAGATTTATAAATCCATGTATGTTATTGTGGTGTCACTAACCTTTTTATAAAAGCTGTAACATCAAGTTACTTGCTAATTTGGCAAAACCTACTTTTCATCATGACACCTGCAGTATAACAATCTTCACAAAGATAGGATAAATGCTACTCCAGTAATGTCTTATTTGATGTCGTAATCTAGCGCACAAAATATTGCCTTTTCACTTTCCTATGAAAGTTTTAGGCAGTTAACAGTTTTAATAGTCAAGCTATTCAGTTGCATTAGCAGCTTCTGGCGCTAAATCCACCCACAAAGCATAGCACCTCAGTTCCACAACCAAAACCATAAGGGAGGCAAGAACTGCTCATTGTAGGTTGCAGGTAATATTTCATGACCTGTCATTGCCTTGTGAGATGAGCGCCATGGGACAATGAACAAACCAAGTACTGTCCTGTCTTTAGTTTTATTAGTTACAACAACAAAAAAACAAAAAAAAACAAAAGAAACAAAAGACTAA
This sequence comes from Paracanthobrama guichenoti, assembly GCA_018749465.1. Taxonomy (NCBI): domain Eukaryota; kingdom Metazoa; phylum Chordata; class Actinopteri; order Cypriniformes; family Gobionidae; genus Paracanthobrama; species Paracanthobrama guichenoti. Next base: position 18,872,808 of record CM031953.1, read on the forward strand.
ACATGCCTGATTTGTATGATGGGCACACATTCAAGCTCAATCGATCTGAGAGGTCAGGGCTGGTTTTATAGTTCTCAGAGGCCACATTTACAGCTGTCTGCACACCTGAGCAGACTGGCAATTCGCTAATTTAGTGTCAGCCAAAATAAATATTTCTGTTGCAGCCTTGAATGAATGAAAAAACGTACATTGATTTCCTTTGTACTCTAGCCTTCTTATAAGTTCTTCCATAATTATATTGCTGCACATGATATGTAATGCCCCATTTACATAAGATTATACATTTTTTATGACTATTTTTTATGACTGTTACTTTTTATTATGTCATTTTTAGCCAATTAATAATAATTGTCATTTGTGTTATTTTTTTTAAAGGTTTGTCATGTCTATTGTTTTGAGTTTCATAGTCATGCTGCCACATGCCGTATTGTTTTTAATATGTGTCTCTGTGTTTCAGTAGAAGAGAAAAGCTTCTTGCCTAGTACATTGCAGACCTGGAAGTAGGTGAAGAAAGAGGAAAACTTTACTTATTTAACGTACTTTACTTTTGTTGATTTTACATGGCAACCGGTTGCAGAAATCAATAATGAGAAACAGAATTCTTTGGTTTATAATCTGATATGATTATAACATGACAACGGCAAAATCCTTCCATTTAAAGACATTCTTTTTTTTTATGGCCTGTCATAAAAAGAGTTTGCATGGCCCATATAAAGTGTGGTATTTATTCATAGGGAATGGAAAGTCATGATCACAATCCCCTGTCACAGACACACATGCCCCCTACGTATTTTCCATGGACATCTAATTAATTGTGCAGTTTTATGGTAATATGGCCTCATTCCAAACATAATTTGAGTGATCCTTCAAAGGCTTCTGTTCCTTGGACCGGGTTTGAGGTCTGTGGGGATGGCCCGGGAGGAGACTTAATTTTACACATGCAAAGTTAACTATGGAACTTCAATAGAGAACTTTACCTTTGGGAGCGTACACCATTATGAAGACATGACCGATGTTCTAGATACATCTTTACTTTTCTTGTATTGCATGAACTGCTCTGTTTTGATTCTTAGGCCCTGTCCCAAATGGCACCCTAAACCCTTGCAGTCTTCCTTCGAGTCCACACTTTCATGACGTAATGTCGCTTTGACTGTTGGAAAAAAGTCCGCTGCGGAGCCTGCATCAGTGCGGACTCTGCAAAAGTGTGCATCGAGGACGCATGTCTTCTGAGACCTAAAATGACAGATGGGACACCCTATGGTCTCATGAACTTAACGGACACATGCACGCGGCAGCCATTGTAAGTCCACTAGACTGAAAGTGCATATGATGTGTGCCATTTGGGACAGGGCCTTAGATCGTGCCTGTATTTCCAGGAAGGCACAGAAAGGGTGTTATAGGTAAGAAAGCTACTGAATGCTATATAAATTGATATTCATTAATTTTGCAGATGCATAGCGTCAGTTCTGGCAGGTCACGTTAGTCAAGCACGCATCAGCTGGCAGCTGATCACGTCTACCTATAAGAATACGACGTCTATCACAGCATACATGTATAAGCTCCTTCAGTACTATCAGTAGCTATTGCAATTCTCCAGAGCTCATTTACCCTCCTCCACCCCCAGCTCCTCCTCTCATCCAGTCAGGATTTGGTATTCTTATTCCCCTTGAATCAGACAAAATTTCTGAATTATTTTGTACATTTAATATCAACATTAATGTTATCTGCAATACATTTTGTTGGTTCTGTTCTGTTTACCCTAAGGGGGGTTGTTGCTGCTCTCCCTGCTCTTATCCATGCTAGGTTGCCTGGATGCACAGGGAGTTCTTGCCTAGAACAGAACCATACCGCCAATCCAAACTATATGCTGAAGTTGAAGTTGAAGTTGAAGTTTATTTGTCATTACACATGTACAAGTACAGTATAACGAAATGAAGTTTGGAGCAAGCCTCCGGGCCGCAGCCGATTATTCAGGCGCCGCCCTAATAGTCAATCAATCATCTTTGACGATAGTGGTCCTGACAGAAATGGTATTTGTGTACAATAGTAAATGTCTCACAAATTTACTATCAAAAAGGGATTACTGTATGTCCTCATTGAATGTGAATATTGAATTTAATTTGTCACACCTACAGGATGCTGAAATAGAAGGACGGGAAAGTCTAAGGGTGTACTCACACTAGGCATGGTTGCCTTGTACTGTGCCAGAGCGTGATTGTCCCCCCTCCCCACCCCCCGCTGGCCTGCACTCACATTGCACTTAATGTACCGGGCCGGAACACGCTTACTCATTCATGATGAAACTTTTTGTTTTGAAGAATACATGGAAAAAAGCTCTTTCCCTAATAGACTGCCTAATAGATTTATCATTTATGCCACGCAACAATTCTCACTTGACCTCACTGCACGTATCAGAAGATTATCACGGAGGCAGCTGACCAGGACCGGGACCGTTATAAACCTAAATATACTTTAATTAATTGAAAAGTATATCCAAGTAGTAATAGTTTGGTGTTTTCTGTCATAATGATGACAGTAGCGTACAGCTGTTCCGTGCTCCAGCGCGGTTAGCGATCACACTACATGCACTAGTGTGCACTAGATCACACTACACGCCTTAGCCCAACTGAACCGCACCCGAGCTCGGTACAGAGCATTCACACTAGTCAACCGAACCAGACTTTGCGGGTCAAACGCGCCTTGGCACCTAGTGTGAGTACACACTGAGAAATCCAAAACATAAATAATGACATCAATTCAATAATTTATTTTGACTAACTATTTATTACCAATTTTTTTAACCGGACATATTTCACTGAAGTAAGTTCAATACTGTAAAAAATATTAGGGTAATAAATATTGAAAACAAAAAAATAGTTTTTTCAATTTTATATATAAAAGTTTGGCAGTTTGAACAGTAAATTGTGTGTAATGGAAAGTCATATACTGTACATATATACATACTTGCATACACATACATACATGTATTCACATACAATAGACTTTTTTTTCAATATGACACTCTAGGTCACAACTTTAAAAACACTATTAGATTGCAGACTGACATGTTTGTGACCCCATTATGCCATGTTTCACCTGTACAATTCATACCGCTTCCTGGTTTTCTTTGTGTCGTGACTGAATTCTGCTTTCCTAATTCCATTTACCTGTCTGAAGATGCTGAAGGAGCTGTGTGAGAGCCTTATGCTGTCTAGCTGTCCTTTACTTTAAGCAGCAATGATTGAGTGAACTGCCCGACGAGAGCTAAATAAAGGAAGACGTGCCCTTTGCGTCTAGAATCTTCCCTAATTAACTTTGATGTCTGTTTAGTAAAACACAATAAAACAGGGCTGAATCTGTGTGTGCCTCACTTTTGAAAAACTCTGGGATTGGTTTGAAATCGATTTATGTCATATGAAGGTCAAGCCTAGGGAATTACTAGAATCTGTTATGTGGGTCCATTTTTTTTTTTCTGATTTATTGACAGATCTACAGAATAGATTTTTTATAATGTGGAAGAGCACAAGCACATAAATGCATGTAAAATCTGTTGCAGTTGTGTGACCATTTATCTTACTAGGAAGTGACATCACGTGTTGAGTGCATGGTCTCCTCATCCCTCCATATTAAACGGCAAAGACAACACAGGACAAAAGCAGTGGAATCTGTGAGCCAGCATGCTGATAGACTTCCCCCTTTCCCCGCGCCGGTCTCTAATCTGCATGCAGACAACTTCTTTGTGGATATTCGGATTTCCTCACCATAGCAACAGAGCTGCAAAACCGTGCTGTACAACCTCTCATCAGACACAGTCGTGCCTGGGCATCTCACGGCACGCGGGAGCCAGACGAAAGGGAGATAAGAAGAGGAAAGAGAAGGGAAGGGCACACCGCTGCCCTATAATTCTCTGTGGGAATTCTCCTCATTAGGACCATGACAGCTCAGTTACACCGGCTCCAAAGTGCCAAGGGTCATGTTAACAGCCGGCGGTCGAGCATTAATTCCTGCACTCAGCTGAGAGACAAATGGAGGGATGCAAACATTTCACTCTTTGCTCACCATGGCAGAGCCTCTCTATGCTGAATCCTTTTGTGTCAGACTTCGATCAAGCGCGGGTTAATTGTGAGAAAGCGGCTGGAAGATCCCTCCTCCCTCCTCTTCCACGTTGCCAATCTGTCCGTGCCTCTGATTTTCCACTCATTCTGTCTCTTTGGTCTCTGTTTACCTCTGTCTGCTGAATTCTCCACCCCTTTCTCTCAGACTCTCATGCTTTCGTGCTCCCTCCCACAGCTCGCTTTCTCTCCTCCCCTCGTGCCTTCAAAGCCAGCAGTCTGCTCATCACTCCAGGGCTGCTTGCTACATGATCTCTTGGAAAACAGCGTCCACGTCTTGCTCGAGCTGCTCCATGTGCAAGCCTTAAGATTTCTTGCCCAGGACAGCAGGATGCTCCTGCGCTGGCACTGATTTCTCTATTTCTCTTCTCGATTTTCCCCTTCCCTTCCCCTTTCCTAATCTCCTGCCCTCTGACCCTGATCCCCTTCACCCCAGAACCCTATTCCCTCTCTTTTCCCCTTCTTTCTTGACCATGTTGCCATGTGTCTACCGGCTCCAGCCTGTCCTTGCCTTGCTCTCCTTCACTTTTTTGACTCAAGGGGAAAATTGTCCAGCCACCTGCCTTTGCCCAGACCCTCACACTGTGGACTGTAGCGGCCGCGGACTTACCCGTCTTCCGGACGAGATCCCCTTGGACGTGCGGAGGCTGCTGTTGGCGGACAACTGGATCCCACGAATCCCTTCAGACTTCCTTGTGCTCTACAGCGACCTGGTCTACCTGGACCTCCGCAACAACTCGCTCTCACACATTGAGCCGGGCACCCTTAGCACTTCTTCCAGGCTGGTTTTCCTGGATCTCGGCTGCAACAACCTAACCGAGATCCCCAAAGGGACTTTTGGAGAGTCGAGGAGCCTAATTAAGTTGCGCTTGGGCAACAACCCATACCTGAGCATGGTCAATGAAGATGCTTTTATGGGTCTTACCTCCTTGCGTGAACTAGAACTAGAACGCAATGCCCTGTCCGGGCTACAGGTGAGTGCCCTGAGCCAGCTGCCCTCCCTTCGGGTAGTTAGGTTAGAGGGCAACCCTTGGGTGTGCAACTGCAACTTTGCCAACCTATTTACCTGGCTGGTGGAAAACAGTCACAAGCTTCCCAATGGTAAGTCCTTGAATTTGACATCAACTATTGTAGCTTGTTGAGCATTGTCTTACTGTTGCATTAACGTTACTGTATGACAAGATTCTTTGCTATTTATATTACTCCAGATTAAACAAGGGACCTCTTCCTCTGATCTAAATTTAGCTCTCTCCCACCCCTACAATGACTACAAGGGATTTCCAGAGTAATGACAGATAAATTAGGACAGTGCCAAAACATTGTGCGATGTTTAAGTATGCAGTGATGCCCTTATCCTCTACAGAGCTCACATTTTGCATTCCGTATGGGGATGTGGTTTGTGATCATTAGACATGCTACGCATGCCGAACACCTGCTTATTCCTGCCAGACCAGCGTGCTTATGTGTGTGATATATCAGTCAGTTATGGACGTGCTATTTATATGGGAACTTTCATCAATTGCTTCTTGCTGTGATATTGTTCTACTTTTCATTGGGGTTACAGTGATGGAAATAACCTGTTCATACTGATCTGTGATTAGTTTGTGGTAGTGTTCACTGATAGTTCACTCAAAAATATAAATATAATTTACTCACCTACATGTTGTTCCAGACATGTACTGTATGGCGTTGTTTCTTCTGTGGAACATTAAAGAATAAGACTTTTGATGACTGTCTCTGTGTTTTTGTCAATACATGGGGTCCTGTGTTGTTTTGCACCCACTGACTTTTACTTAATGTACAAAAACTTGAAACATTCTTCAAAATATCTTCTTTTATGTTCATTGGAAGAAAAAGGTTTGGAACGACATGAAGTTTCGTAATGATAATGGAATTTAAATTTTTGGGTGAACTGTCCATTTAAGATATTTAATGTATGATGATCCATAACTTTGTACTGTACTGTGGCAATGCCATTTTTTTAACTATAATAATCATACCATAATAACAATATCATGATGCATTAATATGGTAATCATTTAGTGTAATAATATACAGTATATGAAAGTAAGATATTAACACCCTCAATGTACCATGGTATAGCCATAGTACTGTTTTATAAGTGTAGTTCAGGATTAAAAGATGCTTGTTTTAGGATAAATGTTCAGGTATACTCTCCAGACATAAAATTATGAAGCATCATCAGAGAAGGGTCACAATAGAAAAAGACAAAAAAAAACAAAAATCAGCTTCTACAGAGATTTGGTTCATTGTCTGATAAATAAAGCTCTGAAATAAATCAAGATTTTCCACTGGACACAATTTCTTACATATAATTAGCTGAAGTAAAATACAAAAACAGTCATCTGTTTAATTTTTTTTTTTATACATATACATTTCATCTGAAATTTGTTGCATTCTGTTTAAATAAATATTATATACATCAATACTTACCTAGCAAACTCACAAGCAGCATAAACCCATAAATCAGATGGTGACTAAAATGATCCTATCTCTCTCTATCTATCTACATGCTAGATTATACCGCAAGAAGATTTACAACTTGAAATTGTATATACAATCCTACTCATCATTTCCCTGTGGATAAAATGGAAAATAGATAACTCTGAACAAACATTATATCTAATGGGCAAACACCACGCAGCCCCAGAGCTCCATTATGTGTCATTTAGCAGAGCTGCTTGTGCTGTTTGTTTACATGTGTACATGACCTTACTTTAGCGCAAGGAGAAATTAAGAGCTGCCCTTGCAAAATAACCACACGATGGCTAATAAAATGCAGTTCTCATGAGTACTGTGAAACATATATACCCGTTTTTTTAGCTAAAGCCCTGTCCTGGCCAGGGCTGCAGGCAGAGTTTTAAAATCAGCGAGGCCCCAAATTTGAGATATTTACGTGGTTCGTAAATAGAAAATCTTTATTTCGCAGATCAACATATGTGCATTTTAAAAAATTTGAGATATTTTTTACGTGGTTCGTTTGTCATAGAAAATCTTTATTTCGCTCTCATTTCCATCACTCTTTCAGATCAACATATGTGCATTTTAAGATGTTTGAAGGCCCCCCCAAAAATAAATAATAATTAATAGCTTTTAAAACAGGCAGTAGATTATTTGTCATATCTGCTCTCTCATTTAATCACTCTCTCATTTCCATCACTCTTTCAGGCTTTCTTTTTCTCTCAGTCTCCTTCTCTTGCCCTGTCTCTTCCCCTCCTAAAGCTGAGCTCTGACTGATAGTCTATTCATTTTCGTCTGCGTCAGTGAAGAAAGTAAACAAAGGGTCAACTGATATTTAGCCTTTATTTTATTAAGCATTTTCTTAGACAAGTTAATTCACTGAAGGCTATACACATTCACCATCTTATGACTAATTTTATTAGTTTACATGATTATTTTTATCGGTTGTTTAACATTTCTATCCTAAAACAGCTGTCAAGAATGAAATGTTTAGTTTAGCTACTTACATCTCACACCGTTTACTGAAGCGGCGTGTGACTCGTGCTGCGAAATGCAAATTCGCGCTTAGCAGTTTCTGTGAACATAAACCCCACCTACTTTAATTTAAATGTTGGTCATCTCAAATATTTTGACATTGACGAGCGGTGACAGACCACAGACAGATAAGATGAGAAGATCTTGGTGCTGTCAATATCCTTGCAGCACTAAAGTAGTGTTAATACTCTATTAGTCAATTTTTTCACAACATTTATTATACACTGATCAGGCATAATATTATGACCTTATGGTGAAGTGAATAACACTGATTATCTCTTCATCACGGCACCTGTTAGTGGGCGGGATATATTAGGCAGCAAGTGAACATTTTGTCCTCAAATTTGATGTATTATAAGCAGGAAAAATAGTCAAGAGTAAGGATTTGAGAAAGTTTGACAAGGGCCAAATTGTGATGGCTAGATGACTGGGTCAGAGCATCTCCAAAACTGCAGCTTTTGTGGGGTGTTCCCGGTCTACAGTGGTCAGTATCTATCAAAAGTGGTCCAAGGAAGAAACAGTGATGAACTGGCAACAGGGTCTTGGGCGGCCAAGGCTCATTGGTACATGTGGAGAGCGAAGGCTGGCCCGTGTGGTCCAATCAAATACAGGCTACTGTAGCTCAAGTAATTAATGCTGGTTCTGATAGAAAGGTGTCAGAATACAAAGTGCATCGCAGTTTGTTGTGTATGGGGCCGCATAGCAGCAGACCAGTCAGGGTGCCCATGCTGACCCCTGTCCACCGCCGAATGCGCCAACAGTGGGCACATGAGCAGAACTTTGCCACAAAGCAAAAATGGTCCAGGAATGATTTGAGGAGCACAACAACGAGTTTGAGGTGTTGACTTGGCCTCCAAATTCCCCAGATCTCAATCCAATCGAGCATCTGTGGGATGTGCTGAACAAACAAGTCCGATCCATGGAGGCCCCACCTCGCAGCTTACAGGACTTGAAGTATCTGCTGCTAACATCTTGGTGCCAGATACCACAGCACACATTCAGGAGTCTAGTGGAGTCCTTGCCTCGATGAGTCAGGGCTGTTTTGGCAGCAAAAGGGGGACAACACAATATTAGGAAGGTGGTCATAATGTTATGCCTGATCAGTGTATACACCTCAGAAAAATGCAGAGGTCCGGACCTTGGTGACCTCATAGCTGGCTACGGCCATTGTCCTGGCTTAATCTAAGCCCTGTCTGTGAAACCAGGCCCTAGTCTTTGTTAAAAGTTTCTGATGATGCAACCACGGTGAACAGAAAATCATCTTGACTATCATGTCACTGTGCTATTGTCATTACGTTTGCATTTGCTATGCTAATGTCCACTTCAGTTTGGTCATTGAAAAGAAGTTTGTGCACAGGGTAAAATATAAGATCCCTCAGTGGCTCCGACAAATAAATTTATCATGGGCTTTCAAAGCAGTCATTAGAGGGTAATAATGAATTGTACGAGAGAAGGGAGCCAAACTCACATCAGCATCAGCATCAGCAGCAGACGGGGAGCCAAAAGTGGAGCCAAGCCTCCGGCGTACCCGCCAACAGGCCCACCGTAGATGCACTCTGAAATTGAGTTAGGAGCGCACATCTCACCTCATGTTTTCCACTCATTTCTGCATCACTAGGCTCTTATGACTTGAGGAAGTCGGAGAGCAGCTGGTTTTAACTACAAACAGCCTAGAATGACCTTTGGAGCGGACATAAACAGCCGCCTGGACTGTGCATGGACAGCAAGTCCTAACAGGCAATCTATCTATCTTCACTTACGATGATATGATGAATGAGAGTATCACGCTAATTCATTTAGATTTAGTGACTGATGTGTTGTGATCTAATCAACAACTGCTGCAATTATTGATTCAAATACAGTAGATTATGCTTGGTGCATTGCATTTCTAATCTAAGATATGAGATAGTAAATTCTCTGGAGAAAATGAGTAGCGTATAGAGAAATGGTATATTCTGCCTCAAGGTTTAGGAAAATGGAATTTTAAATCAAATAAACATTGTAGCTGTCAGAGGAATGGTTTATTACCCTCTTGAACCCTTCCGTTGAACCGCTGATCTCACCCGAAATGCTTTGCGTTGGTCAGACACAATTCGAAAATGCATATCTGCATTATCAGAGCTCACCGTGGATTATCCTCTTAATGTGAAGATGGATTTCCCAGCAGCAGGAACTATCAGTCCTTCTATTTCTAGCTGCATGAGAAAAATGATAAGGGAAAGAAACTGCTGGATTAGAAGCTGAAAATATTACTGTAGTTTATCCTCTCACCGTTCCTCTAGGCTGTGTTACATCCTGCAATTCACTTTTGTTCTGATCTCAGAGCTTCTGCACTAAATTATTCCCAAAGTTGAGTTATTCACTAGCGTTTTTTCCTTAAGTCATCTGCTGGTTTGGATAATGATGGTACAATAACTACGTAAGGGTAGTTTCTAGGTCATTGTTTACTTTCTTACTGTCAAACAATAAAAATGTTTAATCAAATTAATTACATGATTTGCGTTATATCTCTTAATAAAATATTTGCTGTAAAAATTTATAATGATATTGATAATATTATTGATAATTCAAAGTCATTATTAGTGGCATTTATAAGCATTCAATTGAATGATTAAATTAAATGTCTAAAATGCCTTTAGAAGTCAATATATTGTTTGTTTCATTTCCATATCTTTGAGAAAGGGCCATGTTTTGCGAGGGCCATTTGTACTGTATGCAATCTTTCTAGTAATTTCTAAAATCACTTTTTGTGACTGCACTTAATTCACTTTCGTGGGTTGTTGTCGTCCTGCATTGCCTGGTTGAAAGAAGATTTCTTGGGTCAGGTCCAATCAAATTTTATTATAGCTTCTGAAAATGGACATTATGTTCCTTGAAGGGCTATTTATACATATATGTTTAAAATTGATTTTGGTAATGGGCTTTGGACTTTGTCTTCCCCAGATATTCAAATAGTCATATTCATTAGAAACATTGCTGAATCCCAGAATGACAATTTTATTTTCAACCTCTCTGCTATCGCAATTCACATTTCAGATGCAATTATCTACCATATCATGCAAACTGATGTTCAGCTGAAATGTTAAGTACACACTTCAGTTCAATAGCATATATGCAAGCTGTATTTGTGTGTTCAATACATAAGTACGTGGCATCACTATGTTTGACAGATGGAGACTCGTTTGGAGAATAGAGAGTGTCTAGATAATCCTCTGTGAGCATCAGCAATCAGAATAGATGAGAGCCCATTACAGTCGATCACTGCCAAGCCTGGTTTATATCAAGACCAAATCACTTGAGCTAATGGTCACAGGAAACTGTTTTTAAAGTCTGTATATATATATATATATATATATATATATATATATATATATATATATATATATATATATATATATATATATATATATATATATATATATATATATATATATATATATAAGCATAACATTATGATGTGTTGTCACCCTTTTACTGCCAAAACAGCCCTGACCCGTTGAGGCATGGACTCCACTAGACCCCTGAAGGTGTGCTGTGGTATCTGGCACCAAGAAGTTAGCAGCAGATCCTTTAAGTCCTGTAAGTTGCAAGGTGGGGCCTCCATGGATCGGACTTGTTTGTTCAGCACATCCAACAGATGCTCGATTGGATTGAGATCTGGGGAATTTGGAGGCCAAGTGAACACCTCAAACCTGGTTTCCCAGCAGAACATTGCCCAAAACATCACACTGTCTCTGCCGGCTTGCCTCCTTCCCATAGTGCCCAAGCGGCGCACGCACCCGGCCATCCACGTGATGTAAAATAAAACGTGATTCCTCAGACCAGGCCACCTTCGTCCATTGCTCTGTGGTCCAGTTCTGATGCTCACGTTCCCACTGTTGGCTCTTTCGGCGGTGGACAGGGGTCAGCATGGGCACCCTGACTGGTCTGCAGCTATGCAGGCCCATACACAACAAACTGCAATTCACTGTGTATTCTGACACCTTTCTACCAGAACATTAACTTCTTGAGCAATGTGAGCTGCAGTAGCTCGTCTGTTTGATCGGACCACACGGGCCAGCCTTCGCTCCCCACGTGCATCAATGAGCCTTGGCCGCCCATGACCCTGTTGCCGGTTCACCACTGTTCCTTCCTTGGAGCACTTTTGATAGATACTGACCACTGCAGACCGGGAACACCCCACAAGAGCTGCAGTTTTGGAGATGCTTTGACCCAGTCATCTAGCCATCACAATTTGGCCCTTGTCAAACTCACTCAAATCCTTACGCTTGCCCATTTTTCCTGCTTCTAACACATCTACTTTGAAGACAAAATGTTCACTTGCTGCCTAATATATCCCACCCACTAACAGGTGCCGTGATGACGAGATAATCAGTGTTATTCACTTCAATGATCATATTGTCAGGGTCACAGGGTCATATTGTTATGCCTGATCGGTGTATCTGTGTCCCTGATCGGTGTATCACACACACACACACACACACACACACACACACACACACACACACACACACACACACACACACACACACACACACACACACACACAAATAGACAGGACATATATGGCTCTGCTTTTGTTGACACCACTGATTCTACGCTTATTGTGGCTGGTGTGTAGCTAGTGCAGACTTGTTCTGTGCTTGTTTGTGCTGGTACTCTTTCACACATTTTGATTTCCCATGTGCACATGTGATCATATGCCCCTGAACACAGACTAGGCAGCCTGGCAGAGTGGGCTGCATTGGATAATGGCTGATGTAATGATTTAATGGATGAATGGGCCCTTTACTCTGTGACCTTTGAACTATGTCTGGTGGATAAAGGCAAAGAGCTAGTCACTAAGGGTGTCATTTAACAGATGGATAAATATGGTGAAGTTAAATCCGATCATAAAGTGAGCAGGCGTTATTCACTCAGCCTTGTATTATACAAATAATAATAAAGTGCATTTTTAATAAAATCAACAAAAAAGTATCAATCAATACCTTTAATAATGAGGATCAAGTGCAATTTATGAATTGTATAAGGGAGAGTGGGGTAAGAGGGGTCCATGACCCCTGCCCTCCTTAATCTAACCAACTGTGCATATTTTTATAATGTGACCATGTATTTAGAAATGGCCCATCATATGCCTGCTTGTGATTAAGAGATGCACATTATATATAGATATATATATATATATATATATATATATATATATATATATATATATATATATATATATATATATATATATATATACATGTGTGCATCTCAAACAAGATGCATGTATACTACTACTACTAAGAATTATAATTAATTGTTGTCTAATTATTATATTCCTTCATTTCTTTTACCTAAAACATTTCTCTTTGCCTTGAAAAAGCCCGGGGCAAAGGCTGTACCTCATAGCTGAGAAATTCAGGAGTTTCACCAGCTATCTGTTTTCCTGTTTGGGATAGAAATTGTTTTAACTCAGGTGTCACAGCGTGGTATGGGAACGGCGATCATGACCACCATTGCAAAGAGAAGTAGTGCTTATCCGGCGTATCTCAGGAGTCAGCTCTCCCGTCTCTACCAGGGCGTCTACCACCAAGCGCACCCAAAGGTAGAGCTACCAAGATTCAAGGACTCTAATCACCCTGCAAACCCTCATTTCACGCTGCTATAATAATAATTTATTATTATTATTAGAATTATAATACTCATCAGTATAATTATTCTAAGATTATTATAATTAATTGTTTAATATAATTATTGTATATTATTCCTTCACATTTCTCTTTGCCTAAAAGACTAGTAAAAAGTGGCACACTGTATGCTTTTATTGGTATATCCTTATTTAGTTTTACCATATGAAATCCACGTGAATTGACTATTTTACTCTTTTCTCACAAAGTGTCCTCAGGGGAGAATATGCTCAGGGAACTTTCTCAGTCCACCAGCAGTCTCCGCTATGAATCTTTTACGAGGGAAACAAGTGTAAACATGATCCACTGCTGTCATCACTGCTCATGGTTGAGACAAAACAAAGCACATCTATAATTAACATCACCTGTGACCTCAGACTGGCCTGACCAGTGAAAAAGGAACCTGAAGGGACTCATTTTAACTGATTTACAACCAACTCTTTCCACCCAAGATGTGTTAACAGAAACCTTATAAACCGACCTCAGATTGAGATGATTCGCTGCCGTGCGATTAAAGGAATAGTTCACTTACAAATTTAAATTATCCCATAATTTACTCACCCTCAAGCCATTCTAGGTGTATATGACATTCTTCTTTCAGACAAATACAATCAGAGTTATATTTAAAAATGTCCTGGCTCTTCCAAGCTTTATAATGGCAGTGAATGGCAGCCCAAAATTTGAATTATAAAAGTAATCCATACGGCTCAGTGGGGTTAATAAAGGCCTTCTGAAGTGAATGTAAATGTATAAAGTAAAACAACTAGCTTACGGCAGACGACGCAGAAGTCCTTTATTAACCCCCGGAGCCATATGGATTACTTTTTATAATGGATGGATACACTTCAGTATGGGCTTCAGATTTTGGGCTGCCATTCACTGCCATAATAATGCTTGGAAGAGCCAGGACATTTTTGAATATAACTCTGATTGTATTCATCTGAAAGAAGAATGTCATATACACCTAGGATGGTTTGAGGGAGAGTACATCATGGGGTAATTTTCATTTTTGGGTGTACTATCCCTTTAAGTGTAAATACGTCTTTTCAATTTGGAAGACACCTTTCTTAAAGCAACACAGTTTGTTAATGGTAAACATTTTATTAGCATGTTTCATGGGAATTGAACCCATGACCTCTCCAAGTTGATTCACACTCCGTGTCGTATAACAATCCACTTGAATAAAATACTTTAGGCTACCGCCCACTGTATTTAGTATTTAATCACATGATCAAAATATAACCTGTTAATAAACTAAACAGGTGGACAGAAATGGCACAAAAAAACCCCATTATAATTAAATTAATTTCCACCATCTGGCATGTCCTAGGCTGCATATCGACTGGCATGCTGTACTTTCTGCATATATCCTTACTATGTAACAGAGATCAAATAAATCCTCAGCACATAGTTTGTTTTTAAATACATGCGGTATGTTCTGCCCCCACTGCGGTTGTAATAAAACTCTGGGTCATGTCTGCTGTGTGGCTGCTGGCATGTTTCCATAAGTGTGATAGTGTGTATTTTTGCATGCTAAAATAAATTCACTGTATTTTTTATACCACAAATGGCATGCAGAGTATGTCTAACTGCTCCACTGTTAGCAATCCTGTGTGTGACGCGAGTCCCTTGTTTGAGGGAAACCCCTCCTGATTAGAATGAGTCACGCATGGCTGTTGCTGACACAGGACCGAAAGCTTCTTTACTATAATATCTCACTGCTAATTCTCTACCTCCCCTTGACCTTTGTGTGAGCTTCATCTGTTCCAGTGATTTTCTCTTTAAATGCTAATACATGCAAAACAGCACCATTTTTAGAGCTCAATCAAACAGCTCATACTTGTACCTCCAAAGAGAGCCCTTGAGTACTTGTGCAGTGTATTACAAGGTAGAGAGCAAAGCTAGAGTTAAGCTGAGGTCAGGCAAGGTTGTCAATATGCTGAAATGCACACCCGTCTATTCATGCATCTACAGTCAATGGCCTGAATGGAGTTAGAGATAGGGACGATGCCAGACTCCAATATCAGGCTCACGTCGGGCAAGTAAATCAATCATTGGCAAGAGAGTGCGTTACACCAGAGCATTCATTCCTCTTACCAGACGCTAATTTTGAATGTAATCCATCAAGTGCTGGCAATCACCTGGCCGTTCGCTTGATGACATTTGAATCCCTATCTTGTTCACTCCCTTGTATAGTTAATGCCACATGGTTCACTATATGGGGAAGAAGTGAATGACAATGAATTAGGGAACTTGGTCCCACTTTATATTGAGTGTCTTTAACTACTGTGTATTAACATTTAAATTAATAATTTGATACAGTGCACTTATTGTGCACATACATGTTTTACATTGTAATTATATATATCAAAAAATAAATAATAATAATACCTGCATGTAGTTACAGCTGTAATTAATTTAATTCTGTAATTCATAGTTTCTCGTTAAGTGTTTTTCCCATCGAAAACCATTATAAAGAAAACGTGTTGCGTACATATTCTTGGCTCATCTGCTCGCACTGCCACGCACATACATAATCGTAATAAAAGATAAACAAAACACAACATAAAGTCCAGGCCTGGTCCTCTCTCGTCCTTCACTGGTGTCGCTCGTCCTTATATGCCTCCAAGCTCCCTCAGGAGAGGATTCGAGACTGATGTGCCTCGCAGATGACGCTCATTCTCAATCACGCACCAGTCTCGCTCGCTCCTCCCACGTCTCTTGCTCGTCAACCTCGCCACACAGATCAACAAATCCTTAATTAGCGTTAAACTTTGCTTAATTTAATCCGTATTGGTGCAACTCCCTATAGTGTTTTTCACATTAAGCGTTTTAGAACGTTCCACTGTTTTAGTGACTGAAATACTGCAGCAGGTGCTGTATATGGATCACACTTGCCCAAAACTTGATTGAGACTTGAAAATTGATAGGCTTGTGCAGCAGTTCTATGGCTCTTTTGTCCTCCAGGGCTCCACGACTTACATCTATAATTACGGGCTTACATCTATAATTACACAGCTGACCCTTCTCTTACATCTTAACCCACCCTTAAAACTACCCACACCACCAACCCTGTCCCAGCAAAAGTGTTTTGCGATATAATATGAGTTACAGCTGTAATGTAAGGACGCCTTGTGTGTGACTGAGAATTTTAGTGTGGACATAAACAACTGCTTCATATTGTCTTGCATATAGTTTAGGCTAATTAAAAAGAATGGTGATACATTTGTGGTGTCATGATTAAGGCTTCATGTTATGAAAAGGCTGCATTTATAATTGAAAATACAGTAAAAACTGTAATATTGTGAAATATTAGAATAGAAAACATTTTAAATTAAAATGTTATTAATTACTAATGCTGATTTGGTGCTTTATAGTTCACCCAGAATAGACCCAGAATCTATCTCCAATAGAGATTCTTTAATCATTTACTCACCCTCATGTTCCATTTCAAACTTTTGTTCATCTTCGAAACACAAATGAAGATATTTTTAATTAAATCTGAGAGATTTATGTCCCTTCATTGACAGTCCATGCAACTATAACTCTTCAAAAAGTTCATAAAGAGATTAAAATTAGAAGTAATATTAATCCATATGAATTGAGCGATTTAGTCCACATTTCTTGGAGAGAGCCGTGTGCTTTATATGACGAACAGATTTTATTTAGGCTTTTATTCACATATAAACATTCATCAATGCACACATCAGATATGGTACACAGAAGTTCAGGCATGCTTGCACAAACCAATTATCGTGTGTTACGCAGCACGTTTGAGCTTCCATAAGAACCAATGAGGTTGTTTTTTGTGCGTCAGGCAAGTGCGGTTGAGCTTCTGTTTATGTTTATGTTTATGTTAAGCTTAATCATTGTATATCTGTTCATCATATTTTCTCTTCAGAAAACTGACTTAACCACTCAATTCATACAAACTCGTTTTACGATCTCTTTATTAACTTTTTGAAGTGACAAAGTGGTAGTTGTGTGAACTTTGAATGGAGGGACAGTAAAGAGTATACATATTTGGCACGCTGTCCAAGGAGAGGGCTCCGAGCTTTGTATTTTGGCCTGAACCCAGAGTACCCCCCAAACTTTGTTAATAACACGTAATTTAAAATAGCTTCATTTGTGCTTCAAAGATGAACAAAAGTCTTACGGGTTTGGCATGACACGAGGGTGAGTAATTGATTACATTTTCATTTTAGGGTGAACTAACCTTTTAAAGCATTTCGTCTTAGTATCAATGTTAAAAACTGTTTTTAGTTGAAGCTGTGATAAATTTAATGCACGCTTGCATAATAGAAATATTCATATCTTTTTGAAAACAACAAAATGCTTTCCATCCTCTAATATAAGTGAGAGAGGAACCATTTTTGACCTTCAAAACATCTTCAGAAGGAGCTTAGACCAAGGACAATAGCTTGATCTAGTGAAACAGAAACAGAATTCCTTGCATGTTAGTGATGACAAATCGCACAAAATACACATATTGGATTACAATTTACTCAAATATTTAATGATACAAATGTAAAAAAAAAAAAAAAGAAAGAAAAGAAAAGAAAAAAAGTAGTTTAAGTGGTTCAAATGTTGACTTATATCTCACTCAGATTATATTTTATTCTCTTTATTATAGAGAGAAATGGACCATGGTGAACATATTTAGACATTTTCGAAAATATCCAGTACAAACGTTACAGCCACTCATCAACTGCATCTTTCACAGTTGCAAAGCGACAAAAACAATCCTCCGTAGGCTAGACCATCCCATTTAACAACACTCGTTCTTCCAACCTTTGTGGTCTTTGAAGGCGTGGCCTTTGAAGTAAGGATGGGTGATATGGACTCTGATATTTTCTGGTATTTATTGCGATAACGATATCAATGACGATATACACTCACCTAAAGGATTATTAGGAACACCATACTAATACTGTGTTGACCCCCTTTCACCTTCAGAACTGCCTTAATTCTACATGGCATTGATTCAACAAGGTGCTGAAAGCATTCTTTAGAAATGTTGGCCCATATTGATAGGATAGCATCTTGCAGTTGATGGAGATTTGTGGGATGCACATCCAGGGCACAAAGCTCCCGTTCCACCACATCCCAAAGATGCTCTATTGGGTTGAGATCTGGTGACTGTGGGGGCCATTTTAGTACAGTGAACTCATTGTCATGTTCAAGAAACCAATTTGAAATGATTCAAGCTTTGTGACATGGTGCATTATCCTGCTGGAAGTAGCCATCAGAGAATGGGTACATGGTGGTCATAAAGGGATAGACATGGTCAGAAACAGGTAGGCCGTGGCATTTAAACAATGCCCAATTGGCACTAAGGGGCCTAAAGTGTGCCAAGAAAACATCCCCCACACCATTACACCACCACCACCAGCCTGCACAGTGGTAACAAGGCATGATGGATCCATGTTCTCATTCTGTTTACGCCAAATTCTGACTCTACCATCTGAATGTCTCAACAGAAATCGAGACACATCAGACCAGGCAACATTTTTCCAGTCTTCAACTGTCCAATTTTGGTGAGCTTGTGCAAATTGTAGCCTCTTTTTCCTATTTGTAGTGGAGATGAGTGGTACCCGGTGGGGTCTTCTGCTGTTGTAGCCCATCCGCCTCAAGGTTGTGCGTGTTGTGGCTTCACAAATGCTTTGCTGCATACCTCGGTTGTAACGAGTGGTTATTTCAGTCAAAGTTGCTCTTCTATCAGCTTGAATCAGTCGGCCCATTCTCCTCTGACCTCTAGCATCAACAAGGCATTTTCGCCCACAGGACTGCCGCATACTGGATGTTTTTCCCTTTTCACACCATTCTTTGTAAACCCTAGAAATGGTTGTGCGAGAAAATCCCAGTAACTGAGCAGATTGTGAAATACTCAGACCGGCCCGTCTGGCACCAACAACCATGCTACGCTCAAAATTGCTTAAATCACCTTTCTTTCCCATTCTGACATTCAGTTTGGAGTTCAGGAGATTGTCTTGACCAGGACCACACCCCTAAATGCATTGAAGCAACTGCCATGTGATTGTTTGATTAGATAATTGCATTAATGAGAAATTGAACAGGTGTTCCTAATAATCCTTTAGGTGAGTGTAAATATATTACCATTCACCATGTTTTTGGCTATAAGTGAAAGCTGCGTGCATTCTTGAGAGCCTCAGAAAAACAAACAATGATCTAAAGTAAAACATACCCATCATCAAATAGGCTCCTATAATAAACATATTTCATAAAAGAAAATAAAAAACTGTAAAAATCCAAACACCAGCCTTTTCAGAAATGGAAAAATTGCAGATATACTTTTCTTCTGTAAAAGTGCAGGTAGTGTTTAACTAGTACAACTGTGATGAAAAACATCACACAACACAAACAGTAATAATTCAAATCAATGACAAGTTTGAAATGTAAACACAGGTTCTGTATTTATTCATATTCTCATGGTGCAAACAGTGGCAAAAAATAGTGCAAACAGCAGAAGTAATAATCCCAACCATGTCTTCTGATTACAACAAAAAAAAAAATTGCAAATAATAATTTAATGAGTAATCTGAACTAAAACTTGGTAATCATGTGCGAATGGAAAAGTATGAATGCATATTTGTCATTTTAACTGAATTTAGGGCTGGTGGTGGTCATTGTTGGTCATTCAGTGTTTCTGTAAAGAAAATAATAAAAAAAAAAAATAACAATAATACTGATACGATAATAATACTGCTAATTCTATAACTATTACAATATAAACCACACTAAATCCCAATTTATACTTCTGCGTTGAGTGTACGCCATAGCTACGTTATAAGCTGTGTTGCACATGTAGCCTACGACATACCCTGACGTGCACCTCTCCAAAAATGTAACAACTCGTCAATTCTACGTGGACTGCGAGCGCTGTGAAGGACGCAGAAGTATAAATGGAAATCGATGCGTAGCCCACAGTGTAGAGGCTACGGCACAGGTCCGACGCAGAAGTATAAATCAGCCTTAAGGATTGATGAGCTTCTGGGTTCATGAATATTAATCACGTTGTCTGCGTTCGTTGGAACTGATTTGCTGAAATCAAAACAGGGACAGTAATAGGTGAGCGCCAGCCAATGAGATAGCCGTTTGAGCATTAGTTTCTTCTTGTTCATAAAGGCTGAATAATTCCAAATGAACGGCGTTATTTTACAGGAAAATTCAACAAAGAATATGGTTTACATGTAGCACGTCAGTTCTGTGTGGTATGTAAGACTCTCTCACTCTCTCTTTGAGTGTGTGAGAAACACTGAGCTCTCTCAGACGGGCGCCTCGCACTAGTGTTTACTGTGCGTCAGATATACTGCGCATTCATTGAGATGACCTGAAATAGAGCGCTTTACGGACCGCTTGACAAAGCGCGAATCTCTCAAGTGCTCAGTCCAAGTGCTCAGTGAGTGAAAGTATATCTGTGTGTACCAGTTCCAGATTGTAGAGGTAGCGATAAACCTCCTCCTCTCTTCCGCCATAGTTGTTTTCGCTCTGCACTTGGGCTGCGAATGGGTGGCGTCATCAACTAGGCTTTATCGTTATTATTGCAGGAAGACTAATTCTTATCATGGGGAAAATTTTTACCGGTATATCGCAAACGATAAGATATCGCCCATCCCTACTTTGAAGGATGCAGCCTCTGAATTGGGACGCAGCTATGGTCGCACCTCTGTTGTTTGAACCATGTTTGTTCAACAATATAGGGCTGTCCTCAATGACGTCATGAGCAGCTGGAATAGTAATAACATCTACTAATTCCTCTATTCGAGAACTCTGAGATGCTGCTGTAATGAACATGGCACCTAATGACTATTTCACTGTTTTTGTTTCATGTCATTTTCCTTTATTTAATGTGATTCATCGTGGTTTCCATCAGTCATACGCCATTCCCTTGCGCATTTTACACACATGCGCACTGTTGAAAAACGGTGCTAATTATTGACACGTTAAGATATATAGATTAAAATGTGTGTATATACTGTTTCAACTATGGTTTCAGGAAATGGAAGTTCAGGAACTTGTGGCCATATTTGGCTAACGTTGCTTTCGGGAAACGAGTGTGTCTGACTGCGTCCCGCAGTACAACAAACCACGCCCCTACTAATTACGCTCCCTTCAATGAAACAGCCATTCAGGATGTCATCAGAGCCCCTCCCTCTGAAATCACTCATGTTGTCACTAGTGGTTTGTAGTTCTGCCGGACGCAGACAAACCATTCTCTCTGGAAACGCACCCCAAGTAAAGAACAGGGTCAGATTAAATGTTAAAACTGATTTCTTTCTGACAGAATCAGGCTGACTCCCTGTAGCAAAACGTATTTAGGTTGAAAGGTCAGAGAAAATCAGCGTGATTAATCTCAGCCATCCTGGACGCATGTTTGACAGAATACTATC
Organism: Paracanthobrama guichenoti; assembly: GCA_018749465.1. NCBI lineage: Eukaryota > Metazoa > Chordata > Actinopteri > Cypriniformes > Gobionidae > Paracanthobrama > Paracanthobrama guichenoti. The sequence goes on from CM031953.1 coordinate 18,894,519, forward strand.
TTTTGACACTCACGAGAGAGAGAGAGCCTGACACCATCTAGGCACAGCTTGTCTCAGAACTTCTCATTAGAAGCAAGCTAGTGTGATAGTTTTCCTCTGGGCCTCTTAGCGCTATCCTGGAATCTGACCACTTTGAGTGTTCACAGCTCTGCTTTCACAGCCGAGGGTGTGAAAAGGCCTAGTCTCTTTTACAGCATTTACAGTGTTAACATGCACCTGAAGTAAAATGCAAAAGTCATTCATCCTAAATATACACAGATTCATATATTTTTATAGTTCCTCTAACAAGACATTGTGGCAGGGTGAACAAAGTAAAAATTCAACTTTGCAAGTTTTATGGAACATATTTATTTGAATATTAATGTATTTGAATATGATTTTATATATATATATATATATATATATATATATATATATATATATATATATATATATATATATATATATTCCCCTCTATATCATAATTATATAGCTACTGTTCCCCTCTGTTGTCATAATTATGTAAGATACTGTTCAAAAAGTTTGGGGTCATATATATAAAAAAATATTATATATATATATATATATATATATATATATATATATATATATATATATATATATATATTAAATTAAAAATAGTACTTTTATTCAGCAAGGTGGCATTAAATGTAACATTTATAATGTTACAAAAGTTTGTTTTTGTAACAAACACCAAAACAGCATATTAAAGATTTCTGAAGGATCATGTGACACTGACTAGAGAAATTATGCTGAAAATTCAGCTTTGCCATCACAGAAAAAATTACATTTTAAAATATATTTAAATAGAAAAGAGTTATTTGAAATTGTAATACTTCAAAATATTACTCTTGTTTCTGTATTTTTGTCTTGGTAAACACAAGATAAATCTTTCAATAACTTCTTATCAACCCCCATACTTTTGAAGGCTAATGCACAAAATTATTAAATGGAACATCGCGTAAATCAGTGAGTAGATTTATGTTAAGAAATGTATATATATATAAAAAAATTGCAGTTTAACAATAAACTAATACTACTATACCACTAATTAATATAAAATACTAACAAATACTATTAATACAAAAATTAAAAATTCTGTAAAAACAGTCATTATCCACATTTGAAACCTTCTAAACTGTTTTTAAACTGCCTTCAAGCTGTTCTAACTCATTCTTCCCCTTTATATGTTCTAAATAAAATCAAACACTCCCCTTTAAGGGCTCTGAATAATATTAGCTGCTCCACTTTTCAGCTTACATTTTTATGGTAGGGGAACATACTGACACCTCGGTATCAATCAGAACATCCTTAGTAGAGCAGTTTCTTTAAATAAACTTGAACTTTGTATTCGGGAAAACAAACATATTGGAAATTTCCACAGGCTCCAAAAAGCCAGGCAGTTGTTTTTGCCTGGTTAGTGCCCTCCATGAACACAACGTATAAATCTCGAACCGTGTTCAAACATCTCCTTGAACCGTGGCACATGGAGTGCACCCGAGGACATATAAATATGATTGAAATTTCAGAAACCTCATGTCTGCAAAATATAGCTCCCATATAGCAGGCTGCCCAGGCAAGTACAGTAACCTGTGACGGAAATAAATCATTTACCAAACGTAACCAGGTCACGATGCTTTGAGGTCAACACAGAGTATGGATTAATTCATCTCTCTCCGAACACAGCCTATGCTCTCCATCTCCTATGAGTGAAAATAGTTTTTGCAGGTATATGAGAAGTGTTAAGAAACATTAATCAACCTGGAGAGACAGGTGAGGATCACATGATCAAAGAGAATAGCCTCTTAAAGTGCCAAAGGCCACTGTCTGAAGTTAGCAGAGCGGTGAATGAGTGAGGAAACTGTGTGAATATAAATGCAGGCCATTTATCTCCTTCATCCTCCAGTGAGTTATTCTGACACTAAAACACATGGACTGTCCAAGCTCACATTTCAGACTTGTTCTTGAGTCAGATGTGAAAATCAATATGTCGATACATAGACTCTTACTTAGAAATGAAATAGAAAATCATATGTAAATGCTGTGAGGTCACTGGATGCATTTATTTATTTAAATTTTTTTTGCTGAAATGTACTGTATAAATAAATGTATGCTATAGTTATTGAAATACAGCAAGTTTCCAAATCATGTAAAAACAATTAACAGTCGGAGCAGCAGTTGAGTTAACCCTATCAATAAAAGTGGAAAATAATAATAATAATAACAACGCATTAATAAAGAGAATATTATTTAAAAAATTAATAAAAAAATTAAATGCAAAATATTTAAAAACCAATCAAGGCTGTCAAATAATCTTAATTTATTTTAGATTATTAATTGACCCCAAAAAATATATATTTTTAGATTTAAAACTATGTATAATTTGTATATTACAATGAATTACAACAACTAAACTCCAACCATGCACCACTCCAGTGTTTGAGGTTTTCCATTACATTTGGCTCCATATCATCCACCCACCTGCTCTGAGCTCGACTTCCCCCGGTACTTCCACCTGTGAGTTAATCATTTCAACATTTCATGCCTGATACCTGCAGGGAATTTAGCCCACTGAACGTGTTTATCTTGGAAGCCAGTCATTTAACACAAAAACACATACCAGTTTCTGTGGAAATATTAACAATGTTATGTTCCTTGCTGAATATCTGTCAACAGCCATGACAAAGTTGTTAAAGGGGCCATATGATGCTGTTTTGTTTATTGGGTGTGCTAGAGGTTAATGCTTTAATGTTCAAAATGTTCAAAAAACATTATTTTTCACATCTTGTACATTATTGCAGCACCTCAGTCTCATTCCCAGTCTGTCTAAAACAATCTTCACCTCTGAAAAGCCCCAGCTGATCCAGTGCGTTGTGATTGGCCAGACACCTCAAGCATGTTTCAGAAATGTACTTACAATCGCGACATGGTAACAACACTACAATTTACTGAAGCCTCACCTTCTTTCTTTGTGTATTGATATGGTTGGGCATTGTGCTAATATTTGAAATTGTGATGTAGACATTTGTGGAAGTAACATCTAGGGTCCTATTTTAAAGATCTGAGTGCACGGTCTGAAGCGCATAGCGCAGGTCCGAATCCACTTATACTAGTTTAACGCAGGAAAAAACGGTCCAAAAGGGTTGTACCTAGTTAATGAGTCATGGGTGTGTAACATGCAATAAACGAATCAGAGTCTCAACTCCCATTCCCTTTAAAAGCCAGTTGCGCTTGCACCATGGCGGATTCGCTATTTACATGGCGGAATTTGCGAACGGAAAGTCTGAACACTTCTCCAGAAAGCTCATCATTTTATTTTTAATATTTAAAAATGTTTGTGTGCTGCTTTGTGTCTCTGTGTGTGTAATAAGCAGAGTGTACGCATGTTGTGCACCCGCCTATAGGTGCATATTACTAACGTGCCCTATAAATTACATATAAAATACTGCGTTTTTTTGGTCGGTGGCACAGTCGAGTTCAGTTGCCTCAAAATAGCAACACGCCAACAATGCGCCTGAACACACCTTGTTTTCAGACCAGCACGCTACTGGCGAATAGATGGGTGCGAGTGCATTTGCTATTTAAACAATGTGTCAGGCTGAAACTAGCAAAAAACACTTGCGTCATGGTGTTATGATAGTGCCCCTAGACTTTGAGGCGTTTTAGGTAGGTCTGGAGCAGTTTTCTCTGTCCAATAGAACAAATCCCTTTTGTGGAAGACTATATGAGCTAACTTTGCAGATCTTAAATGCACAAAGATATATTACACACAAAAGGAAAAGAAAAACATTACAAAGCATCATATGGCCTCTTTAATCTCATGACCTGTGACGATGGTGCTCTATAGTAAAGGACAGGTGACACATTAAGCATTATATTGCTGATGGATAGTCCTGGTTGTCATTGAGAACTGGTGACTAATGCCACGAGAACATGGTATCAGATTAATATCATCCAGGATATAATATCCTGACAACCTCGAGGTCTGCAGAGTATATCAACCCACAACTGTCCATGATTTTTTAGCCAACAGGTTTCCTTTTTCGAATGATCATTTGTGAACATTTCTTCTGGACTGAGTTGCTAGAAACCACATGAGTTTCAGTTGCATAATAGAAGCACACGGCTGGCTGGTGTCAGGACTGAGGCTGAGGCCATGACTGTGACAACCCATATTTAAAATGTCTTCATAGGCTTTAATTGTTACATCAAATCCTTTTAAATGAAATTACACGTCAGTTTAGTAAAACATCTGACTGTGAATGTGACCGCATACTGCTGGCTACTACTTATCATGCTTTTATACACTGTATACTGTTTAATAACAGTATCTCATTGAATTGGAATTAACTTCAGTACTATTATGGTAAATTACTGTTGAACTCCCATGACAGCTAGCAAATCTTTCATCATTTTTTCATCACAGCAAATCTTTTATACATTTTTGGCAACCCCGCATGCAACATGATTGTTTTTTTAATGTTGTGTAATGAGTGAAAATGACCTACCGTGTACTGATTTTGCTGTATAGGTCTGGATATAGTAGTATTTTATTGTAATATATCACTGGTAAGTCTTCATTATCTATTCATTATTTTACATGAATGTAATGTAAAATAATTAATGGTATTTAATAATGTCGAATTAAGCATGCTGTTTTACAATAAAATACTACATACAGTGAAATGAAGGCATAGTAGTTTGTTTTTTCCCCTTAATAACACAATATGGTTAAACAAATTAAATAAACTGTAAAATAACCGGATCTTGTTGCATGGTGAAATCCCAGAGGAATACCCTTGTACTTGATTAATTTATTTATGGGTATTCCCTCAAATGCATGATTTGATTTCACTGTAAGAGTGTTCAGAATTTTTTTTACATATTCATCACCATTTTGAGCTTATTGGTATCCTCCTAATCTTCTATCTTCTATCTATTTCACAGTGAAATGCAGAATTTAGTCATTTACTGTAAACTATTAGTTGAAGCATGTAACATGATTGCAGTGTTTTACAGTACAGACTCAGAGCAAGTGAAAATGAGAGAAGCTAGATTCACACTTCTGTCGTCTTCTGCCATTGTGCAGCTATCCCACACAAACTGTGAGTTCGCTCTGGATATAGTTACATCTCCCACACAGAGCTTCACGCTCCAGTGCATCAGATGACCTGGCAGTTAAAAGCAATGAGAGCGAACATGTCATCACTCCCATTCTTCTGTGAGACTGCACGTTCTGACTGCGAGAGAGAGAGAGAGAGAGAGAGAGATTAGTGAAAAAGCCCAATGCTTGTTTTATCATCTTTGGATCTCATGACATGCTCCTGCTGTTTTATGTCTTGCATTTAAGCGTTCAGCCATAGAAGAAAACAAGCCAGTCTTGATATCATTTACTTTCCTTTCTTATTTCTTTTTACTTTCCGCTCATTTAGATGAAATGCGTTTTTTTTTCTGTTAGATTCCTTTGTGTAAACCCTAATCACACTCTTATTAACATCTACTCGCATACACAAATATATAATTTACATTTATATAATGTGAGTTGATTATATTTCTTCGCGCAGCTGAAAGTTGTTGTTGGATATTCCTCTCTGTGGATTTCATGATTATGTGCGGTAGATGTCTCATATGCCCTTGATTCAGTCTCATTAACACACAGCAGTGAATCAACAGGATCACACTGAGAGTGTGTGCATGTGTGTGTGTGTCTTTTACTTCTGTTTTAAATGAGTGAGGGCTGACAGTCTGACTTCTGTCCTGGTCAAATAGTGGCATAAATAAACATGAGAGCTATTTTAGGCCTTCTCATAAGCCCCCTGCCATTTCATTTCCATGTGTAAAATTCAAAAAGTTCTTGAAACGAGTCCAGGGATTCCATTTGTGTCAGATGAATCTGATCTGAATGGCTATGCTGTGCAATTGTCCAGTCTTTGGATGTAAACTAATAGAGCTATAATGGCAATAAAAGCAATGGAAGTTTCAAATTTCAATATTTTATTCAGAATACAACATAGATGACATATCAAATGTTTAAACTGAGAAAATGTATAATTTTAAGGGAAAAATAAGTTGATTTTAAATTTCATGGCATCAACACATCTCAAAAAAGTTGGGACAAGGCCATGTTTCCCACTGTGTGGCATCCCCTCTTCTTTTTATAACAGTCTGCAAACGTCTGGGGACTGAGGAGACAAGTTGCTCAGGTTTGGGAATAGGAATGTTGTCCCATTTTTGTCTAATACAGGCTTCTAGTATTTGCTGAATTTTCAGCATCATTACAGTCTTCAGTGTCACATGATCCTTCAGAAATCATTATAATATGCTGATTTGCTGCTCAAGAAAGATTTCTTTAATTTTCAAACCAGGCCGTTAAGCCACATTTAAACTTTGTCTTGCTTTATTAGAGACAAATGAATGAGAAATTGTTTTAATGAACTACTTTCTTACATTCAAATTTAATTTGCAATTTTACATGAATTAAATAAGAATTTAAAAAGACATTCACAACACACAACCCTAGAGACCATAGGCCATTTTATGATTTTATGATTCAGAAAGATGCTCACTAGCACCCCGTTTGAGGCTCAGTGTGCCCTTTTACCAATCTTACACTCCAGTCTATTACCCAGCAGCCCATGCAGGAAAGTGTAAAGTCAGAGGAAGACCTGCACTTGGGCCTTTTAAGCCTAAATCCGTTTAAGCAACTGCTTTTCGTAAAAGTTTGTTTTATGGAAACTATGTACATTGATCTAACCATTGTAATGTGCAGCCTATACAATACTAACTAAGAACTGTTATGTTTTTGTGCTTTTAAACAGGTATAGAAGGTATGGAGTGCTCTTTGCCCACCGATGGACGCCGTGTGCCTCTCAGCCAGCTCTCCCAGGACAGTTTTCGGGAGTGCCAGATCACCCTCACCCTCACCGATTTCTTCATTATCATCTTCTCGGGCATCTCTGTCTCGGTGGCCGCCATCATGGCCAGCTTCTTCCTGGCATCCACCGTCCACTGTTTTCAGCGCTGGAGCAAGGGCGCTAAAGGAGACGAAGAGGAGAGCGAAGAATGAGGAGGGAGCCTGAACGACCTTCAGTATGATTCAGAGCTGCCAGTTCTTGACAGAGTTCAAACAAACAGTGTGACTGAACAGACACCAGGTAGAACTTGAGCAGAAACAGCCTGATTGATAGTGGCAGCGCTAATAAAGTGACTAGTACGGATGCAGTAACCTCAGAATCCAAGGATATTTGGTATGAAAGTAAGCCTTAGTATGCAAACATCCAGGGATTTACTTATTGAAGGAAATTCTTTGAGATCATGTCCCGCAGTAGAGTTCTCAGTGTTGTTGAATACTGTTTTCCGTAGAGTTTCCCTTCATGTAGTCAATATAAAGTTAGCAAAATACATGCTACTTTTTGATTGTGCCAAATTAGCACAGGTAGGCAGCAATGGTTCAGACAAGCACTGATGAGCGATCATGAGGAATAATAGCTATACAAAGACATGGTAGGTGAGTCAGAAGTCAAATGGTTCAGATTTATACAGCCGAGTATATGCGATGGAAGCCATTTTCTTTCAATTTTGAAAGGATGGGGAAATATAACATGAGTTTAGAGAGATTTTAGAAAGGATTACCTGAAATTGAAAGTTTAGAATAGAGCTTAATGTGAATAGCCGTGTCAAATGCCGCACTTTAAAATGGTTCTACCTAAGTTACACTTGCCCTCAAACCACCAGGTATACTGGTTAAGCCCAGATCTGCCAAAGAACGCTTGACTGAGGGACTGAGGTTAATGTGTTTTGAAATATAGATTTATTTTTCTTTAAAGAAAATCTGTGATCTTAGCAAGATTACATTTATTTAGCGTAATTATGATACTACTCACATATTTACCCTTAATGTGACTAAAGACAATATTTATGGGATAGAGATAAGTACATACTACAATTGTCATTGTATTATTCATGTCTTAAAGGTATATTTGAAAAAGGAATACAGTGGGCTTAAACAGTATTTGGACATTTAAGTCAAACTTACACAGTGTCATTGCAATACATAACAAAAGATTAAACCAAGCAAAGCACAAAATGTCACAAAAATATGTGCGTTTGGTTTAACCCTTGTCCTCTCCATCACATCCTGTAACAAATCTTTCTCTTGTGGGTCAAAATGACCCGAAGCCCTAAAATTATCTTCTTTTTTTTTTTTTTTTTTTTTTCAGAAAGCTTATATAATTTCATACTATATATATATATATATATATATATATATATATATATATATATATATATATATATATATGTGTGTGTGTGTGTGTGTGTGTGTGTGTGTGTGTGTGGAGATTTTATGTACCTTTAAATTACTTTAAAGGTACATAATAAATCAATAAATATTATAATTTAAGCACATTCTTTCAACTTCAATTCAAAATAACTCTCAATACATGTATAACCAGCTCAAATCAGCTCAATAGTTCACCTTGGGTCAACTTGGGAGCCTCTGCCAACCTCTTGTGGAAAAAAATAATAATAATATAACATGATATTTCATGACTCTGGCCACTAGATGACTTTATAGCTCTATATGGAGCAAATTAGCTTTTCCACTGGGTCCTAAAGTCAGGTCTTGAGTTTATCTCTTCAGTATGCATTCAGATACACAAAACATTTTTTTTTTTTTTTGGTAAAGTTTAGAAACTAAACAAAGTTTAGTTTTAATTTTGACCATTATTTAGGTTTTTCCATGTATACTGAAGCATTCCTCCCATTCCATTAATTCCTAAGGGGGTCAAATTGACCCACAAGGGAAGGATTTGTTACTTTTATTTTATTACAACCACATAAACTCCTTGAATCAAGTTAAAAAAATAAAAAAATTAATAAAAATGTATTTGTGGTTCAAGTGCGACAAAAGTCCTAAGGTCTTGGACCACTCTGATGAACACTCAATTTATTTATTTTTTTCAGAGGGAAGGATGAGGAACAATGATTAATTAAAAAAATGACATGTTTATTAATGAAGAATTAAATTAAATATATACAGAAAAAAAAAAATTGCTTTGAGACTATTTTGTGAAAAAAGCAGTTGCAAAAAAATTCAGAAAAGGGAAGTATGTTCTAAGTTGTTCAGCATCCTTTGATTGCTGAATTTGTAAGTGTCCGAATATGTTTTGAGGCCACTGTACATTCATGTGTCTTCAGATTGCTGTCTAGTGTCTGTCAACTAATAATAATAATACAGTGTATAACTAAATGGCATACATTTCTGTTCATGATGTCAATTCCATCAATACCGTCTATTCCATGAATATTATTTTGTCAGTAGACTGTGTGGGGTAAACAATTTTCGAATGTCAGAAAAGACATTTGATTGTTTTTGTTTTCATTTATTACTACTTCTACATCTTGCTTCATTCATATCCTTATTTGAAAGGGCTTCATGTGTCTTAAGAATTAGTTTATTAATGTCTTTTGCACAGTTAATCACATTCATTAATATCCCAATATCTTTCACCATCCCCTGTTCCACTTTTGCTGTCCATTAGCAGATGCTCTGGATGTGCTATTTTGAGAATATATAGCTTTTTCCCAGACAGGTATCACAACTTAATTTTTGCAGTGCATGAATAATTAATTGGATCTGTGAAATGAGGCAGGCAGTGTGCTAGTCTTCAAAAATGTTGGGGATGGAAAAAGAAATCATTGTGATTCAATAGCTGTCTTATTTTAAATTAATTCTATTCCAGTCACACAACCCCAGCCATCATATTGTGTTGGATGTAAGAAGCACGAATGCATATTAATGTAGTGTAAATGTTCCAGTGTCAGGACACGGTTGACCATATGCACAATCTTTCAAAGCTAGACTGTAGCATGGTATCATCAGCAGAAATCAAACCTGCAGCTATAATATTTGCCATATTGAATGATTGTTTTTCACACATATACCCAAATATTTATAGCTGTATGTATTTGCAAGTAAAATGAGGTATTATCAATAAAAATTCAGTTTATAAACAAATGTTATAGACACTTCATATGCCATGACAATGGAGCTGTTTAGTCATGACTTCAGTTTGTAGGCCGACCTCTGCACGGTTTCCTGTTGGAATAGCAGAAGTCTTGAATTTGTTTTTGGAGTCTACTAGAATAGGTCATATTCATGCTTTGAATGTTAAAAAAAAAAATATATTTTTTTTCAGCACCTCTTTTCTCAGTTGGTCAGTAACGCTTTGTTTAGGTCTAGTCTCTAGGAAACCCCTCCTTCTGAAAAGCGCAATGTGCTCCGACTGGTTGGTGGACCAGTGTATTGTGATTGGTCAACTACTTTGTGTGCGTTTTGGAAATGTCACGCCGACCATAACCGTGAGTTTCAACACACTACTAGAGGTTGCACAGACTAGTTGACTAGTCGACTTTAATATTCTGCCATGACGCTTTAAGCTTGACGTTGACTAGTCGCTGATCATGGCCTACAGAGGGCGCAACAGGATAATAAATCTTTGAAGTCCACTTTTACGCTCCGTTTCCAAACAGTTAAAGGGACAATTCATCCAAAAAAGAAAATTCTGTCATTAACACTCACCCTCATGTCGTTCCAAACCTGTAAGACCTTTGTTCGTCTTCGGAACACCCTCGAACGCTCTCAGGCCCCTCCATAGCCATTTAATGAACACTTTCAAGATCCAGAAAGGTATTAAAAACATAGTTAAAATAGTCCATGTGACTACAGTGGTTCAACCTTAACTTAATGAAGCCGATGCTGTTCATGTTAGCCCCACAATGCATGCGTGGGAGCTGCACTTTATTTACAACCTAAACTGTGTAGGAGACTGGCACTGGCCAGAACAAAATTGTTGAATAAAGTCATTATTTTTGTTTATTTTTGCACACAAAAAGTATTCTCGTCACTTCAGTAAATTAAGGTTGAACCACTGTAGTCACATGGACTATTTTAACAATGTTTTTACTACCTTTCTGGGCCTTGAAAGTGTTATTTAAATAGCTGTCTATATGGAGGGGCCTGAGAGCTCTCGGATTTCATCAAAAATATCTTAATTTGTGCTCTGAAGATGAACAAAGGTCTTACGGGTTTGGAATGAAATGAGGGTGAGTAATTAATGACAGAATTTTCATTTTTGGGTGAACTATCCCTTTAAAATGACAAATAAATCATCACGATCACATGAGAATGCGTAGCAATAGTACGAGTGTGCAATGTCGTTGAATGTATATGCCAAAGTTTTGGCGTGCATATGGTACGCACTTTATGGCGTGTATATGACACTCTTGGGTAGGAGTGGGGTGTTCGTGGGTATAATACGCCATAAAGTGCATATGCTCATTTTGGCGTATACATTCCATGACATTGCACACTCGTATTATTGATATACATTTTCGTGTGATTGGGCTCAAATAAATGCATACTCCGAGAGTGCTCCACAAGATATGTTTGATCATACCACCTAAATGCTCATAATTGATCGGGTGAACATTTTAAACAGCTTATTGTACACGTAAGTTAATCGCCGTTCTAAACTAATACGCTGTTGCATTGAAACACACACACAGACAGTCGCACACATCAGTGCAGATCGCACACACATAAACATTCAGTAGCGCAGAAATGTTGTCAACACTGTTCTGTGATTTATCAATAAAAATCGCTAAGAAACTGAAAAGTTCTAGCATATATTTCTTAGTAACTAAAACTCACAGCTTCACTATTAATAGAGAGAAGCTGCCAGGTAGAATTAATTCACAATCAGTCTCTCTCTCACTAATGCATTCATATAAATGTAAAGATTCAGGCTTATTTGTTCATTTATGACGTCATCAATGACTAGTCAACGTCGACTCGACTTTTATCACATAGCCTAAATGTCGTTTACTAACACTACTAACGCTAACTACTCGACCAGGCCTCACCCGCCCCCTGCCCCCACCCTTTTTTGCGTATTCCTTGGGCCAGGAATTGTTTACATAAAGAATATTGTGACGTGTACATTCTCGGAAGAAAACTCAAGACGGGGCGTTTCAGGGAGTTCAGAAATAAGGTGAATTCAGGGTGATTGGGACACTTTTTGCCATTGAGATGACTTCAAAAAAGTGTCCCAATCAACCTGAATTCACCCTAGTGCTTACTGATATAGAGAATAACTCCCATTGGACTGAACTTTGTGCTTTGTAAATTTGCAGACCTTTTTCCATGCACACTAAAGGAAGTTGAAAATGTAAAAAAAGCATAATAGGTCCTCTTTAAAATCATAAATTGAAAACTGCTAATTCATTTTAAATTCCTGAAGGGAACCATGACTTAAAAGTTTTTACAAACAGAACAGCATCTGATTTGACGTGGATCATTTCATATTTGCAATGAAATGAACATCAGTACTTAGCTTTGCAATTGCAACTTTGCAAGTAAAATACTCATTCATTGCTGTACCATCTGTCTGTGAATTCAGTATGTGTGTCATTGGAAAAGCATCAGTCATATCCTGTGTCACAACTGTCGCACTGAGCGATGTAGTAAAGATGTGTGTTAACGTGGAGTATATTTGTTCTCAGTCTTAACTGAACACCACATGTAGAAAACTAACTACTATGTAGTTACAGTACAAAGAAAGAGGGAAGAAATGAAATGAGAGTTTTTCCTGCATGACCCAATGGCGACATCATCCAGTACTTTGTTTTTTACTCCATATGGCAGTGCACTGTTGATGAAATACAATATCATATTAAACAGTAAACTATTTTCGACTGATCTTTTATTTCTTTAAATAGCAATGTATCTCTGTGAATCAGACGTGTTTGAGTGATACTCAAGGAAGTTTGATTAGCCATAGCGCTAATGGATTTGTAATTTTAGTGACAATGAATATGAAATTGGGTACTAAATGCTAACATAATTTCACACCCCAGTATTAACACTTGTGACATCATTCCACGGGATAAAAGCATAAAGAGGGAAGTTCGAATTATATGATTTTGATATGGCCGACACACGACCAAAGAGATGACGTTCTGATGAACAACTTGCAATGAAAAGGGAAAAGAAGGAACGTGCAAGATTCCGAATTTACATTGGAAAAGCCTTCAAAAGGTGGCGAGAACTCCAGAGGCAGAAGGACTGTTTCGGGAAGCACAGAGGGGAGGGGGAGGAGGAGGAGGGAGGGTCTAGCTAGCCTCTGTTTTGAAGTTACTCCACCCAGGATTGCTTAGAGCACATTTAATAGGTGTTGAAATTAATATTGATTCATAACTTTGTGTATTAAAGAGATAATTCACCCAAAATTAAAATTCTGTCATCATTTACTCACCCTCATGTCCGTCCAAATCTGTATGCATTTCATTCTTCTGAGGATCACAAAAGTAGATATTTTTAAGAATGTTTATAGTCAAATAGTTTTAGTGACCATTGACTAATATATATATAATTTGCATCTTTTACTCCCCCTCATGTCTTTTTAAACCTGTATACTTTTACTTTTCATTCAGAATCATTTTCAAGCAGCCCTTCCATACAACAGCAGTCCATAGTAACCACATCTGTCAAGCTCCAAAAAGGACAACAAATAAATAAAAAACAACCATAATAAAAAATGCTCCATGAAAGTAGCCTATATGAGGCAATGAATCTGAACAGACTGAAATGTAAGTCGCAATCATTGTTGCTCTCAAATCAAATGATGAAAACAATTGCAAAAGAAGGCAATATTTTCAGTGAAAAAGCAAGAGATTTGAAACAACATGAAGGTGAGTACATTTAAATTTGTGGGTGAACTATTCCTTTAATTATCTGTCATAGAAACTGAATATGAAAATTTGTGAAACCTTCATTTAGTCTGTATGCAAACAGCAGTTCACAACCGCTTTTCCTGTATAAGTTTCTATGCACAAATGGATTAATGTCATTTCCAAGTCAGTGTTCGCATTCACAAAATGGTTTTTGATGTACACTGTCAGAAAAAAAGCTACATTGCTGTCACTGGGGCGGTACCCTAAAGTACAAAACCAAAAGGTACAAATATGTACCTTTAAGGTACTAATACGCGCTCTTAAAGTACTGATATGTGCCTTTAAGGTACTAATACGCGCTCTTAAAGTACTGATATGTGCCTTTAAGGTACTAATACGCGCTCTTAAAGTACTGATATGTACCTTTAAGGTACTAATACGCACTCTTAAAGTACTGATATGTACCTTTTAAGGTACTAATACGCACTCTTAAAGTACTGATATGTACCTTTTAAGGTACTAATACACACTCTTAAAGTACTGATATGTACCTTTTAAGGTACTGATATGTACCATTTAGGGGTGAGTAAGGTACAAAGATGTACCTTTTCACTTTTGTACCTTAGGGTACCACCCCAGTGACAGCACTGTACCTTTATTTCTGAGCATGTATTACAGCTGTGGAGAGGAAGTGAGATGTATTTGGGTCATGTGACACAGGTGTTTGCCCATATTGCTGTTTTATAATGGAGCAGATGGTCAGCCTCTGATTTCACTGTTTGGATTTTGTCCACATGACTATTTAATGACTCCAAAAAGCACCATAAAGTAATATAGTGACGCACGTGCGATTAGCTTTTCAAGAGAAATGGTAATGCTGCTCTCCATAAACTTGGTGTTAAAAAAATCTATGGTGAGAACACTTAGGCAATGAAGGTTGGAAAAAGAGAGCCCTCCTGCAAGCATTTACTTCATTTGGTTACCATGGCTACAGGGCCAGAGGCTTGCACGGTGGGATGGCGAAGCGTGAGCTAGGAGGGAGAGGCGGGAACAGTCACGGGCGAAGCCGTTTGCACTTGCTTCCTTGTCTGTCCTGCTCACACTAAGAGGAAGTGCCATTTTCGGGAGATCTGTGTCTGATTATGTCCCATCCCCTGATTCTATATTCAGTGCTAAAGAGCAGGTAGGAGGTTCTCAGGGTCACTTTCAGCTTAGAGCTCAGTCTCTTCTCATTAGTTGTGGTTCACATAACACACTACAGAGAAGTCTCTTCCGATTAAGATGGCGTGACCTCTATTTTTCACAAACACACTCATGCTCAAACGTAGGCCTAATACTTCCAGAATTTTATGTGCACGAGTAGCCAGAGACATGAGATGCACATTAAATCCCATTCTCTCTGTGTACAGTGGCACAGTGAGCATTTTTCATAATACACTAAGCTTTTTGGAAGGTCTGTTTACAATAATGTCCCCACTTTTGCCAGAACACCAATGACAAAAAAAGTCCAGAAATAGTAGCGCAATAATATTGATTATTATTTACTTACCGTATTATTCAGTGCAGCACATTTCAGAACCATGGAAATATATACAGAAAACTCTTTGAGCAAACCAGAAATAAAATACAGTGTAAAATAAAATAAAGATATAGTTTCATCTATAAATATTATTGATTACACTGCCATTCAAAAGTTTTTAATCAGTAAGATTTTTATATTTTTAGAAGAAGTCTCTTATGCTCACCAAGGCTGCATTGATTTTATTAAAAACAAAACAGTAATATTGTGAAATATTATTAAAATGTATTTTTATTTTTTAGGATTCTTTGATGAATAGAAAGTTCAAAAGGACAGTATTTATCTGAAATAGAAAGCTTGTGCAACATATACGTTAATTCAAACGTTTTGGGTCAGTTACAAGAGATTCTATTTAAAATAAATACCGTTCTTTTTTTGTTTTTTAATCAAATAAATGCAGCCTCAGTGAGCATAAGAGACTTATTCTAAAAACATAAAAAATCTTACTGATTAAAAACTTTTGAACGGCAGTGTATATTAACTTGCATTATAAAATATTTTAAACACTGTACGTGTGTTATGTACATTATAAGTGATTTCCCCCAGCAAACAATGTGAAATGAATTAGATGTAAAATGACCTAGAAACCTCTGAGAGAGAAGCAGCGAGGAATGCTGAAGAAAGAAGCGGACACCTCTAGAGAGATCTTTGTGCAAAAGCTTGCTGGTCTGAGCTTAAACTTGAGGTAAAGTAGGTTTCTCAAGTTACTGCACTGCAGCCTTTGAGGCCTAAACTTGCTCCTCCATCCTCATTTACAGGTCGGAACGCTTGAAAACGGTAAGATTTATTTACTCTTCCTTTACAAAGTTTGGGGTCAAGTAAGTTCTTTTTTTAAGATAATGGTAACACTTTACAATAAGGTTGTATTAGTTAACATTAGTTAATGCATTAGTTAACATGAACTAACTATGAACAACACCTCTGTTCAGCATTAGTTAATCTTTGTTAACGTTAACACATATATTAGTGCATCTATTCATGTTAACAGCGCAATTAGTTAGCATTAGTTAACATGAACTAACCACGAACACCTCTGTTCAGCATCAGTTAATCTTACATTTGTAGGTTCATTACAAAGCAGTAAATAATAATAAATGCTTTGTCAATGGCAAGTCATGTTAATAAAGAGTCTACAAATGTTAGTAGTGTACACTTTACAATAAGGTTCTCAAAACCATTAATACATGCTTTGTTGAATGTATACAGTATTATGATATATCATTACACACTTTACTATAGTAAAGTGTGTATAAACATGAACAACCTATCCGTTGATGTTCAGATGGTTTCCACTTTAGAATTAATGTTTACCAACAGCCCAAATCAATGCCTTATTATTAAATAATGTTGATAAGGTACACAACAGCATTTTACCTTTAGAGTGAGATGGTGAGTTAGAAATGTTCATCCTTAGTGAGTGTCAACTGCTACGTAAATAATGTAAATATGTACAGTTAGATAACCTTACAAAAACAGTAAAGCTACAGGCTCATGTGTGAGTTAAGATTAATGCTGGAGGTGTTCATGGTTAGTTCATGTTAACTAATGCATTAACTAATGTTAACTAATTGTGCTGTTACGTGAAATGTGAATAGATGCTATATGTGTGTTAACATTAACAAAGATGAACTAATGCTGAACAGAGGCGTTGTTCATGGTTAGTTCATGTTAACTAATGCATTAATTAATGTTAACTAATACAACCTTATTGTAAAGTGTTAACACATTGGGTAATCTCAGTTATTGTTAATTTCAAGATTTACTAAATGTTGCATATTAAAAAAATAAATTGTATTTGTTAACATCAGTTAATGCACAGTGAACCAACATGAACAAACAATGATCAGCTGTATTTTTTAACTAATGTTAAAAAGATTAATAAATCATGTAACTGACCATTCTTACTTCATGTTAATTAATACATTAACTAATGTTAGTAAATGAGACCTTATTGTAAAGTGTTACCAAAAAAGCTTACCGATCCAAACTTTATTCTTTTAAAATACAAAAATGGTGTACCAAAAGATTATTAGAGCTCCTATAAAGCAAACATTGCAGAGGAATGCTATGAATTAATGAATATTGATCATGAACTCTTGGCAGTGCATTAGGCTGATGGGGTGGTTCATTAGGTAACAGAAACGGGAGACCGCTGGGAAGACAACAGTACGGGGGAAAAGAGAAAAAATAAGACAGAGAATTATACACAAACAAGTGGATCAATAGGTCTGGAAGTTCAAGAGCAGTGTGTGTTTGAGTGTGTACAGAGGGGCACCAGAGATGTGCAAGTGAGTGAAAAAGGTCAAAGCTTTAATTGACCTAAACCTGATCACACACAGCATAACATACACTAATGTCATCAAAATACTACACGTGTATATAATATATACATCGCACATGGGCACATGCGCTCCAGTTGCCATCTGTACAAATATCACACACTGACAGTCTCTAAAATGACAGCAGAATTACATATGCAGTGACTTGTGAATAATAACCTAAAGTCTACTTTCATAACATTCATTGTATGATATTCTCGCATTTGCATGGAGAAGATGGATTACAGATGTCTAGCAGCACCAGAGAGCAGACCTCCCGTTCGCTCCTGACAGATTGAGGGCGTAGGACAGCTTTGTTATTATGATGCAAAAAGCGCATGTGACCTGAATCATGCATGTGGGCAGAAGTTGGCACATACCTTTCAACAACCTGACATTTTGACCCCTGACAAACCTGACATTTGAAGGGAGAAAAAGAATCAATCAATGCATATATCACACGCATTTAGGAAACAAAGCATGTACAAACAACAACAGGCAGATAATCATCAGATTTTAATTTTCGCGTCTGGTTTTCGCTGTAATCATCTTTCAAGCTTTGACACTATTTTGTCTGGCTTGGAAATGGTGGATGTGGCCTTGTACAACGTGAATGAGCTTTAATAGGATGTTCCTCCGAGGCCACATCCCTCTAATGTGATTGATGTCTGCTCTTCTTTCTCAGATTAATTCAGCGTGGCAAAACTGATTGGACAGAGGAAAACAGGGAGGGAGACGGACAGGAAGAGAGAAGGAGACTAACCACATTTCACAATCAGTATTGTCATTCATAATGAGGTCGATCTATTAGCTATTCATCAAAAGCATGTCCTTTCACAAGCCTTCTGCTCAATCACAAAGAACATATTGAATAAAAGGATGCTACGGTCATTGGATTCAGATAAACTGGGGGTGACTTTAAAAAATTAGATTGTTGCCTATAGACCTTATTCAAAGCAGCGCCATCTTTGCTTTTTAATTTGGAATGAAGGCGAGGCTGTGAGGGATATATACCTATATGGATATACATCTCTTCGGTGGGTTGTACTGATATTTAAAGTGCTTTTGGATTTTTCAGCAGACAAAAAAATCCCAGACAATATGAGCTGTGGAAAAAGTGCTCTAGGAGCTTTATACAGCTTTTTACAATGGTACACGGTAAGTCTATCCCTCGCTTTCATATTTGTCATGGCTCTGCTCTGAATGAGGTCTATTTGTTTATGTCCCATATAAAATAAATGCTACAACTGAACACTATCTGCTACTGGTCAGAACCAAAAGATAGTCCCGCCTGTGAGTAGTGTTGCTGTTGCTGGGCTGGATGCGCAAACAAACATAAATGTTTTGAAAGTATACACTTTTTAGGGACTATGCAAATAGCTTGTTTATAGTGTAGCACTTTAGACATTCTACTAACTATAAGTAACTTTGCAACTACATGTCAACCAACTCTCATTAGAATTTTAGTAGACTGTCTGCTTAATATCTGCTAACACTTTATTTTGATTGTCCCCCAACAGACATTCTACTGACTATATGTAACTCTGTCAACTTATTCTATATGATCACATCATGTCAACCTATTCTGCTAACCAGAATCCTGACATGTAACCCTAACCATTGAAATAAAGAGCCCTATCATACACCCGCCGCAATGTGATGCCAGGCGTGACGGAAGTGTTTTTTGCTAGTTTCAGCCCGACGCATGTTATCATTTTCACGTCCTGTGCCACGTTGTTTAAATAGCAAATGCATTTGCACCCATTTGTTGTCTGAAAGCGAGGTGTGTTCAGGTGCATTGCTGGCACGTTGCTATTTTGAGGAAATTGTTTTTGTTATTTAAAGAGTGCGTTAGTAATATGCACCTACACTTTGCTTATTACACACACAGGGATATGCAGCAACACAGAAGCGTTCAAATTCCGCCATGGTGCAAAAGCAACTGGCTTTTAAAGGGAATGGGAGATGAGACTGATTGGTTTATTGCACGTTACACCCTGCACCCATGAATCCTTGAGAGATGGTGGTCTAGTGGGTTAAGCCACTGAACTGATATGCAGAAGGTTGCTGGTTCAATCACCACCAGTGTGTCCTTGAGCAAGACACTTTATGTTCTATGGAGGATTGTCCCTGTAATAAAGGCACTCTAAGTCGCTTTGGATAAAAGCATCTGCCAAAATGCATAAATATATATAAATATAAGAGACTAGCAAAAACCCTTTTAGACCATGCACCTGGTGCGTCGACCATTTTTTCCCATTGTTAAACTAGCAAAAGTGGATTCGGACACACCCCAAGTGCACTTGCGCCGTGCACTTTAGACCATGTGCTCAGATTGTTAAAATAGGCCCCAGAGTGTAACTGGTTAAAACTGTCTCTGCATATCTGAAAAGTATATCACCTCATTAACTAGTAGAAGCAAACTTGTTGGAGTATGCAAGCAAACAGCTTTGATTCCCAAAGCTTTTGAAAATAGAGCTTAGATCCATATGGCCTATTTAAACTCAGTTAAGAAGTGTTGAGTCTGCATTAAAGTACAGGTAAATGGAACATTGCGAACTAGTCAGGAACTCTTGTTCTTACATAGTGTCTAATGATTTTTCTTTCAGAAATTACCCTCACTCATTGAGCTATGAGACTAATCGCCACTATACATTTGAATGTGTTACAGCATTCTGTGATTTAATCATTCAGCACTGTAATTATGTGCTATTAAAAACGCTTAAATGTGTCTATCTACACTTACAGAGGTTGTCATTTGAAAATGAAGCAGAGTAACTGCATAATGAAGACAGGTGTTGAATTTACAGTGTGCAAACTGTACAGCAGGGGGTCCAGGGACGTACTGCAATACTTTTGATTGCAAACTAATTAAACAAAAATAAAATATGAAGTTAACTTCAGTTAATCAAAGCCAAAGTTAAGAAGCTACAATTCCTCCCCCATTAAAATACAATGTATTTAAAATGTAGTAAAATGATTTTTTGACATCATAAAACATATAAATACGCCACCATTGAAAAGTCTGAGGTCGGTAATATATTTAATGTTTTAACTCCCCACCACCAATTGACGGAAATTTCTGGCTTTCTGTGTTTTCACTGTTATAAGGTCAAGAATTTCAGTACCCTAATAGCACTCCCTATTAGGGTACTGAAACTCTTGATCAAAACACAGGTAGAAGCAGAAACAAGTGATATATCATATGTAAGCAGATGCAAATGAACAATAACGAGATCATCAATATTAAACAGCATATGAATAAAAACTGCCTAATGTTACCAAATGAAGTGTCGACAAGCTATAGGACTGAGCAAGCTTTGGGGTGTTGATGGACTCAATCTACTCCATCTGTGTTTTGATCATCGATCTGAATCCTTTCCGGACTAAGTCTATGACAAAAACACGATTTTCTCAGCTTTTTGCTCTAAATGTTTCTTTTTTAATGAATGTTACCCATATTTAAGTGTTGATAAAAAGGAATGCATGAAGCTAGAATAAAAGTTTTTGTTGTTGTTGTTGTTTTAAAAGCAGAGGGTCTGTTCTTTCTTTGGACATATTGCATGTTCAGATATTCATAAATTATCATATCCTGGAGGCCATGAAACTTTTGTGAAAATCAATCAAAAGTGCTGGGTGTATGGCAATTTAAAAAAATTGCCAGTGGCGTTGAAAGAGTTCAAATAAAGCCTATTCTGTTACCCAAAGCTGCATGTGTTGATCAGTAAAATGCATATTGTGAAGTACTATTTAATTATTTCAACTGTTTTCTATTTTAATATATTATAAAATGTAATTCATCAAATTTCAGCATCATTACTCCAGTCTTCAGTGTCGCATGATCCTTCAAATATCATTCTAATATGATGATTTGGTGCTAAAGAAACCTTTTATCAATGTCGATGTCAACGTTAAAAACAGTGCAGGTTAATATTTTTGTGGAAACATTGCTAAAAAATTTTTTAGGATTCTTTGAAGAATAAAAAAGCAAGTCTCAGCCACTAGCTGAGTATGTGAAGTTTGCGGCTCCATTGTTGCAGTAAACTTACACACCGTTCTTGAATGAATTATTTATAGACACACGCCGGTCTGTTATTGCAGGGCCATCGACATACATTTTCATTCCCCCTAAACATGACGCAGAACAAAACAAACTGTTATTGGTTGCGTTACATGTCAGTCAAATGTCCTCTTGGGAGATCCTGAAATGAAAGCTGCGATAGATTCTGCTGTGAGTCTGAAGGTCTGGCTATGCGAAACTATAAAAACAAATCTGAAAAAAAAATTTTTTTAAATCTTTTGTAACATTTTTTAGGAATAAAAGTATTAAAATATGACCCCAAACTTTTGAGCAGTAGTGATAAATTAATATAATACTATTTGCATATTATTATAGGTCAGATTAAACCTGCAACACACAAATAACTAACAGGGCGTCCCTGTTCCATCTCTCTGTCCATCAAGTGGCCCTTGGCCTGAAAAAGCTTGAAGACCCGTCAGTAACTTCACAATGCCTTGTATCTATGAACAGAGACAATTTATCTCTGTTATATCTGTTCTGTTCTCCTTCCAGTACACTTAACCAGCAAGGTCTCCATGGTCAACCAGCTAGTTTTGAAGGTGAACAGCATAGCTGTGTTAGTCAACTAGCTAAACCAGCACAAAAAGTACTGGTCTTTTCTGCAGGGATCTTTTTACACTATAAATGTCAAGGTCTCCAAGATTTAACTACTCAATGTACTTCCTGTTCTATTGAAGATCTAATATCATCTACACGTTTTTACTTTATTCCCCTGAGCCTTACAATAAGTTACAAAGCATGTTAAGAAGTGCATATACCTGAAAAGGTCATCTTTGTTTTTTTCCCACCTCAGTGCACATGAATCTGATGTAATTAGGACTCTGCTACAGTGGCCCAGAGCAAGAGAAGAGAATTATGGGTGAATACAAAATAAATGTAAATAGCAAACAGTGGGCGGGTGGCGCAAGCGAGAGGAGAACAAACTCGGGCAAATTAACTGAGAACGAAATAACTTCATGGCAGCTAATGTGCCGTGCCTGGAAGCCCTTTAGACTACAAGCCAAATACATATATGTACAAATGGATATGTTAGGACTAAGTTACTATTTTGATGTTCTCTGATGAAGTTTTAAGTGGATGCAATCTGTGAGGTCTCAGTTAGTTGCTTGCTGCTGGGAACGAGGTGCTCCTATTTTATGGAGCAAGATTCTGAATGCATTTGCACCTCATTCTAATTTAGTTCTGAATACACAATATGACAATGTGCAAACTGCTGTTTTTAAAAAGAGTGAGGTTCATTATGGCTTCATGGTATTCTTGATGCAAACAGCATTTGTGAAAAGATGCATTCTTTTAAATGTGAAAACATTTGACTGAAATCATAACAATAGCTGCAAAACCATTAGGCTGATAACATTGCTCTGTAAAAAGGTTTGAAACATTTGTTTGATTTTGGGAGTGAAAACTACACACCGGCGAGTGGCCTGGCTTTGGCTGTGCTCCTGTCTCACTCAGCATTCTCTGGCTCTGTTCAGAGGCCTGTCTGAGCTAATTAGCACATGATGCAAAGTTGCATGTCCCTTCTGAGTGTATCTATGAGAGTGTGTAAGAAAAGTAGAAAGAGACAGAAATAGGTTGAACTGCAAACTACAGTAGGACTTGGCGTACACTTCAACTAGAATAGTTAGTAAGGGCGCAAACATGTTTTATATTGTTTTGATTTTATTTATTGTTTTCTCATCTGATAGATCTGGTGGTAGACCATAGTTTATTAACAGTGGAAAAAACTCCAGATCTCATTTGGTCATTTCCTGAACCATGATAATTAAATCGGACCCTCAGTGTCATTAAGCAGGAAATCGTTTTGAATGATCCTTTTGAAAATCACATTAACAGAGGGCAGGATGAAGCAGCTAAGGGGACATGGTGATGGAAAAAAAAATTTCAGAAGATATATTTCAATACTTTTGCATCCGCTTGCATAACTTTTCAATTTTCTCGCAAAAGTATTGCGTTAACCCAAAAAACTTTGTGTTTTGCGAGTGATGCATTGAAATGTAACATCTTCTCCCATCTAATTTTTTTTTCCTTTAGACTCAGAGGTGCAGAGACTGCAGATATTATATGTATTTTGTAAAAGAAGCACCACAATCACACAATGATTAAGTGTGTCCCATTGAGCAAAAAAACAAACAAAAAACACAAAAAAATCTTTAAAAACTTGTGGTCTTCACACCCGCTTGAACATTTTGGCCAAATTCCGTAAATACATAATGTAAGTCAGTGGTCAGGCTTGGAAATGTTGGATGTGGAAATGGTGGAGAAAATGGATCATTTTAAGGGAAAAATAAGTTGATTTAAATTTCATGGCATCAACACATCTCAAAAAAAGTTGGGACAAGGCCATGTTTCCCACTGTGTGGCATCCCCTCTTCTTTTTATAACAGTCTGCAAACGTCTGGGGACTGAGGAGACAAGTTGCTCAAGCTTAGGAATAGGAATGTTGTCCCATTCTTGTCTAATACAGGCTTCTAGTTGCTCAACTGTCTTAGGTCTTCTTTGTCGAATCTTCCTCTTTATGATGTGCCAAATGTTTTCTATGGGTGAAAGATCTGGACTGCAGGCTGGCCATTTCAGTACCCGGATCCTTCTTCTACGCAGCCATGATGTTGTAATTGATGCAGTATGTGGTCTGGCATTGTCATGTTGGAAAATGCAAGGTCTTCCCTGAAAGAGACGACGTCTGGATGGGAGCAATTTTTAAAACAACCCAGCATTTTTTAGTGTATGTGATTTTGGATGCAGCCATTGTGAATATATTTTTTTCTTCTACCTATAGAACCAATAAAAGGCATTTTACAATCAAATTATATACATTTAATTAATTTAACATACACTTGAAAGTTTTCCTAGACATGAGGCATATAAATTCGAATGACAGGATACACTTAGCTTCAAAAACTGCTCTGAAGCGGTATTAGAAATAGTGTGGATTTAGGATCTATTTTAATGATTTGAGCGCATGGTCTGAAGCGCATGGTGCAGGTGCACCTAGGGCGTGCCCGAATTCACTTTTGCTAGTTTAACGACGAAAAAAACGGTCCAAAAGGGTTGTCCCTAGTTTCTTAATGAGTCATGGGTGTGTTTTGGGCATAACATGCAATAAACCAATCAGAGTCTTATCTCCCATTCCCTTTAAAAGCCAGTTGCGCTTGCACCATGGCGGATTCACTATTTACATGGCAGAATTGGCGAGTGGAAAGACTGAACACTTCTCCAGAGAGGAATCCTTTTATTTTTAATATTTAAAAATATTTGCTGCGCATCCCTGTGTGTGTAATAAGCAGAGTGTACGTACGTAGTGTAGATGCCTATAGGCACATATTACTAACACGCCCTTTAAATGACACAAAAAATACTGCGCTATTGACTTTAGACCAGGTTTTTGTTGGTCAATGCGCCTGAACACACCTCGTTTTCAGACCAGCACTCCCATGGGCGAACTTTTCTGCATTTGCTATTTAAACAATGCTGGACGTGAAAATGATAACTGCGTCGGGCTGAAAATAACAAAAAACACTTGCGTCACGCCTGGCGTCACATTGCACAGGGTGTATGATAGAGCCCTTAGTGTGCTTTAGGTGTACTGCGCGTTGACATTTTTCAGACATGGGACAGTCTTACACACTACTTCCTGTCACGTGGATGGCCATGTCTGCAAGTGTGGGTATTTGGACTGGCCCAATGTGTCCATCGTATGCACACTTCAGAATCTCGTGGAAGTAGTAGGTCATCTGATTACTTTTTGCCAACTATTTTTATGAGTACTTTTTATGAGTATGAGTACTACTTTTTTTTTTTGTGCCTACTATATAGTTGGGAAATATGCAATTTCAGATGCAGCCAATCACATTTTTTTTCAGAAATTCAGAAAGTGCACGAATCTGTTTCCCCATTTAGTGACACTAAAAGAATTAGAAAGATGCTAGAGGCTAATCGTGTTACTGCTTCTTGTCTTAGATTGTGTGTTGTCAGACTAGGTGAATGTCACACCACATGGGGACTATGGGGACAAAAACCCTGATTCAGCCCAGCTGTCAATCAAACTGACAGATCACTGCACCACAGAGCTGTTAGAACTGAGGGAGAATGACTTACACTTCAACATTTTATGTTTTTTGTTACATAGCTTCAGATTTAATAACTACAGTATAGTGCACTAAAATTAATATTGTACAAAAAAAAAAAAAAAAAAAAAAAAGTACTAAAAATGTACTATTGTTTGGTCATTAATAACCACCTTTATTGGATTTCACCACCAGTGAAATCCAGGTCACAGTCACCTCATTAAACTTGGAAAATGCACCTTTAATTCAGCCTGAACTGAGTCGTCACTAAAAATTGGCTCATTCACATTGTTTAATTTCATATTTCGTAGTATTTTATGTTTTATTTTTGTACTGTCCATTATTTTCTCCCTGAAATAAACCCTACGACTACCCTATAAATGCTTAGCACAGCATATACAGAGATCAAATAAACAAGTGTAATCCATACCCAAACACTGCGTAAGTGTAAATGAGATTGTGTACGTGTAAGAGAGAGACAGATTTATGCTTATGTCAGAGAGCTTAATCACACCTGTCAGAATGAACCATTATAGGGGCCCAAGGTCTTATAAACCCAGAGCAATCTTAACCGTGGTAAAAATCACATTCACTTATACCAACAGCCGTGTAAGTAGCAACTGGAAATCAGCACACCACCCTTGTGCTGAGGAAATGTATTCAGGGACTACAGATTTAGGTTCTGAGAAGAATGCGTGTGGATGAAAGTCTGCACTCAAAGGTGCTTAAGAACATTTGGAAATTTTATTTATAAATTAGGATTGAGAGGTATGAAAGAGTGCATGTGTTATGTTTTGAGTAAACAATGTCTTAGTGCTCTATTTGGACCTCACCTTAATTAAAATCTGAGATATTTGAGATATTACCACAAACTTATTGGTTATCAGCCAGAGAAATTCTTCCATTCATTTGTGCATTACATTTTTATTTTTTATTGTTTAATCTTGAAAATAGCTGGATGAAAGGTTGTAAGGTTTCATGTAAGGTTTCATGTAAGGTTGCCCCCTTGTGGCGTGAAGCACCAAATGAATTGCACCATATGACGGCACCTTGTGGTTGTAGGCAGACTCGGTTAGTGTGAACCTGCAAAGCTTGAGTCATATTAAAACAATTAAACTCAAATAAACAATCTCTTTTTAGAATTCTGGAAAAAATTAAATGCAATAATACATTTATATACAAACCTCATGAATCTCAATTGATGCTAAGGACTGTATTAATTCTGAAGTCTAACAAACAACAAGAGTTCAAACCAAAACAGAGTGCCTATGGCTGGATCCCCAATGGCACACTTTTATGGCCCTGTGCCAAATGGCACCCTAAACCCTCACGGGTGAGTCCGCACTTTCACGACGTAATGCCGCTTTGACTGCCGGGTAGAAGTCCTCTGCGTAGCTCGCAAACTTGCGAACTGAAGTGCGCATCGCAGCCACAAAGGGGGCGCTCATGAGCACACTTCTTTAAGCCTTATTAGGCCGCGTGTCCACCAAAGCGTTTTTAGCCAGCTGAAAACGCCTCGCTGTGAGCGCTTGAGAGCGTTTTGGCAGCGCAGCGTTTTTTTCAGTTGAGACATAACTGCTTGTTATGATACAGAATATCCGCTGACGTGTTACTAGTATCTCATTTCACAGATAGTTTGTTTCTGTGTTGATTCTATATGAAAATGCCAATACAATGTAAAATATTTGCTCTGGCTCTTGTTTTAAATCATTTTGTTTCGTTATTATTGCATGTTGTCATCTGTTGGCGATGTACACGCAGAATGTGTGTTGGTGTTGTATTTGTCCCGCCCCTCCTCCACTGTGATTGGACGGCTGGGTGAGAAGTGACAGTGATGAGCGCTGCGTTTTACCCGAAGTTGAACATCCTTCAACTCTCGGTGACCAGTAAAAAACGGCGAGCGCTCAGCGCCTCGTTCCGCTCATGGCGTTCTAAAACGTAGCGCTCCCATTGAAAACAATTGAATACGCCAGACAGCCGCGAGAAAAAAACAAAACAAAAAAACTCTTTGGTGGATACACGTCCTAAATGACAAATGGGACACCCTACGGTCTTGTGGACTTAACGGACACGCGCACGCAACGGCCTTTGTAAGTCCAACAAGACCGAAAGTGTGCCATTTGAGACAGGGCTTATGCCCTTTCGGTCTTGTGGATTTACAATGGCTGCCGCGTGCGCATGTCCGTTAAGTCCACGAGACCTAGGACGTTCCATTCATCAGTTTAGGTTTCAGAAGGGTGCTCGCGAGCGCCCCCCTCATCGGCCGTTATACACCCTCGATGCGCACTTCAGCTGAGGCCGCAAGTTTGCGAGCTACGCAGAGGACTTTACCTGGCAGGCACGTGCAGAGGGGAGGGCTTTTTAAAAAAAAATTACGTATCTGTCAGACATCGTTGCCATGAGGCGTTATTATGGGTTGCATGTGTCTTGCTTGACTGCTCATTCTGACACTGCCTCCTCTATAGGCTATACATTTTTATTTTTGTTGTAATTATTCTGCTCATTGTTAAAATAAAATACAATAAGTTTGTATCAGTGTCATATTCATACTTGTGACCAAACTGTCTGCTTACAACAGAGGTGCCTAGGCAGGAAAAAATAAACCAAACAATCACGATTTTTAAAACTTTTTCATCATTAATCAAAGCTATTATGCGGAATATAGGCTGTATTACATTTAAGATGAAATACAGATGCAAATATTAAAAATGTGATGTAAAAAAAGTGTAAAAATGGCTCGTTTAATAAAGTAACAGTATCCAACAGCGACACCCGCCGGTAAAGTTATTTATAGCAGGTTGCCTGAGCCCATCGACTTTTAACCGACCCGCGCTATGATTGGATACGATCGGTAATGGTTGTATAGGATTGGTTCACTCGATAAATCCCACCTCTTGATTTCGTGCGCATTCTCGGATCGGCCTAATTGAAGACAAATTGAAAAGTAAGTAAACAACTAAGTCATTTGGATATCACAGCTTTATGTCACGTCAACATCAAACCTGAAATGGCCTTAACATATGATGACTGTGGGGTGTTTCAGTGAGCAGTCAGCTTGGGGAAATTAAAGACACATCTTCGTTTTTATCTTTGACATTCATTGTTTACCAGGCTTGATGTACATAAATTGACTTAAAAAGAAAAGCTTTTACCAAAGACCAAAGAAAAACATTAGTTTACAAATAAAATATAGGCTACTGTTTAAATTGTTACTGCCTTTATTTATTATTTTGGACTAAATGTAAAAATATGTAAAAACACTAATTTGATGAAATTTAACAAATAGAACATTACATGGGCTAGTTTAAAAATTATGTAATTGTATTTGGTCTTTCTTTGTGTGTGTGTGTGTGTAGCCTAATGTTTATTTAACCAGGAAAATTAAGTGTAACGGGGACATATATTTATATTTGATATGTAAAGAAAAAAATGTCAGGACTTTGCCTCTTCATTTTAAAACACCACTGCACACCACTATTCATAGTTTTCATGTGACGTCACCATTATAGGAACGCCCACCAGGAGGGCAAAACAAGGCAATCCTCCATTGACCGCCAGTCATTTTTACCAGGTTAGTAGTCAGTATTAATGCAGTAAGACAGTGATATTAAAATACCAAATTCAATATACACCTTATTGATGTGGCATAGGCTGGAAAGCAGATGAACACAGAATATTAATGCAACATGACGTTTCTCGTTAAGTGTATTTTTCCCATCGAAACCCATTATAAAGAAAACGCGTTGCGTTCATATTCATGGCTCATCTGCTCGCCTATGATATGCTTCATCAAAAAGGTGTAAACTGAATTTGATCTTTTAATATCACTGTTTTAGTAAATTACATCACTTTAAGGGTGGGTTGCACTAATAAGGATTCTTCAGCCTGGTGTCGGTTCACCCTCCGTCTGCTGCTCGATCAGCTCTATAATGGTTTACTGCGTAATTAATCTGTGTTTAAAATTAAGTGGTGCAACAACTCGATTTAAAATAAAACCCATATCAACAAATCCTAGATTAGCGTTAAACTTTGCTTAATTTAATCCTTATTGGTGCAACTCACCCTATAGTGTTTTTCACGTTAAGCGTTTTAAAAACGTCCCGCTGTTTTTAGTGATTGAAATACTGCAGCAGGTGCTGTATATAGATCATAAGTGCCCAAAACGTGCATCTTGTTCACATATTTTTATTTTAAGATGGAAATTTGGCAGGCCTGTGCTGCAGTTCTATGGCTGTTTGGCCCTCCAATGCTCCATGACAGTCACGTGACTGAGAATTATGAATAGGCTATGCCCATTTTTTACATTTGAGCCCCTGCCCCCTAAAAAAAAAAAAAAAAAAAAAAAAAAAAAAACCGCTCTGCACGTCGCTGAACTTGAGGGTGAGTAAATGATGATAGAATTTTCATTTTTGGGTGAACTATCCCTTTAGCTGTCTAAATTCACTGTCTGCAGTGTTTTATTTTTTACCCCTTTGTACTTATTTTTAATAACAAAGAAAAAACAACAACAAAGACAACCATGTTGAGATATATATTGTTATCCTGAAATAAAATTAAGAAGTTAGTACATGCGCAGACGATCGTTATAATGTCCAATCTGAGATAAAAACAGTTTGTAGGTCAGCAGTCTCAGACCGGAAGTTGGTTCTGGACTGATGCTGTCGGCCTTAAATGTATGGTTCTGCAGACTGGTCTGAAACTGCTGTCCTGAATAATGGCCATTATTAAACGTGTGTTCTGACTGTATTTATATGTGGTTTAATAGTGTTGCACTGTATACAGTTAGAAATGTATTGCGATTATCTTTTGATTAGATTTCTTTGAATCTTCGATTCAGTTTAATTAGCTGTCGAGTGCTAAGAATGCGAAACACAATGTCGCCACAAAGTGGCAGCAAAGCACAAGAGAGGTTTCGGTTCATGACCTGTCTGAGCAAGAACTCTCAGGCTACGTTGAAAAAAGGACTCTTAAAAAAAGAGATATCTGAGAACGTTGTCAGTGAGATTTTAGAGCTCATTGGTGTGAACATTCATCTAATTTTCACTTGATTAGATGGTGCAGAACCCTCAATATACTTTGTTTGAAAATCGGTCGTCTTTCTCGTGGCAGATCATGGGCAGGTTGTTTTGGGGCAATCACCTGAGTCCTAAATGCCATGTGACTGACTTTACAGTCGCAGGAAAATGACATCAAGACAACGTTAATAAACTTATGGTGCCACAAGAAGGTGCAAAGTCCCCAAAAGTAAATTAATTATAGGCTTGAATTTTATTATTTATATACGTTTTTGTAGATCAGTTTCTAGGTTGACAATTTGCTCATGTTTGGTTGTAGATATGTTTGCCATACTATATCTTTCATGAATAAAGTTTAATTAACCTTCCTTGCAAACAGAAATTGGCAATAAATGAAGGAAGTTCAAGAATATCTGCTGATTCAAGCTAGTGTTGAAGATAGTTTCTGTCCTTCGTTTGGCTTTTTTTCCTGTTTAAACATTTGTTAGAGAATTGGAGTAGGCTATAATAAATGGCAAAGGACAAAATGATGTGTAAATCCAAGTGTTAATTAAAATCTATTTTTCTGTCCGTGGACATTTAAGAATCACATACTTTGTAATCGATTTGCCCTCTCTTATGCACTGAATGTATTTTGTGAGTCATGTGCTGTTCTTATACTGAG
Organism: Paracanthobrama guichenoti; assembly: GCA_018749465.1. Taxonomy (NCBI): domain Eukaryota; kingdom Metazoa; phylum Chordata; class Actinopteri; order Cypriniformes; family Gobionidae; genus Paracanthobrama; species Paracanthobrama guichenoti. The sequence continues at coordinate 18,925,977 of CM031953.1, forward strand.
ACGTTTCCCATTACTGTGGCATTTAATAGCAATGTCTTATCTGCTTTAAATTAACGACAGCCATAAGGTTAATTTTGTGAAAACACTCTAATTTGCACCTATTATGAGCACTAGACTTTTCTAATGGCAAGAAAAAGCATATATTGGCTGCCAAGACATCGACCCTCTACCTTGTTAAAATTCCTTGCTACGGTACTTAATGGAAATCCAATTTTCATAAGGGCCATTTTAAGATGTATTAATTCACTCTGCTCTCCAGGAGCAATTTAATCTGGGAGAAGGTAACTAAAATATCTTTTTCATTGCCTATATTCTTCTCTCCGAGGGGTTTGGGTTTAGAAGGACTCTTGGGGAGCATGTTCTTGCTTTGCCATGAATGTCCATTCTCTGAGACTATTCCTACCAGACTTTGCTCTGTGATGGGTCTTGTGAGCTAATTGGAAAAGTCTGCAGAAGTATGCTGGTCGTTTGCTTGGCACTTTCCGTTAATGGCATTCCCAAGTCTCGGGCAGGCACTCATGGCTCTGTCTTTAATCACCGCACAGCCCACACCCTCATTTAAGCAGAGCATGGCTATGGTTTCCCTCACTGCAGCATCCTCTCATTGGATCCTACTCCAGACTTTCAAAGTGATTTGCCACAGATTTCTCATATCGATTTAAAAGAGAATAAAGAAAGCATTTCTTTAAAGTAACGTGCAGATGATTAAAAGGGCTTGCTTTAAGTGATGCTTAAAGGAATGTTCCAGGTTCAAAAGAAGTTAAGCTGCATTGACAGCATTTTTGGCATAATATCAATTACCACTTATAATAATAGTAATAATAATAATAATAAATAACTTACCACTTTGTTTTTTAACAGTTTGTTTTTAAAGCAAAAATTGTGGTTACAGTAACACATTTACAGTGGAAGTGGAAAAGGCCAGGCAAAAAACATTAAAATAGACTTTCAAAAGTATAATATCAAGAAATTAACATTATACAAGCATACACTGTAATATATATATATATATATATATATATATATATATATATATATATATATATATATATATATATATATATATATATATATATATATATATATATATATATATATTCCTAAACTTGAGCAACTTGTCTCCTCAGTCCCCAGATGTTTGCAGACTGTTATAAAAAGAAGAGGGATGCCACACAGTGGGAAACATGGCCTTGTCCCAACTTTTTGAGATGTGTTGATGCCATGAAATTTAAAATCAACTTATTTTTCCCTTAAAATTATACATTTTCTCAGTTTAAACATTTGATATGTCATCTATGTTGTATTCTGAATAAAATATTGAAATTTGAAACTTCCACATCATTGCATTCTGTTTTTATTCACAATTTGTACAGTGTCCCAACTTTTTGGAATCGAGTTTGTGTATATGTGTATATATATATATATATATATATATATATATATATATATATATATATACACACACATACGTACGTACATAAATATATATTATACACAGAAAACTGGAGCAATGGCTGATTACTCCAATTCAGTTTTATCAGCATTAGAATAAGTTGCAATTTAAAATATATTAATATTGTATTAAAAATACATTTTAATAATATGTCACAATATTACTCTTGTTACAGTATTATTCATTAAATAAATGAAGCCTTGGTGAGCATATGGGGACTTTTTTTTCAAAAGCAAACAAATAAAACAGACCTTTTGAAAGATTTTTTAAATTATCAGAATTTAAATATTACTATATATTATGACACAAATGCAATGAAAAGGATTTTATTGAACCCAAAACATTCTTTTAACATCAAATATTAATTTTCTGCTACTTTGCTTCTGAGAAATATTTAATAGTTCTTTAGTAAACCTCTGATGTCTCTCTTTGAAAGAGAGCGATGACGAAAAAAAGTTTTGGAAACTGGTAACTTGAACCACATGTAAAGAGCGCTGAAAGAGAGAAGTTCCTCTCCGTTGACTCTTGATTTTCCAGCAGCCTTTGCCCTTCTTTTAATGAGGTGCAAACGCTCACTCTCATGCACAGCACTGACTCAGAGCTTTCTGCTGACAGGAGTGCATGTATGCATGCATGCCTGCACTGACAATAACAAACACTATACATGTGTCAGTACAGGAGACCTGCAGTCAGGGAAGAGAGTCGGTGTTATGGGATAAACACGTTACATCTCATCCTTCTGTCAGACGGAGTGGCTGCAAATTGAGTGACAGCATTTAGATGGGTGGGGGTTGAAGTGATAGCGATGGGGTGGAGGGGGCTGTTCGCTATGCAGATGTCTATTGAATTCAACTCCAAGACCAAAGGAAATAGGAAATTCAAGGAATGATAGTGGGGCTGGGGGAAGGACGGGAGGGAACGGTGCACTGGCCTGTAGATGAACCCAACAGGGACTTCGCTCAGCAGGGTCATCTCAAGTTCAGGTCTTTCCCTGGCTGACTGGAGGAACGACGCATGGTGGAAGGGGCTCGTCATGGAGGCCGTGAGACCTGGAAGGGAGCCCCTCAGGACCCTCTAATGCAAACATGTTATGGTAGAGCTTCTCTGAATTGAGAATGCTGGGAAAACATCTTGAGAATTCATTTACAACCTTTTGGATGAAGGTTTTAAAGTATTTCACCTTTTAAAGTGTTTTCCATAGCATGGCATTTATAGTATAGCATTTTGTCTTCTTGGGATACTGATGCAAAATATATTTGTTATTGGTCAATATTAGTTAAATTTGTTGTTATTGGTTATGTTAATTGTTTATGCTCATGTCCCCCCTTTTTACATACATTATCCATCGTTTAGCACTCAGTTAAAAGTGAATAATTAAAAACACTAATCATTTAATAGCACTGTTAAATGCAGTCTTTTAGCATTAATATTCATTTTTCATTCTGTACATTATAATGTCGTGACACTTACATTTACTACTTGCCTTTAAATTGATTTATGTTATTTTCTGTTTTATTTATTTATTTATTTTTAGATAAAGGAGGTCTTCACTTTAAAAGTGTCCTTTTTGAGATATTTATTAAATCTAGAAGGCTATTAGTTGAAATGTATTGTTTTATCCAAGAGACTATGACTAAAACATCTCAAAAGGACTCTTTTAGAGTGCAGACCATCTTTATGTTTCTGATAGACATTTTGGCCTTAAATCGGAGAGTGCAGGGATTGCATGGATCATTTATTTAGATGAACTAGTAAAGAATTATTCATTTATTAGTAAAATTACCAAATGTCTCACCTCAAAACAGAACAAATGAGCCCTGAGCAGCTTCTTACGGCTGGCACATCATTAAAGCACCGCCTGTGACATGATATTAAAAGGTTGTCGATTCCAGGTGAGAGTCTGTTTGACCATATGGTGATGGAGACAGATATTGCCCTGGGTTAAGACAAAGAGGAGACAGTCAGTCACTGAATGCTTCAGGAGTCAGGGGTGGCCTCAGTTATCTGGCACTTTGCACAGACGGCACCAGCAGGAGTCTTTTGATTGAGTAAGTAGACCGTACCATTATGTCACTCCCGGGACAGTAATGGAGGGTGTTGGCCGGGAGATAATGAGATGAGGAGTTGGCTTACACAGAGAAGTGAGTTAATAGTGACACTGCAAATGAAACTCATGTTTCTGAAGTAAGCAGGCGTTTATTGACAAAGACTGAACCCTGGGACTCAGGACTATGTTCATGATCAAAAAAATAAATAAATTATGAGGTGTGAGGGACTTTGCTGAAATTCTTTTCTATGCACGACCATACAGTAGAAGCTGCTGAAAAATTGAATTTAAAATCTGTCTTTCTTTGTAGAAATAAAAATTAACATATAATGTTGCAAAAGCCTGCGAGTCACACATAAATAAGCTCTTATTCGTTTACATTTTATCATTTAGCAGACGCTTTTTTACAAAATGACATAATGAATATCACAAGAAATGCATAATTCAAGAGCCAACAAATGCATGGAAGTAGGTATAAAAGTTATAGAATTAAAATATATCTTTTAGTAGAATTTTAAAATTTTTAAAAAAAAATAATAATTACATTTTTATGACATTTTTATTTATTATTTTTAGTACAATTCATAGGAAGTGCCTTTGCCTTTGAGGTTTAAGGTAAGTGATTACGGAAGACAGATTGTCCTGACATTATAAAGTGTGAACTTTGCAAGACATCAGTCAAGATGTGAGTGAAGAGGTTGAGCTCTCTTGCTGTTTTATTTGCCATTAGTGTTGTAGAACCCAGTTGTAGTTGATTTATGTGTTAGAGTTTTGCCTTCACAGGTTGAGCTGAAAGTGTGGTTCCTTCATCTAGCTTTTCATTCATGCATGTAGGGCAATAGGTTTGGTCTTGGTTTTGAAACTCAGTCTTTTACTTTTCTGCTGCCAGATTCGTAATCCAATTTTATACTTTAGATTTGATGTTGTCTGAGTGGCGTAATAAGCACATCAAACAGAAAGCTCAGTGGTAACCCTAAAACATTTGCTTACAAGTGGTTTTAAACTGTGACACCTCTCTTAATTGCAGATTCTCAGATGAGTTTTTTTACTTGCTGTTGTATTAAAATTTTACCTTAAAGGCTTTCTTAATCAAACTGGTTTTCTTACTGCCAAGGAAAATAAAATAAATGACTTGAGTTATAGCATACCCTGACTTGCTAAAATGAAGGTCAAGGTTTTATTTCTTTCTCTTATCCATTTATAGCAAAACAAGCCTTTGAAATCTGTTGATATTATTGTACAAGAACATCCTGGACTAAAAGCTTGATGTGTATGCAAATGTTGCACTTTAGATGACATCTAAACTTTCGTTGAACTTTCTTTTTCCCAGCAAGAGTTTGTGTCACCAGTATGTCTGGTATGCAAAACAAATTGTTTTACATTTGTGTCCATTTTTAAAAGACTCAACAAAGACAGATTCCCATCTCCTTGAATGTGGCAAACAGAAGGGGGGAGAAGTGGAACTGAAGAGCAGAGCAAAGGGTAGAGTGGGGCATAATGGAGGGGAAGCGTGGGGGGTTGATGGGACTGGTGTGCATGAACAGGGGACCTCTTGGTGAACTGCGTAGTCGCGAGCCAGGTCATTGGGGTGAGGCTGTCAGAGCGTGCCTGAAACAGTAACCCAGGGGTTCAGCCAGAGTTCACTCACAAAATGTGTAGGATCCATGTCCTCTGCTGGCTCGACTGCACCAGCACATTCTGTCCTGCAAATAGCTACATAAGAACAACGTTTCTTTTAAAAAAAAGTTTCTTTTACTGCCAAATACTCTTTATTGCTATAATCACTGTAAGTCTCAAACTCGTCAATTTATTTCCTGGGAAACTGATATCATGGAGAGAGAAAAAAAAACTGAAAATATGTGCTATTGGTAGTTTTCCTATTTTGTTAATCTGTATATATATATATATATATATATATATATATATATATATATATATATATATATATATATATATATATATATATATATATATATATATATATATATATATATATATTATTATTTTTTTTTTTTTTTTTTTCAGAGTTAATAACATCCTTAAAAGAAAATAAATGTACATGCAAAAAATTTAACATATCTTTTCTATATACACTCACCTAAAGGATTATTAAGAACACCATACTAATACTGTGTTTGACCCCCTTTCACCTTCAGAACTGCCTTAATTCTACATGGCATTGATTCAACAAGGTGCTGAAAGCATTCTTTAGAAATGTTGGCCCATAATGATAGGATAGCATCTTGCAGTTGATGGAGATTTGTGGGATGCCCAATTGGCACTAAGGGGCCTAAAGTGTGCCAAGAAAACATCCCCCACACCATTACACCACCACCACCAGCCTGCACAGTGGTAACAAGGCATGATGGATCCATGTTCTCATTCTGTTTACGCCAAATTCTGACTCTACCATCTGAATGTCTCAACAGAAATCGAGACTCATCAGACCAGGCAACATTTTTCCAGTCTTCAACTGTCCAATTTTGGTGAGCTTGTGCAAATTGTAGCCTCTTTTTCCTATTTGTAGTGGAGATGAGTGGTACCCGGTGGGGTCTTCTGCTGTTGTAGCCCATCTGCCTCAAGGTTGTGCGTGTTGTGGCTTCACAAATGCTTTGCTGCATACCTCGGTTGTAACGAGTGGTTATTTCAGTCAAAGTTGCTCTTCTATCAGCTTGAATCAGTCGGCCCATTCTCCTCTGACCTCTAGCATCAACAAGGCATTTTCGCCCACAGGACTGCCGCATACTGGATGTTTTCCCTTTTCACACCATTCTTTGTAAACCCTAGAAATGGTTGTGCGTGAAAATCCCAGTAACTGAGCAGATTGTGAAATACTCAGACCGGCCCGTCTGGCACCAACAACCATGCCACGCTCAAAATTGCTTAAATGACCTTTCTTTCCCATTCTGACATTCAGTTTGGAGTTCAGGAGATTGTCTTGACCAGGACCACACCCCTAAATGCATTGAAAGCAACTGCCATGTGATTGGTTGATTAGATAATTGCATTAATGAGAAATTGAACAGGTGTTCCTAATGATCCTTTAGATGAGTGTATATATACATATATACATTTATTTTGAATATACAGTGTATATATATATATATATATATATATATATATATATATATATATATATATATATATATATATATATATATATATATATATATATATATATATATATATATATATATATATACACACTCACCTAAAGGATTATTAGGAACACCATACTAATACTGTGTTTGACCCCCTTTCGCCTTCAGAACTGCCTTAATTCTATATGGCATTGATTCAACAAGGTGCTGAAAGCATTCTTTAGAAATGTTGGCCCATATTATTAGGATAGCATCTTGCAGTTGATGGAGATTTGTGGGATGCACATCCAGGGCACAAAGCTCCCATTCCACCACATCCCAAAGATGCTCTATTGGGTTGAGATCTGGTCACTGTGGGGGGCCATTTTAGTACAGTGAACTCATTGTCATGTTCAAGAAACCAATTTGAAATGATTCGAGCTTTGTGACATGGTGCATTATCCTGCTGGAAGTAGCCATCAGAGAATGGGTACATGGTGGTCATAAAGGGATGGACATGGTCAGAAACAATGCTCAGGTAGGCTGTGGCATTTAAACAATGCCCAATTGGCACTAAGGGGCCTAAAGTGTGCCAAGAAAACTTTCCCCACACCATTACACCACCACCACCAGCCTGCACAGTGGTAACAAGGCATGATGGATCCATGTTCTTATTCTGTTTATGCCAAATTCTGACTCTACCATCTGAATGTCTCAACAGAAATTGAGACTCATCAGACCAGGCAACATTTTTCCAGTCTTCAACTGTCCAATTTTGGTGAGCTTGTGCAAATTGTAGCCTCTTTTTCCTATTTGTAGTGGAGATGAGTGGTACCCGGTGGGATCTTCTGCTGTTGTACCCCATCGGCCTCAAGGTTGTGGGTGTTGTGGCTTCACAAATGCTTTGCTGCATACCTCAGTTGTAACGAGTGGTTATTTCAGTCAAAGTTGTTCTTCTATCAGCTTGAATCAGTCGGCTCATTTTCCTATGACCTCTAGCATCAACAAGGCATTTTCGCCCACAGGACTGCCGCATACTGGATGTTTTTCCCTTTTCACACCATTCTTTGTAAACCCTAGAAATGGTTGTGCATGAAAATCCCAGTAACTGAGCAGATTGTGAAATACTCAGTCTGGCACCAACAACCATGCCACGCTCAAAATTGCTTAAATGACCTTTCTTTCCCATTCTGACATTCAGTTTGGAGTTCAGGAGATTGTCTTGACCAGGACCACACCCCTAAATGCATTGAAGCAACTGCCATGTGATTGGTTGATTAGATAATTGCATTAATGAGAAATTGAGCAGGTGTTCCTAATAATCTTTTAGGTGAGTGAGTGTGTGTGTATATATATATATATATATATATATATATATATATATATATATATATATATATATATATATATATATATATATATATATATATAGAGAGAGAGAGAGAATATGTAATTATTTATTAGAAAACTTATGTTTCAGATAATACAGTTATATTATAGTATTATAAATTTGGGTTTGGTAAGATTTAAAATGTTTTTGAATAGTAAATTGATCAGAAATGGAGTAAAACTGTAATATTGTGAAATATTACTAAAATGTTATTTTTTTAATACATTTTAAAATGTAACTTATTTCTGTAATGGCAATAAAGCTGAATTTTCAGCATAATTACTCCAGTCTTCAGTATCACATGATCCTTAAGAAATCATTCTCATATGCTGATTTGGTGCTTAACTATGGAAGCTTGTTTCCACCACAGAATAAAAAGGTAATTTACTATTTTGAGGTAACTGAGTTTATATCTCACAATTGCAAGTTTATATCTTGCAATTCTGAGAAAAAGTCAGAATTGCGAGATGTAAACTTCTCACAAATGACGGAAATTTCTGTAAATGGCAGGGAAAGAGTTAAGGTTACGTTTACACGACAACTATGTAATATCTTTTAACATTTCTTATATTTGTACTGAACATCAAGACAAAAGTACTGATTAAGAACATTTTATTTTTTTCAATGTCCCAACTTGTGTTAAAAAGCTCATATTACATTAGCAGCACAATGAGAAATAATTTAAAATCAGACATTGGTTTAGCTTGTTTTCCACTGAATGGTCACATAGCCCTTGTTCAAATGCTGTTAAGAAAGAGCACAGCCGGATGGAGGTCTACAAAGCCTACAAAGGTCTACAGAGAGATAGAATGCTGAGATCTCCAATGGCATGGCTGAAACAGGAAAGGCCACTAAGTTAAGTCCCGCCTGAGTGTGTGTGAGAACCCTATGGGAAAACTGCCTGATCTGCTCCAATTCAAGACTGGGTTGTCCATTGTCAAGCAAAGAGCTTGACCTGAAGTTGAACCCAGTTGTCAGCCCTGCAATGCACTGCAGAAAAACAGGGGAGGATGGGTCTGAAGAGGTGGAATGCACCAGAGTAATGGAACTTGGTCTAAGCCCTCACAACAGTTTCTTTACATGAAATCCGTTCAAATATTGGAACATCATAGCCGTCGTAAATCAAAGTGGGGTGGACGTCCAGAAAATAATTTGACATTACAGTCTTTTTTCTTTTTTTTTTTGACAGTAAATGCTGGAAGGGTATATAGGAACTTGGTGTCCCCATTGAATGGGCTGTGCTCATCTCCTTCCTGTCTCCAGACCTTGTGGGACTGAGACCACGTCTGCGAAAAGCCGTCCCAGCTGTGGTCACCGGCGCCAGTGCTGAGTGGAGAAGAAAAGCCCTGAGTCTTCAGAACAATCCAGCCTTTGTGGAACTGCTGGAAGCCATCAGCCAAAAATCAAATGACCGTAAGCCACAGATATAAGCCAGATGTGGGGATTCCAAGACTCTGTTCCAGCAAGCCCCAGCCCAGCTCATCCCCATCCAGCCTGGCGGTGGCAGCCAGGGGAAAGGGGTCATGCAGCGGGTATTGTGTTGCTCCAGCAAATGACATGGTTGTCTTCATCTTCAGTTTACATCACTCGAACCATGACAACTCGGAAAGATGGAGGCATGGGCTGCCAAGAGCTGAGGCCTTTGTAGACTAGAGCAAGGTCATGGTTTCAAGACTCTTTTCGGTTTACAGGTCCTTGCTTTGATACACATTTGTACAATTTCCAAAAGTCATTTCCTTCTATCGTTACAAGTGCAGTAAATTCAGAAATATTGTACTTGTTAAAGGAGCCAGAAGCTCCACCCCGACATGTAGATTTATATTTGATTCCGATTAAAAAAATCAGCAGCCAAAAGATTACAGCAGTGTTAAGAAACCATCATGCTGTCAATTGAATTAAGGGGAGTTTCAAAATGCATTCAATCATTGTGAAGTTTACTTCATTTGGTTTCTTTTGGACTGTTGTTCAAATATAATTTTGGCTTAATAGGTTGAAAATCTGATGGAATGTTTTTAGTCCAAACAAGTCCAATATCCTTTGCACATCATGACTTAAGATCTCAATATGCATGTTATTCTGTTTAAACCAATGAAATGAACACTTAGTGGCTTCAATGACAAGACAAAAATGCTTGGACTTTTCTGGTTGTTGGGTTTCACTTGTCACTCCCTCCCGGCAGAATGAGAAGCCCTTTCTGTACCATCATGACTTGACGATCTTCTATACAGTTCTACCAATAAAGCATGTATTGCCACAAAGCGTTATGTTCAGGCTAGGGCTAGAGATTAACTTATTCACCAGCCACTGTAACTAGTAGATTTCCAAAGTTATTAGCCACTCATTCACAGTTTTGACTGATACCATGGGGAAAAACTGCCATATAGATATATTTAATAATATCATATTGGCAGCCGGTATATTAGGCTGCTGTCACTTTAAGACCTGACGCACAGATCCATTATACTGTTACACATGTTTTCTTTCTCAACTGTTTACATTCACTTAAAACTTAACTGACTGTGTTTACGTGAATACTCGCCAAGACCGGCATTTTGACATTATTTTGTGTGTATTTGACAGTTTAAGCACAATAAGCAATGAAAAAAGAACTCAATTTAGTATTGACAGACAGCTTTATTATGTGCACATAGTTTTGGGTGTGAGCTCAGAATATGTGGGAATGAGTAAATATTATGCGCAATACGTGCAATCCCACTCAGAAATGTAAGCCCTGTAACACCTACAATATTCGTTCAGAGTAAATAAAAGGAATGAGTGAGGGGAGGCGGGTTTGTGTGTCAATTTGCTGACGGAGAGATGAAAGAGTGAGGAAAAGCAGCTGGTATCGTCTGTTCTTCGGGAAAATAAGTATTGGAAGTGCTTCAGATATTTCAGTATCAATATGTATTGAAACATTTTTGACAACACTACATTGCACTTAGTTTATTATTTTAGATGCCTTTTTAACTCTTTTCCCCACCAGTGTTTTTTTTTTTTTTATTAGGGCCCAAGCCCTGAAAGGGCAAAGGCCCTATTGTTCTTCTAAGGATTATTATTATTAGGGCCCAAGCCCTGAAAGGGCGAAGGCCCTATTGTTCTTCTAAGGATTATTATTATTATTATTAGGCCCAAGCCCTGAAAGGGCGAAGGCCCTATTGTTCTTCTAAGGATTATTATTATTATTATTATTATTATTATTATTATTATTATTATTATTTTTTCTTTCGCCTTTTGCCCTTTTTGGGGCCCTTAACATGCTCGAAAACTCTTGAAACTTTGCACACTGGCCGGAACGCACGGCCATCAGGGTTTGGGCTGGGTTTGGTACCCGGGCGTGGCAGGGGGGCTCGGCAGCGCCCCCTTGAAAACAAAAATAAAACTGTCCATAAATCAAAAACGCTTGCATGTATTAGTATGAAACTCGGTACACATATAGAGCTCATCGGGCCGAACAACATCCGTGCTCTAAGTTATGCGTCAGCCCAACAGGAAGTGAGCTATTATGGGTCGTTTTAAAACGCATACTGTGGAATTTGAAATACTCCTCCTAGGCGATTAACCCGATCAGCACCAAACTCGGTCAGCATGAAGTCAAGGCATTGAGGATGCTAAATTGCGAGCGGATTTTTGATATCTCGAACGGTTTGGCCGTGGCAGGAGACGAAATTATGGCGAGAAATGGGAAACAGGAAGTGTGTTATAACTTTAGCATACATTGACCGATTTGGATGAAACTTCAGCTGTGTGTTCGTTGTAAGAGGCCGATTACATGGATATGACTTTTGTGAGTCAAAGTTATAGCGCCACCAACTGGCAGCAGGAAGTGCTTGTTTTATCAAAAATGCTTTGAATCACCGTCTTATTTTCACCCGATTTACTTCAAACTTCATCAGTATAATGTCAAAACATGGCAGATATAGACATATGAATGGATTCCTGATATTTTAAATACTGTTGCCGTGGCAACGTGTCAAAGTTTAATAATCTTTTAGGGTGTTTTTGAGACTCTTAGCATGCTTGAAATGGCATGAAACTCAACACACACATCAGTGATGCCTTCCAGTATATATGGCCAAAGACTTAGAAACGGGCGTGGTGGAGGGGCTCAGTAGCGCCACCTTTTGACAAAAGTGGGGGGGTTAGTTTTATCTACAGTCACCAAACTCTGTATATATATTGTTCTCATCAAGCCGGACATCTTTCCCATTTACAGTCATTAGCTCTGACCAACAGGAAGTCAGATATTTTGGTTTGAATTTGGAATTTTGGATAAATCAGGCTCTGAGTTATTATAAACTATTCGTAGGAGATGCATGGACTCAACACCAAACTCGGTCAACATGAAACAAAGACACTGAAGATGCTATAGTGCGAACGATTATAGGATATCTCAAACGCTGCTGCTATGGTGAAGGATTAAATGAAGGACAAAAAAGGGAAACAGAAAATGTCTAATTTCTTGTAAAATCATTGTTTGATTTAAATTAAATTAAGATTGTATGTTCGGTAATTGAACCTGGGTGAATTTAAAATGGATGTACTATTTTTCAGATCAATATATTTATTTTATTTAATATATTTAATCTGAATCTTATTTTGTCTGCCCTCCCTTCATTGTCCAAAAGATGTCACTGTTGACTTAGTTTTGATGGGAAAAATCCCTGTTTCCCTCTCTGTCTCTGGCTCTGACTCTTTCTGTGTGTGTGTGTGTGTGTGTGTGTGTGTGTGTGTGTGTGTGTGTGTGTGTGTGTGTGTGTGTGTGTGTGTGTAAGGGGAATGGGTGCACCTGCAGTATTCTGAATGTCATTCTGAACTCGATTTGAAGAGCACTGCAATATAGTTTTATATGATTAGTTTCATAATTATTTTACTAAAAATATAAAAAGATCTTTAGATAAATACTGGACTTAAGGACTTTAAAAAATGTAAGCTGCAAAAGATAACTTTGCACTCATTTCAAAGGGACCTATGACATCATCTGACATGAAATTCATCTAAATTGAATTGATCTCATAGATGTTGTGGTTTGTGGTCATAGCAGCACCGACTGCTGCAGTTAATGAGGTGAATTCAAATGACTTTGACAGTCATTTTATTAAAACATTATTTTCACTGCAAAAATACATAAATAAACAGCTTGCCTAATGTACTTTACGTAATGATGATTGATCTTAAGATATTTTAACCTATAATATGTGTTGTGCGTACTCCATGTTTACACGTACACAACAATAGAGTTTAGATGCGTTTCATATCATAGGCTATCACAAATAACTATCACTTTAGTGTGAAAAAAGTTTAAAAAAACTATACAAATACCTTGAATTAAATACTGGCCTTGTGGACTTACAAATTTTTGAGCTGCAAAGATAACTTTGCAAATATTTGAAAGTGACCTATTATATCCTATGACGATAAAATTAATCTATATTTCAATGACATCATGGGTGTGGCTTGTGTTCATAGTGGCACCAGCTGCTGCGGTAAATGTGGCATATTTAAAATATATATATTTTTTAAATTCTCCTGTTTAAATGCATATTGCCTGTCGTGCACAGTTGCCCTCGGTTACACGGGGTGGCGGTGCCACCGGCTTGGGCCCGTCATCGCTGCTCGCAGCTTTAATTATTATTATTATTATTATTTTTCTTTCGCCTTTTTGCTCTTTTTGGGGCCCTTAACATGCTCGAAAACTCTTGAAACTTTGCACACTGGCCGGAACGCCGCCATCAGGGTTTGGGCTGGGTTTGGTACCCCGGCGTGGCAGGGGCTCGACAGCGCCCCTTGAAAAAAAAAAAAATAAAACTGTCCATAAATCAAAAACGCTTGCATGTATTAGTATGAAACCCGGTACACATATAGAACTCATCGGGCCGAACAACATCCGCGCTCTAAGTTATGCGTCAGCCCGACAGGAAGTGAGCTATTATGGGTCGTTTTAAAACGCATACTGTGGAATTTGAAATACTCCTCCTAGGCGATTAACCCGATCAGCACCAAACTCGGTCAGCATGAAGTCAAGGCATTGAGGATGCTAAATTGCGAACGGATTTTTGATATCTCGAACGGTTTGGCCGTGGCAGGAGACGAATTTATGGCGAGAAATGGGAAACAGGAAGTGTGTTATAACTTCTGCATACATTGACCGATTTGGATGAAACTTCAGCTGTGTGTTTGTTGTAAGAGGCCGATCACATGGATATGACTTTTGTGGGTCAAAGTTATAGCGCCACCAACTGGCAGCAGGAAGTGTGTCCTTTCAAAAATGCTTTGAAATCACTGTCTTATTTTCACCCGATTTACTTCAAACTTCATCAGTATAATGTCAAAACATGGCAGATATAGACATATGAATGCATTCGTGATATTTTAAATACTGTTGGCATGGCAACGTGTCAAAGTTGAATAATCTTTTAGGGTGTTTTTGAGACTCTTAGCATGCTTGAAATGGCATGAAACTCAACACACACATCAGTGATGCCTTCCAGTATATATGGCCAAAGTCTTAGAAACGGGCGTGGTGGAGGGGGCTCAGTAGCGCCACCTTTTGACAAAAGTGGGGGTTAGTTTTATCTACAGTCACCAAACTCTGTATATATATTGTTCTCACTGCCGGACATCTTTCTAATTTACAGTCATTAGCTCTGACCAACAGGAAGTCAGATATTTTGGTTTGAATTTGGCATTTTGGATAAATCAGGCTCTGAGTTATTATAAACTATTCGTAGGAGATGCATGAAATCGACACCAAACTCGGTCAACATGAAACAAAGACACTGAAGATGGTATAGTGCGAACGATTATAGGATATCTCAAACGCTGCTGCTATGGTGAGGGATTAAATGAAGGACAAAAAAGGGAAACAGAAAATGTCTAATTTCTTGTAAAATCATTGTTTGATTTAAATTAAATTAAGATTGTATGTTCGGTAATTGAACCTGGGTGAATTTAAAATGAATGTACTATTTTTCAGATCAATATATTTATTTTATTTAATATATTTCATCTGAATCTTATTTTGTCTGCCCTCCCTTCATTGTCCAATAGATGCCACTGTTGACTTAGTTTTGATGGGGAAAAAAACCCTCTTTGTCTCTACCTCTGGCTCTGCCTGTGTGTGTGTGTGTGTGTGTGTGTGTGTGTGTGTGAGTGGAGGGGGGGATGGGTGGCTGACAGCTAAAGCATGCCTCTGGCTCTTTCTCTCTCTCTCTGTGTGTGTGTGTGTGTGTGTGTGTGTGTGTGTGGAGGGGGAATGGGTGGCTGACAGCTAAAGCATGCCTCTCTGGCTCTTTCTCTCTCTCTCTCTGTGTGTGTGTGTGTGTGTGTGTGTGTGTGTGTGTGTGTGTGTGTGTGTGTGTGTGTGTGTGTGTGTGTGTGTGTGTGTGTAAGGGGAATGGGTGCACCTGCAGTATTCTGAATGTCATTCTGAACTCGATTTGAAGAGCACTGCAATATAGTTTTATATGATTTGTTTCATAATTATGTTAATAAAAATATAAAAAGACCTTTAGATAAATACTGGACTTAAGGACTTTAAAAAATGTAAGCTGCAAAAGATAACTTTGCACTCATTTCAAAGGGACCTATGACATCATCTGACATGAAATTCATCTAAATTGAATTGATCTCATAGATGTTGTGGTTTGTGGTCATAGCAGCACCGACTGCTGCAGTTAATGAGGGGAATTCAAATGACTTTGACAGTCATTTTATTAAAACATTATTTTAGCTACAAAAATAAATAAATAAACAACTTGCCTAATGTACTTTACGTAATGATGATTGATCTTAAGATATTTTAACGTATAATATGTGTTGTGCGTACCCATGTTTACACGTACGCAACAATAGAGTTTAGATGCGTTTCATATCATAGGCTATCACAAATAACTATCACTTTAGTGTGAAAAAAAGTTTTAAAAAAAACTATACAAATACCTTGAATTAAATACTGGCCTTGTGGACTTACAAATTTTTGAGCTGCAAAAGATAACTTTGCAAATATTTGAAAGTGACCTATTATATCCTATGATGATAAAATTAATCTATATTTCAATGACATCATGGGTGTGGCTTGTGGTCATAGTGGCACCAGCTGCTGCGGTAAATGTGGCATATTTAAAATATTTTTTTAAAAATATTCTCCTGTTTAAATGCATATTGCCTGTTGTGCACAGTTGCCCCGAAGCCACCGGGGTGGCGGTGCCACCGGCTTGGGCCCGTCATCGCTGCTCGCAGCTTTAATTATTATTATTATTATTATTATTATTATTATTATTATTATTATTATTATTTTTCTTTCACCTTTTTGCCCTTTTTGGGGCCCTTAACATGCTCGAAAACTCTTGAAACTTTGCACACTCGTCGGAATGCGCGGCCATCAGGGTTTGGGCTGGGTTTGGTACCCGGGCGTGGCAGGGGGGCTCGACAGCGCCCCCTTGAAAAAAAAAATAAAACTGTCCATAAATTGTTTCATATTAGTATGAAACTGAGTACACACATAGAACTCATCGGGCCGAACAACTTTCACGCTCTAAGTTATGCGTCAGCCCAACAGGAAGTGAGCTATTATGGGTCGTTTTAAAACGCAAACTGTGGAATTTGATATACTCCTCCTAGGCGATTAACCCGATCAGTGCCAAACTTGGTCAGCATGAAGGGAAGGCATTGAGGATGCTAAATTGCGAGCGGATTTTTGATATCTCGAACGGTTTGGCCGTGGCAGGAGACGAATTTATGGCGAGAAATGGGAAACAGGAAGTGTGTTATAACTTCTGCATACATTGACCGATTTGGATGAAACTTCAGCTGTGTGTTCGTTGTAAGAGGCCGATCACATGGATATGACTTTTGTGAGTCAAAGTTATAGCGCCACCAACTGGCAGCAGGAAGTGCTTGTTTTATCAAAAATGCTTTGAATCACTGTCTTATTTTCACCCGATTTACTTCAAACTTCATCAGTATAATATCAAAACATGGCAGATATAGACATATGAATGGATTCCTGATATTTTAAATACTGTTGCCATGGCAACGTGTCAAAGTTGAATAATCTTTTAGGGTGTTTTTGAGACTCTTAGCATGCTTGAAATGGCATGAAACTCAACACACACATCAGTGATGCCTTCCAGTATATATGACCAAAGTCTTAGAAATGGGCGTGGTAGACATCATCTGACATGAAATTCAACTAAATTGAATTGATCTCATAGATGTTGTGGTTTGTGGTCATAGCAGCACCGACTGCTGCAGTTAATGAGGTGAATTCAAATGACTTTGACAGTCATTTTGTTAAAACATTATTTTAGCTACAAAAAATAAATAAATAAACAACTTGCCTAATGTACTTTACGTAATGATGATTGATCTTAAGATATTTTAGCGTATAATATGTGTTGTGCGTACCCATGTTTACACGTACACAACAATAGAGTTTAGATGCGTTTCATATCATAGTCTATCACAAATAACTATCACTTTAGTGTGAAAAAAACTAAAAAAAAAAAAACTATACAAATACCTTGAATTAAATACTGGCCTTCTGGACTTACGAATTTTTGAGATGCAAAAGATAACTTTGCAAATATTTAAAAGTGACCTAATATATATTATGACAATAAAATTAATCTATATTTCAATGATATCATGGGTGTGGCTTGTGGTCATAGTGGCACCAGCTGCTGCGGTAAATGTGGCATATTTAAAATATTTTTTTAAAAATATTCTCCTGTTTAAATGCATATTGCCTGTCATGCACAGTTTCCCTGAAGCCACCGGGGTGGCGGTGCCACCGGCTTGGGCCCGTTATTGCTGCTCGCAGCTTTAATTTTTTATAATTTTTCTTAAGTTGCCAGCCACCGCCAGCTTTTTTGATCATTTTTACAAAAGTTTCATTGCCTCATATCTGAATATGCAATGTATCAAAAGAATGAACAGACCCTCTGCTTAAAAAACAAAACAAAAATAAAAGTTTTATTTAGCTTCATGCATGTCTTTTTAGTTTCATAAAAAAGCAACATTTTACATGTTAAAATTAAACAAACTGTAATACTATACAACAAATAAAAAGCAGTTAATAACTGGGAACAATTCATTGTTATTAATAACTGATAATATAAAAAAATACGGACAAATGTAGTATTTTGTTGAGGTTGAAACTAATACAATATAAATAATTATCTTTAATGTTCAAGAATCCAGATGTGCAAGATAGATCCAGCAGTGTAGAGTCATCATCAATTGACGACGCTTTGAAGTGACGCTAAAAGGAGTGAGGATATTTCATTCCACTTGATTCAATTCCGCCGTTCTCGCGTCTTTTCCGCGAGAAAAAGAAAATGCTTTTATTTGAAAATGCTATAATCCAAAGCATCTGTATCTCTATAGGAACAAGTATATAGATTTTTGTGATAGTTGCAGATTACTAGAAATATTAGACTTTACACAGTCTGGGCTGCCTATGGTTTCTGAGCCATCCATGATAAAAAGTACTTGAATTCTTTGAGTGAAAATTGGGGTGGTGCTGGATTTTGTGGGGTAAGTAGTATTATGGCAGTAAAGGGTGAGTCATACTAAGGGCATCTGTTAGTTTTGGGCCATGTTCAACAATAAGCCTGTAAAAGGCAAGACATTCTTATTTTGGGCCTGGCCTCTAGAAAATTCAGTGCTTTAAGTTAATCTCCAACTGTATTTTTTTTAACAGTTTGTTTATTGAGATCTCTAGTTTCAAATGTATCTACAATCCATTGTTTTCACCTTCTCAGTTCCTTGCATGTCTTTGGGCTTTGAGACATGGTCCATCCAAAGCTTTCAGTCTTTTCATGGGCATGTCACGGGTTTGTTAAAAGGGATAGTTTACCCAAATATTAACATTCTATCTTCATTAAGATATTTTGTAGACCCTTACAAAAAAGAAGTTTATTGAAGTGCGCTATTAGTATACTTCATTTACACTAAAAATAAGAAAGTATACTTTCAGTCAACTTTATAAAACTACTGAACTAGCAGTTTACTTAGATTGAACTTCTAAATGTACTTTCATAAAGTAAATGTGCTACAAGTAATTCAATTATCAATAAAATATTAAAGTAAATTATCAATAAACTTAATTTGTAGGGCTATATTGTAATACAAACGAAAAAATTGGAAACTATTTGTGTACTTCAAGTGTACTACTGTTACACTTAAAGTTACTTAAAAGTATATTATATAAAGTATATTTACTAGTTAAATACTTATTATTTATGACATTTTGAAGTATACTCTCAGTAAACTACTAGTTTAGTAGCTTTATACTGTATAATTTTTAAAGTATACTTATAAAGTATACTTGTAAGTTTTCTTTAAGTGAACATAACATCATACTTATAGCTTCTATATTATTTTTGCACTTTAAGTGGAATTTGTTTTACATTTTAAACAAAAAGCTGAGAAAATCGCATTCTTGTCATCTAAACACAGATCGAGTAGACTGAGTCCATCAACACCAAGCTTCAGTCATTTCATCTTCATGGGTTTGACATTTCATTTGGTAGTGTCAGACAGTTTTGCACTTATATGCTGTTTAATGTTTAATGATCACGTTAGCTTACATGTTCATAAGCAACGCTTCAATCAATTGTTTCTGCTTGTTCTTCACCTGTGTTTTGATCTGGAGATTCTGTACTATTTCAGAAGATGTGTAATAACGCCCCTACCATATAACAGTGAAAACATGGATAGCCAGAAAATTCAGTCAATGGCGGGAAAGAGTGAAGTATATGTGAAGTAAATTACTAAGTATGTGATATTTCAGATATTCAGAACATACTGTATCTGTTTTCTTTATAAATCAATATTTTCAAACAATGTAAGTTTATAAAACAGCATGTAAAACTACATGACACAAATATTGAATAGGCTGCTCAGTCAAAACAATAAACAACTACAAGCCAAAGCATACTTAGAATACTTAATTGTACTTTTAATTATATCTTGATCAAAATATTGAGTACAAGTGGACCAAATATACTTATAGACATTTCTGTCAGTATAATCAATATAAGTCAAGTATTCTTAAGTGCAATTTTAAGTATATTTCTGGGCCCGTATTCTTAAAGCTTCTAAGAATCCTCTCATAAACCTCCTAATTTACCTTAAAAACTTCTACGTAGGAGTCTTAGGTTAAGAGTGATTGAGCAACTCTGAGCGAGGAAAATAATATATATATATATTGTATATATATTGTTAATTTTTATTTACCATGCTGTTAATGTTGTACTTAATGTATTTGATAGGAAATGAACAGCGACACAAGGTTCTGAAATTGCTGTAATTGTGTGATCACTTTGCTTATAGAAGGTTGTGACAGACCCAGATCATCACTGCTGCATAGTTGCATTTTTCCAGTTGCCAAATATGTTAATGTAGTGATTACGTCCATTTCTGGCGCTATGAATTGTGAATTGGGTGCAACACATTTCTTCTCCCTCTTCGAGTTTCGTCCATTTTCTCCGCTGTAACTCTTAAGCCTCTTAAAAGTCCTTGTCTGTACTCCTAACACTTAAGACCTTAAGACCTCTTTTAAGGGTTAAGATGCTTTCTGAATTACTTTTTCTTTATTAGGATTGTCTCTTTAATTTTAGGACGAAACGGCCACCTTTTTAAAAATGTTCTTAGCATTTTGCCACTAGAGGCTACTCTTTGCATTAAGATTTTTCATGAATATGGGCCCTGAGAAGTACATAAAGTATATTTCTGAGAAGTATATAAAAATAAGATGAAATGTATACTTAGTTTACTTTAGTTTAAAAGAAGTATACTAATAGCACACTTGAATAACTTTTTTTTTTCGTAAGGGAACACTTACTGTAGCCTATCTATAAAAAAATAAAAAATAAATAAATAAAAACTTGCTTCATATACTGTGCTAGACAAACTGGGACTAGTCACAGCACTTGCATATTTTTGCAATATACTATTTTTTTATCCAATTTTGGAATGTTCTGCTGCTGAAAAAGTAGACAAAAAAAAAAAAAAATCAATTTACATTTATTTGTATAGCGCTTTTCACAATACATATCGTTTCAAAGCACCTTTACAGAAAATGCATGTGTCTACATTACAAATTACAAGTTATGTATTTTAGAAATGTACATATACAAGTCAGGAAGTTAGCTAACAATGTATTAATTTAAGGCAGAAACAATGAGCTAATTGAAGTAATGAATACATGTTGTTAACAAATGATTAGAATATATAGAACATTTTTGCATTGGTGCATGTTGATTCAGAGTTTGCTTTATCTGAGGTCTGTGCAGGAGTTGGAGTCCTCTTTTAGTCCTAATCTCTTCACAGGTGTTGGGGCATCTGGAGTCTTCATAAGAAGCTGCATCCTAACTGGATCTGACATACTCTCTAGTTACCTCGGGATGGGCATCCCAGGATAAAACAGAAAAGCAAATGGAAAATGATTAGCATAGATGCATTATGTGAATGCTTGTCTATAGAGATGTGTCTTTAATCTAGATTTAAACTGAGAGAGTTAGTCTGAGCCCCGAACATTATCAGGAAGGCTATTCCAGAGTTTAGGAGCCAAATGCGAAAACACTCTCCCTCCTTTAGTGGGATATCCTAGGTCCAACCAGAAGCCCAGGGTTTTGTGACCTTAAAGAGAGTCATTTAAGTGAAGTGTAGGACTAAATCTTAAGTGTCAGTCTTAGAGATGATTCACGAAACTGTGCTGTGCCACAAACAGGATTTTGGATGATGAAATTAGCATGGACCAATCACTGAATAGATTTCCTTATTTAAGAATATTCTCAGATAAATTCACATTGAATGGTGAAATTCCTAAGAGTTTACATTCAATACACATTTGTCAATAAAGATTTTTCAAGAGAATGCATAATTATATACACATTGGAAATGAAAGATAAACATATTTTCTACCATGTCTTAATTACAAATTTTAAACCAGTGTGCTGTTAACTGACCTGCCTATATCTAGCCTAGATTTTATGATATAATCAGCCACCATGGATTTAAAAATAATAAAAAAAAAAATAAAAAAAAAAAACTGGCGGGAGGAAGAATTAGTTGAACAGCGGAAACATTTTATAAAAGACAAGTTCATCCCAACATTAACCAGCACTAATAAAGATGATGCCTGCTTTGTCTAAATGATACTGTTTTATTAACTGCCCTGGGCCTGCATTTACCAAGCTTCTCAAAGTGCCATTTTAGTCTTAAGTGCTGGTTAATGTTGGGCTGAACTTGCCTTTTATAAAAAAAAAAAAAAAATTGCTCGACTAATTCAGCAAGCAGTAGCACTTCTTCCTCCCGCCAGTTCGGGGTTTTTTTGGAATCCGTGGTGGCTGATTATATCGTAAAATCTAGGCTATGTATAGGCAGGTCAGTTAACAGCACACCGGTTTAAAATTTGTAATTTGTAGGACATGGTGGAAAATGTGTTTATCTTTCATTTCCAATGTGTATATCATAATGTATTCTCTTGAAAATGCTTTATGGTGTGTTGAATGTAAACATGCAATGTGAATTTATCTGAAAACATTCTTAAAGAAGGAAATCTATTCAGTGATTGGTCCATGCCTATGTCGTCATCCAAAATCCCGTTTGTGGCACAGCAAAGTGTCGTAAATCATCTCTAAAACTGACACTTAAGATGTAGTCCTACACTTCACTTAAAGTATGACTGAAATGCTTGATAACTAACCTTTAAGCGCAGCTTTAAGCCAAGAATTTTTTTACTCTTAAGTCAATTCTTAGCAGTGTTCTTGTGAGTAAATCTCAGAGACTTGATAAATACGGACCCTGGGCTCTTAACAGAGTTAAGGCCCTGAGGGCCTTGAGGACCATGGATAGGCTCCTCCTGGCTCCTTTTAGGAAGTGGATGACCAAGTTGTTTCTTCCTAGAGATTGGCCTGCCACAGGAGCATGTTCTCTGCTATGGCCGCCACATATACTTTGAGTGTGGAGGGGATATGGCACCAGCTGTACTTCACATGAAGAGGGGTCTCGGTTCCGAGCTGAGCACCAGCTGGTGAACACGGACAATTTAAGGGCATAGATGCATCTCATGGATGGAGCTCTAGCTTCAGTAATAGTGTTTAGGACCTGTTCGCCTGAGAGAAGAGGCCCTTCCTTAGGGGTATTGGCCAAGGAGCTGCTTTGAAAAAACAATTCCCTGGGTGAATTTCCAAGAGGATTTGTTTGGCCGTTAACATCCTGAATGGCTGTCTCATGAGGGCCCTGTTCAGGTGTCTGAAATCCAGAATAGGCCTGAGGCCACCGTCCTTTTTCAGTACGAGGAAGTAACGGCTGTAGAAGCCTGACTGGCTCTGTGAAGGTCTTGACAGCCCAATTTGCTAGCAGGTTTGTCACTCCCGTGCGGAGGACGTGAGCCACACTGCTCCTTACTGAAGTGTTGACCACGGCATGAAAGCGCGGAGGAGTATTGGAGCGAGTATCCTCGTTTTATTATATTCAGCACCCATTCTGACACATCGGGGATGGCTTCCCAGGCCTTGGCCCGAGTGGCTAGGGGCTGAATTAATTATGGAGGTGGGCAGCCATGAGTCGGGTGCCTGGCCACCAGGGTGTTTGGAAGAGGAAAAGTGTTCTTTTGTTGAGAATTTAAGTGTTTTACTTTGTTCGCTGTTGAAACAGCATTTGGTTGCAAGGGTGCGTGATTTTGAACGGGCCCTTTGGTTGCAAATGGAACATTTCCAGCCACCTGAACTGAAAAGGGGGCTGGGGAAAACAGAACTTTTCTGGGGGTGGTCTGGCCGCAGCAAGACTTAACCCCCTCCTCTTCCTTTCTGCTCTCTGATCAGCAAGGCTTCCGAGGCTCAGGGTCCAGCGTAATTCTAGGCTGGGGACTAGGCGCCTAGGGAACGGGAAGTGCTTAGATGTCTGTGGTCGCTGTCTCGGGCCCGACCAATCCTCACCTTCAGAGGCCGCCAATGACATGCTGTCATCATGGAGGTCTTCCTCCAAACCACCAAACGAGATGAGTTCACTTGTTTCGTACGAGGGGCGCTGGTCTGCTTGGGGCTTGGGTAAAGTCCACCTGTGAAACCTCTCTATTTGGAGAGAGTGAGGCACACAAGGTCTGAGCCGGCGTGAGCTCACTTGTCTCCGTGCGTTTGTGAGTCCTCTGACCCCGCTGTTTCTTCCTCCGAGGCTCATGGGAGGCGAGAAACGGGAGGGTGCGAGGGGCGGGGTTGCTCTCTGAAATTAAAGCTATCCGCGACCACAGAGAGGAGAGCGGCATGTTCTCGCAATGAGAACAGCTGCTCTCTCTGAGTACAGCCTCTGCATGGTTTTTGCCCAGGCAGGAAATGCACTCACTGTGCTCGTCAGTGGGATGCAGAGGGACTCTACATGTACCACAGTCACGGTGTTTGAAACAATGCCGCGCTGCTCTTTTAGAAGAAATTTGCTTTTTTTAGCGAATTTGCTTTATAAAGGATACTCACCGGATGGCCGCAGGGAAACAGCGAACCAGCAGATAATGGCGTCAGGTCAGTTATCGCTGAACAAGAGTCTGCCGTCCGCTGAGCTGCTGCAGATTAATATTTTTCTGCTACTGGACTCGTTCAAGCAAGAGAAATCAGCGAAGAAGTGAAGCATTGCTGAAGGACAATAAATCTGAATCTTATGGCGATACGGGCTGCTTATATAGCCACGTTGGCGGGCTCTGCTCTCTGTCGGCGGGACGCACCGATTGGTCCGCGCAGATACGCCGCCTCGCCATAGGTTTGTGCAGTTCCCGCAGCCCAGCCAATTAGTGTGCATGTAGTTCTGCTCTATGTTGGCTGTGCATCTGCACTGCATTTTAAAATAAAAGCTTCAAAATTTTCAAGAAAAGGAGTTTCCCCTAGCTAGACGCAATACGAGTGAACCGTTTTCGAAAAGGGAACGAGATTAAGAATCAAATTAGACCAAAACCACAATTTGTACCAGGCTGTAAACATGTTTTATTCTGCTGTAAAGTTGGGCATTTTAACATGGAGCTCAGTGAGATTCTGCTCCCTTCTAGAGCCTCTCCCACTGCGGGAGGTTGCCGCTTGGCTAAAACACAATCACGTGCAAATGAGCTTCTGTACTACTTATTGTGTAATTGATTTCTTTATACTTGCTATTAGTATTCTCCACACTGCAAAATATGTGTTTATTGAACTATGTGTGGACCTATGTAAAATACGGGACAAATCGTGTTGATATGGGACACGTCATTTTAAATAAATACGGGACGATTCCGTATTTCACGGCAACCCTGGCATGTGTCTACGGTTTTTCTATTAACATTTTTTTGTTCTTTAGCACTTCTCAGCCTTTGTGTCTGTGGCCATATTGGAAGTGGTAAGGTTTATCCAGGCACATTCTATAATTTCATTTTGATAACATGTCTGTTTGATATGTTCACTTTTTTTCTTTTTTTTCTTTCTAGTTTGCTCTGTCTGGTGGGGTTATATCACATACTATTGGGATGATGCTGTGTGAAACCACAAAGTTCCTACAGCTGGTATGATGTACCAAGTCCCATTAGTCCTCAAATATCCACAAAATTAACTTACACAAGTTGAGGGTGGGTATAGCAGTGTAAGCTATAGTCCTCAAAATGGCTCCAATGGTTTTGGACCAGTGACTACAGTAATAAAACATGACTGCGGTCTTCATAAACATTCAAATTATTTTAAACCATTCAACATGCAAGAAGACGCAAATCTGTTTCCTGTGCACATACACACACAGAGCCATTACTGAACTGAGCACACTTTTCTTATTGTGCTTAAATGGATTACGTTAAAATGTGTTTTGGCGAGTACATAATTTTTGTCATATGACAGAGCTATATAAGCAATTTTGGTTATTTTATGGTCACACATCGACGTTACAAAGTGGACATTTGGGACATTAATAGAACATTCACACATTGTCCTCTGTTGATCATATAATATTGTCCCCGATATGACTTTAGGTGGAAATTCCATATTGGTTATTCTATGGTTACACGGCAACGTTACAAAGAGGACATTTGGGACATTAACAGAACGTTCCCACATGGTCCTCTGTTGGTCATATAATAACTTTCCTGATATGACTTTAGGGGACATTCCATTTTGGTTATTCTATGGTCACAGAGCAACGTTACAAAGAGGACTTTTGAGATGTTAACAGAACGTTCCCACATGGTCCTCTGTTAGTCAAATGGGGATGTTTAATTTGGGACTGCGCTGCAACATATCTTGTTCAGTCCAATGGTCTCTACATTACATTCCCATAATGTTTGCAGGACCATTAGGGGACATTAGGGGACCAACCTAGAATTTAGGTCTATATTTAGGTCCTTCCACCCCCTTACGAAAAAGAAGTTTATTCAAGTGTTCTATTAGTATACTTCTTTTAAACTAAGAGGTCGGGTCGGGGGTCATTAAAGGGGTCATGAATTGAGAAATCAACTTTTCATTCAGCCTTAGATATATAAAAGTTAATCGTGATATAAGAATGTCCTGTACGTTTCAGAGCTGAAAACTTCCTTGTTAGTCATAGACAAGCTTTTATTGACACCAGGCCCAACAAACGATTGATCTATTAAAATGAATGTGCCCGGCTGTGACGTCTGAGTGTGGTGAAACACCGCCTCTGCAGAAGAAGATCAACGCCTACTTCGTCACTGCCTGTTTAGGCCCGCCCACTGATTCGCACATGTAACTAGTAGTGTTAGACCAGGTCTCGCTACCAAGCAATAAACATGCCGTTGAGGATTACAAAATATTGTGCAGTGCCTTGGCTCAGCAGTAATGCAACATGTAAGTAACTGTGTTCATTCTAATGCCTGATCTGAGATGTGATTCATGTACAGTCAGATGTGTTTTGTGTGTGTCAGTAAATCAAACCAGTGACTAAACGTTAACTTGCATTGTTTCTCTTAGTAGGATGAAAATAATCTGTTATTTAACAGTGATTAAATTCTATAAAGAAATCAATCAAAGAAAGCTCCCTTTGCAATCGTTGGAGCAGCGCGCGCTAGAGCTGTCAATCAAACATGGAGAGTTTATCAGTGACTCGTTTAGCAGTGACTCCCGTTTTATTCAACAAATCTCTTACCTATATCATGTTTGCACTGTTAGTTATGATGAAAGCATTCGTTAGTGTACAACAATGATGAGATTAAAAAAATGCATTTTATTTATAAATTATGAACATTTTATAAATACACAAAATGCATGGATGCAGCTCTGGCTCCACTGCGACTTCGGGTCATTCACATTTTGAATTACATAGACGATTGGTTAATATTAGCACAATCGCAAAAGATGGCGCTTCAGCACAGAGACATCATGCTAGCTCATCTAGTTTCTCTAGGGTTAAGACTCAACGCCAAGAAAAGCCTTCTTTCTCCTACCCAGAGAACGACTTATCTGGGGGTTATTTGGGATTCGATCACAATGCGGGCACAACTGTCTGCCACTTGAATCGAGACCAATCGGCATACCCTGAGCAAAGTCAGGCTAGGTCAAAATCTCACTGTTCGTCAGTATCAAAGATTGTTAGGTTTAATGGCATCAGCATCCACGGTGATTCCTATGGGGCTGTTGCACATGAGACCCTTTCAGTTGTGGCTCAGAGCCAGGGGATTTCATCCAAGGGCCAATTCTCAGAGGCTAATAAAAGTGACGCACCGCAGCCTTCGTACACTGACTATGTGGCTCAGACCCCGGTTCCTTGCCTTGGGTCCCACTCTAAGGGCGCCTTGTCGTCACAAATTGCTAATGACAGATGCCTCCCTGATGGGCTGGGGTGCAGTCTTAAAGGGGGGGTGAAATGCTACTTCATGCATACTGAGCTTTTTACACTGTTAAAGACTTGGATTCCCATGTTAAACATGGACAAAGTTTAAAAAATTAAGTTGGACGTTGATTTCTGTGCCAAAAATACTCCTTCCGGTTTCTCACAAGTTTCGGAAAGTTTTTTTTCGAGTATGGATCTGTGTGACGCCAACAAGGATGGAATGTCCTTGTACGGGCACTTCTACCGGAAGGGCGTTCACGCGACCATAGCTAAAGAGCAAATGCATGCCCATTAACGTGCTTTGCTCGGCTTTAGGGAAGTTGTCAGCTGCAGACTTCACGAAATCAACATTGTCACCAAAGAAGTGTGTTTTTGGTTGTCAGGGCAAGACAACCCTGTACATCTTCCCAAAGAACCCAGCGTTAATGGGACAGTGGATGGAGTTTGTTTTTCCAGAGCAGCAACGGAGTTAATAAAACTAAAGACTTTTCGGAGATATGAAGGATGAAAATACTACTCTATAAATTCTCAAGATTGACATGAGATTGACATAAAGTGTTTCACCCCCCCTTTAAGTGGTCGTCCAGCCCAAGGGGAATGGGAGGGTCATCAGCTTGAGTTGATGGCTGTATTTCTGGCCCTGAAATACTTTCTCCCCCAGTTGAGGGCCTGTCATGTCTTAGTGCGGGTGGACAGTACAGTGACAGTCTCTTACATAAATCACCAGGGAGGTCTGCGGTCACGCAACCTAAACAGGATTTTCTCTGGGCCCAGGACAAGTTCCTGTCACTCAGGGCGATGTACATTCCGGGGCAACTGAATGTGGGAGCAGATTAACTGTCTATACAGAAATGACAGATGGGGGAATGGAAACTCCACCCAGAAGTAATCAAGCAGATCTGGACCAGATTTTATGAAGCGGAAGTGGACCTCTTCACCTCTTATCAGACAATGCGCAATGTCCCCTCTACTCTAGCCCCGCTGGGTCTGGATGCGTTGGCACATACATGGCCCAAGATGCGCCTATATGCCTTTCCTCCAATCTTTCTGCTCCTGGGAGTTCTAGCCAGGGTTCACCAACAGGGGGCTTGCCTCTTACTGATAGCGCCTTGTTGGCCGAACAGAGTGTGGTTCTCAAAGATAGTGTCTCTCCTCAACGACTCGCCATGGGCGATTCCAGCGAGGAGGGACCTTCTGTCTCAGGCAGAGGGCACGATATTCCATCTCAGGTACGACCTGTGGGCCCCTGATGGGTACCAACTGAGGGACACTGGGCTTTTGCCTGCAGTTATTGAGACCATTCTAAGTGCTAGGGCTTCCTCTACTAGGAAAATGTATAGGGGTGTCTTTGAAAGATGGTGTATGACACACAATGCAGATCCAGTTAACTGCCAGATTGCTTCAGTTTTTGACTTTTTGCAGGAAAAGTTGTCAACAGGACAATGCCCTGCCCAATGTTGCCAACTATTTTCCAAGGAAAGTAGCTAAAGCCTGCCCAAAAAGTCGCTAAATGTCACTAAATTATGTAATGCGTCAGTTAGCATATCCGCGACATCACCACGTCATACTTGCTTTCTGTCTGCCTAATGTGTTTTCTCTCCTAATCCGTGCTCATATACTGCATTTTAAAATAATATAAAACAGTGACTGTCTAATATGTCAAAAGAATTGGGGATATGCAGGCTCTGTCGATATTGGGCCACTCCGGGCTCTCATGTCCTTGAGTCGACATTGCAAGCTAATGTCTGATGCTTTCTTGCATTCTTGTGCACACCTGCACAACATATATGCGCTTTGTGTAGCATTGAGTGTAGCTTTTGAAAGGGAAATGGTTCGGGTTACTTGACTGTAACCCTGTTCCCTGATAAAGCAGAATGAGATGCTGCACTGCATTGCCGTGCTGATGATGTCCCAGGACTGATCTTCAAACAAAAAGACCTGAAGGGATGCAGCTGGGGCTCATCTATTTGTAACCAGGTGGTAAATAACCTTTAAAGTTTGTTTCTCCCTTGCATGTTTAAGAAAAACTGTTATTTCATTGTCCTTTTATTGTGTTCAGTGAATTGTAAAGACAAGAAAAACTGTTGTTATCTGTTATGTCCCTGGAGTCGTCAGTAGGTGGCACTGTGTGTGTTGCGTGTGTAGTGTGCAGTGCGCATGCGTTCTCTCATCTTGATCACTTGGTCATACGTGCAGCGAGCAGTGTGAGAGAGACACACACTCTCGAGAAATCGTGGGGTTTTTGTGATCAGCCATGGGTAAATATAATGTTTTATGATTATATCCTGGATAATACAAATTGTGTATGTATATTTTGTTGTTTTCTTTTGAAGGACTGTCATATTTGAAAAAGTTATATTGTGTATATTGTGTTATATTGTGCATATCGTTGATATGACGTCACACCGTGCGATGTAGGCCTGTTCAATTTTCCACATTGTGCTTTTCATGTGAATTTAATTTGATGTTTGTTCACACAGTGTACAACATAATGTTGGTGAGTTCAGCCTTGTGACGTGAATGTGGTGTATGTAGGAGCTGACAGTCATATTGGAGCCACTGGAGAAATGATTGTGGACTTCAGGAAGAGACAGCAACGGACATACTCCCCCCTCATGATCAGCGGGTCACCAGTAGAGAGAGTGAGCAATTTCAAGTACCTGGGTGTAAACATCTCCGAGGACCTGACCTGGACTGCTCACATTCAGACACAGGTGAAAAAAGCCAGGCAAAGACTGTACCACCTGCGCCAGCTGAGGAAATTCAGGGTTTCACCAGCTATCCTGAAAACTTTCTATTTAGGGGCGATAGAAAGTGTATTAACTCAGTGCATCACAGCGTGGTATGGGAACAGCACCAGTCATGACTGCAAAGCCCTGCAAAGAGTCTCAGGGTCAGCTCTCCCGTCTCTGCAGGACGTCTACACCAAACGCTGCAAAGGTAGAGCTACTAAGATCATCAAGGACTCTAATCACCCTGCAAACCCTCATTTCACGCTGCTGCCATCTGGTAAGTGCTTCCGAAGCCTGATGGCCAAAACTGAGAGACTCAGGAGGAGCTTCTTCCCCCAGGCCATCAGACTCCTGAACTCAGTCACTTAACATCACGTGACCATTGATATACTGACATTGCACTGCACTTTCTGTTCTCGTTGTTACTGTGTAACAACCTGTTATAAACCTGTTTGCACATTATACTCTTATACATTTGTTAACCACATATTTATAAGTCTACAATTTACTCACTGCACAGTTTACTTCACTTATTTTATTCCACTTCTATTATTTTATCTTATTTTTTTTACTTTTTTCTCCTACTTGACTTGATTATTTATAATTCTACAGATATATATATATATATATATATTATATAGTACTTTTTTATCCTATTTCTATTATAGTTTCCTCCTTGTGTTTTTAACTGTGAATTTGCACTGTCCATGGAGCGGACCTGTTTACATTTCACTTCCGGTTGTATATTCTGTATATAACTGTGTATGTGACAAATAAAACTCTTGAATTCTTGAACCTGAACTCTGTTATGTGAGTGTAATTTTTTTTCTCATTTCACTCAAATGATATGTAAGTGGGTAATATGAAAATGTACTCATGTTGTTTTGTTCTTTTTGTACAGTATTCCCACTGTCGTATTGTATTGTGCACATTCTGATTTCGATATTGTATTACATTACTCTTTATTTTTTATTTTTTTTTTCACTGAGATTTTTGTAGTGATTTCTTTCCCTTTTTGCATTGTATATAACATTTCACTCACAGCAATGTGAAATTGTAAGGAAGTTAAATTTGAGTCACCGGTTCTGTGAAAGCTCCCATTTTCTTTATTCATCTACTGTTTTTCTTTTAAACTACAAAGGAAATAGAACCCCCTCAATGTGTTCACACATTTATAGTCTCGTGCAGCAGGAGGTATAATACCTCTGGGTCAATTTCATTGACATGTTAAACACACTATTCACAGCTGTTCACAATAAAGACGTTCCCATATACGCTTTCGTGCAGCATCTCGTTCCGCTTTATCAAGGAACAGGGTTACAGTCAAGTAACCCGAACCGTATTCACTGTTATACGGTAGGGGGCGCTATTACACATCTTCTAGTACAGAATCTCCATGAGTCCGTATCAAAATACAGGAGAGGAAGAAGCTGAAACAAGTGGTAGAAGATTGCTCACGCAAATGTAAAATAACTTGATCATCAAACATTAAACAGCATGTAAATCAAAACTGCCTAATGTTACCAAATGAAATGTCAAACCCATGAAGAGGAAACTACTGTGAACCTTTGGGGGGTGTTGATGGACTCAGATCTGATCTGATCCATCTGTGTTTTTTACAGATGCACTACAAATGAGAAACCTAGTTGTGCATTTAAAATGTACTATTGTTACACTTATAGTACACTTAAACGTATACTTTTTATATACTTAAAGTGGGCCAATTTAGTTCCAAGCTGTATTGAAATAGTATACTTACAAGTTTACTACAAGTACATATTGATATTAGTATACTTACTACATAAAGTATACTTAAAAATATACTTGAACATTACTTAGATATACTTCATAAAATTACTTAAAATTGCTTCTTTTTCGTAAGGGTCACATTTACTTAATGTTTTCAGAACATGTTTGTGTGAATCAATGTACACCGGGCTGCTTTGCAAGCGAGGGTCAGTAAAACACAGGATTCGGAAGTTGCTTCTCAAAGATGGATAAATACAAAATGTTTGTCCAACTTCATATTCAGAACATGTAAGTAACGCAAGTTATATTTTGTGAATGTACACAAATCACCTTTGTGAATGTGCTTGTTAGCACGCTGACGGCTAATGTGGCTAAATGTCATTTGTTTTATTTTTAAGAAGCAATAAAAGTATGCTCCTGAATTGTACATGCGGTCAAAAATTTTGGGCTAAAAATAACAAACTGGTCTCTGTGAACACAGTACGAGACAATGATAACTTTAGCCACATTAGCACATTCAGAAAGGCAATTTGTAAACACACACATTATGGATCACAAAGGGTTGGTATTGATCCATCTTTTGAGAAGCAACTTTTGTGCAAATCCTGCATTTTACTGACCCTCATTTGTGAATGAGCCCAGTGTACATTGATTCACACAAACATGTTCTGTGTTTGAACAAACAAGGCATTTTGGCCCACAATACTGCCGCATACTGGATGTTTTTCCCTTTTCACACCATTCTTTGTAAACCCTAGAAATGGTTGTGTGTGAAAATCCCAGTAACTGAGCAGATTGTGAAATACTCAGACCAGCCCGTCTGGCACCAACAACCACACCACGCTCAAAATTGCTTAAATCACCTTTCTTTCCCATTCTGACATTCAGTTTGGAGTTCAGGAGATTGTCTTGACCAGGACCACACCCCTAAATGCATTGAAGCAACTGCCATGTGATTGGTTGATTAGATAATTACGTTAATGAGAAATTGAACAGGTGTTCCTAATAATCCTTTAGGTGAGTATATATATATAATTTGTGTCTTTGGTCTATTGTATTTATTTGTGCTATTGCTTGTAATTTGTTCATAAGTGTCTAATAATTTTGTAAGTGTAATAATTTAACATTATTTATTAAAATAGTATTTATTGAAATTGTATTTATTTATTTATTATTATTATTTATTTTTTTATTTTTTGTGGTGGGGCCTGTGAAAATTTTGGCTAGCCAAGTAATCAGTAAACTCCTTATAGTTGAGCCCTGTGTGTTTATATATAGAGTCCCTTTTAAGACCTGCTCCTTTTATTATAAAATAAAGTTACACAATCTTTTACAGGGAAAAATAAAACCATGTTAAAACTCCGGCCCACCATGAATGTCACTTGGCCCACCTTACATCTCAAAGCTGGAGCCAGGTCTGGGTATTCCACTAAAATAACTAATTATTATATATCTTAATATACTAACTTTATTAAGAGTTCTCTCCATAGGAATGTTGATGTGAAGACGGGATGGATGCAGGCTGGTCCTCAAAGCATGTCTGATGTCACAACAAGGGTGGGCACACCTATCAGATCATCACTTAAGTTCTCCAGGTGACAGGATGGGGCCAGTCACCATGTTCATCATCCCCAAAATGGATACAGTTATTTAACACAGTATTTGTTCATTACAATTTCATAAACATGCCATATATTGAATCTAGCTACTATATATGACTCAGTGGAGTCAGATTAATAATCCCAGAGTCAGACGTGCTGACACGCACCCCATCAGTCCATAAAGACAAGCACAGTATTGACATCTCTGTAATAATCTCTGTGTCCATTCTGCAGAATACAAAAACAGCTGATGAGGGTCTCATCTGAACACATCTGTCACCAGAGGAATGTTCATTGGAATAGTCCTGTCAGATTTTTCTGTTGGCATGTATTTCCTCATAACATATCTGAACTGAAATTACAAGTGCACTTTGCTCTTATTTTTAAACAATGTTTTTTTGTGTGATAAAAAGTGCAGATAATAATGATTTTAGTAATTCCTAAAGTTACTCTAAGGAATATGTTGATTGATTAACAACACAAAGCCACAAGTATAAATTTGTAATATCTGTTATCACTGAATGAATTAGATTGTAATATAAAAATATATACATCTGCTTGACCAAATCAATGCTATTAGACTTTTGAACAGTCAGCATACTACTGCTCCTTTAAATGCTAAAATGTTTTCTCACTACAAAAAGAAAAAGAAAAAAAAAAAGTATTTCAATTAATTCCAAAAGGGGATTAAAAATGTATTGTGCTGTCTTTCTGTTCAGTAATCATAGTTAAAAAAAGCAAATATCATGAATGAAATGGTAGTTGTAATGATCAGAGTTGTGATACCTGAACCTAATAATAGAGTATTACATGTTCCCATGACAACTGATTGTCAGGAAACGATTGGTAAATGGCAGTTGCTGGCACTATAAAATAAATCCTGTTTAGCAACACTAGTATGTGTTGGATGGCAAGAATTTGTTTTATGACTTTGTAGTGGTGGTGCTGATTTTTTGCTTGACCATGGAGGGTATCACTATCCAACTCTTAAGGTATGATGAAAATGTATTTGTATTTGCAGTAGCATACCGTGGGGTTTCAGTCAGGGCCTTCACTAATGATCAACACACCCCAAGATTCAAGATTCAAGATTCAAGAGTTTTATTCATCACATACACAGTTATATACAGAATATACAACCGGCAGTGAAATGTAAACAGGTCCACTCCATGGACAGTGCAAATTCACAGTTAATAGAATAAAAAAGTACTTTATATATATATATATATATATCTGTAGAATTATAAATAATCAAGTCAAGTAGAAAAAAAGTAAAAAATAAGAATAAAGAAGTGGAATAAAATAAGTGGAGTAAACTGTGCAGTGAGTAAACTGTAGACTTATAAATATGTGGTTAACAGAAATGTACAAAGAAGTATAATGTGCAAACAGGTTTATAACAGGTTGTTACACAGTAACAACGAGAACAGAAAGTGCAGTGCAATGTCAGTATGTCGATGGTCACGTGATGTTAAGTGAGTGAGTTCAGGAGTCTGATGGCCTGGGGGAAGAAGCTTCTCCTGAGTCTCTCAGTTTTGGCCATCAGGCTTCGTAAGCGCTTACCAGATGGCAGCAGTGTGAAATGAGGGTTTGCAGGGTGATTAGAGTCCTTGATGATCTTAGTAGCTCTACCTTTGCAGCGTTTGGTGTAGACGTCCTACAGAGACGGGAGAGCTGACCCTGAGATACGCTCGGATAAGCGCACGACTCTTTGCAGGGCTTTGCAGTCATGACTGGTGCTGTTCCCATACCACGCTGAGTTAATACACTTTCTATCACCCCTAAATAGAAAGTTTTCAGGATAGCTGGTGAAACCCTGAATTTCCTCAGCTGGCGCAGGTGGTTCAGTCTTTGCCTGGCTTTTTTCACCTGTGTCTGAATGTGAGCAGTCCAGGTCAGGTCCTCGGAGATGTTTACACCCAGGTACTTGAAGCTGCTCACTCTCTCTACTGGTGACCCGCTGATCATGAGGGGGGAGTATGTCCGTTGCTGTCTCTTCCTGAAGTCCACAATAATTTCTTTGGTCTTGCCAACATTCAGAGAGAGAAAGTTGTCCTGGCACCATGATGTTAGATGCTCCACCTCGTCCAAGTATGCCGTCTCATTGTTGTTGGAAATGAGGCCCAGGACAACAGTATCATCAGCAAATTTGATGATAGAGGTGGAGCTGTGTGTGGACAAACAGTCATGTGTGTAGAGAGAGTAAAGCAGGGGACTCAGGACACAGCCCTGTGGAGCTCCCACACTCAGGGTGATGGAGGTGGAGGTGGACTGGCCTATTCTCACCACCTGAGGCCTGCCAGTGAGGAAGTCCTCAATCCAGTGGCAGAGAGAAGGATTCAGGCCGAGATCCAGGAGTTTGGCGGTTAGCTTAATGGGAACTATGGTGTTAAAGGCTGAGCTATAGTCAATAAATAGCAGCCTTACATAGTTCCCACTTTTGCTGTCGATGTGAGTGAGGGAGGAGTGGAGGACATGAGAGATGGCATCTTCAGTCGATCTATTGGGACGATAGGCAAACTGAAGAGGGTCCAAAGTGTCAGGAATGAAGGAGCAAATGGTGTTTTTATGAGTCTCTCAAAGACCTTCATGACTATAGACGTGAGAGCCACTGGACGATAGTCATTTAGGCAAGAGGGTTTACTGTTCATAGGGACAGGGATGATGGTGGATTTTTTGAACCACAGATGTAGCAAGGGACTCATTAAAGATAGATGTAAACAACCCGGCGAGCTGATCAGCACAGGACCGCAGAACACGGCCTGAAATACCATCCGGCCCAGCAGCTTTCCTGACGTCCACACGCTTGAGTGCCCTCCGAACTTCATCCTCCGAGACAGAGATCATGTGGTTGTTGCTGCTCTGAGTAATTCCCTCTGACGCGCCACTTGGCGGAGTCGCGCTGCCGCGATTACAATCAAAGCGAGCATAGAAAGAGTTTAACTCATTCACAAGCGACGGATCAGCTCTCACCTCTGCAGAGGATTTAGATCCTGAATGTTTAGATCCTGAATGTCTCTCTGAATGTTGGCAAGACCAAAGAAATGATTGTGGACTTCAGGAAGAGACAGCAACGGACATACTCCCCCCTCATGATCAGCGGGTCACCAGTAGAGAGAGTGAGCAGCTTCAAGTACCTGGGAGTAAACATCTCCGAGGACCTGACCTGGACTGCTCACATTCAGACACAGGTGAAAAAAGCCAGGCAAAGACTGTACCACCTGCGCCAGCTGAGGAAATTCAGGGTTTCACCAGCTATCCTGAAAACTTTCTATTTAGGGGCGATAGAAAGTGTTTTAACTCAGTGCATCACAGCGTGGTATGGGAACAGCACCAGTCATGACCGCAAAGCCCTGCAAAGAGTAGTGCGCTTATCCGAGCGTATCTCAGGGTCAGCTCTCCGCCTCTGCAGGACGTCTACACCAAACGCTGCAAAGGTAGAGCTACCAAGATCATCAAGGACTCTAATCACCCTGCAAACCCTCATTTCACGCTGCTACCATCTGGTAAGCGCTCCGAAGCCTGATGGCCAAAACTGAGAGACTCAGGAGGAGCTTCTTCCCAGGCCATCAGACTCCTGAACTCAGTCACTTAACATCACGTGACTTCACTTCAGGATAAACATCGATACACTGACATTGCACTGCACTTTCTGTTCTCGTTGTTACTGTGTAACAACCTGTCATAAACCTGTTTGCACATTATACTCTTTATACATTTGTTAACCACATATTTATAAGTCTACAGTTTACTCACTGCAAAGTCTACTTCAATTATTTTATTCCACTTTATCCTTATTTGTTACCTTTTTTTCTCTTGACTTGATTATTTATAATTCTACAGATATAGACATATATATATATATATATATATATATATATATATATATATATAGAGAGAGTACTTTTTTTATATCCTATTTCTATTATAATTTCTTCCTTGTGTTTTTAACTGTGAATTTGCACTGTCCATGGAGCGGACCTGTTTACATTTCACTGCCGGTTGTATATTCTGTATATAACTGTGTATGTGACAAATAAAACTCTTGAATCTTGAATCTTGAATCTTGAGATCCAAAAGAGCAGATGGACCTCAGACCCTGCCACATGCGCCGGGAGTCGTTGAGTTGGAAATGAGACTCCACTCGATCCCTATAACGGAGCTTTGCGGCTTTAACTGCACGTCGGAGAGCATAGCAGGACGATCTGTATTCAGTCATGTTCCCCGATAGGAGACCGGCATTGTAAGCGGCAGTGCGGATTGAATTGTCCACCCACGGTTTCTGATTTGAGAAGGACGTTATTGTTATTGTTTGTGTGGCTTGCTCTGTAAGCGTGTTAATGAAGCAAAGCGCTACATCCGTGAACTCGCTGACAACATCAACATCATCCAGAGCTGCCTGTAGCACGGTCTCTGAATGAGGCGACCAGCGCTTAACTTCCTGCCTCACGGGGGGTTCCTGAACGAGCCTTTGTTTGTATTCAGGTGTGAGGAAAATGGCGGCGTGATCCGATTTGCCAAAAGCTGGAAGTGACCGCGCTTTATAGGCATTCTTAAACGGAGAGTAGCAATGATCCAGTGTGTTTGCTCCTCGTGTAGGACAGGAGACGTGCTGGTGAAAGTTTGGCAAGACTTTCTTTAGGTTTGCTTTGTTAAAATCGCCTGCGACGATGAGCGCCGCGTCGGGGTGTTTGTTTATGACGCCGCTGGCAACATCATGAAGGCCGGATAAAACCAGCCCTGTGTCTGCCTGTGGTGGAATGTAAATGGCAGTGGCGATGACAGAGGAAAACTCCCTCGGCAGATAGAATGGGCGGCAGATGACTGTTAAATGTTCCAGATGAGGCGAGCAGGACCGCGAGAGAATGGTGATGTTCCTGGGATCGCACCATTTCTTGTTGATCATGAAACACACTCCACCGCCTTTGGATTTACCGGCCTCGGCTGTTCTGTCCATCCGAAAAACAGAGAAGTTCTCCGACGGCGTCACAGCTGTGTCTGGGACCGCGGGCGTGAGCCATGTTTCGGACAAACAGTAGATATTACAGTCTCTCATGTCCCGTTGAAAACTTATCCTGGCTCTAAGATCATCCATCTTATTATCCAAGGATTGAACATTTGCTAGAAGAATGCTCGGGAGAGGAGGTCTGAATGCCCTTTTCCTCAGTCTGTTACGAATTCCAGCACGTTTCCCACGGTGTTTCTTGATTCTTCGCTGTCGGCTCTGTCCATTGTTCAACTCGGCGTTCCGAAGGATCTCAGATGGCCACAGGGGATCGGTGAAAGTGTCCTGAAGCAGTCCAGTGTAGAGGTAACCAATGTCCAAAAGAGTTTTGCTGTCATAGTAGATCAATGCAGATGATAAGTTTGTAAAAACTGAGAGTAAAAGAAAGTAAAATAGTAAATAAAAGCACAGTCTTCGCGGAGCGACCTGAACGGCGACCAAACACAGCGGCGCCATTTCGAAAGAGGGCGAAATCGAAATCATTTCGAAATCTTTAATTGCACATCAAATTTGGCTGAGAAATTACTCCCAAATGTTAAAGTCATTTGTGTAAATCAAATGTTCAAGTAGCTTCAGAAAGAAATATTTTTGGGTGAACCTTTTATTTTTTATTTTTTTATTTTTTTATTTTTTTTATAAAATTTCAAGCAGAATTCTGACTTTTTTTTCACATAGTTGTGAAAAAACAACTATGCAATGTTTTTTGGGTCAGGCCGATTTACTGCTTTGTCATGCGTTGTTTGTCGTGAGGTGTCCGTGCAGTGTACAGGGGGAAACGAGAGGCTACAAACTCTCCCAGTCGGATAAATTTCTGGATTGTCAGAAATTCTAGTCACCCCTCTTTAGGGTATCGCAAAGCTATGAACTGATTGCCCTATTTTACCCTCACTTCTGTGCGAAAACAAGTTTTCCAAACCACCATGTAGCCTATCCAGCACTTTTTTATTAATTTGGCTACTTGATCATTAATGTACTTGTTTATTTTTTCACTTTATTTACTCATTTATTTAATATTTACTTAATTTTATTATCACGGGAAATGTGAGCTGTTGTCCATCATTTGAGAATTGGTGATAAAGAAAATCAATAATCAATATTGATTATTTTTGTTTTAAATCATTAAGGTGAGTCAGTGGATAGGCGATAGAGAGTAATGTCGGTGAAGTCTCAAACCCAGTCAATTATTCACTACAGAAAGTGAAAGTAAAATCTGCCGAGTGTCAGGATAAATGACTCAAGATTCAGTTGCAAGTGTAAATAAAAACGTTGAACAAACAGTGCAAGGTCGGAAACGTCGTGGGTGCAGAGAATTCCTAGGCAGCACAGGGACTACAATGGGCAGAGACAGAAACTCCATGGACATCCAAGATGGACATCCAATGGACAGTCTAATGGACATCCAAAGACAGAAACTCCAACGAGAAAATCCATGAAGCAGGTAGCCTACAATCCAGAAACAAGCAGGAAACTGGAGCACAAGGCATAGGAGACAGAAAACTCTGCACAAGGACCACAACATGAGCAAACAATGATCCGACAATGAACGAGCAAACAGAGTCATATATAGCATGGCTGACGAGCCACAGCTGAACCTGGCGCCTTAAGGCTGATTTATACTTCTGCATCGGACCAGCGCCATAGCCTCTACGCCGTGGGTTTTATGCGTCAGTTTCCATTTATACTTCTGCGTCCTTGTCCGCATCGCAGAGGGAGCATGTGTACCCCTGAGAGAGGGGTTCTGGCGGACCAATCACAGCGCTTGCGGTCCGGGTAGAATTGACGCGTTGTTACATTTTTGGAGAGGTGCACGTCAGGGTAACACACAGCCTACGATGTAGCTACAGCATACACTAGTTCTCTTTATGGTCCATGGAATATTTGGTTTTCATGGATTCAGAAATGAAACGCCCCTTTGCTCGGAGTCGGAGACGAATAATTCTGCTTTGTCTTTATATTTTCATTGGCAAAACAGATAATATTGTGTCTAAAACAACCCAGTATTAACTTATTTTATTAAACTGATGTATAAGATCAGTATCACATTTGCACTCATCTCCTGGTATTCTGGACAGAAAAACATAACTGATATTGCTTTATAGGCTACTGTATCATGATATAAATGTGAGGGCGTTTTCACACTGGCAGTTTAGTTTGAGACGGGGCACGGTTCACATGAAAAATTGGTCAAATGAAAGCTGTCATTTGGACCCAGGTGAGCTGGACTCAGGGGTACCGAATTCTGAGTTTGGTTGCCCAACTTGCATTCGAACTGTGCCGTGATTCACTTGAATGTGAAAGCAACACGCATGCATTTTATCAGATGACGATGTATTTAGTTCACATGTAAGGATCATGAGTGTTGATTATTTACCTTGGATACGAGCGAGAGTGAGCCTGCAGTGTGTAGGAGACCGGGGATGGTTGTAACACCGGTTAATTGTAACACTTCAGATTTCTCCAATCAGGAACAAACAAATCACCTGATTCACTTCACACATGCTCTGTTTAGTCCTTATTCCACATGTGAGAAAGTAAAACCCTGTGGCATACACATAAATTTTTAGAGCAAAAAAACACATTTTGATGTAAGTAACTTGTTTTATTTTTTTAAACAGTGTGTCTGTTTAGATATTTTTCATGCAAGTGCTAATGTTTTGGCTGTTAGCTGTAAGGTGAGCTAGTTCATGGTTACTAAGGATGTGAACCTACCCTGGTCTCATGGTTCAGTTCGATTACGATAATCATGCCATCGATTCAGTTCAGTTCGATATCATGATGCATCACAATGCATTGACGATGCACTGCATCCTCATGTATACAATTTTGTCATTAAATACAAGCAGTCAGATATATGAACTGAAGTTTTCATTTTACCTGCTAAAAGAAATCAAACAAAACTCAAGTCTGGGCACAGAAGACAACAGCAGTATTTAGAACAAATACACAAAAGTAAAAACTGGTGGGGTAACATGAAGGTGGTCTGGGCCACATTACAGTCAAAACTAAAGTCTAAATGCATCTGGTTGTTGAAACCACATTATGTAAATTTTACTCCTCCCAACAATGCTAAAAAATAAACGTGTGAGAGTATGTTATAGGCTATATCAGAGTATGCTGAGTATCTCTTCATCAAATGAGACTGCAAATAAAACCGAAAGTAAGTCGCAGATGCTCAACACACAGTCATCTTCATTAAAAGTAAAGAAACTAAATGATCTCACCAGTGCTGTTGCCGCGCTCTCTCCTATTGCGGTCTTTGATTTTGAATCTAGCTGATGATCATTAAAATGCAGCTCCTATCTATTGTTTTCGGTGACGTGAACTCCATTAAATCTGCATAAAGTGCTGGAATTGAAGATCGGATTTATGTCTGTTTTGCGGAGATACATTTATGTGCCCAAGTGTAAATGAAATTGTTTTGATAAATCAGATAGCTTTGATTTATACACCGCGCGCGTTCTCCAGGTCGTGCTTACCAGGTTGTTCATAAAAGCCGAAATGTGCCCAGATGTTGGCTTCTAAAGTAGGCCCTAGTTGGAGCATTTTTAATTACTTGCACTCGCATCTCGCCTCCCTCTGCCATTGTATGCTACCACAACAAAGCACGTACGCATCAAATGACGTCAGAAAAGAATCAGTACATTATAATCAGTTATGGTCTATTACTGAACCGATACAGAAATGTCCTCGCCTGCATCGCGATGCATCATAGAAACGATTAATTTCGACACCCCTAATGGCTACAGGACTCTGGGTTAGTTGTAACAGCAAGACTCTGGGTTAGTTGTAACATAAATTAATCATGTTACTGTGTACCCCAAGTAAATGTTTGGTTGGTATTTATACGTTTTTTTTTTTTTTCAGTATGCCTAGGCCTATTTTTTCCCCTATATCTTTCATTTTATGGACATTATAACTGCATTCTATAGGCTTCCTCACACAGTGAAGTGTTGCCCTGCATCATATTCTTCAATCAACCAACTGTGTGAAATGTTGACACAAGTAGTGTTACCACTGTTACAATAGTGGACTAATTCAGTCCCAAGTTGAATTAAAACAGTACACTTACAAGTATACTTC
This sequence comes from Paracanthobrama guichenoti, assembly GCA_018749465.1. Taxonomy (NCBI): domain Eukaryota; kingdom Metazoa; phylum Chordata; class Actinopteri; order Cypriniformes; family Gobionidae; genus Paracanthobrama; species Paracanthobrama guichenoti. The sequence continues at coordinate 18,968,911 of CM031953.1, forward strand.
TAGTACATTGATATTAGTATACTTAGTACATAAAGTATACTTCAAATATATTTGAACTTTACTTAAGTATACTTAATAAAATAAACTTAAAGTATACTTATTTTTTGTAAAATATCAATGTCTTTGTAGTACTTGTAAGAACACAGTACTTGATCAAAACACAGATTGAGTCCATCAACACCCCCAAAGCTTCACAGTCGTTTCCTCTTCATGGGTTCAACATTTCATTCGGTAATGTTGGACATTTTGAACTGGGCTGTTTAATGTTTGATGATCGCGTTATCTTAAGCAATGCTTCAATCACTTGTTTCTGCTTCTTCTTCACTTGTGTTTTGCTCCAGAGATTCTGTCCTATTTCAGAAGATGTGAAATGCACCCCACATATGTGCATATGGGAACGTCTTTATCGTGACCAGCTGTGAATAGTGTGTTTCAAACGTCAATGAAATTGACCCGGAGGTATTATATCCTCGGTTGGTGACGTCACACGCGCACCTGCTGCACAAGGCTATAAATAGATGAGCCACAGCTGCTTCCCTTCAGGTCTTTTTGTTTTCAGACCACTCTGTGTTGGTGTCTCTCTCTAAAAAACTTTACCTTTCAAAAACTCGACTTTGAGATCTTTGTTAGGAGTTAGTTTCAACTGGCAGTGTGCAGATTTCTCTCTTTTTCATCTCTGTTGTTACATCAGTGAAAAGAGTTTAAGTTAAAAGAAATCCATATCAGTTGAAAATGAGTCCGCAGTCTAAGTGTTGTGTTCCTCCATGTTCGCACCTAATGGCAGATGTGGATACACATGATTACTGCTTTGGAAGAGCACACGGTTGCTGCATTGGACTGTAAAATGCTGCGTACTCATCTTGGCTACTTTCACTCCGCACCCACAATTCCATCGTGAGGCTCTAGGATGGATTTGGCTGAAGAGACGGATCTGTCCCTTTCCCTTGATCATTCACCAGATCCACACATCTCGCACTCCGGTGCTTCTTCAGCTCGTGCAGGGGTTATGACGATGAATCTCTTGGGTCTGCGGACTTTGAGCAGCCAGTCTCTGAGCATTCTTCGCACGATAGCAAATCCGTTGAGGAATTATTAGAGGTGGTTACTCGGATCTGTCTCTTTGTGCCACCAAGCAAACGGCCATTCTATGTCCTCTTTGGTGAGCACGGAGAGGCGTCTGTGGCTCAATCTATCTGGAATTAAAGGTAAAGATCCTGTATTTAAAGATGTATTCCTTTTAGATTCTCGGATCTCCCCCACTGGCTTATTTGGGGACCCAGTTAACTCTGTCAGCGCCAGGTTTAGGGAAGTCAAAAAGCATGAGGAAGCGTTCACGCAGATTCTTCCTCGCCATGTTCAAGGAGAGTGGTCGTCAGCCACCCAACCTCTCCATGGTCCTTCAAGAGCTAGGGAGGTGAAAAAGCAGAGTTCGGCGAGTCGCTCTCCCCCTCGTAAAGACTGGGGACTGGCTCGCCGCCCTCAGCAGCCTCCCAGGGCGGACCTCAGGACCATTATTAATAAAAAGAAGAAGTCCTGACGGTCTTGCGCCCAGTCTGGTGGGGGTAGCACCCCGCGTGATGGGGCGCGTCAAGCACCTGCTCACCTCGACCCGTTACCCTCATGAAACCTCTCCACCTCCGCTGCCTCTGGCGATTCGGGGGGCAGTGGTCTCCAGCGAAATGTTAAATGTCCCATGTCTAAATCCTGCTATTATCCAGGACACTGGACATCTAGCATCCCCTAAACAGGAAGTGTTCAAATTAATACCACTATCAGAGAGTCTGGCAGCGTGGAAACTTCTGCCAGGCATTTCTGCCTGGGTGTTAAGTAGAGTACAGAAAGGATACAGAATCCAGTTTATTCGTTGTCCTCCGTGTTTCAACGGTGTGGTCTCCACTTCGATGAAGCCGGAGCTGGTGCACATACTGTCACAAGAGCTACAAATTCTTCTGAGCAAAGAGGCCATAGAACATGTTCCTCTTCCAGAGAGAGAGTCAAGCTATTACAGCAGATACTTCCTGGTTGCGTCCAATCTTAGATCTCTGAGGCTTAAACCTTTCAGTCAAAGCACTCAAGTTCAAGATGTTAACCGTAAAGACGGCCGTGTCACAAATTCAACATCGCAATTGGTTTGTCACGATTGATCTGAAGGACGTGTATTTTCACATAGAAATACTGCCACAACACAGGAAGTTCCTGAGGTTCGCTTTCGGGGTGAAGCTTAACAATTTTGGGTTCTTCCCTTCGGCCTAGCCTTTTCACCTCGCACATACACAAAATGCATGGATGCAGCACTGGCTCCATTGCGACTCCGGGGGATTCGCATTTTGAATTACAAAGACGTCATGCTAGCTCATCTAGTTTCTCTATGGTTGAGATTCAATGCCAAGAAAAGCGTTCTTTCTCCTACTCAGAGAACGACTTATCTGGGGGTTGTTTGGGATTCGATCATAATGTGGGCACAGCTGTCTGCCACTTGAATCGAGACCATTCGGCATACCCTGAGCAAAGTCAGGCTAGGTCAAAATCTCACTGTTTGTCAGTATCAAAGATTGTTAGGTTTCATGGCATCAGCATCCACGTTGATTCCTATGGGGCTGTTGCACATGAGACCGTTTCAGTTGTGGCTCAGAGCCAGGGGATTTCATCCAAGGGCAAATCCTCAGAGGTTAATAAAAGTGACGCACCGCAGGCTTCGTACAATGACTATGTGGCTCAGACCTTGCCTTGGGTCCCACTCTAAGGGCGCCTTGTTGTAGCAAATTGCTAATGACAGATGCCTCCCTGACAGGCTGGGGTGCTGTCTTAAGTGGTCATCCAGCCCAAGGGGAATTGGAGGGTCATCAGCTCGATTGGCACATCAACTGCCTCGAGTTGATGGCTGTATTTCTGGCCCTGAAATACTTTCTCCCCCAGTTGAGGGGCTCGTCATGTTTTAATGCGGGTAGACAGTACAGCGACAGTGTCTTACATAAATCACCAGGGAGGTCTGCGCTAACGCAATCTAAACAGGATAGCGAGACAGATTTTTATCTGGGCCCAGGACAAGGCGATGTACATTCTGGGGCAAGTGAATGTGGGAGCAGATTTACTGTCCAGACAGAAATTACAGATGGGGGAGTGGAAACCAAGAACCAAGAACCAAGATCCCTTCATGGGACTTAGCTATAGTCCTCGAGGGTCTGGTTGAGCGTCTGACAAACTTCTGACTCTAAAGATGTTTTTTCTTATGGCTATATCTTCCTTAAAAAGAATTGGGGATATGCAGGCTCTGTCAATATTGTCATCCTGCTTAGACTTCGACTGTACATCCTGTCACTCTGGAGACCTTCTGCCCTCCGCCGCTTGAAACGCTGGATCAGGAGAAATTCAATTCAATTCAATTCACATTTATTTGTATAGCGCTTTTCACAATACATATCGTTTCAAAGCAGCTTCGCAAAAAATGCATGCGTCTACATTACAATTTAAAGTGATTTGTCCACGTTATGTATATCAGAAATGTACATAAAGCACACAGATTAGCTAACAATGTATTATTAATCAATATAATTAATGTAAGGCACAAAAAAAGTGAATAAGAACACATGTTGTTAATGATTAGGGTATACAGAAATGAGCATGGGTGCGTGTTAATGCAGAGCTGCATCATCTGAAGTCCTCGCAGGAGTTGGAGTCGTCTCTTCACAGGTGTTGGTCATCTGCAGTCTTTATGAGAGGCTGGATCCAGGCTCTCTAGATTACCTCGGGATGGGTATCCCGAGATAAAACGGAACAGGAAAATAATTAGCATAGCTGCTGTTCAAAGCATTAAGCAAGGACAATCATGTGCACTGATATAACTGGAGTACAAGGTTATGAGATGCATGATACGAATGCTTGGCTAAAGAGATGCATCTTTAATCTAGATTTAAACTGGGGGAGTGAGTCTTAGCCCTGAACATTATCAGGAAGGCTGTTCCATAGTTTAGGTGCCAAATATGAAAACGCTCTCCCTCCTTTAGTGGACTTAGATATCCTAGGTACTACCAGAAGCCCAGAGTTTTGTGATCTTAAAGATTGTGATGGGTTATAAGGCGATAGAAGTTATCAGTTAAATAGACAGGAGCTAAACCGTTTAGGGCCTTATAGGTCAGTAGCAATACTTTAAAATTGATATGGAACTTAATAGTTAACCAGTGTAGAGATTATAAAATTGGTGTTATATGATCATATTTTCTTGACCTAGTAAGAACTCTAGAAGCTGCATTTTGGACTAATTGTAGCTTGTTTATTGAGGATGCAGGACAGCCAGCTAGTAATGCATTACAGTAATCTAGTCTAGAGGTCAGCAATGCATGAACTAACTTTTCTGCATCAGAGACTAATAGCATGTTCCGTAGCTTAGCAATGTTTCTGAGGTGGAAGAAGGCTGGTTTTGTAACATTTGAAATATGATTTTCGAAAGACAAGTTGCTGTCTAATATAACACCCATCCTCTACAGTCTTTAACTGTAGAGGATGAAGTAACAGTACATCCTTCTAAGTGCAAATTATATTCTAAGAGATTCTGTGTACAGGTTTTTGGTCCAATAAGTAATACCCCTGTCTTACCTGAATTTAAAAGGAGAAAATTACAGGTCATCAAATATTTTATATCTTTAACACAATCTGACAGCTTGGATAATTTAGAGATTTCATCTGGTCGAGCTGAAATATATAACTGAGTATCATCAGCATAACAGTGGAAACTAATTCCATGTTTTCTTATAATATTACCAAGTGGCAGCATATATATTGAGAATAACAGAGGACCTAACACAGATCCTTGCGGCACTCCATAATTTACAAACGTTATCTTAGATTTTTTTCCCCATTTAAATGGACAAATTGGTAACATTCTGATAGATACGATCTAAACCACTTTAATGCCTGTCCCTGAATACCAGTGTCATTTTGTAGACGATCTAAGAGTATTTTATGATCTATGGTGTCGAATACAGCACTAAGAACAAGTAAAACTAGTACTGAGATACAGCCTTGGTCAGCAGCTAAATCTGGTAAATCATTTGTAACGAGCGTAGTTTCTGTGCTATGATGGGGTCTGAATCCAGACTGAAATTTTTCATAGATATCGTTTTCTTATAAGTAAGAGCACAATTGAGCGAAACAATTTTTTTGAGTGTTTTAGACAGAAATGGAAGATTTGAAATGGGTCTGTAATTTGCTAATTCGTTTGGATCTAGTTGTGGTTTCTTAATGAGAGGTTTAATAACTGCTATCTTGAACGGCCTTGGGACATGACCTAGAGATAAAGACGAGTTAATAATATTGAGAAGACGCTCTACAGGTAACAACTCTTTCAGTAGTTTAGTTGGTACTGGATCTAATAAACATGTTGTTGGTTTCGTAGCAATGATAAGTTTATTTAGCTCTTCCTGTTTTATAGTTGTAAAGCACTGCAGTTGTTCTTCAGGGGTGATAATTAAGGCTGAATCATAAGACGCTGTCAAAAGTTGTACATTTATAATCATATTTCTGTTGCTTTCGATTTTTTTTAGTGAAGAAATTCATAAAGTCATTACTTCTAAACTGTACTGGAATATTTTGTTCAGGTGATGTCTGTTTATTTGTTAATCTGGCCACTGTACTAAATAAAAACCTGGGGTTATTTTGGTTATTTTCTATTAGTTTACAGATATGCTCAGCCCTGGCTGCTCTAAAAGAGCCTTTTTATAACGGGAAGTGCTGTCTTTCCACACGATTTTTAAGTTAGTTTGTTTCCATTTGCGCTCTAGATTACGAGTTTGCTCTCTGGATAGCACGTACCACAGTGCGGTACTTTTCTCTCTAACCTTTTTTAATCTGATCAGTGCAACCGTTTCTAATGTACTAGAGAAAGTGTTACTCATATTGCTAATCATTTTCTCTAGTTCATTTGTATTTTTGGGTACACTGAGCAGCTGAGATAAATCTGGTAGGTTATTTGTCAATTTATCTATAGTGTTTGGGGGAATTGTTCTACCTGGTAACGCGGAGCAGTATGGCAAATATCAGCAGTACGCAGTGTGCACATTACAAGGTAGTGATCAGTGACATCATCACTTTGCGGTATGATGTCTATGTCAATAGGATTGGTTCTATGTGATCTATGTGATTATAATTAAATCTAGTGTATGATTAAAAGAAACTTCATAGACTGTGTCCAGTTCGTGCTCTTCAGGCCTACTTCCACCGCACTAGCCAGTGGCGTACTGTTTGTCAGAGCAACTGTTTGTTTGTTTTGGGGGCCATAACAGAGGTTCTGCCACCACTAAACAGACCGTGTCACAGTGGGTCAGGGATTGCTCTTGCTAATGAGACACGCAGCCAAGCTTTGCCAACAGGCTTAAGGGCTCACTCCACCAGGGGGGTTGCCTCCTCTACTGCTTTAGCAAGGGGTGCCTCCTTACAAAATGTTTGTGATGCGGCAGGTTGGTCCTCTCCGCACACAATCATAAGATTTTATAGCTTGGATGCTCATGCCACTCCGGGCTCTCATGTCCTTGAGCCGACATTGCAAGTCTGAGGCTTTCTTGCATTCTTGTGCACACCTACACAACCGTAAGGATACCAGGCACCACCAAGCATGGCGGCGTGGGTATTCTCATTCCCATATGTGCTTTGTGTAGCATTGAGTGTAGCTTTTGAAAGGGAACAGTTCAGGTTACTTGACTGTAACCCTGTTCCCTGATAAAGCAGAATGAGATGCTGCACTGCATTGCCGTGCTGATGATATCCCAGGACTGCTTTTCAAACAAAAAGACCTGAAGGGATGCAGCTGGGGCTCATCTATATATACCCCCAGGTCAATTTCATTGACGTGTTAAACACACTACTCACAGCTGGTCACAATAAAGACGTTCCCATATGCACTTTGTGCAGCATCTCGTTCCACTTTATCAGGAAACAGGGTTACAGTCAAGTAACCTGAACCGTATTCACTGTTATACGGTAGGGGGTGCTATTACACATCTTCTAGTACAGAATCTCCATGAGTCCGTATCAAAATACAGGAGAGGAAGAAGCTGAAACAAGTGGTAGAAGATTGCTCGTGCAAATGTACAATAACTCGATTATCAAACATTAAACAGCATGTAAATCAAAACTGCCTAATGTTACCAAATGAAATGTCAAACCCATGAAGAGGAAACTATTGTGAACCTTTGGGGGGTGTTGATTGTCTCAATCTAGATTGTTTTTTACAGATGCAGTACAAATGAGAAACCTAATTGTCACTCAAAGTTTACTACTGTTACACTTATAGTACACTTAAACGTATACTTTTTATTTACTTAAAATGGGCCAATTTAGTTCCAAATTGTATTGAAATAGTACACTTACAAGTTTACTACAAGTACACATTGATATTAGTATACTTACTACATAAAGTATACTTCATAAAATGGACTTGAAGTATAATTCTTTTTCGTAAAGGGTCACATTTACTTAATGTTTTCAGAACATGTTTGTGTGAATCAATGTACACTGGGCTGCTTTGCAAACGAGGGTCAGTAAAACACAGGATTTGAAAGTTGCTACTCAAAGATGGATCAATACAAACTGTTTGTCCAACTTCATATTCAGAACATGTAAGTACATAAGTTATATTTTGTGAATGTACACAAATCACCTTTGTGAATGTGCTTGTTAGCACACTGACGGCTAATGTGGCTAAAGTTACCATTGCCTCTGACTGTAGAGATCAGAGCTATGTCATTAGTTTTATTTTTAAGAAGCAATACAAGTATGCTTCTGAATTGTACATGCAGTCAATATTTTTTGGGCTAAAAATAACAAACTCTGGTCTCTTTGAACACAGTAAGAGACAATAATAACTTTAGCCACATTAGCACATTCAGAAAGGCAATTTGTAAACACACATTATGGATCACGAAGGGTTGGTATTGATCCATCTTTTGAGAAGCAACTTTTGTGCAAATCCTGCATTTTACTGACCCTCATTTGCAAAGCAGCTCAGTGTACATTGATTTACACAAACATGTTCTGTAAATGTGATAGAAGGACCTAAATAGGACCAAAAAATAACATTCTAGGTTGGTCCCCTAAAGGTCCTGCAAACGTTATGAGAATGTAGTGTAGAGGGAACATCCTATAGTAATGGTCCCCTAAACATTCCCAGAACGTCCTGAATGTTCCCTGAAGGTCCACTAAATAATGTCCCCCAACCCTTTAAAGAACTCCACATCATGACCATCTCGGAACATTCTAGGAACGTTACCAGGCGACGTCCTTGACACCAGCGGGGACGTTCTGAGAACATTCTAGGAGTGTAAAATTTCTAGCAGGGGCCCTGCCATTCAATAATTTATAGGCTGCGTTTCCTGTAGAACAGCGATAAACCAAAAGACATTAATGGAATTTGACATGAATTGTATTGAACATCAGCTTGTTGAAATATGCTGATAACGAAGGAACTTGTGACCATAGTTATAGCTAGCAATGCTTTTGGGAAACACATTGAATGATTTGTGCAATCTGAATGGCGCACCAAAACTGACAATCAAAATGATAAACCTGCCAGACAATTTGTTAAGGGCTGTCTATGACTTAATGTTGAGACACAAAGAGATATTGAGACAACAAATGGCAAAAGTGTCAAAGGAAAAAAAAAAACAAAAAAACAGGCAATATTGGTATGACAAAGAATATGTTTTGTTTTCACAATGATTTGGAAATTCCAGTTGTACTAAATTACAGGGTGAAACTGGTGCCAAATTATATTTATAATTTGTATCTTTGTTCTATTGTATTTATTTGTGCTATTGCTTGTAATTTGTTCATAAGTGTCTAATTTAATAATTTTGTAAGTGTAATAATTAAACATTATTTATTAAAATAGTATTTATTGAAATTGTATTCATTTATTTATTTATTAATTTATTTATTTGTTTGTGGTGGGGCCTGTGAAAATTTTGGCTAGCCAAGTAATCAGTAAACTCCTTATAGTTGAGACCTGTGTGTTTATATATAGAGTCCCTTTTAAGACCTGCTCCTTTTATTATAAAATAAATTTACACAATCTTTTAGGAAAAATAAAATCATGTTAAAACTCCATCCCACCATGAAGGTCACTCGGCCCACCTTACATCTCAAAGCTGGAGCCAGGCCTGGGCATTCCACTAAAATAACTAAAAATGCATCACGCTTGTGGTAAGATTAGAATTGAAGTATATTTAGAAGAACAATGCAGCATTTTTGCTTTATGGACTAACAGTAACACACTGACATGAATGATATGCTTGTCATAAACATTATGAAATCACAAATCAGATATTGAAATCTGATCACAGGAGACACGTTTGAGACACACGTAAACAGATGACCTGTAACAGGTGTTGATATCAGGTAAAAACAGGGCATATAATGGTACCGTCATAAGAAACCCAACTCAATTCTCAGTGAACTTTATTTTTTTATTAAGAGTTCTCCCCATAGGAATGTTGATGTGAAGACGGGATGGATGCAGGCTGGTCCTCAAAGCATGTCTGATGTCACAACAGGGGTGGGCACACCTATCAGATCATCACTTAAGTTCTCCAGGTGACAGGATGGGGCCAGTCACCATGTTCATCATCCCCAAAATGGATACAGTTATTTAACACAGTATTTGTTCATTACACTTTCATAAACATGCCATATATTGAATCTAGCTACTATATATGACTCACTGGAGTCAGATTAATAATCCCAGAGTCAGACGTGCTGACACGCACCCCATCAGTCCATAAAGACAAGCACAGTATTGACATCTCTGTAATAATCTCTGTGTCCATTCTGCAGAATACAAAAACAGCTGATGAGGGTCTCATCTGAACACATCTGTCACCAGAGGAATGTTCACTGGAATAGTCCTGTCAGATTTTTCTGTTGGCATGTATTTCCTCATAACATATCTGAACTGAAATTACAAGTGCACTTTGCTCTTATTTTTAAACAATGTTTTTTTGTGTGATAAAAAGTGCAGATAATAATGATTTTAGTAATTCCTAAAGTTACTCTAAGGAATATGTTGATTGATTAACAACATAAAGCCACAAGTATAAATTTGTAATCTGTTATCATTGAATGAATTAGATTGTAATATAAAAAAATATATCTGCTTGACCAAATCAATGCTATTAGACTTTTGAACAGTCAGCATACTACTGCTCCCTTAAATGCTAAAATGTTTTCTCACTACAACAACAAAACAAAAAAAAGTATTTCAATTACTCCCAAAAAGGGGATTAAAAATGTTGTATGCTGTCTTTCTGTTCAGTAATCATAGTAAAAAAAGCAAATATCATGAATGAAATGGTAGTCATGATCAGAGTTCTGACACCTGAACCTAATAATAGAGTATTACATGTTCCCATGACAACTGATTGTCAGGAAATGATTGGTAAATGGCAGTTGCTGGTACTATAAAAAAAATCCTGTTTAGCAGCACTAGTATGTGTTGGATGGCAAGAATTTGTTTTATGACTTTGTAGTGGTGGTGCTGAATTTTTGCTTGGCCATGGAGGGTATCGCTAGCCGACTCTTAAGGTATGATGAAAATGTATTTGTATTTGCAGTAGCGTACCGTGGGGTTTCATTCAGGGCCTTCACTAATGATCAACACACCCCACACTGCTGCCATCTCACACACAGATACATACAGAATAGTCATGCACATGCACTGTATGCACTACTGTTATGAACCCCACTTTCAAAGTGCTTGTTGGGAAGGGGGCAAGCAACATAAAGGTGTTTTGATGATGACATGGAAAAATACAGCTGAATAGACAGGGTCTGAATGCAGTTACATTAATTTAATTCTGATGACAAATTATTTTATCTGTGACTGGGCCAACAGAGATGGCCCTGACAGCACACCACTGAATATTTGGCATTTGTCTAACAGTTTTTCTTTTATAGGTTTTCTTTGACAGTTCTCTGCCTTTGTTTCTGTGGCGATATTGGAAGTGGTAATGCTTATTCAGGCACATTCTATAATTTAGGTTTGATAACATGCCTGTTTGATGTGTCCTTTTTTTTTCTCTCTCTTCTCTAGGTGGCTCTGTCAGGAAGCGTTCTGGCTCTTACTATTGGTATGATGCTAGTTTACCCATACAGGATGTGAAACCACAAAGTTCCTACAGCTGGTATGACATACCAAGTCCCATTAGTCCTCAACGATCCACAAAATTAACTTCCGATGGTGCACAAGGTAAGGGTGGGTATAGCAGTGTAAGCTATCGTTCTCAAAATGGCTTTACTGGTTTTGGACCAGTGACTGTATATAAGCCTGGTTCTGACTCTGATGCTAGAAGTCATATTCAAGAATCTCTATCTTCAGCTGGTAGTGGCAGTCTTGTTTCTGGTTCTGTGACCACTGCAATGGGTCCAAGTACGAGCATTGAGTCTCTACCCAAGCCAGCACAGCTCAACTATCAAACTGTAGTACAGCCTAGTAAGTCTGTGGCATCTAGTAGCCAGCAACTACTGCAGTCACGCTATGGTTCCATGGTTCAGTCCAATGGTGTGCAACTAGCACAGGCACGATACAAACTTGTGGCCCAGCCCAGCCTTCAACCATCATCTCAAACCAGCAGTCAGAACTCTGAACAAACTGTCTTGAAATCTGTGGAACAGTCCAGTGGCCTGCCACTAGCCCCAGCCAGCTCACAATTTTTGGCTCTGTTAGATTGCCTGCCATCAGCACAAGCCCGTTACCAGTCTGTGGACCAGCACAGCATCCAACAACCAGCAGAATCCATCTCCCAGTCTGGGTACCAGCCCAGTGGTCTGCAGTCAGCCCAGGACCGCTACCAGTCTGGGTACCAGCCCAGTGGTCTGCAGTCAGCCCAGGCCCGCTACCAGTCTGGGTACCAGCCCAGTGGTCTGCAGTCAGCCCAAGCTCGTTACCAGTCTGTGGACCAGCGCAGCATCCAACAACCGGCCCAGTCCAGCTCACAGTCTGTGGACCAGGCCAGCAGTCTGCAGTCAGCACAAGCCAGCTCACAATTTGTGGATCAGTTAGATGGTCTGTCATCAGCCCAAGCCCATTACCAGTCTCTGTCCCAGCCCAGTGGTCTGCAGTCAGCACAAGCCCTCTACCAGCCCAGTGGTCTGCAGTCAGCCCAGGCCCGCTACCAGTCTCTGTCCCAGCCCAGTAGTCTGCAGTCAGCCCAGGCCCGCTACCAGTCTGGGTACCAGCCCAGTGGTCTGCAGTCAGCCCAAGCCCGTTACCAGTCTCTGTCCCAGCCCAGTAGTCTGCAGTCAGCCCAGGCCCGCTACCAGTCTGGTTACCAGCCCAGTGGTCCAGCCCCAGTGGTCTGCCAGCCCAGTGGTCTGCAGTCAGCCCAGGGCCGCTACCAGTCTGGGTACCAGCCCAGTGGTCTGCAGTCAGCCCAAGCTCGTTACCAGTCTGTGGACCAGCGCAGCATCCAACAACCGGCCCAGTCCAGCTCACAGTCTGTGGACCAGGCCAGCAGTCTGCAGTCAGCTCAAGCCTTCTACCAGTCTGGGTACCAGCCCAGTGGCCTGCAGTCAGCCCAAGCTCGTTACCAGTCTCTGTCCCAGCCCAGTGGTCTGCAGTCAGCACAAGCCCGTTACCAGTCTGTGGACCAGCGCAGCATCCAACAACCGGCCCAGTCCAACTCACAGTCTGTGGACCAGGCCAGCAGTCTGCAGTCAGCTCAAGCCTTCTACCAGTCTGGGTACCAGTACCAGCCCAGTGGCCTGCAGTCAGCCTGTCAAGCTCGTTACCAGTCTCTGTCCCAGCCCAGTGGTCTGCAGTCAGCACAAGCCCGTTACCAGTCTGTGGACCAGCGCAGCATCCAACAACCGGCCCAGTCCAACTCACAGTCTGTGGACCAGGCCAGCAGTCTGCAGTCAGCTCAAGCCCTCTACCAGTCTGGGTACCAGCCCAGTGGCCTGCAGTCAGCTCAAGCCCTCTACCAGTCTGGGTACCAGCCCAGTGGCCTGCAGTCAGCCCAAGCCCGTTACCAGTCTCTGTTCCAGCCCAGTGGTCTGCAGTCAGCTCAAGCCCTCTACCAGTCTGGGTACCAGCCCAGTGGCCTGCAGTCAGCCCAAGCCCGTTACCAGTCTGTGGACCGTCACAGCAGCCAACAACCAGCCCAATCCAGCTCCCAGTCTGTGGACCAGGCCACTAGTCTGCAGTCAGCACAAGCCCTCTACCAGCCTGTGGTCAAGCCCAGTGGTCTGCTCTCAGAACAAGCCAGCTCACAATCTGTGTCCCAGCACCCTGGATTCCAAGTCTTTCCTATACCAGTGCAGTCAAGTTATGCATCTCATTCCAGTCTTGGCTCCAAACCTCTGTTACTACCCAGTAATGTACCTCTTCAAATGAGTGAGCAGCCTTTCCAGCCTGGCTTTCAAGATCCAGCACCACTGTACTCTCCGACTACTCAAAACAAGCATCTATCTCCAAGCATGTTGAGGTTGTTGTATCAAGTGAAGTCATAGCTGTGTACTTTGTCTGGCTTGCTTCATCTAGTGTTTTTGAAAAATAAATTTCTAAAACTGGGTTTGGGTTTAGTGTTGTCTATGGGGAGGGCATTAACATTACCTTTTTTTCCTTTGTTTAAACTATACTCAAAGTATTAAGTATATTTGGCTTGTTTACTCTTGAGTAGCCTACTCAATACTACATGGTCTTTGACACATGCTGTTTTCTCAACTTTTTGTTTCAAATATTGCTTTTAGGGCTGTCAAGCAATTCCATTTCTTAATCTATTTACATGATAATCTTTAATTGCACATCAAATTTGGCTAAGAAATTACTCCCAAATGTTAAAGTAATTTGTGTAAATCTAATGTTCGTGTAGCTTCAGAAATAAATATTTTTGGGTGGCCCATAGGCTACCTTTTATTTTTAATGAGTTTATTTATTTTTTTTAAATACAATTTCAAGCAGAATTCTGACTCATTCAATGTTTTGTTTGGGTCAAGCCAATTTACAGCTTTGTCATGCATTGTTTGTCGTCAGGTGACCGTGCAGTGTACAGGGTGAAATGAGAGGTTACAAACTCTCCCAGTCGGCTGAATCTCTGGATTGTCAGAAATTCTGGTTGCCCGTCTTTAGGGTATTGCACAGCGGAAGCAAAGCTACAAACTGATTGCCCTATTTTCCCCTCACTTCTGTGTGAAAACATGTAGCCTATCCAGCACTTTTTTTTTTAAATTAATTTGGCTACTTGATCATTAATTTACACTTTTTTTTTTTTTTTTTTTTTTTTCCACTATTTACTCATATTTTATTCTCACGGGAAATGTGAGCTGTTGTCCATTTGAGAATTGGTGATAAAGATGTCATGTCGCAATATTGATTTTTTTTTTTTTGTTTTAAATCATTAAGGTATAGATTTCCATTTATACTTCTGCGTCCTTGTCCGCATCGCAGATGGAGCATGTGTACCCCTGAGAGAGGGGTTCTGGCGGACCAATCACAGCGCTTGCGGTCCGCGTAGAATTGACGCTTTGTTACATTTTTGGAGAGGTGCATGTCAGGGTAACACACAGCCTACGACGTAGCTACGACATACACTCGATGCAGAAGTATAAATTGGGCTTTGAGTCATTCGATTCGTTCAATCGACAGATTCATTCAGGAGGGAAGTACATTTTTTTTTTTATTTATGAAAATAGTAAATGTAAATGGTTCTCTTTATGGTCCATTGAATCATTGGTTTACCCGATTTGTTCAAAACGCGGATTCAGAAATGAAACGCCCCCTTTGCTCGGAGTTGGAGATGAACAGTTCTGCTTTGTCTTTATATTTTCATTGGCAAAACAGATAATATTGTCTAAAACAACCCAATATTAACTTATTTTATTAAACTTATGTATAAGATCAGTATCGCATTTGTACTCATCTCGTGGTATTCTGGACAGAAAAACATAACTGATATTGCTTTATAGGCTACTGTATCAAGATATAAATGTGAGGGCGTTTTCACACTGGCAGTTTAGTTTGAGACGGGACACGGTTCACATGAAAAATTGGTAAAGTGAAAGCTGTCATTTGGACCCGGGTGAACTGGGCTCAGGGGTACCGAATTCTGAGTTTGGTTGCCCAATTTGCATTTGAACTGTGCCGTGATTCACATGAATGTGAAAGCAACACGGACTCGGGTGCGCAAGAAAAAATAACACGCGCATGCGTTTTATCAGATGACGATGTATTTAGTTCACATGTAAGGATCACGAGTGTTGATTATTTACCTTGGATACGAGCGAGAGTGAGCCTGCAGTGTGTAGGAGACCGGGGATGGTTGTAACACCGGTTAATTGTAACACTTCAGATTTCTCCAATCGGGAACAATCAACAAATCACCTGATTCACTTCACACATGCTCTGTTTAGTCCTTATTCCACATGTGAGAAAGTAAAGCCCTGTGGCAGACACAGACATTTTTAGAGCAAAAAAAAAACATATTTTGATGTAAGAAATTAACAGGTTTTTTTTTTTTTTTTTTTTTTTTTTTTATTATGGCATTTCCTGCTTTGTAGTTAAACTTATTAAATTATGTTTATTGTGTGTCTATTTAGATATTTTTCATGCAAGTTGTTAGTGCTAATGTTTTGGCTGTTAGCTGTAAGAGGTGAGCTAGTTCATGGTTACTAAGGATGTGAACCTACCCTGGTCTCATGGTTCGGTTCGATTACGATTATCATGCCATCGATTCAGTTCAGTTCGATATCATGATGCATCACAATGCATTGACGATGCACTGCATCCTCATGTATACAATTATGTCATTAAATACAAGCAGTCAGATATACACTCACCTAAAGGATTATTAGGAACACCTGTTCAATTTCTCATTAATGCAATTATCTAATCAACCAATCACATGGCAGTTGCTTCAATGCATTTAGGGGTGTGGTCCTGGTCAAGACAATCTCCTGAACTCCAAACTGAATGTCAGAATGGGAAAGAAAGGTGATTTAAGCAATTTTGAGCGTGGCATGGATGTTGGTGCCAGACGGGCCGGTCTGAGTATTTCACAATCTGCTCAGTTACTGGGATTTTCACGCACAACCATTTCTAGGGTTTTCAAAGAATGGTGTGAAAAGGGAAAAACATCCAGTATACGGCAGTCCTGTGGGCGAAAATGCCTTGTTGATGCTAGAGGTCAGAGGAGAATGGGCTGACTTATTTAAGCTGATAGAAGAGCAACTTTGCTGCATACCTCGTTGTAACGAGTGGTTATTTCAGTCAAAGCATTTGTGAAGCCACAACACGCACAACCTTGAGGCGGATGGGCTACAACAGCAGAAGACCCCACCGGGTACCACTCATCTCCACTTCAAATAGGAAAATGAGGCTACAATTTGTACAAGCTCACCAAAATTGGACAGTTGAAGACTGGAAAAATGTTGCCTGGTCTGATGAGTCTCGATTTCTGTTGAGACATTCAGATGGTAGAGTCAGAATTTGGCGTAAACAGAATGAGAACGTGGATCCATCATGCCTTGTTACCACTGTGCAGGCTGGTGGTGGTGTAATGGTGTGGGGGATGTTTTCTTGGCACACTTTAGGCCCCTTAGTGCCAATTGGGCATCGTTTAAATGCCACGGCCAACCTGAGCATTGTTTCTGACCATGTCCATCCCTTTATGACCACCATGTACCCATTCTCTGATGGCTACTTCCATAATAATGCACCATGTCACAAATGCACCATGTCACAAAGCTCAAATCATTTCAAATTGGTTTCTTGAACATGACAATAAGTTCACTGTACTAAAAAGTCACCAGATCTCAACCCAATAGAGCATCTTTGGGATGTGGTGGAATGGGAGCTTTGTGCCCTGGATGTGCATCCCACAAATCTCTATCAACTGCAAGATGCTATCCTATCAATATGGGCCAACATTTCTAAAGAATGCTAAAAGAAATCAAACAAAACTCAAGTCTGGGCACAGAAGACAGCAGGAGCATTTAGAACAAATACACAAAAGTAAAAACTGGTGGGGTAACATGGAGGTGGTCTGGGCCACATTACAGTCAAAACTAAAGTCTAAATGCATCTGGTTGTTGAAACCACATTATGTAAATTTTACTCCTCCCAACAATGCTAAAAAATAAACATGTGAGAGTATGTTATAGGCTATATCAGAGTATGCTGAGTATCTCTTCATCAAATGAGACTGCAAATAAAACCGAAAGTAAGTCGCAGATGCTCAACACACAGTCATCTTCATTAAAAGTAAAGAAACTAAATGATCTCACCAGTGCTGTTGCCGCGCTCTCTCCTATTGTGGTCTTTGATTTTGAAACTGATGATCATTAAAATGCAGCTCCTATCTATTGTTTTCGGTGACGTGAAGTCCATTAAATCTGCATATAGTGCGGGAATTGAAGATTTAAGAGGATTTATGTCTGTTTTGCAGAGATACATTTATGTGCCCAAGTGTAAATGAAATTGTTTTGATAAATCAGATAGCTTTGATTTACACACAGCGCGCGCGTTCTCCAGGTCGTGCTTACCAGGTTATTCATAAAAGCCGAAATGTGCCCAGACGTTGACTTCTAAAGTAGGCCCTAGTTGGAGCATTTTTAATTACTCGCACTCCCATCTTGCCTCCCTCTGCCATTGTATGCTACCACGACAAAGCACGTACGCGTCAAATGACGTCAGAAAAGAATCAGTACATTATAATCGGTTATGGTCTATTACTGAACCGATACAGAAACGTCCTCGCCTGCATCGCGATGCATCATAGTAATTATTAATTTCGACACCCCTAATGGCTACAAAACTCTGGGTTAGTTGTAACAGCAAGACTCTGGGTTAGTTGTAACATAAATGAATCATGTTACTGTGTACCCCAAGTAAATTTTTTGTTGGTATTTATACGTTTTTTTTTTTTTTTCTCCGGTATGCCTAGGTCAGGGATGTCTAAACTCGGTCCTGGAGGGTCACTGCCCTGCAGTTCTCCAATTTGCCTAAACACACCTGCCTGGAAGTGTTTAGTATGCCTAGTAGACCTTTATTAGCTGGTTCAGGTGTGTAGTTGGGGTTGTAGCTGAACTTTGCAGGATGGTGGCCCTCCAGGAGCAGGACTGGACACTCCTGGCCTAGGTCTTGGAAGATAATGACAAATTGAGGGATGTAAAATGAGCATTTGCTCATTTTATTAATTTCATTCATAATGTTACTTATCCCCCCGGTGGATATAACAATGTTACATCTCTCCTGGGTATTACAACTAACCCGGACTATGGGGTGGATTGTAACATTTCACTCCTCGTGTTTGAATTGAAACCACACATTTTCTGTTTGTGCTGCAAAGATAAAAGCTATGCCATTTGATAGATGACACTTGTAACCAGTTATGATCACACTTTGAATGCACTGGCTTAAAACAACTCCAAGATACAGACAGAAATGTAAAAAATGTTACAACCATCCCTGGTCTCCCCTATTCGTGCATAGCACCGGCAGGAACAATCACGCTCTGACGCAAACTACAACAAAAGTGCCCAGTGTAAAAATGCACTAAAACGGGCATTTTTTCCCCTATATCTTGAATTTTATGGACATTATAACTGCATTCTATAGACTTCCTCACACAGTGAAGTGTTGCCCTGCATCATATTCTTCAATCAACCAACTGTGTGAAATGATGACACAAGTAGTGTTACCACTGTTACAATAGTGGACTAATTCAGTCCCAAGTTGAATTAAAACAGTACACTACAAGTATACTTCTAGTACATTGATATTAGTATACTTAGTACATAAAGTATACTTCAAATATATTTGAACTTTACTTAAGTATACTTAATAAAATAAACTTAAAGTATACTTATTTTTTGTAAAATATCAATGTCTTTGTAGTACTTGTAAGAACACAGTACTTGATCAAAACACAGATTGAGTCCATCAACACCCCCAAAGCTTCACAGTCGTTTCCTCTTCATGGGTTCAACATTTCATTCGGTAATGTTGGACATTTTGAACTGGGCTGTTTAATGTTTGATGATCGCGTTATCTTAAGCAATGATTCAGATGTGATTCAGAAGATGTGAAATGTGAAATGCACCCCACATATGTGCATATGGGAACGTCTTCATCATGACCAGCTGTGAATAGTGTGTTTCAAACGTCAATGAAATTGACCTCAGAGGTATTATCTGTCTCTTCGTGCCACCAAGCAAACGGCCATTCTATGTCCTCTTTGGTGAGCACGGAGAGGGGTCTGTGGCTCAATCTATCTGGAATTAAAGCTAAAGATCCTGTATTTAAAGATGTATTCCTTTCAGATTCTCGGATCTCCCCCACTGGCTTATTTGGTGACCCAGTTAACTCTGTCAGCGCCAGGTTTAGGGAAGTCAAAAAGCATGAGGAAGCGTTCACGCAGATTCTTCCTCGCCATGCTCAAGGAGAGTGGTCATCAGCCACCCAACCTTTCCATGGTCCTTCAAGAGCTAGGGAGGTGAAAAAGCAGAGTTCGGTGAGTCGCACTCCCCCTCGTAAAGACTGGGGACTGGCTCGCCCTCAGCAGCCTCCCAGGGCGGACCTCAGGACCATTATTAATAAAAAGAAGAAGTCCTGACAGTCTTGCGCCCAGTCTGGTGGGGGTAGCACCCCGCGTGCTGGGGCGCGTCAAGCACCTGCTCACCTTGACCCGTTACCCTCATGAAACCTCTCCACTTCCGCTGCCTCTGGCGATTCGGGGGGCAGTGGTCTCCAGCAAAATGTTAAATGTCCCATGTCTAAATCCTGCTATTATCCAGGACACTGGACATCTAGCATCCCCTCAACAGGAAGTGTTCAAATTAATACCACTATCAGAGAGTTTCTGCCTGGGTGTTACGTACAGTACAGAAAGGATACAGAATCCAGTTTATTCATTGTCCTCCGTGTTTCAGCGGCGTGGTCTCCACTTCCGTGAAGCCGGAGCTGGTGCACATACTGTCACAAGAGCTACAAACTCTTCTGAGCAAAGAGGCCATAGAACATGTTCCTCTTCCAGAGAGAGAGTCAAGCTATTACAGCAGATACTTCCTGGTTGCGTCCAATCTTAGATCTCTGAGGCTTAAACCTTTCAGTCAAAGCACTCAAGTTCAAGATGTTAACCGTAAAGACGGCCGTGTCACAAATTCAACATCGCAATTGGTTTGTCACGATCGATCTGAAGGACGCGTATTTTCACATAGAAATACTGCCACAACGCAGGAAGTTCCTGAGGTTCGCTTTTGGGGTGAAGCTTAACAATTTTGGATTCTTCCCTTCGGCCTAGCCTTTTCACCTCGCACATACACAAAATGCATGGATGCAGCACTGGCTCCATTGCGATTCCAGGGATTCGCATTTTGAATTACAGAGACGTCATGCTAGCTTATCTAGTTTCTCTATGGTTGAGATTCAATGCCAAGAAAAGCATTCTTTCTCCTACCCAGAGAACGACTTATCTGGGGGTTGTTTGGGATTCGATCATGTTGCGGGCACAGCTGTCTGCCACTTGAATCGAGACCATTCGGCATACCCTGAGCAAAGTCAGGCTAGGTCAAAATCTCACTGTTTGTCAGTATCAAAGATTGTTAGGTTTCATGGCATCAGCATCCACGTTGATTCCTATGGGGCTGTTGCACATGAGACCGTTTCAGTTGTGGCTCAGAGCCAGGGGATTTCATCCAAGGGCCAATCCTCAGAGGTTAATAAAAGTGACGCACCGCAGGCTTCGTACAATGACTATGTGGCTCAGACCTTGCCTTGGGTCCCACTCTAGGGGCGCCTTGTTGTAGCAAATTGCTAATGACAGATGCCTCCCTGACAGGCTGGGGTGCTGTCTTAAGTGGTCATCCAGCTCAAGGGGAATTGGATGGTCATCAGCTCGATTGGCACATCAACTGCCTCGAGTTGATGGCTGTATTTCTGGCCCTGAAATACTTTCTCCCCCAGTTGAGGGGCTCGTCATGTCTTAATGCGGGTAGACAGTACAGCGACAGTGTCTTACATAAATCACCAGGGAGGTCTGCGCTAACGCAATCTAAACAGGATAGCGAGACAGATTTTTATCTGGGCCCAGGACAAGGCAATGTACATTCCGGGGCAACTAAATGTGGGAGCAGATTTACTGTCCAGACAGAACGGCTTGCTGTGGGCGATTCCAGCGAGAAGGGACCTTCTGTCTCAGGCAGAGGGCACAATATTCCATCCCAGGCCTGACCTGTGGAACCTTCATGTTTGGCCCCTGATGAGTACCAACTGAGGGGCACTGGGCTTTCGCCTGCAGTTATTAAGACCATTCTAAGTGCTAGGGCTTCCTCCACTAGGAACATTTATGCAAATAAATGGGGTGTCTTTAAAAGATGGTATATGACACACAAAGCAGATCTAGTTAACTGCCAGATTGCTTCAGTTTTGGACTTTTTGCTGGAAAAGTTGTCAGCAGGCACATGCCCCGCCACTCTCAGAGTTTATGTGGCCGCACTTTTGGCTTGCCACGCCTTGGTAGATGGGATGCCGCTCGGGAGGCATCCTCTGCTCGCTCGCTTCATTCGTGGGGCCAGATGGTTGAGGCCTCCTGTAAGAACCAAGATCCCTTCATGGGACTTAGCTATAGTCCTCGAGGGTCTGGTTGAGCGTCTGACAAACTTCTGACTCTAAAGATGTTTTTCTCATGGCTATAACTTCCTTAAAAAGAATTGGGGATATGCAGGCGCTGTCAATATCGCCATCCTGCTTAGACTTTGCACCAGGATTGGTGAAAGTGATCCTCATCCTGTTTACCTGGTTCCTTTCTCGACTGTACATCCTGTCACTCTGGAGACCTTCTGCCCTCCGCCGTTTGAAACGCTGGATCAGGAGAAATTCAATTCAGTTCAATTCACATTTATTTGTATAGCGCTTTTCACAATACATATCGTTTCAAAACAGCTTCGCAGAAAATGCATGCGTCTACATTACAATTTAAAGTGATTTGTCCACCTTATGTATATCAGAAATGTACATAAAGCACACAGATTAGCTAACAATGTATTATTAATCAATATAATTAATGTAAGGCACAAAAAAAGTGAATAAGAATACATGTTGTTAATGATTAGGGTATACAGAAATGAGCATGGGTGCGTGTTAATGCAGAGCTGCATCATCTGAAGTCCTCGCAGGAGTTGGAGTCATCTCTTCACAGGTGTTGGTCATCTGCAGTCTTTATGAGAGGCTGGATGGACTCTCTAGATTACCATTAGAGATGCATCTTTAATCTAGATTTAAACTGGGGGAATGAGTCTTAGCCCTGAACATTATCAGGAAGGCTGTTCCATAGTTTAGGTGCCAAATATGAAAACGCTCTCCCTCCTTTAGTGGACTTAGATATCCTAGGTACTACCAGAAGCCCAGAGTTTTGTGATCTTAAAGATTGTGATGGGTTATAAGGCGATAGAAGTTATCAGTTAAATACACAGGAGCTAAACCGTTTAGGGCCTTATTAGGTCAGTAGCAATAAGAAGGTGGAAGAAGGCTGGTTTTGTAACATTTGAAATATGATTTTCGAAAGACAAGTTGCTGTCTAATATAACACCCATCCTCTACAGTCTTTAACTGTAGAGGATGAAGTAACAGTACATCCTTCTAAATGCAAATTATATTCTAAGAGATTCTGTGTACAGGTTTTTGGTCCAATAAGTAATACCCTGTCTTACCTGAATTTAAAAGGAGAAAATTACAGGTCATCCAATATTTTATAACACAATCTGACATCTTGGATAATTTAGAGATTTCATCTGGTCGATCTGAAATATATAACTGAGTATCATCGGCATAACAGTGGAAACTAATTCCATGTTTTCTTATAATATTACCAAGTGGCAGCATATATATTGAGAATAACAGAGGACCTAACACAGATCCTTGGGGCACTCCATAATTTACAAACGTTATCTTAGATTTTTCCCCGTTTAAATGGACAAATTGGTAACGTTCTGATAGATACGATCTAAACCACTTTAATGCCTGTCCCTGAATACCAGTGTAATTTTGTAGACGATCTAAGAGTATTTTATGATCTATGGTGTCGAATACAGCACTAAGAACAAGTAAAACTA
This sequence comes from Paracanthobrama guichenoti, assembly GCA_018749465.1. Taxonomy (NCBI): domain Eukaryota; kingdom Metazoa; phylum Chordata; class Actinopteri; order Cypriniformes; family Gobionidae; genus Paracanthobrama; species Paracanthobrama guichenoti. The sequence continues at coordinate 18,992,002 of CM031953.1, forward strand.
GTACTGAGATACAGCCTTGGTCAGCAGCTAAATCTGGTAAATCATTTGTAACGAGCATAGTTTCTGTGCTATGATGCGGTTTGAATCCAGACTGAAATTTTTCATAGATATCGTTTTCTTGTAAGTAAGAGCACAATTGAGCGAAACAATTTTTTTGAGTGTTTTAGACAGAAATGGAAGATTTGAAATGGGTCTGTAATTTGCTAATTCGTTTGGATCTAGTTGTGGTTTCTTAATGAGAGGTTTAATAACTGCTATCTTGAACGGTCTTGGGACATGACCTAGAGATAAAGACGAGTTAATAATATTGAGAAGACACTCTTCTGCTACAGGTAACAACTCTTTCAGTAGTTTAGTTGGTACTGGATCAAATAAACATGTTGTTAGTTTCGTAGCAATGATAAGTTTATTTAGCTCTTCCTGTCTTATAGTTGTAAAGCACTGCAGTTGTTCTTCAGGGGTGATAATTAAGGCTGAATCATAAGACGCTGTCAAAGGTTGTACATTTATAATCATATTTCTGATGCTTTCGATTTTTTTAGTGAAGAAATTCATAAAGCCATTACTACTAAACTGTACTGGAATATTTTGTTCAGGTGATGTCTGTTTATTTGTTAATCTGGCCACTGTACTAAATAAAAACTTGGGGTTGTTTTGGTTATTTTCTATTAGTTTACAGATATGCTCAGCCCTGGCTGCTTTTAGAGCCTTTTTATAACGGGAAGTGCTGTCTTTCCACACGATTTTGAAGTTAGTTTGTTTCCATTTGCGCTCTAGATTACGAGTTTGCTCTCTGGATACCACAGTGCGGTACTTTTCTCTCTAACCTTTTTTTAATCTGATCAGTGCAACCATTTCTAATGTACTAGAGAAAGTGTTACTCCTACTGCTAATCATTTTCTCTAGTTCATTTGAATTTTTGGGTACACTGAGCAGCTGAGATAAATCTGGTAGGTTATTTGTCAATTTATCTATAGTGTTTGGGAGAATTGTTCTACCTGGTCGATAACGCGGAGCAGTATGGCAAATATCAGCAGTATGCAGTGTGCACATTACAAGGTAGTGATCAGTGACATGATCACTTTGCGGTATGATGTCTATGTCAATAGGATTGGTTCTATGTGATATAATTAAATCTAGTGTATGATTAAAAGAAACTTCATAGACTGTGTCCAGTTCGTGCTCTTCAGGCCTACTTCCACCGCACTAGCCAGTGGCGTATTGTTTGTCAGAGCAACTGTTTGTTTGTTTTGGGGGCCATAACAGAGGTTCTGCCACCACTAAACAGACCATGTCACATTGGGTCAGGGATTGCTCTTGCTAATGAGGCACGCAGCCAAGCTTTGCCAACAGGCTTAAGGGCTCACTCCACCAGGGGGGGTTGCCTCCTCTACTGCTTTAGCAAGGGATGCCCCCTTACAAAATGTTTGTGATGCGGCAGGTTGGTCCTCTCCGCACACAATCATAAGATTTTATAGCTTGGATGCTCATGCTACTCCGGGCTCTCATGTCCTTGAGTCGACATTGCAAGTCTGAGGCTTTCTTGCATTCTTGTGCACACCTACACAACCGTAAGGATACCAGGCACCACCAAGCATGGCGGCGTGGGTATTCTCATTCCCATATGTGCTTTGTGTAGCATTGAGTGTAGCTTTTGAAAGGGAACAGTTCAGGTTACTTGACTGTAACCCTGTTCCCTGATAAAGCAGAATGAGATGCTGCACTGCATTGCCGTGCTGATGATATCCCAGGACTGCTTTTCAAACAAAAAGACCTGAAGGGATGCAGCTGGGGCTCATCTATATATACCCCAGGTCAATTTCATTGACGTGTTAAACACACTACTCACAGCTGGTCACAATAAAGACGTTCCCATATGCACTTTGTGCAGCATCTCGTTCCACTTTATCAGGAAACAGGGTTACAGTCAAGTAACCTGAACCATATTCATTGTTATACGGTAGGGGGCGCTATTACACATCTTCTAGTACAGAATCTCCATGAGTCCGTATCAAAATACAGGAGAGGAAGAAGCTGAAACAAATGGTAGAAGATTGCTCACGCAAATGTACAATAACTCGATCATCAAACATTAAACACCATGTAAATCAAAACTGCCTAATGTTACCAAATGAAATGTCCAACCCATGAAGAGGAAACTACTGTGATCCTTTGGGGGGTGTTGATGGACTCAATCTACTCCATCTGTGTTTTTTACAGATGCAGTACAAATGAGAAACCTAGTTTACTACTGTTACACTTATAGTACACTTAAACGTATACTTTTTATTTACTTAAAATGGGCCAATTTAGTTCCAAATTGTATTGAAATAGTACACTTACAAGTTTACTACAAGTACACATTGATATTAGTATACTTACTACATAAAGTATACTTAAAAATATACTTGAATATTACTTAAGTATACTTCATAAAATGGACTTGAAGTATAATTCTTTTTCGTAAGGGTTACATTTACTTAATGTTTTCAGAACATGTTTGTGTGAATCAATGTACACTGGGCTGCTTTGCAAACGAGGGTCAGTAAAACAGAGGATTCGAAAGTTGCTACTCAAAGATGGATCAATACAAACTGTTTGTCCAACTTCATATTCAGAACATGTAAGTACATAAGTTATATTTTGTGAATGTACACAAATCACCTTTGTGAATGTGCTTGTTAGCACACTGATGGCTAATGTGGCTAAAGTTACCATTGCCTCTGACTGTAGAGATCAGAGCTATGTCATTAGTTTTATTTTTAAGAAGCAATAAAAGTATGCTTCTGAATTGTACATGCAGTCAATATTTTTTGGACTAAAAATAACAAACTCTGGTCTCTTTGAACACAGTAAGAGACAATGATAACTTTAGCCACATTAGCACATTCAGAAAGGCAATTTGTAAACACACATTATGGATCACGAAGGGTTGGTATTGAGCCATCTTTTGAGAAGCAACTTTTGTGCAAATCCTGCATTTTACTGACCCTCATTTGCAAAGCAGCTCAGTGTACAGTGAACATCAGCTTGTTGAAATATGCTGATAACGAAGGAACTTGTGACCATAGTTATAGCTAGCAATGCTTTTGGAAACACATTGAATGATTTGTGCAATCTGAAATGCGCACCAAAACTGACAATCAAAATGATAAACCTGCCAGACAATTTGTTAAGGGTTGTCTATGACTTAATGTTGAGACACAAAGAGATATTGAGACAACAAATGGCAAAAATGTCAAAGGGAAAAAAAACAAAAACAAAAACAAAAAAACAATATTGGTGTGGCAAAGAATATGTTTTGTTTTCACAATGATTTGGAAATTCCAGTTGTACTAAATTACAGGGTGAAACTGGTGCCAAATTATATTTATAATTTGTATCTTTGTTCTATTGTATTTATTTGTGCTATTGCTTGTAATTTGTTCATAAGTGTCTAATTTAATAATTTTGTAAGTGTAATAATTTAACATTATTTATTAAAATAGTATTTATTGAAATTGTATTTATTTATTTATTTATTTATTTATTTGTTTGTTTGTGGTGGGGCCTGTGAAAATTTTGGCTAGCCAAGTAATCAGTAAACTCCTCAAAACATGTCTGATGTCACAATAGGGGTGGGCACACCTATCAGATCATCACTTAAGTTCTCCAGGTGACAGGATGGGGCCAGTCACCATGTTCATCATCCCCAAAATGGATACAGTTATTTAACACAGTATCATAAACATGCCATATATTGAATCTAGCTACTATATATGACTCACTGGAGTCAGATTAATAATCCCAGAGTCAGACGTGCTGACACGCACCCCATCAGTCCATAAAGACAAGCACAGTATTGACATCTCTGTAATAATCTCTGTGTCCATTCTGCAGAATACAAAAACAGCTGATGAGGGTCTCATCTGAACACATCTGTCACCAGAGGAATGTTCACTGGAATAGTCCTGTCAGATTTTTCTGTTGGCATGTATTTCCTCATAACATATCTGAACTGAAATTACAAGTGCACTTTGCTCTTATTTTTAAACAATGTTTTTTTGTGTGATAAAAAGTGCAGATAATAATGATTTTAGTAATTCCTAAAGTTACTCTAAGGAATATGTTGGTTGATTGATTAACAACATAAAGTTAAAGTATACATTTGTAATATCTGTTATCATTGAATGAATTAGATTGTAATATAAAAATATATACATCTGCTTGACCAAATCAATGCTATTAGACTTTTGAACAGTCAGCATACTACTGCTCCCTTAAATGCTAAAATATTTTTTTTTTTAATTAATCCCAAAAAGGGGATTAAAAATGTTGTGTGCTGTCTTTCTGTTCAGTAATCATAGTAAAAAAAAGAAGCAAATATCGTGAATGAAATGGTAGTCATGATCAGAGTTGTGACACCTGAACCTAATAATAGAGTATTACATGTTCCCATGACAACTGATTGTCAGGAAACGATTGGTAAATGGCAGTTGCTGGCACTATAAAAAGTCCCATTAAGCATCATTAGTATGTGTTGAATGGCAAGTGTTTGTTTTAGGGATTTGTAGTGGTGTTGCTGAGGTGCCAGTTGCTGTATTTTTGCTTGGCCATGGAGGGTACCACTATTCGACTCTTACGGTATGATGGAAAATTTTAGTATTTGGCATTTAACAAGTGGCATTTGTCTAACAAGGTTTTATTTTGCAGTTTTTCTTTGGCAGTTCTCTGCCTTTGTTTCTGTGGCGACATTGGAAGTGGTAAGGTTTATCCAGGCACGTTCTATACATTTTAGGTTTGATAACACGTCTGTTTGACTTGTTTGTTTTTTTTTGTTTTCTTTCTAGGTAGCTCTGTCAGGAAACGTTCTGGCTCTTACTATTGGTATGATGGTAGTTTCCCCATGCAGGATGTCAAACCACAAAGTTCCTACAGCTGGTATGATGTACCAAGTCCCATTAGTCCTCAAAGATCACAATCTGTGGACCAGTCCAACATCCAACAACCAGCCCAAGCCAGCTCCCACTTTGTGGATCCATTAGCTAGCCTGCCATCAGCACAAGCCAGTTTCCAGTCTGGGTACCAGCCCAGTGGTCTGCAGTCAGCACAAGCCAGTTTCCAGTCTGGGTACCAGCCCAGTGGTCCGCAGTCAGCACAAGCCCGTTACCAGTCTGGGTACCAGCCCAGTGGTCCGCAGTCAGCACAAGCCCGTTACCAGTCCGTGTCCCAGCCCAGTGGTCCGCAGTCAGCACAAGCCCGTTACCAGTCCGGGTACCAGCCCAGTGGTCCGCAGTCAGCACAAGCCCGTTACCAGTCCGTGTCTCAGCCCAGTGGTCTGCAGTCAGCCCAAGCCCGTTACCAGTCCGTGTCCCAGCCCAGTGGTCTGCAGTCAGCCCAAGCCCGTTACCAGTCCGTGTCCCAGCCCAGTGGTCTGCAGTCAGCCCAAGCCAGTTTCCAGTCCGTGTCCCAGCCCAGTGGTCCGCAGTCAGCACAAGCCCGTTACCAGTCCGGGTACCAGCCCAGTGGTCCGCAGTCAGCACAAGCCCGTTACCAGTCCGGTACCAGCCCAGTGGTCCGCAGTCAGCACAAGCCCGTTACCAGTCCGGGTACCAGCCCAGTGGTCCGCAGTCAGCACAAGCCCGTTACCAGTCCGGGTACCAGCCCAGTGGTCCGCAGTCAGCCCAAGCCCGTTACCAGTCCGGGTACCAGCCCAGTGGTCCGCAGTCAGCCCAAGCCCGTTACCAGTCCGTGTCCCAGCCCAGTGGTCCGCAGTCAGCCCAAGCCCGTTACCAGTCCGTGTCCCAGCCCAGTGGTCCGCAGTCAGCCCAAGCCCGTTACCAGTCCGTGTCCCAGCCCAGTGGTCTGCAGTCAGCCCAAGCCCATTACCAGTCTGTGTCCCAGCGCCCTGGAGTCAAAGTCTTTCCTATGCCAGTGCAGTCAAGTTATGGGTCTCTTTCCAGTCTTGGCTCCAAACCTCTGTTACTACCCAGTAATGTACCTCTTCAAACAAGTCAGCAGCCTTTCCAGCCTGGCTTTCAAGATCCAGCACCTCTCTACTCTCAGACTACTCAAAATGCGCGTTTATCTCCCAGCATGTTGAGGTTGTTGTATCAAGTGAAGTCATAGCTGTGTACTTTGTCTGGCTTGCTCTTTTTCCTTTGGTTTCTGAAAAATAAATCTTCATAAAATGGGATTGGGTTTGGTGCTGTCTATGGGGAGGGCATTAACATTACTTAAACTTTATTCCCTGTTTACACCTGGAGTTGAGTTTTGGTTGATCTGCTCAAACCGGTGGCTTATGCTGGCATAAATGGGATCTAAATATTACGTTTCTCCAAAGCTCAACTGGCTTGCTTTAAGAAGGGATATGCAGGCTCTGTCGACATTGCCATCCTGCTCAGACTTTTCCCAGGATTGGTGAATTTTGCATCCTCCTCTTGGTTACCTGCCTACGGTTCCTTTCTCGACTGTACATCCTGTCACTCTGGAGACCTTCTGCCGCTTGAACCGCCGGCTCAGGAGAAACTTCATAGACGGTGTCCAGTTCGTGCTCTTCAGGCCTACGTCCACCACACTAGCCAGTGGCATAAGTCAGAACAACTGTTTGTTTTTGGGGGGCATAACAGAGGTTCTGCCACCATTAAACAGCCCATGTCACATTGGGTCAGGGATGCTATTGCTCTTGCCTATGAGGCATGCGGCCAAGCTCGCCAACAGGCTTAAGGGCTCACTCCACCAGGGGGGTCGCCTCCTCTACTGCTTTAGCAAGGGGCCCATACAAAATGTTTGTGATGCGGCAGGTTGGTCCTCTCTGCACACATTCATACGAGTTTATAGCTTGGATGCTCATGCCACTCCGGGCTCTCATGTCCTTGAGTCGACATCGCAAGCTAATGTCTGACGCTTTCTTGCCGCCTTGTGCACAACCGTAAGGATACCAGACACCACCAAACATGGCAGCGTGGGCGTTCGTTCCCATATGCGCTTTGTGCAGCATTGAGTATAGCTTTTGAAAGGGAACAGTTCGGGTTACTTGACTGTAACCCTGTTCCTGATAAAGCATAACGAGATGCTGCACTGCATTGCCGTGCTGATGATATCCCAGGGCTGCTCTTCAAACAAAAAGACCTGAAGGGAGGCAGCTGGGGTTCATCTATGTATAGCCTCGCGCAGCAGGTGCACGGTGACGTCACCAACCGAGGCTATAATACCTCCGGTCAATTTCATTGAGGTGTACACTATTCATACAGGAGAAGAATAAGCTGAAACAAGTGGTAGAAGATTGCTCACATAAATGTAAAATAACTCGATCATCAAACATAAAACAGCATGTAAATCAAAACTGCCTAATGTTACCAAATGAAATGTTGAACCCATGAAGATGAACCTTTGGGGGTGTTGATGGACTCAATCTACTCCATCTGTGTTTTGATCATCGTTCTGAATCTGATCAAGCCGTATCTTTGACAAAATGTTTTTATTTAAAATGTTGCCTTTCTTTATGGAACTTACCCACATTCGAGTGTTAAAAGGATGCATGAAGCTACAATAAAATGTTTTTAAAATTAAAGTACAGTTAAAGGTATATTTCAAGTACGAAACATATCTGCATTTGAACATAGTAGTATACTGAAAGTGCAAAAATTATATATAAATAGTAAACTATAAATATAATGTTATGTTCACTTAAAGAAAACTTACAAGTATACTTGCAGTATAAACTACTATATTAGTACTTTGCTGAGAGTGGGCTAGACTTCAAAGTGTACTTTCATAAACCAAAAATGTAGTTGCATTAAAATAATAAACTACCAGTATACTTATAAGTTCACTTGTAGTACAGATGAAGTACAAATGAGAAACCTAGTTGTGTACTTAAAGTTTACTACTGTTACACTTATAGTACACTTAAACATACACTTTTTATTTACTTAAAGTGGGCCAATTTACCCTTATGAAAAATAACCATGGTTTTATTATAGTAAAAGTGTAGTAACCATAGTTTTTGGCTAATTGATTACCATTTATATAACCACAGTTTTACCACAAATACCATGGTTAAACTATGGTTAGAGTAGCAAAACCATGGTTAATTTGCGGTTGCCATGGTTTAACTACAATAACCAAGGTTTTATTTGTAGTAAAACCATGGTTCATTTTCGTAAGGGTAGTTCCAAGCAGTATTGAAATTGTACTCTTACAAGTTTACTACAAGTACACATTGACATTAGTATACTTACTACATAAAGTATACTTAAAAATATACTTGAATATTACTTAAATATACTTCATAAAATGAACTTGAATTATACTTCTTTTTCGTAAGGGTCACATTTACTTAATGTTTTCAGAACATGTTTGTGTGAATCAATGTACACTGGGCTGCTTTGCAAACAAGGATCAGTAAAACACAGGATTCGAAAGTTGCTACTCAAAGATGGATCAATACAAACTGTTTGTCCAACTTCATATTCAGAACATGTAAGTACCGCAAGTTATATTTTGTGAATGTACACAAATCACCTTTGTGAATGTGCTTGTTAGCACACTGATGGCTAATGTGGCTAAAGTTACCATTGCCTCTGACTGTAGAGATCAGAGCTATGTCATTAATTTTATTTTTAAGAAGCAATAAAAGTATTCAGTATGCTTCTGAATTGTACATGCAACAAACGTTTTTTGGCCTAAAAATAACAAACTCTGGTCTCTGTGAACACAGTACGAGACAATGATAACTTTAGCCACATTAGCACATTCAGAAAGGCAATTTGTAAACACACACATTATGGATCACAAAGGGTTGGTATTGATCCATCTTTTGAGAAGCAACTTTTGTGCAAATATCTGCGTTTACTGACCCTCATTTGTAAATGAGCCCAGTGTACATTGATTCACACAAACATGTTCTGTAAATGTAATAGAAGGACCTAAATAGGACCAAAAATTTACATTCTGGGTTGGTCCCCAAAGGTCCTGCAAACGTTATGACAATGTAGTGTAGATGGAACGTCCTATAGTAATGGTCCCCTAAACATTCCCAGAACGTCCTGAATGTTCCTTGAAGGTCCACTAAATAGTGTCCCCCTAACCCTTTAAAGTACTGCACATCATGACCGCATCAGAACGTTCTGGGAACATTACCAGGCGACGCCATTATGGGGATGTTCTGGGAACGTGAAAATTTCTAGCAGGGGCCCTGCCATTCAATAGGCTGCGTTTCCTGTACAACAGCGACAAACCAAAAGACATTAATGGAATTTGACATGAATTGTATTGAACAGCAGCTTGTTGGAATAAGCTGATAACGAAGGAACTTGTGACCATAGTTATAGCTAGCAATGCTTTTGGGAAACACATTGAATGATTTGTGCAATCTGAATGGTGCACCAAAACTGACAATCAAAATGATAAACCTGCCAGACAATTTGTCAAGGGTTGTCTATGACTTAATGTTGAGACACAAAGAGATGTTGAGACAACAAATGGCAAAAGTGTTAAAGGGAAAATGTAAAAAAAAAAAAAAACCAAGAAGAAAACTGGCAATATTAGGGTGGTAAAGAATATTTGAAGAGTTCAGATGCAAAAGCCTCTAAAAGCCACTTTGGTCAAAAATGAGATAACGATACTGAGTGAATGCTCTCCACACATAGTATACGTTCATAAAATACTTTCACTTCAAACCCGCTAAATCCCAGCCTCAGCCCATTCAGAAGTACCAGTACTTGAGTAAAACTCCGCCCACCATGAAGGTCACTCGGCCCACCTTACATCTCAAAGCTGGAGCCAGGCCTGGGTATTCCACTAAAATAACTAAAAATGCATCACGCTTGTGGTAAGATTAGAATTGAAGTATATTTAGAAGAACAATGCAGCATTTTTTTCTTTATGTAACACACTGACATGAATGATATGCCTGTTATAAACATTATGAAATCACAAATCAGATATTGAAATCTGATCACAGGAGACACGCTTTGAGACACACGTAAACAGATGCCTGTAACAGGTGTTGATATCAGGTAAAAACAGGGCATATAATGGTACCGTCATAAGAAACCCAACTCAATTCTCAGTGAACTTTATTTTTTATTAAGAGTTCTCCCCATAGGAATGTTGATGTGAAGACGGGATGGATGCAGGCTGGTCCTCAAAGCATGTCTGATGTCACAACAGGGGTGGGCACACCTATCAGATCATCACTTAAGTTCTCCAGGTGACAGGATGGGGCCAGTCACCATGTTCATCATCCCCAAAATGGATACAGTTATTTAACACAGTATTTGTTCATTACACTTTCATAAACATGCCATATATTGAATCTAGCTACTATATATGACTCACTGGAGTCAGATTAATAATCCCAGAGTCAGACGTGCTGACACGCACCCCATCAGTCCATAAAGACAAGCACAGTATTGACATCTCTGTAATAATCTCTGTGTCCATTCTGCAGAATACAAAACAGCTGATGAGGGTCTCATCTGAACACATCTGTCACCAGAGGAATGTTCACTGGAATAGTCCTGTCAGATTTTTCTGTTGGCATGTATTTCCTCATAACATATCTGAACTGAAATTACAAGTGCACTTTGCTCTTATTTTTAAACAATGTTTTTTTGTGTGATAAAAGTGCAGATAATAATGATTTTAGTAATTCCTAAAGTTACTCTAAGGAATATGTTGGTTGATTGATTAACAACATAAAGTTAAAGTATACATTTGTAATATCTGTTATCATTGAATGAATTAGATTGTAATATAAAAATATATACATCTGCTTGACCAAATCAATGCTATTAGACTTTTGAACAGTCAGCATACTACTGCTCCTTTAAATGCTAAAATATTTTTTTTAATTAATCCCAAAAGGGGATTAAAAATGTTGTGTGCTGTCTTTCTGTTCAGTAATCATAGTAAAAAAAGAAGCAAATATCGTGAATGAAATGGTAGTCATGATCAGAGTTGTGACACCTGAACCTAATAATAGAGTATTACATGTTCCCATGACAACTGATTGTCAGGAAACGATTGGTAAACGGCAGTTGCTGGCACTATAAAAAGTCCCATTAAGCATCATTAGTATGTGTTGAATGACAAGTGTTTGTTTTAGGATTTGTAGTAGTGTTGCTGAGGTGCCAGTTGCTGTATTTTTGCTTGGCCATGGAGGGTACCACTATTCGACTTTACGGTATGATGGAAAATTTTAGTATTTGGCATTTGTTAACAAGTGGCATTTGTCTAACAAGGTTTTATTTTGCAGTTTTTCTTGGCAGTTCTCTGCCTTTGTTTCTGTGGCGACATTGGAAGTGGTAAGGTTTATCCAGGCACGTTCTATACATTTTAGGTTTGATAACACGTCTGTTTGACTTGTTTGTTTTTTTGTTTTCTTTCTAGGTAGCTCTGTCAGGAAACGTTCTGGCTCTTACTATTGGTATGATGGTAGTTTCCCCATGCAGGATGTCAAACCACAAAGTTCCTACAGCTGGTATGATGTACCAAGTCCCATTAGTCCTCAAAGATCACAATCTGTGGACCAGTCCAACATCCAACAACCAGCCCAAGCCAGCTCCCACTTTGTGGATCCATTAGCTAGCCTGCCATCAGCACAAGCCAGTTTCCAGTCTGGGTACCAGCCCAGTGGTCTGCAGTCAGCACAAGCCAGTTTCCAGTCTGGGTACCAGCCCAGTGGTCCGCAGTCAGCACAAGCCCGTTACCAGTCTGGGTACCAGCCCAGTGGTCCGCAGTCAGCACAAGCCCGTTACCAGTCCGTGTCCCAGCCCAGTGGTCCGCAGTCAGCACAAGCCCGTTACCAGTCCGTGTACCAGCCCAGTGGTCCGCAGTCAGCACAAGCCCGTTACCAGTCCGTGTCCCAGCCCAGTGGTCCGCAGTCAGCCCAAGCCCAAGCCCGTTACCAGTCCGTGTCCCAGCCCAGTGGTCTGCAGTCAGCCCAAGCCAGTTTCCAGTCCGTGTCCCAGCCCAGTGGTCCGCAGTCAGCACAAGCCCGTTACCAGTCCGGGTACCAGCCCAGTGGTCCGCAGTCAGCACAAGCCCGTTACCAGTCCGTGTCCCAGCCCAGTGGTCCGCAGTCAGCCCAAGCCCGCTACCAGTCCGTGTCCCAGCCCAGTGGTCTGCAGTCAGCCCAAGCCCGCTACCAGTCCGTGTCCCAGCCCAGTGGTCTGCAGTCAGCCCAAGCCCGTTACCAGTCCGTGTCCCAGCCCAGTGGTCTGCAGTCAGCCCAAGCCCATTACCAGTCTGTGTCCCAGCGCCCTGGAGTCAAAGTCTTTCCTATGCCAGTGCAGTCAAGTTATGGGTCTCTTTCCAGTCTTGGCTCCAAACCTCTGTTACTACCCAGTAATGTACCTCTTCAAACAAGTCAGCAGCCTTTCCAGCCTGGCTTTCAAGATCCAGCACCTCTCTACTCTCAGACTACTCAAAATGCGCGTTTATCTCCCAGCATGTTGAGGTTGTTGTATCAAGTGAAGTCATAGCTGTGTACTTTGTCTGGCTTGCTCTTTCCTTTGGTTTCTGAAAAATAAATCTTCATAAAATGGGATTGGGTTTGGTGCTGTCTATGGGGAGGGCATTAACATTACTTAAACTTTATTCGCTTTGTTCCCTGTTTACACCTGGAGTTGAGTTTTGCTGATCTGCTCAAACCGGTGGCTTATGCTGGCATAAATGGGATCTAAATATTAAGTTTCTCCAAAGCTCAACTGGCTTGCTTTAAGAAGGGATATGCAGGCTCTGTCGACATTGCCATCCTGCTCAGACTTTTCCCAGGATTGGTGAATAATTTTGCATCCTCCTCTGGTTACCTGCCTACGGTTCCTTTCTCTCGACTGTACATCCTGTCACTCTGGAGACCTTCTGCCGCTTGAACCGCCGGCTCAGGAGAAACTTCATAGACGGTGTCCAGTTCGTGCTCTTCAGGCCTACGCCCACCACACTAGCCAGTGGCATAAGTCAGAACAACTGTTTGTTTTTGGGGGGCATAACAGAGGTTCTGCCACCATTAAACAGCCCATGTCACATTGGGTCAGGGATGCTATTGCTCTTGCCTATGAGGCATGCGGCCAGCTTCGCCAACAGGCTTAAGGGCTCACTCCACCAGGGGGGTCGCCTCCTCTACTGCTTTAGCAAGGGGCCCATACAAAATGTTTGTGATGCGGCAGGTTGGTCCTCTCTGCACACATTCATACGAGTTTATAGCTTGGATGCTCATGCCACCCGGCTCTCATGTCCTGAGTCGACATCGCAAGCTAATGTCTGACGCTTTCTTGCCGCCTTGTGCACAACCGTAAGGATACCAGACACCACCAAGCATGGCAGCGTGGGCGTTCTCGTTCCCATATGCGCTTTGTGCAGCATTGAGTATAGCTTTTGAAAGGGAACAGTTCGGGTTACTTGACTGTAACCCTGTTCCCTGATAAAGCATAACGAGATGCTGCACTGCATTGCCGTGCTGATGATATCCCAGGGCTGCTCTTCAAACAAAAAGACCTGAAGGGAGGCAGCTGGGGTTCATCTATGTATAGCCTCGCGCAGCAGGTGCACGGGTGACGTCACCAACCGAGGCTATAATACCTCCGGGTCAATTTCATTGAGGTGTACACTATTCATACAGGAGAAGAATAAGCTGAAACAAGTGGTAGAAGATTGCTCACATAAATGTAAAATAACTCGATCATCAAACATAAAACAGCATGTAAATCAAAACTGCCTAATGTTACCAAATGAAATGTTGAACCCATGAAGATGAACCTTTGGGGGTGTTGATGGACTCAATCTACTCCATCTGTGTTTTGATCATCGTTCTGAATCTGATCAAGCCGTATCTTTGACAAAATGTTTTTATTTAAAATGTTGCCTTTCTTTATGGAACTTACCCACATTCGAGTGTTAAAAGGATGCATGAAGCTACAATAAAATGTTTTTAAAATTAAAGTACAGTTAAAGGTATATTTCAAGTACGAAACATATCTGCATTTGAACATAGTAGTATACTGAAAGTGCAAAAATTATATATAAATAGTAAACTATAAATATAATGTTATGTTCACTTAAAGAAAACTTACAAGTATACTTGCAGTATAAACTACTATATTAGTACTTTGCTGAGAGTGGGCTAGACTTCAAAGTGTACTTTCATAAACCAAAAATGTAGTTGCATTAAAATAATAAACTACCAGTATACTTATAAGTTCACTTGTAGTACAGATGAAGTACAAATGAGAAACCTAGTTGTGTACTTAAAGTTTACTACTGTTACACTTATAGTACACTTAAACATACACTTTTATTTACTTAAAGTGGGCCAATTTACCCTTATGAAAAATAACCATGGTTTTATTATAGTAAAAGTGTAGTAACCATAGTTTTTTGCTAATTGATTACCATTTATATAACCACAGTTTTACCACAAATACCATGGTTAAACTATGGTTAGAGTAGCAAAACCATGGTTAATTTATGTTGCTATGGTTTAACTACAATAACCAAGGTTTTATTTGTAGTAAAACCATGGTTCATTTTCGTATGGGTAGTTCCAAGCAGTATTGAAATTGTACTCTTACAAGTTTACTACAAGTACACATTGACATTAGTATACTTACTACATAAAGTATACTTAAAAATATACTTGAATATTACTTAAATATACTTCATAAAATGAACTTGAATTATACTTCTTTTCGTAAGGGTCACATTTACTTAATGTTTTCAGAACATGTTTGTGTGAATCAATGTACACTGGGCTGCTTTGCAAACAAGGATCAGTAAAACACAGGATTCGAAAGTTGCTACTCAAAGATGGATCAATACAAACTGTTTGTCCAACTTCATATTCAGAACATGTAAGTACCGCAGTTATATTTTGTGAATGTACACAAATCACCTTTGTGAATGTGCTTGTTAGCACACTGATGGCTAATGTGGCTAAAGTTACCATTGCCTCTGACTGTAGAGATCAGAGCTATGTCATTAATTTTATTTTTAAGAAGCAATAAAAGTATTCAGTATGCTTCTGAATTGTACATGCAACAAACGTTTTTGGCCTAAAATAACAAACTCTGGTCTCTGTGAACACAGTACGAGACAATGATAACTTTAGCCACATTAGCACATTCAGAAAGGCAATTTGTAAACACACACATTATGGATCACAAAGGGTTGGTATTGATCCATCTTTTGAGAAGCAACTTTTGTGCAAATCCTGCGTTTTACTGACCCTCATTTGTAAATGAGCCCAGTGTACATTGATTCACACAAACATGTTCTGTAAATGTAATAGAAGGACCTAAATAGGACCAAAATTTACATTCTGGGTTGGTCCCCAAAGGTCCTGCAAACGTTATGACAATGTAGTGTAGATGGAACGTCCTATAGTAATGGTCCCCTAAACATTCCCAGAACGTCCTGAATGTTCCTTGAAGGTCCACTAAATAGTGTCCCCCTAACCCTTTAAAGTACTGCACATCATGACCGCATCAGAACGTTCTGGGAACATTACCAGGCGACGTCATTATGGGGATGTTCTGGGAACGTAAAATTTCTAGCAGGGGCCCTGCCATTCAATAGGCTGCGTTTCCTGTACAACAGCGACAAACCAAAAGACATTAATGGAATTTGACATGAATTGTATTAAACAGCAGCTTGTTGGAATAAGCTGATAACGAAGGAACTTGTGACCATAGTTATAGCTAGCAATGCTTTTGGGAAACACATTGAATGATTTGTGCAATCTGAATGGTGCACCAAAACTGACAATCAAAATGATAAACCTGCCAGACAATTTGTCAAGGGTTGTCTATGACTTAATGTTGAGACACAAAGAGATGTTGAGACAACAAATGGCAAAAGTGTTAAAGGAAAATGTAAAAAAAAAAAAAAGAAAACTGGCAATATTAGGGTGGTAAAGAATATTTGAAGAGTTCAGATGCAAAAGCCTCTAAAAGCCACTTTGGTCAAAAATGAGATAACGATACTGAGTGAATGCTCTCCACACATAGTATACGTTCATAAAATACTTTCACTTCAAACCCGCTAAATCCCAGCCTCAGCCCATTCAGAAGTACCAGTACTTGAGTAAAACTCCGCCCACCATGAAGGTCACTCGCCCACCTTACATCTCAAAGCTGGAGCCAGGCCTGGGTATTCCACTAAAATAACTAAAAATGCATCACGCTTGTGGTAAGATTAGAATTGAAGTATATTTAGAAGAACAATGCAGCATTTTTGCTTTATGTAACACACTGACATGAATGATATGCCTGTTATAAACATTATGAAATCACAAATCAGATATTGAAATCTGATCACAGGAGACACGTTTGAGACACACGTAAACAGATGACCTGTAACAGGTGTTGATATCAGGTAAAAACAGGGCATATAATGGTACCGCCATAAGAAACCCAACTCAATTCTCAGTGAACTTTATTTTTTTATTAAGAGTTCTCCCATAGGAATGTTGATGTGAAGACGGGATGGATGCAGGCTGGTCCTCAAAGCATGTCTGATGTCACAACAGGGGTGGGCACACCTATCAGATCATCACTTAAGTTCTCCAGGTGACAGGATGGGGCCAGTCACCATGTTCATCATCCCCAAAATGGATACAGTTATTTAACACAGTATCATAAACATGCATAAACATGCCATATTGAATCTAGCTACTATATATGACTCACTGGAGTCAGATTAATAATCCCAGAGTCAGACGTGCTGACACGCACCCCATCAGTCCATAAAGACAAGCACAGTATTGACATCTCTGTAATAATCTCTGTGTCCATTCTGCAGAATACAAAAACAGCTGATGAGGGTCTCATCTGAACACATCTGTCACCAGAGGAATGTTCACTGGAATAGTCCTGTCAGATTTTTCTGTTGGCATGTATTTCCTCATAACATATCTGAACTGAAATTACAAGTGCACTTTGCTCTTATTTTTAAACAATGTTTTTTGTGTGATAAAAGTGCAGATAATAATGATTTTAGTAATTCCTAAAGTTACTCTAAGGAATATGTTGGTTGATTGATTAACAACATAAAGTTAAAGTATACATTTGTAATATCTGTTATCATTGAATGAATTAGATTGTAATATAAAAATATATACATCTGCTTGACCAAATCAATGCTATTAGACTTTTGAACAGTCAGCATACTACTGCTCCCTTAAATGCTAAAATATTTTTTTTTTAATTAATCCCAAAAGGATTAAAAATGTTGTGTGCTGTCTTTCTGTTCAGTAATCATAGTAAAAAAAGAAGCAAATATCGTGAATGAAATGGTAGTCATGATCAGAGTTGTGACACCTGAACCTAATAATAGAGTATTACATGTTCCCATGACAACTGATTGTCAGGAAACGATTGGTAAACGGCAGTTGCTGGCACTATAAAAGTCCCATTAAGCATCATTAGTATGTGTTGAATGACAAGTGTTTGTTTTAGGGATTTGTAGTAGTGTTGCTGAGGTGCCAGTTGCTGTATTTTTGCTTGGCCATGGAGGGTACCACTATTCGACTCTTACGGTATGATGGAAAATTTTAGTATTTGGCATTTGTTAACAAGTGGCATTTGTCTAACAAGGTTTTATTTTGCAGTTTTTCTTTGGCAGTTCTCTGCCTTTGTTTCTGTGGCGACATTGGAAGTGGTAAGGTTTATCCAGGCACGTTCTATACATTTTAGGTTTGATAACACGTCTGTTTGACTTGTTTGTTCTTTTGTTTTCTTTCTAGGTAGCTCTGTCAGGAAACGTTCTGGCTCTTACTATTGGTATGATGGTAGTTTCCCCATGCAGGATGTCAAACCACAAAGTTCCTACAGCTGGTATGATGTACCAAGTCCCATTAGTCCTCAAAGATCACAATCTGTGGACCAGTCCAACATCCAACAACCAGCCCAAGCCAGCTCCCACTTTGTGGATCCATTAGCTAGCCTGCCATCAGCACAAGCCAGTTTCCAGTCTGGGTACCAGCCCAGTGGTCCGCAGTCAGCACAAGCCCGTTACCAGTCCGTGTCCCAGCCCAGTGGTCCGCAGTCAGCACAAGCCCGTTACCAGTCCGTGTACCAGCCCAGTGGTCCGCAGTCAGCACAAGCCCGTTACCAGTCCGTGTCCCAGCCCAGTGGTCCGCAGTCAGCCCAAGCCCGTTACCAGTCCGTGTCCCAGCCCAGTGGTCTGCAGTCAGCCCAAGCCAGTTTCCAGTCCGTGTCCCAGCCCAGTGGTCCGCAGTCAGCACAAGCCCGTTACCAGTCCGGGTACCAGCCCAGTGGTCCGCAGTCAGCACAAGCCCGTTACCAGTCCGGGTACCAGCCCAGTGGTCCGCAGTCAGCACAAGCCCGTTACCAGTCCGTGTCCCAGCCCAGTGGTCCGCAGTCAGCCCAAGCCCGTTACCAGTCCGTGTCCCAGCCCAGTGGTCTGCAGTCAGCCCAAGCCCGTTACCAGTCTGTGTCCCAGCCCAGTGGTCTGCAGTCAGCCCAAGCCCGTTACCAGTCCGTGTCCCAGCCCAGTGGTCTGCAGTCAGCCCAAGCCCGTTACCAGTCCGTGTCCCAGCCCAGTGGTCTGCAGTCAGCCCAAGCCCATTACCAGTCTGTGTCCCAGCGCCTGGAGTCAAAGTCTTTCCTATGCCAGTGCAGTCAAGTTATGGGTCTCTTTCCAGTCTTGGCTCCAAACCTCTGTTACTACCCAGTAATGTACCTCTTCAAACAAGTCAGCAGCCTTTCCAGCCTGGCTTTCAAGATCCAGCACCTCTCTACTCTCAGACTACTCAAAATGCGCGTTTATCTCCCAGCATGTTGAGGTTGTTGTATCAAGTGAAGTCATAGCTGTGTACTTTGTCTGGCTTGCTCTTTTTCCTTTGGTTTCTGAAAAATAAATCTTCATAAAATGGGATTGGGTTTGGTGCTGTCTATGGGGAGGGCATTAACATTACTTAAACTTTATTCGCTTTGTTCCCTGTTTACACCTGGAGTTGAGTTTTGCTTGATCTGCTCAAACCGGTGGCTTATGCTGGCATAAATGGGATCTAAATATTAAGTTTCTCCAAAGCTCAACTGGCTTGCTTTAAGAAGGGATATGCAGGCTCTGTCGACATTGCCATCCTGCTCAGACTTTTCCCCAGGATTGGTGAATAATTTTGCATCCTCCTCTTGGTTACCTGCCTCACGGTTCCTTTCTCGACTGTACATCCTGTCACTCTGGAGACCTTCTGCCGCTTTGAACCGCCGGCTCAGGAGAAACTTCATAGACGGTGTCCAGTTCGTGCTCTTCAGGCCTACGCCCACCACACTAGCCAGTGGCATAAGTCAGAACAACTGTTTGTTTTTGGGGGGCATAACAGAGGTTCTGCCACCATTAAACAGCCCATGTCACATTGGGTCAGGGATGCTATTGCTCTTGCCTATGAGGCATGCGGCCAAGCTTCGCTAACAGGCTTAAGGGCTCACTCCACCAGGGGGGTCGCCTCCTCTACTTCTTTAGCAAGGGGCCCATACAAAATGTTTGTGATGCGGCAGGTTGGTCCTCTCTGCACACATTCATACGAGTTTATAGCTTGGATGCTCATGCCACTCCGGGCTCTCATGTCCTTGAGTCGACATCGCAAGCTAATGTCTGACGCTTTCTTGCCGCCTTGTGCACAACCGTAAGGATACCAGACACCACCAAGCATGGCAGCGTGGGCGCTTCGTTCCCATATGCGCTTTGTGCAGCATTGAGTATAGCTTTTGAAGGGAAACAGTTCGGGTTACTTGACTGTAACCCTGTTCCCTGATAAAGCATAACGAGATGCTGCACTGCATTGCCGTGCTGATGATATCCCAGGGCTGCTCTTCAAACAAAAAGACCTGAAGGGAGGCAGCTGGGGTTCATCTATGTATAGCCTCGCGCAGCAGGTGCACGGGTGACGTCACCAACCGAGGCTATAATACCTCCGGTCAATTTCATTGAGGTGTACACTATTCATACAGGAGAAGAATAAGCTGAAACAAGTGGTAGAAGATTGCTCACATAAATGTAAAATAACTCGATCATCAAACATAAAACAGCATGTAAATCAAAACTGCCTAATGTTACCAAATGAAATGTTGAACCCATGAAGATGAACCTTTGGGGTGTTGATGGACTCAATCTACTCCATCTGTGTTTTGATCATCGTTCTGAATCTGATCAAGCCGTATCTTTGACAAAATGTTTTTATTTAAAATGTTGCCTTTCTTTATGGAACTTACCCACATTCGAGTGTTAAAAGGATGCATGAAGCTACAATAAAATGTTTTTAAAATTAAAGTACAGTTAAAGGTATATTTCAAGTACGAAAACATATCTGCATTTGAACATAGTAGTATACTGAAAGTGCAAAAATTATATATAAATAGTAAACTATAAATATAATGTTATGTTCACTTAAAGAAAACTTACAAGTATACTTGCAGTATAAACTACTATATTAGTACTTTGCTGAGAGTGGGCTAGACTTCAAAGTGTACTTTCATAAACCAAAAAATGTAGTTGCATTAAAATAATAAACTACCAGTATACTTATAAGTTCACTTGTAGTACAGATGAAGTACAAATGAGAAACCTAGTTGTGTACTTAAAGTTTACTACTGTTACACTTATAGTACACTTAAACATACACTTTTATTTACTTAAAGTGGGCCAATTTACCCTTATGAAAAATAACCATGGTTTTATTATAGTAAAAGTGTAGTAACCATAGTTTTTTGGCTAATTGATTACCATTTATATAACCACAGTTTTACCACAAATACCATGGTTAAACTATGGTTAGAGTAGCAAAACCATGGTTAATTTGCGGTTGCCATGGTTTAACTACAATAACCAAGGTTTTATTTGTAGTAAAACCATGGTTCATTTTCGTAAGGGTAGTTCCAAGCAGTATTGAAATTGTACTCTTACAAGTTTACTACAAGTACACATTGACATTAGTATACTTACTACATAAAGTATACTTAAAAATATACTTGAATATTACTTAAATATACTTCATAAAATGAACTTGAATTATACTTCTTTTTCGTAAGGGTCACATTTACTTAATGTTTTTCAGAACATGTTTGTGTGAATCAATGTACACTGGGCTGCTTTGCAAACAAGGATCAGTAAAACACAGGATTCGAAAGTTGCTACTCAAAGATGGATCAATACAAACTGTTTGTCCAACTTCATATTCAGAACATGTAAGTACCAAAGTTATATTTTGTGAATGTACACAAATCACCTTTGTGAATGTGCTTGTTAGCACACTGATGGCTAATGTGGCTAAAGTTACCATTGCCTCTGACTGTAGAGATCAGAGCTATGTCATTAATTTTATTTTTAAGAAGCAATAAAAGTATTCAGTATGCTTCTGAATTGTACATGCAACAAACGTTTTTGGCCTAAAAATAACAAACTCTGGTCTCTGTGAACACAGTACGAGACAATGATAACTTTAGCCACATTAGCACATTCAGAAAGGCAATTTGTAAACACACATTATGGATCACAAAGGGTTGGTATTGATCCATCTTTTGAGAAGCAACTTTTGTGCAAATCCTGCGTTTTACTGACCCTCATTTGTAAATGAGCCCAGTGTACATTGATTCACACAAACATGTTCTGTAAATGTAATAGAAGGACCTAAATAGGACCAAAAATTTACATTCTGGGTTGGTCCCCTAAAGGTCCTGCAAACGTTATGACAATGTAGTGTAGATGGAACGTCCTATAGTAATGGTCCCCTAAACATTCCCAGAACGTCCTGAATGTTCCTTGAAGGTCCACTAAATAGTGTCCCCCTAACCCTTTAAAGTACTGCACATCATGACCGCATCAGAACGTTCTGGGAACATTACCAGGCGACGTCATTATGGGGATGTTCTGGGAACGTAAAATTTCTAGCAGGGGCCCTGCCATTCAATAGGCTGCGTTTCCTGTACAACAGCGACAAACCAAAAGACATTAATGGAATTTGACATGAATTGTATTAAACAGCAGCTTGTTGGAATAAGCTGATAACGAAGGAACTTGTGACCATAGTTATAGCTAGCAATGCTTTTGGGAAACACATTGAATGATTTGTGCAATCTGAATGGTGCACCAAAACTGACAATCAAAATGATAAACCTGCCAGACAATTTGTCAAGGGTTGTCTATGACTTAATGTTGAGACACAAAGAGATGTTGAGACAACAAATGGCAAAAGTGTTAAAGGGAAAATGTAAAAAAAAAAAAAAACCAAGAAGAAAACTGGCAATATTAGGGTGGTAAAGAATATTTGAAGAGTTCAGATGCAAAAGCCTCTAAAAGCCACTTTGGTCAAAAATGAGATAACGATACTGAGTGAATGCTCTCCACACATAGTATACGTTCATAAAATACTTTCACTTCAAACCCGCTAAATCCCAGCCTCAGCCCATTCAGAAGTACCAGTACTTGAGTAAAACTCCGGCCCACCATGAAGGTCACTCGGCCCACCTTACATCTCAAAGCTGGAGCCAGGCCTGGGTATTCCACTAAAATAACTAAAAATGCATCACGCTTGTGGTAAGATTAGAATTGAAGTATATTTAGAAGAACAATGCAGCATTTTTGCTTTATGTAACACACTGACATGAATGATATGCCTGTTATAAACATTATGAAATCACAAATCAGATATTGAAATCTGATCACAGGAGACACGTTTGAGACACACGTAAACAGATGACCTGTAACAGGTGTTGATATCAGGTAAAAACAGGGCATATAATGGTACCGTCATAAGAAACCCAACTCAATTCTCAGTGAACTTTATTTTTTTATTAAGAGTTCTCCCCATAGGAATGTTGATGTGAAGACGGGATGGATGCAGGCTGGTCCTCAAAGCATGTCTGATGTCACAACAGGGGTGGGCACACCTATCAGATCATCACTTAAGTTCTCCAGGTGACAGGATGGGGCCAGTCACCATGTTCATCATCCCCAAAATGGATACAGTTATTTAACACAGTATTTGTTCATTACACTTTCATAAACATGCCATATATTGAATCTAGCTACTATATATGACTCACTGGAGTCAGATTAATAATCCCAGAGTCAGACGTGCTGACACGCACCCCATCAGTCCATAAAGACAAGCACAGTATTGACATCTCTGTAATAATCTCTGTGTCCATTCTGCAGAATACAAAAACAGCTGATGAGGGTCTCATCTGAACACATCTGTCACCAGAGGAATGTTCACTGGAATAGTCCTGTCAGATTTTTCTGTTGGCATGTATTTCCTCATAACATATCTGAACTGAAATTACAAGTGCACTTTGCTCTTATTTTTAAACAATGTTTTTTTGTGTGATAAAAAGTGCAGATAATAATGATTTTAGTAATTCCTAAAGTTACTCTAAGGAATATGTTGGTTGATTGATTAACAACATAAAGTTAAAGTATACATTTGTAATATCTGTTATCATTGAATGAATTAGATTGTAATATAAAAATATATACATCTGCTTGACCAAATCAATGCTATTAGACTTTTGAACAGTCAGCATACTACTGCTCCCTTAAATGCTAAAATATTTTTTTTTTTAATTAATCCCAAAAAGGGGATTAAAAATGTTGTGTGCTGTCTTTCTGTTCAGTAATCATAGTAAAAAAAAGAAGCAAATATCGTGAATGAAATGGTAGTCATGATCAGAGTTGTGACACCTGAACCTAATAATAGAGTATTACATGTTCCCATGACAACTGATTGTCAGGAAACGATTGGTAAACGGCAGTTGCTGGCACTATAAAAAGTCCCATTAAGCATCATTAGTATGTGTTGAATGACAAGTGTTTGTTTTAGGGATTTGTAGTAGTGTTGCTGAGGTGCCAGTTGCTGTATTTTTGCTTGGCCATGGAGGGTACCACTATTCGACTCTTACGGTATGATGGAAAATTTTAGTATTTGGCATTTGTTAACAAGTGGCATTTGTCTAACAAGGTTTTATTTTGCAGTTTTTCTTTGGCAGTTCTCTGCCTTTGTTTCTGTGGCGACATTGGAAGTGGTAAGGTTTATCCAGGCACGTTCTATACATTTTAGGTTTGATAACACGTCTGTTTGACTTGTTTGTTCTTTTGTTTTCTTTCTAGGTAGCTCTGTCAGGAAACGTTCTGGCTCTTACTATTGGTATGATGGTAGTTTCCCCATGCAGGATGTCAAACCACAAAGTTCCTACAGCTGGTATGATGTACCAAGTCCCATTAGTCCTCAAAGATCACAATCTGTGGACCAGTCCAACATCCAACAACCAGCCCAAGCCAGCTCCCACTTTGTGGATCCATTAGCTAGCCTGCCATCAGCACAAGCCAGTTTCCAGTCTGGGTACCAGCCCAGTGGTCCGCAGTCAGCACAAGCCCGTTACCAGTCTGGGTACCAGCCCAGTGGTCCGCAGTCAGCACAAGCCCGTTACCAGTCCGTGTACCAGCCCAGTGGTCCGCAGTCAGCACAAGCCCGTTACCAGTCCGTGTCCCAGCCCAGTGGTCCGCCCAGTCAGCACAAGCCCAGTGGTACCAGTCCGTCCGTGTCCCAGCCCAGTGGTCCGCAGTCAGCACAAGCCCGTTACCAGTCCGTGTACCAGCCCAGTGGTCTGCAGTCAGCCCAAGCCCGTTACCAGTCCGTGTACCAGCCCAGTGGTCCGCAGTCAGCCCAAGCCACCAGTTTCCAGTCCGTGTCCCAGCCCAGTGGTCCGGCAGTCAGCAGTCAGCACAAGCCCGTTACCAGTCCGGTACCAGCCCAGTGGTCCGCAGTCAGCACAAGCCCGTTACCAGTCCGGTACCAGCCCAGTGGTCCGCAGTCAGCACAAGCCCGTTACCAGTCCGTGTCCCAGCCCAGTGGTCCGCAGTCAGCCCAAGCCCGTTACCAGTCCGTGTCCCAGCCCAGTGGTCTGCAGTCAGCCCAAGCCCGTTACCAGTCCGTGTCCCAGCCCAGTGGTCTGCAGTCAGCCCAAGCCCGTTACCAGTCCGTGTCCCAGCCCAGTGGTCTGCAGTCAGCCCAAGCCCGTTACCAGTCCGTGTCCCAGCCCAGTCCGTCAGCCCAAGCCCCGTCCCAGCCCAGTGGTCTGCAGTCAGCCCAAGCCCATTACCAGTCTGTGTCCCAGCGCCCTGGAGTCAAAGTCTTTCCTATGCCAGTGCAGTCAAGTTATGGGTCTCTTTCCAGTCTTGGCTCCAAACCTCTGTTACTACCCAGTAATGTACCTCTTCAAACAAGTCAGCAGCCTTTCCAGCCTGGCTTTCAAGATCCAGCACCTCTCTACTCTCAGACTACTCAAAATGCGCGTTTATCTCCCAGCATGTTGAGGTTGTTGTATCAAGTGAAGTCATAGCTGTGTACTTTGTCTGGCTTGCTCTTTTTCCTTTGGTTTCTGAAAAATAAATCTTCATAAAATGGGATTGGGTTTGGTGCTGTCTATGGGGAGGGCATTAACATTACTTAAACTTTATTCGCTTTGTTCCCTGTTTACACCTGGAGTTGAGTTTTGGTTGATCTGCTCAAACCGGTGGCTTATGCTGGCATAAATGGGATCTAAATATTAAGTTTCTCCAAAGCTCAACTGGCTTGCTTTAAGAAGGGATATGCAGGCTCTGTCGACATTGCCATCCTGCTCAGACTTTTCCCCAGGATTGGTGAATAATTTTGCATCCTCCTCTTGGTTACCTGCCTACGGTTCCTTTCTCGACTGTACATCCTGTCACTCTGGAGACCTTCTGCCGTTTGAACCGCCGGCTCAGGAGAAACTTCATAGACGGTGTCCAGTTCGTGCTCTTCAGGCCTACGTCCACCACACTAGCCAGTGGCATAAGTCAGAACAACTGTTTGTTTTTGGGGGGCATAACAGAGGTTCTGCCACCATTAAACAGCCCATGTCACATTGGGTCAGGGATGCTATTGCTCTTGCCTATGAGGCATGCGGCCAAGCTTCGCCAACAGGCTTAAGGGCTCACTCCACCAGGGGGGTCGCCTCCTCTACTGCTTTAGCAAGGGGCCCATACAAAATGTTTGTGATGCGGCAGGTTGGTCCTCTCTGCACACATTCATACGAGTTTATAGCTTGGATGCTCATGCCACTCCGGGCTCTCATGTCCTTGAGTCGACATCGCAAGCTAATGTCTGACGCTTTCTTGCCGCCTTGTGCACAACCGTAAGGATACCAGACACCACCAAGCATGGCAGCGTGGGCGTTCTCGTTCCCATATGCGCTTTGTGCAGCATTGAGTATAGCTTTTGAAAGGGAACAGTTCGGGTTACTTGACTGTAACCCTGTTCCCTGATAAAGCATAACGAGATGCTGCACTGCATTGCCGTGCTGATGATATCCCAGGGCTGCTCTTCAAACAAAAAGACCTGAAGGGAGGCAGCTGGGGTTCATCTATGTATAGCCTCGCGCAGCAGGTGCACGGGTGACGTCACCAACCGAGGCTATAATACCTCCGGGTCAATTTCATTGAGGTGTACACTATTCATACAGGAGAAGAATAAGCTGAAACAAGTGGTAGAAGATTGCTCACATAAATGTAAAATAACTCGATCATCAAACATAAAACAGCATGTAAATCAAAACTGCCTAATGTTACCAAATGAAATGTTGAACCCATGAAGATGAACCTTTGGGGGTGTTGATGGACTCAATCTACTCCATCTGTGTTTTGATCATCGTTCTGAATCTGATCAAGCCGTATCTTTGACAAAATGTTTTTATTTAAAATGTTGCCTTTCTTTATGGAACTTACCCACATTCGAGTGTTAAAAGGATGCATGAAGCTACAATAAAATGTTTTTAAAATTAAAGTACAGTTAAAGGTATATTTCAAGTACGAAACATATCTGCATTTGAACATAGTAGTATACTGAAAGTGCAAAAATTATATATAAATAGTAAACTATAAATATAATGTTATGTTCACTTAAAGAAAACTTACAAGTATACTTGCAGTATAAACTACTATATTAGTACTTTGCTGAGAGTGGGCTAGACTTCAAAGTGTACTTTCATAAACCAAAAATGTAGTTGCATTAAAATAATAAACTACCAGTATACTTATAAGTTCACTTGTAGTACAGATGAAGTACAAATGAGAAACCTAGTTGTGTACTTAAAGTTTACTACTGTTACACTTATAGTACACTTAAACATACACTTTTATTTACTTAAAGTGGGCCAATTTACCCTTATGAAAAATAACCATGGTTTTATTATAGTAAAAGTGTAGTAACCATAGTTTTTGGCTAATTGATTACCATTTATATAACCACAGTTTTACCACAAATACCATGGTTAAACTATGGTTAGAGTAGCAAAACCATGGTTAATTTGCGGTTGCCATGGTTTAACTACAATAACCAAGGTTTTATTTGTAGTAAAACCATGGTTCATTTTCGTAAGGGTAGTTCCAAGCAGTATTGAAATTGTACTCTTACAAGTTTACTACAAGTACACATTGACATTAGTATACTTACTACATAAAGTATACTTAAAAATATACTTGAATATTACTTAAATATACTTCATAAAATGAACTTGAATTATACTTCTTTTCGTAAGGGTCACATTTACTTAATGTTTTCAGAACATGTTTGTGTGAATCAATGTACACTGGGCTGCTTTGCAAACAAGGATCAGTAAAACACAGGATTCGAAAGTTGCTACTCAAAGATGGATCAATACAAACTGTTTGTCCAACTTCATATTCAGAACATGTAAGTACCGCAAGTTATATTTTGTGAATGTACACAAATCACCTTTGTGAATGTGCTTGTTAGCACACTGATGGCTAATGTGGCTAAAGTTACCATTGCCTCTGACTGTAGAGATCAGAGCTATGTCATTAATTTTATTTTTAAGAAGCAATAAAAGTATTCAGTATGCTTCTGAATTGTACATGCAACAAACGTTTTTTGGCCTAAAAATAACAAACTCTGGTCTCTGTGAACACAGTACGAGACAATGATAACTTTAGCCACATTAGCACATTCAGAAAGGCAATTTGTAAACACACACATTATGGATCACAAAGGGTTGGTATTGATCCATCTTTTGAGAAGCAACTTTTGTGCAAATCCTGCGTTTTACTGACCCTCATTTGTAAATGAGCCCAGTGTACATTGATTCACACAAACATGTTCTGTAAATGTAATAGAAGGACCTAAATAGGACCAAAAATTTACATTCTGGGTTGGTCCCCAAAGGTCCTGCAAACGTTATGACAATGTAGTGTAGATGGAACGTCCTATAGTAATGGTCCCCTAAACATTCCCAGAACGTCCTGAATGTTCCTTGAAGGTCCACTAAATAGTGTCCCCCTAACCCTTTAAAGTACTGCACATCATGACCGCATCAGAACGTTCTGGGAACATTACCAGGCGACGTCATTATGGGGATGTTCTGGGAACGTAAAATTTCTAGCAGGGGCCCTGCCATTCAATAGGCTGCGTTTCCTGTACAACAGCGACAAACCAAAAGACATTAATGGAATTTGACATGAATTGTATTAAACAGCAGCTTGTTGGAATAAGCTGATAACGAAGGAACTTGTGACCATAGTTATAGCTAGCAATGCTTTTGGGAAACACATTGAATGATTTGTGCAATCTGAATGGTGCACCAAAACTGACAATCAAAATGATAAACCTGCCAGACAATTTGTCAAGGGTTGTCTATGACTTAATGTTGAGACACAAAGAGATGTTGAGACAACAAATGGCAAAAGTGTTAAAGGGAAAATGTAAAAAAAAAAAGAAGAAAAAACTGGCAATATTAGGGTGGTAAAGAATATTTGAAGAGTTCAGATGCAAAAGCCTCTAAAAGCCACTTTGGTCAAAAATGAGATAACGATACTGAGTGAATGCTCTCCACACATAGTATACGTTCATAAAATACTTTCACTTCAAACCCGCTAAATCCCAGCCTCAGCCCATTCAGAAGTACCAGTACTTGAGTAAAACTCCGGCCCACCATGAAGGTCACTCGGCCCACCTTACATCTCAAAGCTGGAGCCAGGCCTGGGTATTCCACTAAAATAACTAAAAATGCATCACGCTTGTGGTAAGATTAGAATTGAAGTATATTTAGAAGAACAATGCAGCATTTTTGCTTTATGTAACACACTGACATGAATGATATGCCTGTTATAAACATTATGAAATCACAAATCAGATATTGAAATCTGATCACAGGAGACACGTTTGAGACACACGTAAACAGATGACCTGTAACAGGTGTTGATATCAGGTAAAAACAGGGCATATAATGGTACCGTCATAAGAAACCCAACTCAATTCTCAGTGAACTTTATTTTTTATTAAGAGTTCTCCCCATAGGAATGTTGATGTGAAGACGGGATGGATGCAGGCTGGTCCTCAAAGCATGTCTGATGTCACAACAGGGGTGGGCACACCTATCAGATCATCACTTAAGTTCTCCAGGTGACAGGATGGGGCCAGTCACCATGTTCATCATCCCCAAAATGGATACAGTTATTTAACACAGTATTTGTTCATTACACTTTCATAAACATGCCATATATTGAATCTAGCTACTATATATGACTCACTGGAGTCAGATTAATAATCCCAGAGTCAGACGTGCTGACACGCACCCCATCAGTCCATAAAGACAAGCACAGTATTGACATCTCTGTAATAATCTCTGTGTCCATTCTGCAGAATACAAAAACAGCTGATGAGGGTCTCATCTGAACACATCTGTCACCAGAGGAATGTTCACTGGAATAGTCCTGTCAGATTTTTCTGTTGGCATGTATTTCCTCATAACATATCTGAACTGAAATTACAAGTGCACTTTGCTCTTATTTTTAAACAATGTTTTTTTGTGTGATAAAAAGTGCAGATAATAATGATTTTAGTAATTCCTAAAGTTACTCTAAGGAATATGTTGGTTGATTGATTAACAACATAAAGTTAAAGTATACATTTGTAATATCTGTTATCATTGAATGAATTAGATTGTAATATAAAAATATATACATCTGCTTGACCAAATCAATGCTATTAGACTTTTGAACAGTCAGCATACTACTGCTCCCTTAAAATGCTAAAATATTTTTTTTTAATTAATCCCAAAAGGGGATTAAAAATGTTGTGTGCTGTCTTTCTGTTCAGTAATCATAGTAAAAAAAGAAGCAAATATCGTGAATGAAATGGTAGTCATGATCAGAGTTGTGACACCTGAACCTAATAATAGAGTATTACATGTTCCCATGACAACTGATTGTCAGGAAACGATTGGTAAACGGCAGTTGCTGGCACTATAAAAAGTCCCATTAAGCATCATTAGTATGTGTTGAATGACAAGTGTTTGTTTTAGGATTTGTAGTAGTGTTGCTGAGGTGCCAGTTGCTGTATTTTTGCTTGGCCATGGAGGGTACCACTATTCGACTCTTACGGTATGATGGAAAATTTTAGTATTTGGCATTTGTTAACAAGTGGCATTTGTCTAACAAGGTTTTATTTTGCAGTTTTTCTTTGGCAGTTCTCTGCCTTTGTTTCTGTGGCGACATTGGAAGTGGTAAGGTTTATCCAGGCACGTTCTATACATTTTAGGTTTGATAACACGTCTGTTTGACTTGTTTGTTCTTTTGTTTTCTTTCTAGGTAGCTCTGTCAGGAAACGTTCTGGCTCTTACTATTGGTATGATGGTAGTTTCCCCATGCAGGATGTCAAACCACAAAGTTCCTACAGCTGGTATGATGTACCAAGTCCCATTAGTCCTCAAAGATCACAATCTGTGGACCAGTCCAACATCCAACAACCAGCCCAAGCCAGCTCCCACTTTGTGGATCCATTAGCTAGCCTGCCATCAGCACAAGCCAGTTTCCAGTCTGGGTACCAGCCCAGTGGTCCGCAGTCAGCACAAGCCAGTTACCAGTCCGTGTCCCAGCCCAGTGGTCCGCAGTCAGCACAAGCCCGTTACCAGTCCGTACCAGCCCAGTGGTCCGCAGTCAGCACAAGCCCGTTACCAGTCCGTGTCCCAGCCCAGTGGTCCGCAGTCAGCCCAAGCCCGTTACCAGTCCGTGTCCCAGCCCAGTGGTCTGCAGTCAGCCCAAGCCAGTTTCCAGTCCGTGTCCCAGCCCAGTGGTCCGCAGTCAGCACAAGCCCGTTACCAGTCCGGTACCAGCCCAGTGGTCCGCAGTCAGCACAAGCCCGTTACCAGTCAGGTACCAAGCCCAGTGGTCCAGTCCACAAGTGTCCCAGCCCAGTGGTCCGCAGTCAGCACAAGCCCGTTACCAGTCCGGTACCAGCCCAGTGGTCCGCAGTCAGCACAAGCCCGTTACCAGTCCGGGTACCAGCCCAGTGGTCCGCAGTCAGCACAAGCCCGTTACCAGTCCGGTACCAGCCCAGTGGTCCGCAGTCAGCCCAAGCCCGTTACCAGTCCGTGTCCCAGCCCAGTGGTCCGCAGTCAGCCCAAGCCCGTTACCAGTCCGTGTCCCAGCCCAGTGGTCTGCAGTCAGCCCAAGCCCGTTACCAGTCCGTGTCCCAGCCCAGTGGTCTGCAGTCAGCCCAAGCCCGTTACCAGTCCGTGTCCCCAGCCCCCAGTGGTCCCAGCCCAGTGCAGTCAGCCCAAGCCCGTTACCAGTCCGTGTCCCAGCCCAGTGGTCTGCAGTCAGCCCAAGCCCATTACCAGTCTGTGTCCCAGCGCCCTGGAGTCAAAGTCTTTCCTATGCCAGTGCAGTCAAGTTATGGGTCTCTTTCCAGTCTTGGCTCCAAACCTCTGTTACTACCCAGTAATGTACCTCTTCAAACAAGTCAGCAGCCTTTCCAGCCTGGCTTTCAAGATCCAGCACCTCTCTACTCTCAGACTACTCAAAATGCGCGTTTATCTCCCAGCATGTTGAGGTTGTTGTATCAAGTGAAGTCATAGCTGTGTACTTTGTCTGGCTTGCTCTTTTTCCTTTGGTTTCTGAAAAATAAATCTTCATAAAATGGGATTGGGTTTGGTGCTGTCTATGGGGAGGGCATTAACATTACTTAAACTTTATTCGCTTTGTTCCCTGTTTACACCTGGAGTTGAGTTTTGCTTGATCTGCTCAAACCGGTGGCTTATGCTGGCATAAATGGGATCTAAATATTAAGTTTCTCCAAAGCTCAACTGGCTTGCTTTAAGAAGGATATGCAGGCTCTGTCGACATTGCCATCCTGCTCAGACTTTTCCCCAGGATTGGTGAATAATTTTGCATCCTCCTCTTGGTTACCTGCCTACGGTTCCTTTCTCGACTGTACATCCTGTCACTCTGGAGACCTTCTGCCGTTTGAACCGCCGGCTCAGGAGAAACTTCATAGACGGTGTCCAGTTCGTGCTCTTCAGGCCTACGTCCACCACACTAGCCAGTGGCATAAGTCAGAACAACTGTTTGTTTTTGGGGGGCATAACAGAGGTTCTGCCACCATTAAACAGCCCATGTCACATTGGGTCAGGGATGCTATTGCTCTTGCCTATGAGGCATGCGGCCAAGCTTCGCCAACAGGCTTAAGGGCTCACTCCACCAGGGGGGTCGCCTCCTCTACTGCTTTAGCAAGGGGCCCATACAAAATGTTTGTGATGCGGCAGGTTGGTCCTCTCTGCACACATTCATACGAGTTTATAGCTTGGATGCTCATGCCACTCCGGGCTCTCATGTCCTTGAGTCGACATCGCAAGCTAATGTCTGACGCTTTCTTGCCGCCTTGTGCACAACCGTAAGGATACCAGACACCACCAAGCATGGCAGCGTGGGCGTTCTCGTTCCCATATGCGCTTTGTGCAGCATTGAGTATAGCTTTTGAAAGGGAACAGTTCGGGTTACTTGACTGTAACCCTGTTCCCTGATAAAGCATAACGAGATGCTGCACTGCATTGCCGTGCTGATGATATCCCAGGGCTGCTCTTCAAACAAAAAGACCTGAAGGGAGGCAGCTGGGGTTCATCTATGTATAGCCTCGCGCAGCAGGTGCACGGGTGACGTCACCAACCGAGGCTATAATACCTCCGGGTCAATTTCATTGAGGTGTACACTATTCATACAGGAGAAGAATAAGCTGAAACAAGTGGTAGAAGATTGCTCACATAAATGTAAAATAACTCGATCATCAAACATAAAACAGCATGTAAATCAAAACTGCCTAATGTTACCAAATGAAATGTTGAACCCATGAAGATGAACCTTTGGGGTGTTGATGGACTCAATCTACTCCATCTGTGTTTTGATCATCGTTCTGAATCTGATCAAGCCGTATCTTTGACAAAATGTTTTTATTTAAAATGTTGCCTTTCTTTATGGAACTTACCCACATTCGAGTGTTAAAAGGATGCATGAAGCTACAATAAAATGTTTTTAAAATTAAAGTACAGTTAAAGGTATATTTCAAGTACGAAACATATCTGCATTTGAACATAGTAGTATACTGAAAGTGCAAAAAATTATATATAAATAGTAAACTATAAATATAATGTTATGTTCACTTAAAGAAAACTTACAAGTATACTTGCAGTATAAACTACTATATTAGTACTTTGCTGAGAGTGGGCTAGACTTCAAAGTGTACTTTCATAAACCAAAAATGTAGTTGCATTAAAATAATAAACTACCAGTATACTTATAAGTTCACTTGTAGTACAGATGAAGTACAAATGAGAAACCTAGTTGTGTACTTAAAGTTTACTACTGTTACACTTATAGTACACTTAAACATACACTTTTTATTTACTTAAAGTGGGCCAATTTACCCTTATGAAAAATAACCATGGTTTTATTATAGTAAAAGTGTAGTAACCATAGTTTTTGGCTAATTGATTACCATTTATATAACCACAGTTTTACCACAAATACCATGGTTAAACTATGGTTAGAGTAGCAAAACCATGGTTAATTTGCGGTTGCCATGGTTTAACTACAATAACCAAGGTTTTATTTGTAGTAAAACCATGGTTCATTTTCGTAAGGGTAGTTCCAAGCAGTATTGAAATTGTACTCTTACAAGTTTACTACAAGTACACATTGACATTAGTATACTTACTACATAAAGTATACTTAAAAATATACTTGAATATTACTTAAATATACTTCATAAAATGAACTTGAATTATACTTCTTTTCGTAAGGGTCACATTTACTTAATGTTTTCAGAACATGTTTGTGTGAATCAATGTACACTGGGCTGCTTTGCAAACAAGGATCAGTAAAACACAGGATTCGAAAGTTGCTACTCAAAGATGGATCAATACAAACTGTTTGTCCAACTTCATATTCAGAACATGTAAGTACCGCAAGTTATATTTTGTGAATGTACACAAATCACCTTTGTGAATGTGCTTGTTAGCACACTGATGGCTAATGTGGCTAAAGTTACCATTGCCTCTGACTGTAGAGATCAGAGCTATGTCATTAATTTTATTTTTAAGAAGCAATAAAAGTATTCAGTATGCTTCTGAATTGTACATGCAACAAACGTTTTTTGGCCTAAAAATAACAAACTCTGGTCTCTGTGAACACAGTACGAGACAATGATAACTTTAGCCACATTAGCACATTCAGAAAGGCAATTTGTAAACACACACATTATGGATCACAAAGGGTTGGTATTGATCCATCTTTTGAGAAGCAACTTTTGTGCAAATCCTGCGTTTTACTGACCCTCATTTGTAAATGAGCCCAGTGTACATTGATTCACACAAACATGTTCTGTAAATGTAATAGAAGGACCTAAATAGGACCAAAAATTTACATTCTGGGTTGGTCCCCTAAAGGTCCTGCAAACGTTATGACAATGTAGTGTAGATGGAACGTCCTATAGTAATGGTCCCCTAAACATTCCCAGAACGTCCTGAATGTTCCTTGAAGGTCCACTAAATAGTGTCCCCCTAACCCTTTAAAGTACTGCACATCATGACCGCATCAGAACGTTCTGGGAACATTACCAGGCGACGTCATTATGGGGATGTTCTGGGAACGTAAAATTTCTAGCAGGGGCCCTGCCATTCAATAGGCTGCGTTTCCTGTACAACAGCGACAAACCAAAAGACATTAATGGAATTTGACATGAATTGTATTAAACAGCAGCTTGTTGGAATAAGCTGATAACGAAGGAACTTGTGACCATAGTTATAGCTAGCAATGCTTTTGGGAAACACATTGAATGATTTGTGCAATCTGAATGGTGCACCAAAACTGACAATCAAAATGATAAACCTGCCAGACAATTTGTCAAGGGTTGTCTATGACTTAATGTTGAGACACAAAGAGATGTTGAGACAACAAATGGCAAAAGTGTTAAAGGGAAAATGTAAAAAAAAAAAAAGAAAGAAAACTGGCAATATTAGGGTGGTAAAGAATATTTGAAGAGTTCAGATGCAAAAGCCTCTAAAAGCCACTTTGGTCAAAAATGAGATAACGATACTGAGTGAATGCTCTCCACACATAGTATACGTTCATAAAATACTTTCACTTCAAACCCGCTAAATCCCAGCCTCAGCCCATTCAGAAGTACCAGTACTTGAGTAAAACTCCGCCCACCATGAAGGTCACTCGCCCACCTTACATCTCAAAGCTGGAGCCAGGCCTGGGTATTCCACTAAAATAACTAAAAATGCATCACGCTTGTGGTAAGATTAGAATTGAAGTATATTTAGAAGAACAATGCAGCATTTTTGCTTTATGTAACACACTGACATGAATGATATGCCTGTTATAAACATTATGAAATCACAAATCAGATATTGAAATCTGATCACAGGAGACACGTTTGAGACACACGTAAACAGATGACCTGTAACAGGTGTTGATATCAGGTAAAAACAGGGCATATAATGGTACCGCCATAAGAAACCCAACTCAATTCTCAGTGAACTTTATTTTTTATTAAGAGTTCTCCCCATAGGAATGTTGATGTGAAGACGGGATGGATGCAGGCTGGTCCTCAAAGCATGTCTGATGTCACAACAGGGGTGGGCACACCTATCAGATCATCACTTAAGTTCTCCAGGTGACAGGATGGGGCCAGTCACCATGTTCATCATCCCCAAAATGGATACAGTTATTTAACACAGTATTTGTTCATTACACTTTCATAAACATGCCATATATTGAATCTAGCTACTATATATGACTCACTGGAGTCAGATTAATAATCCCAGAGTCAGACGTGCTGACACGCACCCCATCAGTCCATAAAGACAAGCACAGTATTGACATCTCTGTAATAATCTCTGTGTCCATTCTGCAGAATACAAAAACAGCTGATGAGGGTCTCATCTGAACACATCTGTCACCAGAGGAATGTTCACTGGAATAGTCCTGTCAGATTTTTCTGTTGGCATGTATTTCCTCATAACATATCTGAACTGAAATTACAAGTGCACTTTGCTCTTATTTTTAAACAATGTTTTTTTGTGTGATAAAAAGTGCAGATAATAATGATTTTAGTAATTCCTAAAGTTACTCTAAGGAATATGTTGGTTGATTGATTAACAACATAAAGTTAAAGTATACATTTGTAATATCTGTTATCATTGAATGAATTAGATTGTAATATAAAAATATATACATCTGCTTGACCAAATCAATGCTATTAGACTTTTGAACAGTCAGCATACTACTGCTCCCTTTAAATGCTAAAATATTTTTTTTTAATTAATCCCAAAAGGGGATTAAAAATGTTGTGTGCTGTCTTTCTGTTCAGTAATCATAGTAAAAAAAGAAGCAAATATCGTGAATGAAATGGTAGTCATGATCAGAGTTGTGACACCTGAACCTAATAATAGAGTATTACATGTTCCCATGACAACTGATTGTCAGGAAACGATTGGTAAACGGCAGTTGCTGGCACTATAAAAAGTCCCATTAAGCATCATTAGTATGTGTTGAATGACAAGTGTTTGTTTTAGGATTTGTAGTAGTGTTGCTGAGGTGCCAGTTGCTGTATTTTTGCTTGGCCATGGAGGGTACCACTATTCGACTCTTTACGGTATGATGGAAAATTTTAGTATTTGGCATTTGTTAACAAGTGGCATTTGTCTAACAAGGTTTTATTTTGCAGTTTTTCTTTGGCAGTTCTCTGCCTTTGTTTCTGTGGCGACATTGGAAGTGGTAAGGTTTATCCAGGCACGTTCTATACATTTTAGGTTTGATAACACGTCTGTTTGACTTGTTTGTTCTTTTGTTTTCTTTCTAGGTAGCTCTGTCAGGAAACGTTCTGGCTCTTACTATTGGTATGATGGTAGTTTCCCCATGCAGGATGTCAAACCACAAAGTTCCTACAGCTGGTATGATGTACCAAGTCCCATTAGTCCTCAAAGATCACAATCTGTGGACCAGTCCAACATCCAACAACCAGCCCAAGCCAGCTCCCACTTTGTGGATCCATTAGCTAGCCTGCCATCAGCACAAGCCAGTTTCCAGTCTGGGTACCAGCCCAGTGGTCTGCAGTCAGCACAAGCCAGTTTCCAGTCTGGGTACCAGCCCAGTGGTCCGCAGTCAGCACAAGCCCGTTACCAGTCTGGGTACCAGCCCAGTGGTCCGCAGTCAGCACAAGCCCGTTACCAGTCCGTGTCCCAGCCCAGTGGTCCGCAGTCAGCACAAGCCCGTTACCAGTCCGTGTACCAGCCCAGTGGTCCGCAGTCAGCACAAGCCCGTTACCAGTCCGTGTCCCAGCCCAGTGGTCTGCAGTCAGCCCAAGCCCGTTACCAGTCCGTGTCCCAGCCCAGTGGTCTGCAGTCAGCCCAAGCCAGTTTCCAGTCCGTGTCCCAGCCCAGTGGTCCGCAGTCAGCACAAGCCCGTTACCAGTCCGGGTACCAGCCCAGTGGTCCGCAGTCAGCACAAGCCCGTTACCAGTCCGGGTACCAGCCCAGTGGTCCGCAGTCAGCACAAGCCCGTTACCAGTCCGGGTACCAGCCCAGTGGTCCGCAGTCAGCACAAGCCGTTACCAGTCCGGTACCAGCCCAGTGGTCCGCAGTCAGCCCAAGCCCGTTACCAGTCCGGTACCAGCCCAGTGGTCCGCAGTCAGCCCAAGCCCGTTACCAGTCCGTGTCCCAGCCCAGTGGTCCGCAGTCAGCCCAAGCCCGTTACCAGTCCGTGTCCCAGCCCAGTGGTCTGCAGTCAGCCCAAGCCCGTTACCAGTCCGTGTCCCAGCCCAGTGGTCTGCAGTCAGCCCAAGCCCATTACCAGTCTGTGTCCCAGCGCCTGGAGTCAAAGTCTTTCCTATGCCAGTGCAGTCAAGTTATGGGTCTCTTTCCAGTCTTGGCTCCAAACCTCTGTTACTACCCAGTAATGTACCTCTTCAAACAAGTCAGCAGCCTTTCCAGCCTGGCTTTCAAGATCCAGCACCTCTCTACTCTCAGACTACTCAAAATGCGCGTTTATCTCCCAGCATGTTGAGGTTGTTGTATCAAGTGAAGTCATAGCTGTGTACTTTGTCTGGCTTGCTCTTTTTCCTTTGGTTTCTGAAAAATAAATCTTCATAAAATGGGATTGGGTTTGGTGCTGTCTATGGGGAGGGCATTAACATTACTTAAACTTTATTCGCTTTGTTCCCTGTTTACACCTGGAGTTGAGTTTTGGTTGATCTGCTCAAACCGGTGGCTTATGCTGGCATAAATGGGATCTAAATATTACGTTTCTCCAAAGCTCAACTGGCTTGCTTTAAGAAGGGATATGCAGGCTCTGTCGACATTGCCATCCTGCTCAGACTTTTCCCCAGGATTGGTGAATTTTGCATCCTCCTCTTGGTTACCTGCCTACGGTTCCTTTCTCGACTGTACATCCTGTCACTCTGGAGACCTTCTGCCGTTTGAACCGCCGGCTCAGGAGAAACTTCATAGACGGTGTCCAGTTCGTGCTCTTCAGGCCTACGTCCACCACACTAGCCAGTGGCATAAGTCAGAACAACTGTTTGTTTTTGGGGGGCATAACAGAGGTTCTGCCACCATTAAACAGCCCATGTCACATTGGGTCAGGGATGCTATTGCTCTTGCCTATGAGGCATGCGGCCAAGCTTCGCCAACAGGCTTAAGGGCTCACTCCACCAGGGGTCGCCTCCTCTACTGCTTTAGCAAGGGGCCCATACAAAATGTTTGTGATGCGGCAGGTTGGTCCTCTCTGCACACATTCATACGAGTTTATAGCTTGGATGCTCATGCCACTCCGGGCTCTCATGTCCTTGAGTCGACATCGCAAGCTAATGTCTGACGCTTTCTTGCCGCCTTGTGCACAACCGTAAGGATACCAGACACCACCAAACATGGCAGCGTGGGCGTTCTCGTTCTATATGCGCTTTGTGCAGCATTGAGTATAGCTTTGAAAGGGAACAGTTCGGGTTACTTGACTGTAACCCTGTTCCCTGATAAAGCATAACGAGATGCTGCACTGCATTGCCGTGCTGATGATATCCCAGGGCTGCTCTTCAAACAAAAAGACCTGAAGGGAGGCAGCTGGGGTTCATCTATGTATAGCCTCGCGCAGCAGGTGCACGGGTGACGTCACCAACCGAGGCTATAATACCTCCGGGTCAATTTCATTGAGGTGTACACTATTCATACAGGAGAAGAATAAGCTGAAACAAGTGGTAGAAGATTGCTCACATAAATGTAAAATAACTCGATCATCAAACATAAAACAGCATGTAAATCAAAACTGCCTAATGTTACCAAATGAAATGTTGAACCCATGAAGATGAACCTTTGGGGGTGTTGATGGACTCAATCTACTCCATCTGTGTTTTGATCATCGCTCTGAATCTGATCAAGCCGTATCTTTGACAAAATGTTTTTATTTAAAATGTTGCCTTTCTTTATGGAACTTACCCACATTCGAGTGTTAAAAGGATGCATGAAGCTACAATAAAATGTTTTTAAAATTAAAGTACAGTTAAAGGTATATTTCAAGTACTGAAACATATCTGCATTTGAACATAGTAGTATACTGAAAGTGCAAAAATTATATATAAATAGTAAACTATAAATATAATGTTATGTTCACTTAAAGAAAACTTACAAGTATACTTGCAGTATAAACTACTATATTAGTACTTTGCTGAGAGTGGGCTAGACTTCAAAGTGTACTTTCATAAACCAAAAATGTAGTTGCATTAAAATAATAAACTACCAGTATACTTATAAGTTCACTTGTAGTACAGATGAAGTACAAATGAGAAACCTAGTTGTGTACTTAAAGTTTACTACTGTTACACTTATAGTACACTTAAACATACACTTTTTATTTACTTAAAGTGGGCCAATTTACCCTTATGAAAAATAACCATGGTTTTATTATAGTAAAAGTGTAGTAACCATAGTTTTTGGCTAATTGATTACCATTTATATAACCACAGTTTTACCACAAATACCATGGTTAAACTATGGTTAGAGTAGCAAAACCATGGTTAATTTGCGGTTGCCATGGTTTAACTACAATAACCAAGGTTTTATTTGTAGTAAAACCATGGTTCATTTTCGTAAGGGTAGTTCCAAGCAGTATTGAAATTGTACTCTTACAAGTTTACTACAAGTACACATTGACATTAGTATACTTACTACATAAAGTATACTTAAAAATATACTTGAATATTACTTAAATATACTTCATAAAATGAACTTGAATTATACTTCTTTTCGTAAGGGTCACATTTACTTAATGTTTTCAGAACATGTTTGTGTGAATCAATGTACACTGGGCTGCTTTGCAAACAAGGATCAGTAAAACACAGGATTCGAAAGTTGCTACTCAAAGATGGATCAATACAAACTGTTTGTCCAACTTCATATTCAGAACATGTAAGTACCGCAAGTTATATTTTGTGAATGTACACAAATCACCTTTGTGAATGTGCTTGTTAGCACACTGATGGCTAATGTGGCTAAAGTTACCATTGCCTCTGACTGTAGAGATCAGAGCTATGTCATTAATTTTATTTTTAAGAAGCAATAAAAGTATTCAGTATGCTTCTGAATTGTACATGCAACAAACGTTTTTTGGCCTAAAAATAACAAACTCTGGTCTCTGTGAACACAGTACGAGACAATGATAACTTTAGCCACATTAGCACATTCAGAAAGGCAATTTGTAAACACACACATTATGGATCACAAAGGGTTGGTATTGATCCATCTTTTGAGAAGCAACTTTTGTGCAAATCCTGCGTTTTACTGACCCTCATTTGTAAATGAGCCCAGTGTACATTGATTCACACAAACATGTTCTGTAAATGTAATAGAAGGACCTAAATAGGACCAAAAATTTACATTCTGGGTTGGTCCCCAAAGGTCCTGCAAACGTTATGACAATGTAGTGTAGATGGAACGTCCTATAGTAATGGTCCCCTAAACATTCCCAGAACGTCCTGAATGTTCCTTGAAGGTCCACTAAATAGTGTCCCCCTAACCCTTTAAAGTACTGCACATCATGACCGCATCAGAACGTTCTGGGAACATTACCAGGCGACGTCATTATGGGGATGTTCTGGGAACGTAACATTTCTAGCAGGGGCCCTGCCATTCAATAGGCTGCGTTTCCTGTACAACAGCGACAAACCAAAAGACATTAATGGAATTTGACATGAATTGTATTAAACAGCAGCTTGTTGGAATAAGCTGATAACGAAGAACTTGTGACCATAGTTATAGCTAGCAATGCTTTTGGGAAACACATTGAATGATTTGTGCAATCTGAATGGTGCACCAAAACTGACAATCAAAATGATAAACCTGCCAGACAATTTGTCAAGGGTTGTCTATGACTTAATGTTGAGACACAAAGAGATGTTGAGACAACAAATGGCAAAAGTGTTAAAGGGAAAATGTAAAAAAAAAAAAACAAGAAGAAAACTGGCAATATTAGGGGGTGGTAAAGAATATTTGAAGAGTTCAGATGCAAAAGCCTCTAAAAGCCACTTT
Source organism: Paracanthobrama guichenoti (assembly GCA_018749465.1). NCBI lineage: Eukaryota > Metazoa > Chordata > Actinopteri > Cypriniformes > Gobionidae > Paracanthobrama > Paracanthobrama guichenoti. Next base: position 19,033,893 of record CM031953.1, read on the forward strand.
GGTCAAAAATGAGATAACGATACTGAGTGAATGCTCTCCACACATAGTATACGTTCATAAAATACTTTCACTTCAAACCCGCTAAATCCCAGCCTCAGCCCATTCAGAAGTACCAGTACTTGAGTAAAACTCCGGCCCACCATGAAGGTCACTCGGCCCACCTTACATCTCAAAGCTGGAGCCAGGCCTGGGTATTCCACTAAAATAACTAAAAATGCATCACGCTTGTGGTAAGATTAGAATTGAAGTATATTTAGAAGAACAATGCAGCATTTTTTCTTTATGTAACACACTGACATGAATGATATGCCTGTTATAAACATTATGAAATCACAAATCAGATATTGAAATCTGATCACAGGAGACACGTTTGAGACACACGTAAACAGATGCCTGTAACAGGTGTTGATATCAGGTAAAAACAGGGCATATAATGGTACCGTCATAAGAAACCCAACTCAATTCTCAGTGAACTTTATTTTTTTATTAAGAGTTCTCCCCATAGGAATGTTGATGTGAAGACGGGATGGATGCAGGCTGGTCCTCAAAGCATGTCTGATGTCACAACAGGGGTGGGCACACCTATCAGATCATCACTTAAGTTCTCCAGGTGACAGGATGGGGCCAGTCACCATGTTCATCATCCCCAAAATGGATACAGTTATTTAACACAGTATTTGTTCATTACACTTTCATAAACATGCCATATATTGAATCTAGCTACTATATATGACTCACTGGAGTCAGATTAATAATCCCAGAGTCAGACGTGCTGACACGCACCCCATCAGTCCATAAAGACAAGCACAGTATTGACATCTCTGTAATAATCTCTGTGTCCATTCTGCAGAATACAAAAACAGCTGATGAGGGTCTCATCTGAACACATCTGTCACCAGAGGAATGTTCACTGGAATAGTCCTGTCAGATTTTTCTGTTGGCATGTATTTCCTCATAACATATCTGAACTGAAATTACAAGTGCACTTTGCTCTTATTTTTAAACAATGTTTTTTGTGTGATAAAAGTGCAGATAATAATGATTTTAGTAATTCCTAAAGTTACTCTAAGGAATATGTTGGTTGATTGATTAACAACATAAAGTTAAAGTATACATTTGTAATATCTGTTATCATTGAATGAATTAGATTGTAATATAAAAATATATACATCTGCTTGACCAAATCAATGCTATTAGACTTTTGAACAGTCAGCATACTACTGCTCCTTTAAATGCTAAAATATTTTTTTTTAATTAATCCCAAAAGGGGATTAAAAATGTTGTGTGCTGTCTTTCTGTTCAGTAATCATAGTAAAAAAAAGAAGCAAATATCGTGAATGAAATGGTAGTCATGATCAGAGTTGTGACACCTGAACCTAATAATAGAGTATTACATGTTCCCATGACAACTGATTGTCAGGAAACGATTGGTAAACGGCAGTTGCTGGCACTATAAAAAGTCCCATTAAGCATCATTAGTATGTGTTGAATGACAAGTGTTTGTTTTAGGATTTGTAGTAGTGTTGCTGAGGTGCCAGTTGCTGTATTTTTGCTTGGCCATGGAGGGTACCACTATTCGACTCTTACGGTATGATGGAAAATTTTAGTATTTGGCATTTGTTAACAAGTGGCATTTGTCTAACAAGGTTTTATTTTGCAGTTTTTCTTTGGCAGTTCTCTGCCTTTGTTTCTGTGGCGACATTGGAAGTGGTAAGGTTTATCCAGGCACGTTCTATACATTTTAGGTTTGATAACACGTCTGTTTGACTTGTTTGTTTTTTTGTTTTCTTTCTAGGTAGCTCTGTCAGGAAACGTTCTGGCTCTTACTATTGGTATGATGGTAGTTTCCCCATGCAGGATGTCAAACCACAAAGTTCCTACAGCTGGTATGATGTACCAAGTCCCATTAGTCCTCAAAGATCACAATCTGTGGACCAGTCCAACATCCAACAACCAGCCCAAGCCAGCTCCCACTTTGTGGATCCATTAGCTAGCCTGCCATCAGCACAAGCCAGTTTCCAGTCTGGGTACCAGCCCAGTGGTCTGCAGTCAGCACAAGCCAGTTTCCAGTCTGGGTACCAGCCCAGTGGTCCGCAGTCAGCACAAGCCCGTTACCAGTCCGTGTCCCAGCCCAGTGGTCTGCAGTCAGCCCAAGCCCGTTACCAGTCCGTGTCCCAGCCCAGTGGTCTGCAGTCAGCCCAAGCCAGTTTCCAGTCCGTGTCCCAGCCCAGTGGTCCGCAGTCAGCACAAGCCCGTTACCAGTCCGGGTACCAGCCCAGTGGTCCGCAGTCAGCACAAGCCCGTTACCAGTCCGGTACCAGCCCAGTGGTCCGCAGGTCAGCACAAGCCCGTTACCAGTCCGGTACCAGCCCAGTGGTCCGCAGTCAGCACAAGCCCGTTACCAGTCCGGTACCAGCCCAGTGGTCCGCAGTCAGCACAAGCCCGTTACCAGTCCGGGTACCAGCCCAGTGGTCCGCAGTCAGCACAAGCCCGTTACCAGTCCGGGTACCAGCCCAGTGGTCCGCAGTCAGCCCAAGCCCGTTACCAGTCCGTGTCCCAGCCCAGTGGTCTGCAGTCAGCCCAAGCCCGTTACCAGTCCGTGTCCCAGCCCAGTGGTCTGCAGTCAGCCCAAGCCCGTTACCAGTCCGTGTCCCAGCCCAGTGGTCTGCAGTCAGCCCAAGCCCATTACCAGTCTGTGTCCCAGCGCCCTGGAGTCAAAGTCTTTCCTATGCCAGTGCAGTCAAGTTATGGGTCTCTTTCCAGTCTTGGCTCCAAACCTCTGTTACTACCCAGTAATGTACCTCTTCAAACAAGTCAGCAGCCTTTCCAGCCTGGCTTTCAAGATCCAGCACCTCTCTACTCTCAGACTACTCAAAATGCGCGTTTATCTCCCAGCATGTTGAGGTTGTTGTATCAAGTGAAGTCATAGCTGTGTACTTTGTCTGGCTTGCTCTTTCCTTTGGTTTCTGAAAATAAATCTTCATAAAATGGGATTGGGTTTGGTGCTGTCTATGGGGAGGGCATTAACATTACTTAAACTTTATTCGCTTTGTTCCCTGTTTACACCTGGAGTTGAGTTTTGGTTGATCTGCTCAAACCGGTGGCTTATGCTGGCATAAATGGGATCTAAATATTAAGTTTCTCCAAAGCTCAACTGGCTTGCTTTAAGAAGGGATATGCAGGCTCTGTCGACATTGCCATCCTGCTCAGACTTTTCCCCAGGATTGGTGAATAATTTTGCATCCTCCTCTTGGTTACCTGCCTCACGGTTCCTTTCTCGACTGTACATCCTGTCACTCTGGAGACCTTCTGCCGTTTGAACCGCCGGCTCAGGAGAAACTTCATAGACGGTGTCCAGTTCGTGCTCTTCAGGCCCTACGTCCACCACACTAGCCAGTGGCATAAGTCAGAACAACTGTTTGTTTTTGGGGGGCATAACAGAGGTTCTGCCACCATTAAACAGCCCATGTCACCACATTGGGTCAGGGATGCTATTGCTCTTGCCTATGAGGCATGCGGCCAAGCTTCGCCAACAGGCTTAAGGGCTCACTCCACCAGGGGGGTCGCCTCCTCTACTGCTTTAGCAAGGGGCCCATACAAAATGTTTGTGATGCGGCAGGTTGGTCCTCTCTGCACACATTCATACGAGTTTATAGCTTGGATGCTCATGCCACTCCGGGCTCTCATGTCCTTGAGTCGACATCGCAAGCTAATGTCTGACGCTTTCTTGCCGCCTTGTGCACAACCGTAAGGATACCAGACACCACCAAGCATGGCAGCGTGGGCGTTCTCGTTCCCATATGCGCTTTGTGCAGCATTGAGTATAGCTTTTGAAAGGGAACAGTTCGGGTTACTTGACTGTAACCCTGTTCCCTGATAAAGCATAACGAGATGCTGCACTGCATTGCCGCGTGCTGATGATATCCCAGGGCTGCTCTTCAAACAAAAAGACCTGAAGGGAGGCAGCTGGGGTTCATCTATGTATAGCCTCGCGCAGCAGGGTGCACGGGTGACGTCACCAACCGAGGCTATAATACCTCCGGGTCAATTTCATTGAGGTGTACACTATTCATACAGGAGAAGAATAAGCTGAAACAAGTGGTAGAAGATTGCTCACATAAATGTAAAATAACTCGATCATCAAACATAAAACAGCATGTAAATCAAAACTGCCTAATGTTACCAAATGAAATGTTGAACCCATGAAGATGAACCTTTGGGGGTGTTGATGGACTCAATCTACTCCATCTGTGTTTTGATCATCGTTCTGAATCTGATCAAGCCGTATCTTTGACAAAATGTTTTTATTTAAAATGTTGCCTTTCTTTATGGAACTTACCCACATTCGAGTGTTAAAAGGATGCATGAAGCTACAATAAAATGTTTTTAAAATTAAAGTACAGTTAAAGGTATATTTCAAGTACGAAACATATCTGCATTTGAACATAGTAGTATACTGAAAGTGCAAAAATTATATATAAATAGTAAACTATAAATATAATGTTATGTTCACTTAAAGAAAACTTACAAGTATACTTGCAGTATAAACTACTATATTAGTACTTTGCTGAGAGTGGGCTAGACTTCAAAGTGTACTTTCATAAACCAAAAATGTAGTTGCATTAAAATAATAAACTACCAGTATACTTATAAGTTCACTTGTAGTACAGATGAAGTACAAATGAGAAACCTAGTTGTGTACTTAAAGTTTACTACTGTTACACTTATAGTACACTTAAACATACACTTTTATTTACTTAAAGTGGGCCAATTTACCCTTATGAAAAATAACCATGGTTTTATTATAGTAAAAGTGTAGTAACCATAGTTTTTTGGCTAATTGATTACCATTTATATAACCACAGTTTTACCACAAATACCATGGTTAAACTATGGTTAGAGTAGCAAAACCATGGTTAATTTGCGGTTGCCATGGTTTAACTACAATAACCAAGGTTTTATTTGTAGTAAAACCATGGTTCATTTTCGTAAGGGTAGTTCCAAGCAGTATTGAAATTGTACTCTTACAAGTTTACTACAAGTACACATTGACATTAGTATACTTACTACATAAAGTATACTTAAAAATATACTTGAATATTACTTAAATATACTTCATAAAATGAACTTGAATTATACTTCTTTTTCGTAAGGGTCACATTTACTTAATGTTTTCAGAACATGTTTGTGTGAATCAATGTACACTGGGCTGCTTTGCAAACAAGGATCAGTAAAACACAGGATTCGAAAGTTGCTACTCAAAGATGGATCAATACAAACTGTTTGTCCAACTTCATATTCAGAACATGTAAGTACACATAAAGTTATATTTTGTGAATGTACACAAATCACCTTTGTGAATGTGCTTGTTAGCACACTGATGGCTAATGTGGCTAAAGTTACCATTGCCTCTGACTGTAGAGATCAGAGCTATGTCATTAATTTTATTTTTAAGAAGCAATAAAAGTATTCAGTATGCTTCTGAATTGTACATGCAACAAACGTTTTTTGGCCTAAAAATAACAAACTCTGGTCTCTGTGAACACAGTACGAGACAATGATAACTTTAGCCACATTAGCACATTCAGAAAGGCAATTTGTAAACACACACATTATGGATCACAAAGGGTTGGTATTGATCCATCTTTTGAGAAGCAACTTTTGTGCAAATCCTGCGTTTTACTGACCCTCATTTGTAAATGAGCCCAGTGTACATTGATTCACACAAACATGTTCTGTAAATGTAATAGAAGGACCTAAATAGGACCAAAAATTTACATTCTGGGTTGGTCCCCTAAAGGTCCTGCAAACGTTATGACAATGTAGTGTAGATGTATGATGAATGATATGCCTGTTATAAATATTATGAAATCACAAATCAGATATTGAAATCTGATCACAGGACACACGTTTGAGACACACGTAAACAGATGACCTGTAACAGGTGTTGATATCAGGTAAAAACAGGGCATATAATGGTACCGTCATAAGAAACCCAACTCAATTCTCAGTGAACTTTATTTTTTTATTAAGAGTTCTCCCCATAGGAATGTTGATGTGAAGACGGGATGGATGCAGGCTGGTCCTCAAAGCATGTCTGATGTCACAATGGGGTGGACACACCTATCAGATCATCACTTAAGTTCTCCAGGTGACAGGATGGGGCCAGTCACCATGTTCATCATCCCCAAAATGGATACAGTTATTTAACACAGTATTTGTTCATTACACTTTCATAAACATGCCGTATATTGAATCTAGCTACTATATATGACTCACTGGAGCCCAGCGGTCTCCAGCCAGCACAAGCCCGTTACCAGTCTGTGTCCCAGCCCAGTGTTCTGCAGTCAGCACAAGCCCGTTACTAGTTTGTGGACCAGCACAGCATCCAACAACCTGCCTTATCCAGCTCCCAGTCTGTGTCCCAGCCCAGTGGCCTGCAGTCAGCCCAAGCCCGGTTCCAGCCCAAGCCCATTACCAGTCTGTGTCCCAGGCCAGTGGTCTGCAGTCAGCACAAGCCCGTTACCAGTCTGTGTCCCAGCCCAGTGGTCTGCAGTCAGTTCAAGCTCGTTACCAGTCTGTGTCCCAGCCCAGTGGTCTGCAGTCAGCCCAAGCCCGTTACCAGTCCGTGTCCCAGCCCAGTGGTCTGCAGTCAGCACAAGTCCGTTATCAGTCTGTGTCCCAGCGCCCTGGAGTCAAAGTCTTGCCTATGCCAGTGCAGTCAAGTTATGGGTCTCTTTCCAGCCTTGGCTCCAAACCTCTGTTACTACCCAGTAATGTACCTCTTCAAATAAGTCAGCAGCCTTTCCAGCCTGGCTTTCAAGATCCAGCACCTCTCTACTCTCAGACTACTCAAAACACGCGTTTATCTCCCAACATTTTGAGGTTGTTGAATCAAGTGAAGTCATAGCTGTGTACTTTGTCTGGCTTGCTTTTTTTCTTTTGGTTTTTGAAAAATAAATATTTATAAAATGGGATTGGTTTTGGTGCTGTCTACAGGGAGGGCATTAACATTACTTAAGCTTTATTCACTTTGTTCCCTGTTTCAACCTGGAGTTGAGTTTTGGTTGATCTGCTCAAAACGGTGGCTTATGCTGAATGCTGGCATAAATAGGATCTAAATCTTAAGTTTCTCCAAAGCTCAACTGGATTGCTTTGGTAGTGTATACACGTGGTCAGATGGCCACGAACAACCTACTGACCCAATGCATTAATGCTATGTGACACATACTACCCTTAGTTTAAGTGTGCTGTTACAGTTTTTCCCAGTTGCAACCCTAAAATGACATGCACAGCACTATTTAAACTGACACAGAACAAAACCTCTACTCAAGTCTCCTAACGTCAAAGGGATCTGTCAAAGGGGTCTCCTAACGTCAATGTAGAGGTCTGTGGGTCCCTCCATGGATATGCCTCCCCAGACCATCACTGACCCAGCACCAAACTGGTCATGCTGAACGATATTACAGGCAGCATAACGTTCTCCATGGCTTCTCCAGACCCTTTCACGTCTGTCATATGTGCTCAGGGTGAACCTGCTCTCATCTGTGAAAAGCACAGGCTGCCAGTGGCGGACCTGCCAATTCTGGTGTTCAATGGCAAATGCCAATCGAGCTCCACGGTGCTGGGCAGTGAGCACAGGGCTCACTAGAGGACGTCAGGCCCTCAGGCCACCCTCATTAATTCTGTTTCTGATTGTTTGGTCAGAGAAATTCACACCAGTGGCATGCTGGAGGTCATTTTGTAGTGCTCTGGGAGTGCTCATCCTGTTCCTCTTTGTACAAAGGAGCAGTTATTTATAGCAGTCCTGCTGAAGGGTTAAGGACCTTCTACGGCCCTGTCCAGCTCTCCTAGAGTAACTGCCTGTCTCCTGGAATCTTCTCCATGCTCTTGAGTCTGTGCTGGGAGACACAGCAAACCTTTTGGCAATGCCACATATTGATGTGCCATCCTGGAGGAGTTGGACTGCCTGTGCAAACTCTGTAGGGTCCAGGTATTGCCTCATGCTACCAGTAGTGACACTGACCCTAGCCAAATGCAAAACTAGTGAAAAACAGTCAAAGAAAAAAATGTCAGTGGCCTCCACCTGTAAAACTGTTCCTGTTTTGGGGGTTGTCTCACTGTTGTCCATCTAGTGCACATGTTGTTAATTTCATTAACATTTCAGCAGCTGAAACTGATTAACAACCCCCTCTGCTACTTAACTGACCAGATCAATACCCCAGGAGTTTAACTGACTTGATGCTATTCTCTGTTTAAAAAGTGTTCCTTTAATTGTTTTGAGCTGTGTATTTTCGTATTATGGCAAAGCATACTAAAGATGAGAGTGCTTTTCATTATGCCCAACAGTGTGTAGTTGGATAGACAAAAATCTGGTAATATGAATGAAGTGTGTGCCATTGCGTGCAAAAGTTTGATTTTGATAATGCTATATGTAGTTGTGGTTGCAGTGCTTCATTTTGCAAGATAAATTAGGTATTTTGCAGTTTGGGGTGTGTGGTTTTGTGAATTGTGTTTAGTATTTTGATAAAACCAGCCTAGTTTGCAAAATTGTGTATTAGCAATTGAAAAAACAAACAAACAAACAAAAAAAAAAACCTGTAGTGTACTTAAACTAAGTTTACTGATGTACTTCATGTACTTTTCTGAAGTATACTTAAAATTGCACTTATACTAACAATAGTATAATATATTTGGCCTATACTTATATTTCTTTCTTTTTTTGTTTGGATCAAACTATACTTGTTTACTCTTGAGTAGCCTATAAATACTAATACTGAATACTGCATAGTCTTTGACACATGCTATTTTCTCTTTTTGTTTCAAATGTTGCTTTTAGGGCTGTCAAGCAATTACAGTTTTTAATCTAATTACGTGATGTAGTGATTAATCTTAATTGCACATCAATTTTGAAATTACTCCCAAAAGATCATTTAAAGTCATTGTGTAAATCAAATATACATTACAAGTTGCTTCAGAAAGAAATATTTTTGGGTGAACCATAGGCAACCTTTATTTTTAATGAAATTATACTCTAAGAAACTAAAACTGCCATTACGTGGTGGTAAATGGTCTAATTGAGTAAAGCTGGGTGTACACTGCAATTTTCGTCCAATTTCAAGCTGAATTTTGACTCAAAAAAGACTCAGAAATTATTTTTTTTTGGGGGGGCGGCAGGCCGATTTACAGCTTTGTCATGTGTTGTTTGTTGTGAGGTGTTCGTGCAGTGTGCAGGGGGAAACGAGAGGCTACAAACTTTCCCAATAGGATGGTCGGATGAATTTCTGGATTGTCAGAAATTCTGGTTGCACCTCACGAGGGTATCGCAAAGCGGAAGCAAAGCTACAAACTGATTGCCCCTTTTCCCCTCACTTCTCCTGTGTGAAAACAAGTTAAACCATTTCATCTTTAATGGAGCAAGAAAGAAAACGAAAAGAGGGAGATCTTTAAGTTCTGTAGGAAGCTATCAAATAGCACCAATTTAGCAAACTGTTGCATGCCTCCACTTCATGTAGTAAAATGGATAATCTAAGTCTTACAAACCACCATGTAGCCTATCCAGCACTTCTTTTATTAATTCTGCTACTTGATTAATTTACTTTTATTACGTTTATTTTTTCAATTTATTTACTCATTTATTTAATATTTACTTAATTGTATTATCACGGGAAATGTGAACCGTTGTCCATCATTTGAGAATTGGTGATAAAGAAAAATGTCACGTCGCAATATTGATATTTATATTTTTGTTTTAAATCATTAAGGTCAGTCAGTAGATAGGCGATAGAGAGTAATGTCGGTGAAGTCTCAAACCTAGTCAAAAGTAAAATCTGACGAGTGTCAGGATAAATAACTCGAGATTTAGTTGCAAGTGCAAATAAAAATGTTGAACAAACAGTGCAAGGTTGGAAATGTTGTGGGTGCAGAGAATTCCTAGGCAGCACAGGGACTACAATGGGCAGATCCAAGACAGGAACTCCAACGAGAAAATCCATGAAGCAGGTAGCCTACAATCCAGAAACAAGCAGGAAACTGGAGCACAGGGCATAGCAGACAGAAGACTCTGCACAAGGACCACAACATGAGCAAACAATGATCTGACAATGAACGAGCAAACAGAGTCATATATAGCATGGCTGACGAGCCACAGCTGAACCTGGCGCCTTAAGGCTGATTTATACTTCTGCGTCGGACCAGCACCGTAGCCTCTACGCCGTGGGTTATGCGTCGATTTCCATTTATACTTCTGCATCCTTGTCCGCATCGCAGAGGTGTGTACCCCTGGCAGAGGGGTTCTGGCAGACCAATCACAGCGCTCGCGGTCCACGTAGAATTGACGCGTTGTTACATTTTTGGAGAGGTGCACGTCAGGGTACGTCGTAGTCTATGCATGCAACACACAGCCTACAACGTATGTAGCCACTCGACGCAGAAGTATTGAGTCATTGAGTCATTCATGAGTCATTGAGTGATTCATTCATTCATTCGATTTGTTCAATTGACTGATTCATTCAGGAGGGAAGTAAATTTTTTTTCTTTATGAAAATGGTAAATGTAAATGGTTCTCTTTATGGTCCATTGAATCATTGGTTTACACGATTCATTCAAAACGTGGATTCAGAAATGAAACGCCATTTTACTCGGAGTTGGAGACGAACAGTTCTGCTTTGTCTTTATATTTTACAAAACAAAACAGACAATATTGTGTCTAAAACAACCCAGTATTAACTTATTTATTTTATTAAACTGTTGTATAAGATCAGTATCGCATTTGCACTCATCTCGTGCTATTCTAGACTGAAAAACAGAACTCGTGGGATATTGCTTATAGGCTACTGTATCATGATATAAAAGTGAGGGCGTTTTCACACTGGCACTTTTGTTCGAGATGGGGCATGGTTCACATGAAAAATCGGTAATGTGAAAGCTGTCATTTGGACCCGGGTGAGCTGTGCTCAGGGGTACCGAATTCTGAGTTTGGTGTCCCAACTTGCACTCGAACTGTGCTGTGATTCACTTGAATGTGAAAGACATGTTACAAGAAAAGTAACATGCGCATGCGCTTTATCAGATGATGATGTATTTAGTTCAATAAAACACATTTCAGGAACAATTATCAAATCACCTTATTCACTTCACACATGTTCTGTTTAGTCCTTATTCCACATGTGAGAAAGTAAAGCCCTGTGACATACACATCAATTTTTAGAGCAAAACCTGCTTTGTAGTTAAACTCATCAAAGTTGATTGTGTTTAATGTGTGTCTGTGTAGATATTTTTCATGCAAGTTGTTAGTGCTAATGTTTTGGCTGTTAGCTGTAAGGTGAGCTAGTTCATGGTTACTAAGGGTGTGAACCTACACTGGTCTCACTGTTCGGTTCGACTACGATTATCAAGCCATCGATTCAGTTCAATGCGATATCACGATGCATCACAATGCTCATGTATACAATTTTGTCAATAAATACAAGCATTCAGATATATGAACTGAACCTTTAACCTGCTCAAAGAAGACATGCTTCTTGAAGTCAAAGTCAAAGTCAAAGTCAGCTTTATTGTCAATTCTGCCATACGTCTCCCTTCTGTCTCATACAGTGCAGACGTGTTTTCTCTCTGCTCCCGCTGTGCTCTGGCGCTTTGGTATTTTGTCTTTTTCTCTTTCTCTCTGACCCGCTGCTTGCTGGACTCCTGAAAATACTGAAATGGAATTGATTAACTGGTCAATCAGCGCGATCGATAGGATTTTCTCACAAAGGAAGGGTGCCCCGGGAGAACCCACCTGCCCGGACGGGACCTTTGCTGCAGGGTACGTGATGGACGCATGGAACAACTGGCAAGTCCTGTGCCTGGAGGCTCTGTCCGTGGAGGATGCGGAAGATTTATACATGATTGGATTATTGATGGCGGGGTTCCTATTCTTTGGCTTTGGGATTGCCCTGACCTATCGGAAGATTGGTAAGACAGCTGCAAGCAAATTCACTCAGCCGCTGTCTGTGGAAATCAAGGAATGCTTCGGGGTTGTGTGAGACCGTTTGAAGGAATTAGATCAGAGAGTGATACAGATTGAGGAACTGAACCGTAACAACGCAGTCTGGACTGCGGATACGCAGGGAAGAGTGGGCTCCATCGGGGGTCAGATCGGTGAACTTTTATGGACTGTAACCGGTCTGGCCATGAGGCTGGACGTAATGTCTAGGGAAACTGCACGGACCGGACGCGAGTGCTGAGGACCAGAACTGATTGATTGATTATGATCCGGACAAATTACCGAAGATCATCAAATGGATTAAAAATTTTTATTTGCCTGACCCGAACCTCACTTGTCCCTATCTCTCGGTTGGGAGGTCAGCCTGACAGCTTGGTCTGCTATCTTCCCCTGTGCACTGCCTTATCTCCCTTCAAGGACAAACCATAGAACTGAACTCGAAAACATCTGAAGTTATGGCTAACATTCTCACACAACACAATCTCAGACTCACTCGCACCATACACACCCGATCCCGATCCCAGCCCCCCTCCATCCGTCTGCCTGTCCCTGTCCTTATCTATCTCCTCTCCCACTCCATACAAAAAATCCCATCACGTGACCACGTGTACTGTGTTATGTTATGTTTTGTTGTGTTTGCTATGTAATGCTTGCTAAACTGCATTCTTGTATTTCTGGAGAGCGTGTGGCGGCGCCTGAATAATTGGCTGCGGCCCGGAGGCTTGCTCCAAACTTCATTTCGTTATACTGTACTTGTACATGTGTAATGACAAATAAACTTGAACTTGAACTTGAACATACATACAGAGAATTGAAATTCTATGACTCTCAGACCCTAGGTGCCTAACAACAACAAAACAATAACAATAGCAACAAAAGTTTAACAGTAACAACAACAGAAGAAAGATTTAAAAAAGATGGATAAAGTGAATTATAGAGGTAAAGTGGCGATGGCAAATAGTGCAAACAATAGTAACAATAGTGCAATTTCAGATTTAAGTCAGTGCAGGTGTAAAATAAAATTATAAGAGTGTGTGCAAAAAAAGAGTCTGTAAGAGGGGAGACCAATTCCTTAGAGAGACAATATAATGAGGTAGATGAAGGGAGGAGAACTGGGGGGGTGATTCCCAGATCAAGTGCGTGGGGCAGAAGAGGGGAGAGTCGGCAGAGTCGGGAGGGAGTTCAATGCCCTGACAGCTTGGGGAATGAAGCTGTCCTTCAGTCTGCTGGTCCTTGCTGGGAGACTGCGTAGCCTCCTCCCTGATGGGGCTGTGCGATGGGTGGGTGGGGTCTCTTGCAATGATGAGGGCTTTGCGGGAGAGGCGGGAGTTATAAATGTCCTGGAGGGGAGGGAGAGAGACACCAACGATCTTCTCAGCTGCTCTCACTATGCGCTGAAGTGCTTTACGGCAGGATGCATTGCAGGCGCCGTACCACACAGTGATGCAGCTGGTCAGAATGCTCTCGATGGTGCCTCTGTAGAAGGTGCGCATGATGGGGGCTGGGGCTCTAGCTCTTCTCAGCTTGCAGAGAAAGTAGAGTCGCTGCTGTGCTTTCTTGGTCAGTGCTGTGGTGTTGGCGGTCCAGGAGAGGTCCTCTGTGATATGTACACCCAGAAATTTGGTGCTCCTCACCCTTTCCACGGTCACACCGTTGATGGTCAGAGGAGCGTGCTGGGTGTGCATTCTCCTGAAGTCAACAACAATCTCCTTCGTCTTCTCCACGTTCAGAGAGAGATTGTTGTCACCACACCACCTGGCCAGGCGGCTCACCTCGCTCCTGAAGTTTGTCTCATCATCGTTGCTAATGAGACCAACTACGGTCGTGTCGTCCGCAAACTTGATGAAGAGATTGCTGTTGTGTATGGGTGTGCAGTCATGTGTCAGCAGAGTGAAAAGGAGGGGGCTCAACACACATCCCTGAGAGGCTCCAGTGTTCATGATGATGGAGCTGGATGAGTTACTGCCGACCTGAACTGCCTGAGGTCTTCCCGTCAGGAAGTCCAGCATCGATGTGCTGAGTCCCAGCTGTGACAGTTTTTGAGTGAGCTGTAGAGGGATGATTGTATTGAATGCTGAACTAAAGTCTATGAACAGCATTCTGACATAAGTGTCTTTATTTTCCAGGTGAGTGAGTGCTGAATGGACGGTGGTGGCGATGGCGTCATCGGTCGAGCGTTTAGACCGATATGCAAATTGGTAGGGGTCCGGGGGTGACAGACTTAATGTGGTGCATGACTAGCCGCTCAAAGCATGGGGGTAAGTGCGACTGGACGGTAGTCATTGAAGCAGGATGGAGATGATTTCTTAGGGACTGGAATGATGGTGGTTGCTTTGAAGCATGTGGGGACGACAGCTTGACTCAGTGAGATGTTGAAGATGTCTGTGAAGACATCAGTGAGTTCCTCTGCACAGTCTCTCAATACACGTCCAGGAATGTTGTCAGGACCTGGAGCTTTGCGTGCGTTGACCCTGCTGAGGGATCTTCTCACGCTGTCCCTGAGCAGTGACAACATCAGGTCATCGGGAGGAGGTGGTGACTTCTGTGCAGTGGTGCTGTTGTGAGCTTCAAAGCGGGCAAAGAAAGTGTTCAGCTCATTCAGCAGGGGGGTGGAGCTGTCACATGTCCGTGCAGGGGTCTTATAATCTGTGATGGTCTGAATACCCTGCCACAGGCTCCTTGTGTCTCTGCTGTCGCTGAAACGATGGGCTATCCTCCTGGAGTACTGTCTCTTAGCCTTCCTGATGCCGCGAATGATTCCTGAATGTATAAAACATCAAACAAAACGTACTCAGTTATTTAATGTAACCTCGGTTCCCTGAGATAAGGGAACGAGTACTGTGTCGAAGACGCAACAGGCAATTCCTATTTTCCTTTTTCCACTGAAAGCATATAAAATCACGCAGTGCTTACTGCACAGCCATAGTCATGGAGAGGCTTCTCGTGCGCTATTGGCTGGCCAGTGGGAACTGCATGAAACAATGGCAAAGCGGCGTAACTGTGCGAACCAATCGGTGCTGAGCCCGCAAAGCTGAGCGCAGAACCCGCCAGAATGGGCGGGGAATCTGCCTATAATTATAAATATATAAATCTGCTCGCATTGCCATATCCTCGCATATCCTTTTAACGACTGAAGCGACGGTCGCCAAACATGAGCATCATAGCACAGCCGTCTTATGCAGTACTCGTTCCCTTATCTCAGGGAACCGAGGTTACATTAGGTAACCGAGAATGTTGCCTTTCGAATAGTCAGCCGTACTGCGTTATAGACGCAGGAACGTATATAATCCCGCCATGCTCATGATAGTGCAACAATATGTTCACCCACATGCTAGAGCGCTGAAAGAAGGGCCCCAGATCAGAGTTATTACATATCTAGATACATTCCTTTGCAAGCTGGGCTCACCGAGGCCAGTTATACACTGAAGGAATAGAATAAACACTGGAGTGTTAGGACATAAGGCTCCAAATGTCACTTAGCGAGGAGCGGGCTCATAGAGGCCGTCTAACCTCTTATTTATACACCAAGGATTTATGCCTGCAGAGCAGGACCCTCCAGGTTATAAAATCTGGTAAATGTAGACGGTGAGGACCAACCTGCCACTCTACAGATACCATCGATGGAAACTCCACTGGACCATGCCCAGGAAGAGGCCATGCCTCTGGTGGAGTACGCTTTAAGACCTATGGGGCATTGAAGGCCCACAGAGGCATAAGCTAACACAGTAGCGTCAACCAGCCATCTGGGTAAGCTTTGCTTGGTGACTGGACAACCTTTTGTGCGGCCACCAAAACTTACAAAGAGCTGCTCCGACTGTTTACCGTTGTAAATCAAGCTAAGGTAAGCAGATAGTGTTGAGCACTGGCTGGTTATGTACTTGCTCAAAACATTATTTTGGATAATTTTTAACCCAAAAAAGTTACGGACTGCAGCTTTAAGTATTCAAAGTATACTTGGTTTGTATATTTGTGTTTACTCTTTTGATTGAGTAGCCTATTAAATATCCTTTTTTTTTTTTTTTTGCCTTCAGTTTTGCATAGTCTTATTAAACTTACATTGTTTGAAAATATTGATTAGAATATTGATATAAAACAGATATGTTCCTGATTCTGCGTTTCTAACTTTTTCTGTAGGCTAGTCCATTGGTAGTGTACATAGGAATTTAATTTAATTCTACTTTACTCTTTGATGGTATGTTCCAGCTATCCATGTTCTCTTTCAAAAGCTACTCTCAATGCTGCACAAAGCGTATATGGGAATGTCTTTATCGTGTTTAACACGTCAATGAAATTGACCCGGAGGTATTATAGCCTCGGTTGGTGACATCACCTGTGCACCTGCTGCACAAGGCTATAAATAGATGAGCCCCAGCTGCATCCCTTCAGGTCTTTGTGTTTTCAGACTACTCTGTGTTGGTGTGTGTCAAGAAAATATCTCTCTCTAAAAAACTCTACCTTTCAAAAACTCGACTTTGTTGATCTTTGTTAGGAGTTAGTTTTCAACTGGCAGTGTGCAGATTTCTCTCTTTTTCATCTCTGTTGTTACATCAGTGAAAAGAGTTCAAGTTAAAAGAAATCCATATCAGTTGAAAATGAGTCAGCAGTCTAAGCATTGAGTTCCTCCATGTTCTCACCCGATGGCAAACATGGATACACACAATTACTGCTTTGTGTGTTTGGGGGAAGAGCACGTGGTTGCTGCATTGGAGTCAGGTGAGTTCTGGCATTGTGAGCTGTTCACAGTCAAAATGCTGCATGCTCGTCTTGGTTACTTTCAGTCTGCACCCGCAATTCCATCGTGGGGCTCTAGGATGGATTTGGCTGATGAGCAAGAGATGGGTCCATCCCTTTCACTTCCTCATTCACCAGATCCACACATCTTCTTGCGTGATCCCGAAGCGCACTTTGGTGCTTCTTCGGCATGCGCGGGGGATGATGACGATGAATCTCTTGGGTCTGCAGACTTCAAGCAGCCAGTCTCTGAGCATTCCTCACACAATAGCAAATCTATCAAGGAATTATTAGAGGTGGTTACTCGCATGGTGGACAGGTTACAGCTTGACTGGCACCATGAACAAGATATCCCCAAACGCAGTAAGCTAGAGGATAGGTTTCTGTCCGGTGGCAGGGGGGAGAGAACACAACATCAGTCTCTCCCCGTCTTTAAGGACCTCCATGACGAACTATCTAAGTCATGGAATAAATCATATACTTTGTGTGTTTTTGTGCCCTCGACGTCAACTTTTTCAACTGTCGTGGTTGCAAAATCAAGTGGGTATGCGGAGATGCCACAGGATATGCTCACGGCTATCTCTCACCTGGGTTGGCATCTTTGCTGAAGAAACCTACCCTCACCATGAAGTCGTGCAGAACAACATCAGCTCTTGTGGGTAAAGCTTACCAAGCTGCAGGTCAGGCTCGTAATTGAAACTCCACCCAGAAGTAATTAAGTGGACCTCTTCGCCTCTTATCAGACAGTGCAATGTCCCCTCTACTTCTCTCTCAGTCACCCAGCCCCGCTGAGTCTGGATGCGATGGCACATACATGGCCCAAGATGCGCCTATATGCCTTTCCTCCAATCTTTCTGCTCCTTGGAGTCCTAGCCAGGGTGCGTCAACAGGAGGCTTGCCTCTTACTGATAGCAGCGCGTTGGCCGAACAGAGTGTGGTTCTCAGAAATAGTGTCTCTCCTCAGCGGCTCGGTGTGGGCGATTCCAGCAAGGAGGGACCTTCTGTCTCAGGCAGAGGGCACGATATTCCATTCCAGGCCAGACCTTTGAAACCTTCATGTTTGGCCCCTAATGGGTACCAACTGAGGGACACTGGGCTTTCGCCTGCAGTTATTGAGACCATTCTAAGTGCTAGGGCTTCCTCCACTGGGACAATTTATGCCAATAAATGGGGTGTCTTTGAAAGATGGTGTATGACACACAATGCAGATCCAGTTAACTGCCAAATTGCTTCAGTTTTGGACTTTTTGCAGGAAAAGTTGTCAACAGACATTATGACAATGTAGTGTAGATGGAACGTCCTATAGTAATGGTCCCCTAAACATTCCCAGAATGTCCTGAATGTTCCTTGAAGGTCCACTAAATAATGTCCCCGAACCCTTTAAAGTACTGCACATCATGACCGCCTCAGAACGTTCTGGGAACGTTACCATGCGACGTCCTTACGGGGACGTTCTGGGAATGTAAAAGTTCTAGCAGGGGCCCTGCCATTCGATAATTTATAGGCTGCCCTTCTTGTACAAAAACAGCGACAAACCAAAAGACATTAATGGAATTTGACATGAATTGTATTGAACATCAGCTTGTTGAAATAAGCTGATAACGAAGGAACTTGTGACCATAGTTATAGCTAGCAATGCTTTTGGGAAACACATTGAATGATTTGTGCAATCTGAATGGTGCACCAAAACTGACAATCAAAATGATAAACCTGCCAGACAATTTGTCAAGGGTTGTCTATGACTTAATGTTGAGACACAAAGAGATGTTGAGACAACAAATGGCAAAAAAGTGTTAAAGGGAAAATGTAAAAAAAAAAAAACCAAGAAGAAAACTGGCAATATTAGGGTGGTAAAGAATATTTGAAGAGTTCAGATGCAAAAGCCTCTAAAAGCCACTTTGGTCAAAAATGAGATAACGATACTGAGTGAATGCTCTCCACACATAGTATACGTTCATAAAATACTTTCACTTCAAACCCGCTAAATCCCAGCCTCAGCCCATTCAGAAGTACCAGTACTTGAGTAAAACTCCGCCCACCATGAAGGTCACTGCCCACCTTACATCTCAAAGCTGGAGCCAGGCCTGGGTATTCCACTAAAATAACTAAAAATGCATCACGCTTGTGGTAAGATTAGAATTGAAGTATATTTAGAAGAACAATGCAGCATTTTTGCTTTATGTAACACACTGACATGAATGATATGCCTGTTATAAACATTATGAAATCACAAATCAGATATTGAAATCTGATCACAGGAGACACGTTTGAGACACACGTAAACAGATGACCTGTAACAGGTGTTGATATCAGGTAAAAACAGGGCATATAATGGTACCGTCATAAGAAACCCAACTCAATTCTCAGTGAACTTTATTTTTTATTAAGAGTTCTCCCCATAGGAATGTTGATGTGAAGACGGGATGGATGCAGGCTGGTCCTCAAAGCATGTCTGATGTCACAACAGGGGTGGGCACACCTATCAGATCATCACTTAAGTTCTCCAGGTGACAGGATGGGGCCAGTCACCATGTTCATCATCCCCAAAATGGATACAGTTATTTAACACAGTATTTGTTCATTACACTTTCATAAACATGCCATATATTGAATCTAGCTACTATATATGACTCACTGGAGTCAGATTAATAATCCCAGAGTCAGACGTGCTGACACGCACCCCATCAGTCCATAAAGACAAGCACAGTATTGACATCTCTGTAATAATCTCTGTGTCCATTCTGCAGAATACAAAAACAGCTGATGAGGGTCTCATCTGAACACATCTGTCACCAGAGGAATGTTCACTGGAATAGTCCTGTCAGATTTTTCTGTTGGCATGTATTTCCTCATAACATATCTGAACTGAAATTACAAGTGCACTTTGCTCTTATTTTTAAACAATGTTTTTTTTTTGTGTGTGTGATAAAAAGTGCAGGTACAGTCAGCATACTTTCCTTTAAATGCTAAAATAAAAAAAACTATTTTAATTAATCCCAAAAAGGGCATTAAAAATGTTGTATGCTGTCTTTCTGTTCAGTAATCATAGTAAAAAAAAAAAGCAAATATCGTGAATGAAATGGTAGTCATGATCGGAGTTGTGACACCTGAACCTAATAATAGAGTATTACATGTTCCCATGACAACTGATTGTCAGGAAACGATTGGTAAATGGCAGTTGCTGGCACTATAAAAAGTCCCATTAAGCATCATTAGTATGTGTTGGATGGCAAGTGTTTGTTTTAGGAATTTGTAGTGGTGTTGCTGTATTTTTGCTTGGCCATGGAGGGTACCACTCTCTGACTCTTAAGGTATGATAAAACATTTTAGCATTTGCCATTTGTCTAACAAGGTTTTCTTTTACAGTTTTTCTTTGGCAGTTCTCTGCCTTTGTGTCTGTGGTGATTTTTTTTTTTTTTTTTTTTTTTTTTTTTTTTTTTTTTTTTTTTTTTTTTTTTTTTTTTTTTTTGGAAATGGTGAGGTTTATCCAGGCGCATTCTATAATTTAGGTCTGATAACATGCCTGTTTGAGTCAGCACAAGCCCGTTGCCATTCTGTGTACCAGTCCAGTGGTCTGCAGTCAGCCCAATCCAGCTCAGTCTATGGACCAGGCCTTACCACGACGTCCTCACAATGTTCTCTGTGGGATAAACTAGTGACGTCTTTTGAGGACGTGCCCACAACGTTTCTGGAACATTAGCCAAGCTTCTAAAAATGCGGTGGCTACACAATGTCATGTTGTAAATAAGACAACATCTGCATTGCAAACCCCTCCATGCTGCGGTTGTTGTTGGCTTATGCCTACCAACAGAACGCTGTTGCCATAGAAACCAATGCTGATATTCCAGAAAATGAAAGCTACATGGACACACAAATCGGATCTGAACAGTTGCGATACAGTGTGGACAGTCAAACATCACCGGCCCACATCTGGTACGTGTCAAATCCACAAGTACTAGATGTGACCTGAATCTGGCCTGACACTATAGCCTTGTTCAGACTGTCAGTCCAAATCCGACTGGAATAAGATCTAATGTTTGACTGTCCACACCATGTATCACAACTGTTCAGATCCGATTTGTGTATCCATGCAGCTCTTTCTCTTTCCGGAATATCTGCATTGGTTTCTATGGCAACATTGTTGTGTTGGTAGGTATAAGCCAAAAACAGCAACAACAGCTGCAACATAGAGGGGTTTGCAATGCAGATGTTGTCTTATTTACAACATGACATTGTGTAGCCGCCGCATACAGGACTACTGCATCCACACAAGTGTGACAGTGCACGTGGCAAATGACGTCATCACAGAGTGGCCGGTCATGCTCATTGAGACCGCGAGACCCCATTTCGCTTGGTGGTGTGCACGTCAAATTTTGTATCTTTCTGAATTGCTCCGCATCCAAAGATGCTTGAGTTTCATCACACCAGCATCCAATCTGCACGTGTAAAATCAACGTTATTTTCACTCAAAATCTTTTCTTCTCTGAATCTCTTGTTTTGAATGTATTGTTTGATTTCATTGTATTGTCTTTTGCTTTTAATCTGGTATGTATATTTTGAGGGTTTTTTTTATTTTATTTTTTATTTTTTTATTGATTTGTAATGAAGTGTACTGCCCTTTTAGAAACACTTAACTTTGGGTGCGTCCTCTCCTCACTAGGCTGAGATGAGGATGTCTGGTGGCTCACGGAGCCAAAGGTAATACAATTTCCATATTAGTTGCTGTTCACTCCTCTGATTGCATGAGACGCTCTAGTGACTGATGCTAGCCTTTAGCCTCCTTGTTAGAGCGTCCGACTCTAATGCCGGCGGACCCGGGTTCAAGTCCCACTTAGAGCGGGGTGGCTCGAACAGGAGGGGTTACACTTATATTTACAAAATGAGCCTACAATAGAGCTCCAGGCATCACATGACCCGCTCTGTTTCCAACGCCACATTGGCAGGCAGGAACAGCCGGGAGTGAATATGAAATGAATGTCGCCAGCATGAGTTTCAAGGCAACAGAGTTCATTGCACACTTTAATTCAAAAGACATAGACCTGTACATAGCAAAACATAACAGATCCCTATAATGCCCCCAGGGTGCTTTTCACGTGTATTGATAAAGGAACGGATAACTTTCCTGTCAGGACCCCTGTTGCACCAGCGTTGGAAGTCAATACAAGTTACAACTAGTCTAGTTTTGCTGTAAATGGGCACGAAGTTACAACTTATGCACTACTAAAAATTTTGCATTAAACTTAGTTGAAGCTTCAATTGACATATAAACTAAATGTATAATCAAGAGAATTTAATAAATTTCTATTTATGTATTGATCCTTAATTTTGTATCAAATAGCCTACAGTTTCTGAATGTTATTTATATATAAAAGCACTTCTTCATGATTAAGTATCATATTTAATGGGAACTTATTTTTATCATTAGTTTACGTGAGGCAAAAGTAGTTAGAATGAAGAATAAACTGAAATTCATAGCATTTCGACAACTTGCTACAAGAGAATTTCCCCTTTGCTTTCCACCGCCTGTTCTGACATCCTGGCGCGCATGCAGAAGCTGTCCATGCTGAAATGGTAAGGTTTAAACGGTCTGGTTTTAAATTATTTTTCAACCACTATAGATGCTACAGCTGCTCTAACACTCCCCGACTGCCTGCCAAAATGGCGGAGTTTAGGCTGTGTGAAGTCAACCTCCGGAGCTCTATAGCAGAAATGAGACCTTTTAATGAAAATGAAGGTCCATGTTTTATAAAAAATGTTCACAAAACTAAATGAAACCGTTTAGATAAATTAGAAAATGTTTAAGAGATCGTTAATTTAGTATATTTATCCTAATATACATGCATATACATACACAAACCCGATTCCAAAAGAGTTGGGACACCGTACAAATTGTGAATAAAAACCGAATGCAATGATGTGGAAGTTTCAAATTTCAATATTTTATTCAGAATACAACATAGATGACATCAAATGTTTAAACTGAGAAAATGTATAATTTTAAGGGGAAAATAAGTTGACTTTAAATTTTTATGGCATCAACACATCTCAAAAAAAGTTGTGACAAGGCCATGTTTCCCACTGTGTGGCATCCCCTCTTTTTATAACAATCTGCAAACGGAGATTGTCTAATTCAGGCTTCTAGTTGTTCAACTGTCTTGGGTCTTTGTTGCATCTTTCTCTTTATGATGCACCAAATGTTTTCTATGGGTAAAAGATCTGGACTGCAGGCTGGCCATTTCAGTACCCGGATCCTTCTACGCAGCCATGATGTTGTAATTGATGCAGTATGTGGTCTGGCATTGTCATGTTGGAAAATGCAAGGTCTTCCCTGAAAGAAACGACATCTGAGATGCCTTTCAGCATTGATGGTGCCTTTCCAGATGTGTAAGCTGCCCATGCCACACGCACTCATGCAACCCCATACCATCAGAGATGCAGGCTTCTGAACTGGGCGCTGATAACAACTTGGGTTGTCCTTGTCCTCTTTAGTCCGGGTGACATGGTGTCCCAGTTTTCCAAAAAGAACTTCACATTTTGATTCGTCTGACCACAGAACAGTTTTCCACTTTGCCACAGTCCATTTTAAATGAGCCTTGTCCCAGAGAAAACGCCTGTGCTTCTGGATCATGTTTAGATATGGCTTCTTTTTTGACCTATAGAGTTTTAGCCGGCAACGGCGAATGGCACAGTGGATTGTGTTCACCGACAATGTTCTGGAAGTATTCCTGAGCCCATGTTGTGATTTCCATTACAGTAGCATTCCTGTATGTGATGCAGTGCCGTCTAAGGGCCCGACGATCACGGGCATCCAGTATGGTTTTCCGGCCTTGACCCTTACGCACAGAGATTGTTCCAGATTCTCTGAATCTTTGGCTGATATTATGCACTGTAGATGATGATGATGATGATAACTTCAAACTCTTTGCAATATTTTTTTTTATTTTTTTTTTCTCTGAGAAACTCCTTTTTGATATTGCTCCACTATTTTTGGCCGCAGCATTGGGAGAATTGGTGATCCTCTCCCCATCTTGACTTCTGAGAGACCCTGCCACTCTGAGAGGCTCTTTTTATACCCAATCATGTTGCCAGTTGACCTAATAAGTTGCAAATTGGTCCTCCAGCTGTTCCTTATGTACATTTAACTTTTCCGGCCTCTTATTGCTACCTGTCCCAACTTTTTTGGAATGTGTAGCTCTCATGAAATCCAAAATGAGCCAATATTTGGTATGACATTTCAAAATGTCTCACTTTCAATATTTGATATGTTATCTATGTTCTATTGTGAAATAAAATATAAGTTTGAGATTTTGTAAATTTATTGCATTCCTTTTTTTATTCACAATTTGTTGTGTGTGTGTAAGTTTATTTTGGTGGTGGAAAATGTTCATTGGAACGATGGTCTTGGGGAAACACCGACTCGTTGAATGATGTTTATAACGACGGAACTTGCGACCATAGTTTACTAACGATGCTTTCGGGAAACGCAGTCCGACTGAAACAGATTTCCAGAAATGTGAATATTTTTTTTTTTTTTTTTTTTTTTTTTTTTTTTTTTTTTTTTTTTTTTTAAATGGTTGTATTTGGACTGACAGTCTGAACGAGGTGCATATGTATGTACATGCATGCATTTTTATATGTTGCTGTCTGGGTACTCAATTGTAAGATATAAACTCAGTAAAAACGTTTTCCTTAGACTTGGACTTTGTAACTAGGAATTGCACCTTTTATATCTCAATTCAGAGAACATAAGAGATATAAACTTAGTTGCGAGTTCTAAAGTCAGAATTATGAGTTTATATCTTGCAGTTCTGACATTTCTCAGAATTTTGAGATGTATAAACTTTTTATAACAAGCAATTTCAAGTTTAGATCATGCAATTCTGACTTTAAATCTCACAATTTCGAGTTTATATCACACAATTCAGAGAAAAAGTCAGAATTGCGAGATTTAAACTTTTTTTAAACAGATTTACGAGACTTTTGTGAGCTCAAAAGTCTCAATTACCTTTTTTTTTTTTTTTTTTTAATACTGTGGCGGAAATGCTTTGGTGTAACTCCATATTCAGAGTTCTTCTGTTGTAAAATCTTTTATATTCTTTTGCAAGCCCGACCTCAGACAATTTGATTACCGGAGCTGCCACACGTCCTTGCATGTCAAGCCAGTTATCTCCAAGCAATTGCTAGCGAAGACGTCTTCCCTGAAGGATCAATGATGTCTGATCTGACAGATTTATTGTTCTGGAGAGCACAACCCTGAGTGAGAAATCTGTCACATTTTTTGATTTAGTTCCCACATGGGTTCTTACATTGACATCAAACGGGACCCATAAATCCAACGGGAGCAAACACAGTGCAACAGGTCACCGAAAGGTAACTCTCTTTGTCTCCTCTGGAAGACCTCTGAGTCGGTGTTTATTAATGGCTGAAGGCATTCAAACACATCTGGTCTCTCACTTAGTCATGACTCGATCTGCGTGTTTAAAGTGTGCATAAGCTCTTTAAGCTGTTTCCCCCATTAGCTTGGGGTGCTATGAAGAGCTTGTATCCTTTTCATGACCCACTAATGGTCCTAGCTTGATTAACCCTGGACTCTGGCAGTAAGGGGGACGTTTTTTTCTGGTGCAATGCCTGAGAACAGAGCACAGTTGCATAACTGACAAGGAAGTGGCCTGGGTCGTAAATAACGTGCCTGAAATGATCCATCTGGGAGCGGCACTTTTAGTGGAGGCTCCTAATTTGCGGCCTGGTGGCCTTCATAAAAACCCCAGAATACATTGCCAAATCATAAACTGTTTAACCCATGTACCCCACTCCCTCTGTTTGCATTTTCCTCTGGCTTTCACTCTGTTGCCAAGCGTGTAGGATGTCTCTTTCTTCCCCTGTAGGCTGGCTAAACTCATGGGTATGATAACATAGAGGCCCTATAATGGCTGCATCCCCCCCCCCACCACACACACACACACCAGAGAGAATGAGATATTTTAGAAAAATGTGAGTGAAAATCAGTGCTGACCAATCTTTTGTGATTTGCAGAAGTCATTCAGGTTTGTAAAGACATGAGGGTGAGTAAATGTGTTGCTTATGACACAAATTTGATTTGAGTTAACTACTCCTTTAACTAATTTGCAAAGCACACATGCATTAAAAATGACTACATGCAGAGATCAGTGTACATAAGTCTTTGTTTTTGTCTGCATTGTAATCTTGATATCAGCGGTGTAGGCCCTTGTACGTAGATGAAAGTGTGAATGTAATAAACAGCCTGGTCATAAAGGCGAGGTGATCTGGCATGGTGGTGCAGCCCTTATGTAATTTCTCGCCTGGCTGTGATGTTCGTGGTTCTGTTGTTGTTCCTGCTTTGATCTACCACAGTGATAACAGTGTTCCAGAAAGCGACACTAATGAAAAAAGATACAGCGGGAGTGGAAGTTCACCACAGCTCATAGGAAAGATGCTTGCTGATAAGAACACTGCTTTTCTGTGCTTCATCTATACAGGAAGCATTAGCATAGCATTGTGTACTCTGGTATAACCAGGTGGAGTGTCTGATATGGGAACATGCAACTGTTCATTCTGTGCTACAACCACACATCAGGATATAGATTAGGAATATACATCTTAAAGGCATAGTTTGCCCAAAAATTTAAATTCTGCCTTGATTTACTGACCCTCGTGCTGTTCTAGAATGTTATGATTTTATTTTTTTATAAGAAAAAAAAAAAAAAAAATTACTGGTTTTTTTTTTTTTTTTTAATATGTTACTGCATACTGAGGCTTTAAAGTATCAAAAAAGACACAAAGGCACCACAAAAATATGATACAAGTTGCCCATATATCAATATTTCACTCTTTAACTCTTTAAAGGGCCACTGAAGTGCCTTGAAACACACAGCATTATTCAATGTGTTGACGTAATTTCCCCTGAAACAGGAAGACAGGGCGGGGCATATCGAAAAGCTCCTCCCCTTTAAAAAAAAAAACAGCCAGTAGCATTTTGTTTACACTCACCTAAAGGATTATTAGGAACACCTGTTCAATTTCTCATTAATGCAATTATCTAATCAACCAATCACATGGCAGTTGCTTCAATGCATTTAGGGGTGTGGTCCTGGTCAAGACAATCTCCTGAACTACAAACTGAATGTCAGAATGGGAAAGAAAGGTGATTTAAGCAATTTTGAGCGTGGCATGATTGTTGGTGCCAGACGGGCCGGTCTGAGTATTTCACAATCTGCTTGGTTACTGGGATTTTCAAGCACAACCATTTCTAGGGCTTACAAAGAATGGTGTGAAAAGGGAAAAACCTCCAGTATGCGGCAGTCCTGTGGGCGAAAATGCCTTGTTGATGCTAGAGGTCAGAGGAGACTGATTCAAGCTGATAGAAGAGCAACTTTGACTGAAATAACCACTCGTTACAACCGAGGTATGCAGCAAAGCATTTGTGAAGCCACAACACGCACAAGCTTGAGGCAGATGGGCTACAACAGCAGAAGACCCCACCGGGTACCACTCATTTCCACTACAAATAGGAAAAAGAGGCTACAATTTGCACGAGCTCACCAAAATTGGACAGTTGAAGACTGGAAAAATGTTGCCTGGTCTGATGAGTCTTGATTTCTGTTGAGACATTCAGATGGTAGAGTCAGAATTTGGCATAAACAGAATGAGAACATGGATCCATCATGCCTTGTTACCACTGTGCAGGCTGGTGGTGGTGGTGTAATGGTGTGGGGGATGTTTTCTTGGCACACTTTAGGCCCCTTAGTGCCAATTGGGCATTGTTTAAATGCCACGGCCTACCTGAGCATTGTTTCTAACCATGTCCATCCCTTTATGACAACCATGTACCCATTCTCTGATGGCTACTTCCAGCAGGATAATGCACCATGTCACAAAGCTCGAATCATTTCAAATTGGTTTCTTGAACATGACAATGAGTTCACTGTACTAAAATGGCCCCCACAGTCACCAGATCTCAACCCAATAGAGCATCTTTGGGATGTGGTGGAACGGGAGCTTCGTGCCCTGGATGTGCATCCCACAAATCAACTGCACGGTGCTATCCTATCAATATGGGCCAACATTTCTAAAGAATGCTTTCAGCACCTTGTTGAATCAATGCCACGTAGAATTAAGGCAGTTCTGAAGGCGAAAAGGGGGTCAAACACAGTATTAGTATGGTGTTCCTAATAATCCTTTAGGTAAGTGTATATCACAGCTTGACTAGAGCCTTTCGGCTCCGTAAAGCTGCATTTTTCTTGTAATCTTTAAAGGGGTTGATTGCCCCTTTTTACAAGATGTAAAATAAGTCTAATGTCCCCAGAGTGTATATGTGAAGTTTTAGCTAAAAATACCCCACAGATAATTTTTTTATAACATGTTAAAATTGTCACTTTTTGAGGGTGAGCCTTTAAATGCAAATGAGCTGCTATTCATGGGGCGGAGCTTCAAGAACTTCAGTTAGCAGCTCTGATTACCTCATGCAGACAGGCAATGATTTTTATGTGCCTTTTATGTTCAAACCGGATGGAAGACATGGATGAGTGAGTTTGGTGGAACTTGACTGGCCTGCACAGAGTCCTGACCTCAACCCAATAGAACACCTTTGGGGTGAATTAGAGCGGAGACTGCGAGCCAGGCCTTCTCGTCCAACATCAGTGCCTGACCTCACAAATGTGCTTCTAGAAGAATAGTCAAAAATTCCCATAACCACACTAAACCTTGTGGAAAGCCTTCCGAGAATAGTTGAAGCTGTTATAGCTGCAAAGGGTGGGCCAACTCCATATTAAACTCTACGAATTAAGAATGGTATGTCATTAAAGTTCATGTGCATATAAAGGCAGACATCCCTTTGGAAATATAGTGTTCATTGAGCTGCTTTATACCATTAGATAAGTTAATAAAACTACTTTTCTCTATTGGCATAAGAACTTCAGTGCCTTGCAAAGAACTTTCTGTTAGCACTCTCACTATGCATGACATTTAACCTCATGCCTCAGTTGCCCATAATTCTCAGCAGACAGGGCAACTGAGGCATGGAGTTCAGCCCCTTGTTGGGGGTCAGCAAAGTCTCATTTTGTCAGATCAGCTGCTGAATTATGGATGAAAGGCATGCTAAACTAGCAACAGTGCTAACCAGGAGCGTAGCAACACTACATGATCATGCCTAATATAGGGTGACCATATTTTGATTACCGAAAACCAGGACACTCGGCCCGGCAATGAGATATTCCTAGATTGCCCTAGTGCTGGTCAATTTAATGGCCCAATGAAAAATAATGAAATCCAGGACATTTTCATCAAAAAACAGCCAGGACGGCCAGGACAGGACTTGAAAACAGGACATGTCCTGGGAAAACAGGACGTTTGGTCACCCTAGCCTAATAGTGCTGGGCGGTATACTGGTTCATACCGATAGCGGTGTTTATTTTGGTTATGATATACATTTTTATTATACCACAATATGTATGTATGTATGTCGCTTAAACAACGCTCGGAACGCGGCACAGCGCGACACTGTTTGAGAGGGGTCACGTTTCACTGTTGCACTGTTGTGAGGGCACAGCTGAGATTGTGTTACAGCGAATTTAAACGACGTGGTGCTCGCAAGAGAGCGGTTTCTGTGTGGGTCACCGCTATGAGTTTAACAACGTTCACCACGTGGATCATAGATCAGATACAGACCGGAATGAGCGCGTTTAAGTTTATGAACATATTTCAAATACTCTAGTACTTTAAACGTGGACCAGCACTGTGTATGTGCACATATTTAATCACGTCTTCTTCAAATTAAATATATGTGATATATATTCTGATGCACAGAAGAATGTGCAGAAAAGTAACTTTATTCTTTGTTAAACTGACCTGTCATTTGTTCAGAGACTAGTGATATTATTGGTTGTTGTCTCCCCACAGCATCATTTTGTGGGGCATTGCAAACCTGTATTAATTCTAGTGTGGAATTTTTCTACAATATTCACTTGTCATGATAGTAAGATATGGTATTCTAAGTCAATCTACAGCAGTATTTCCTCTCAATCAGTAGAAACGTGGTTAACTCCTGGTCATACATGGGAAAAAAAATACCGTCATAATTTTGAAAAATACTGGGATATACATTTTTGGCCATACCGCCCAGCGCTAATGTCCAAACTCATTTGTAGTGACTTCCGTCCAGTTCTAGGTGTCCGGAGCATCCTAAAGTGAGCTGACAGGATTAGCCATAATTGTCCAATACACTGAATACAATAATTTATCAAACATTCATTGTTGTTGTTGTTGTTTTAACTTATTTTAAGACAGTTTGAAAGAAAAATAAAATGTATATGTTAATATATTTAAAGCTTGTTGAGACTCAAATATTTGCCTTGATTTGTTTTATCTTATTCCATCAACCATGACATTGCCCTTTTAAAATGCATTTTTAAGATTTCTGTGGCTTTTGAATTTCCTCATAAGCCGCCTTGATCAGTGAGCCAGGAAATATGGATTGAAAGGAAAAAAATGGGATTACAGACTAATATGGAAAACAGATTCGGCAGAATACCCCAGTCATAAATGCATAACCACAGACCTGCAACATTAAGATTCCCACTCATGAATCGGCAGGGACATGAAACGTACAACAGCTCTGAATTGAATTATCAGTACTCCTACTCTCACTGTGATGGTTTATGAGGCTTCTCTGAGGGAGATATGAGGAGGTATTAATAAGCAGTGTGTTTTGTGAAGAAATGTTTCATCTGTGTTTGGGAATAATAAATCCTCGTGCGGGTGGGGAAAAAGTCATTGTCTTTTTTTGTTGTTTTGTTTTTCTGTTCCACATATGTCTTTTTACATCTCATGGGGATTCTGATCAAAGTCTGATCACTGAGGATTGATTGCAAACATGGTTTAATGATTTCAAGCAGGCTTTGCAAGCGAGTATGAATACAGTGAGAACTGTATGAGACGTGATTTATGTTGTAGTCTGATTTATCTTGTATTTAACTAACCCTGGTCTGAACCTTCCTGCTGGGGTCTGAACACTTCTCTCTTTTTGCATATGAAGGCTACAGCTCCCCAATTGCATGACTCTTATCCAACTTCACGTTCTTATTGCAGCATTTCTAACGGCCCAATCTGGGGCACTGAAAACCAGTCCCCACAAGAGACTCCTAATTTTCCTTTAACCGAGCATGTTCTAATTTATTTTTTACTCAAAATCAGGATGTGCGGCATAGCTGTAATTGTTGAGGAAGGTGCTTGTGGTTCGTTGTAATTCATATGAATGCTTATGTGGTTTATCTGGCAGCCAGAGGTCAGACAGATCCCACATCTTTATATATTTTTCTTTGTTAGGACTTGCACAGAGGGTTGAACTTGTGTTGAAGTGTTTGCACTTCAGCTATGGGTGAATTTGCTATCTTGCTCAAACTTGATGTTTGCACAGTACTTAACACGTTGCAAGACTGCCAATCGCAGTGTTAGCATAAAATCATACAGTATATATTTCGAATTAGCTTTTATTTGTATATTTTCAGTTTTCATTTATATTTGTAGTTAAGCTTTAATGATTTGTGGTTATTTTTTTATTTATATTTTTAAAATATTTGGCTTTTTTCAGTTTTAGTAATCTGTAATATTTCAGTTAGCCAATATTTATTATTAACGAAAACCCTTTTTAATAGTTTTAGTCAACAATAAAAACATTGGTCAATGAAATAAGTGTCTTGTTCATTTTAAATGGGAGACTTGTGGAAAGTGGCAAAATGTGGGCGGTGCACAAGCGGTCACCCAAAATCCTGCTGCTTCCACAAGCACAGCTCTTTGCTGAAGATGAAAATATTTGATGTTTTTGTGAGCGGCAGTACATCGGCTTTAACCAATTAAGGGTGTGTTCACACTTGTCCTGGTCCACTTAGTATGGAAGCTTGTTTCCAACAAAAAATAAAAAGGTAATTGCGACTTCTTTTTATCTTGCAATTCTGACTTTTTTTCTCTGAATTTCGTCAGAACTGAGATATAAACTCGCAATTGCGAGAAAAAAAGAATTGGGACTTTATGATTGGCAATTCTGACTTTATATCTCTAAGAAAAAAAGTCAGAATTGTGAGATGTAAACACAGTTGTGAGATTAAAAAGTCACAAAAATCTTTTAAAATGTTTTATTCTGTGGCAGAAATGAGCTTCCCGTAGCTTAGCATTAAGGTTGGCATTTCGAACCTAAGATGCCGAACCTAAAAGCATAGGGATATACTCACAACCTATGTTTGGAAGCATAGCAGCTGATTTAAGATGGTCATGAGCTGGTTTAAGCTGGAGCTAGTTTCTTAGGACCAGCTAAGGGCCAGCATAAACCAGCTCAAACCAGCTGCCATGCTTCAAAACATACCTATCCAACATATGCTGTTTTTTTGTTTGTTTTGTTTTTCTTCAACAGGGAGGGAAAAGCAGGAAGTGCAAAAACAGGCTATTCATGGAGATCTATCGTAGTGCAATTATTCTTTTAGGCCGTGTGTCCACCAAAGCGTTTTTTTGTTTTGTTTTTGTTTTTTCATACGGCTGGCATATTTTTCGAATTGTTTTTAATGGGAGTGGCAGTTTTTAAAACTCCATGAGCGTAATGAGGCGCCTATTTCGCACTGAAGCGCTCTGTGTTTTTTACGGTTTGCCGAGAGTTGAAGAGTGTTCAACTTTGAGCAGAATGCAGCACTCATCACTGTCACTTTTTACCCAACCGACCATAAAGAGTGGAGGAGGGGCAGGACAAATACAACACCAACCAACTGCCACATTCTGCGTGTACAACGTCAACAGATGACAAGTATAATAACAAAAGAAAACAATTTAAAACAAAAGCCAGAGCAAATACTTTACATTGTATCTGCATTTTATATAGAAACAATACAGAAAGCAACTAAAAAATGAGATACTAGTAAAACTTCCACGGATATTCCGTATCAAAGTGTCTCAACTGCAAAAAGAAAAATGCTGTGCTGCTAAAGCGCTCTCAAGCGCCCACAGCCAGTCGTTTTCATCTGGTGGACACATGGCCTTAATGGTTTTGTGTTATCAGCTACTAACGCAATATGAAAAAACTTCTGAGTATCATATGATACGGTGTCATTTATTAGGATTTTGCAAAGACGAAGATGTGTTGCAAGACGTTTCTGGCGGAGAGAGAATGGTCTTATGTGCGCCCACCATGGCATGCTGACAGACAGTGGCACTGTGCACAAGACGGATTAGGTACCAGAGTTCGTTTGGACCAGTCTGCACCCGAGTGCGATTGCTGTATTCACACCTGCCCAAAAGATCCGCACCAATCTGCACAATTCCATGATGGATTTGTGGTTAAATATCCAGCTTTTCATTAAAGCAAGCCTTGTAGTTTTTTCCCCCCTGGTCTCCCTGTAAAACTTTGCTTTCAAAATGAAAAAAGTGACAAGTGAAAACAGTTACAATCGAGCCAAACCTTCAACACAAAGTTAAACCAGTTTTGCGGTAACTCAAGCCCTGCTTTGAAAATAAGACAAGCTCACATCTTTGTTGTATCTTCTTAAAAGATTATGTAAAATGTTATGTAATTATGTAAAACAGATCTGACTTATTTCATTTCTTTCCACCTGCAGCACGGTGAATGTTTCTGACAGGGGGAATGAGTCAGCCCACGTGCTAGAGCACCAGGTCAAGCCTGTTGTGTTGGTGAGTATGAAGTGCTGAAGAGGCATTTACTGCTGTCGACCTTGTGTGGTTAACACAGACTTTCCAACCGTATAATGCCCAGGGCTAGTCCAACTACAAATTTGTGAGCCTGGAATTTGCTGATTTTAAAACTTTAAAACTGCTTTTTATTCAGATGCTGTATTTACAGTGACAGTAGTTAAAAGATGATTGATACAAATTTTAAAGTACGCATACAGTACAGTGGTCGATTGAGGCTTTTTCTGTCCATTCTGTGTTTGACCAACAATGCAACCCACAGGTCACTGATGACCTGCAAAATGGTCCTGGAAATGAGGCGCCATGTGCTCCAGCATGCCACCTTTTTCTTCTAACTCATTGCTTCTGGAATATGCCATAAGAACTCCACAGCTGTTTGACTATAAAAATATGTAACACTTGGAACTCCCGTGTCGCTTTTAGACCTCTCATGTCCGTCCCTGGAAAGTATTCATGCAGGTGTAGCTTCCTGAGAACTTGTGGATCTCTTCAAGGGCACTCTGCGGTAGCATACTGTTTGATGGGTAAAATGAAATGATTAAATGTAATGAATGAGGGTTTCCAAAACATATTTGCTGAAATAATTAGATTTTAAAATAAAATGGTATTTATAAATTGAATAAGACTGTACCTTTTGAGGATAACAAGAGCATGCATGGTCCAGGGTAAGTAAACAAAAGCTGTATTGGTCCTAACAGCATCCACTGTTCTCTGCGCTACCACCTCTGGCTTTAGAGGAGGGAAGAGTTGGGGAAACCTGCAGAGAAAAACTTCAGTTAAATACACTTGTGTATGTTGGTTGTCACACTTACAAATATATATTACCATTTACAGGTAGGTGGCTCAGAAGTATATCCATTGGGAATTTATTGGATCGTGAAAAGTGGGTGTTACACACCAGAATGGAGCCAGAACAAATGTGAGTTTGCTAAAACAATGGCAAAGCATTTTGGCTTTAGGTCAATATAAAAAAAGAGGCTGTGACTAAGTGAAAATTAAAGTTTTGGAGGAAAAACAAGTTATTACATTCTGATTAAAACTGAAGAAAATTGTTTTGGAATAAAGGAATCATTCAAAATAAGACCACAACCACGCATTAGCAAAGTAAATAGGGTCAGTTTTGATTTCACATTGATGAAAAAAATACTTGAAATGATGTTCCAGCCCATTTTACTTACTGCCAACTGAAACAGAATAATCAAGAGAAAATGTGGGGTGGAATTTTAATTTAGCCATCAACCATTTACATGATTGTGGAAAAGCTGTCTACAGTATATGAGTGGTGTTCTGAAATAATCAAGTTGTGCTGTATCCATGTTTTGTGCTATTTAAAATATCAGCTCACCTGATTCTCATGCCATGAAACATTTCAGTGTTGGTGTGGAATGGGAGGACAGTGGTACAGCCCACACCCGGGCAGTCCAGCAACCCCAGAGTGAGGCTTTCCATGAAGGCTAGTGATGATGCTTTTGAGGTGCAGTAGTCTATAGCACCAGGGATGGGTGACAGAGACAGGATGGAGTTGACACACACGACACGGCCGTTTTGCAGTTCCAGCATACGAGGCAGGAAGGCTTTTGTGGTCTGTGGATGAAAGGATTATTAAAAGGTGAATTAAATCCATGGAAGTAGGCACTTGGATGGCCAATAATGAACATTTTTCATTATTTAACATATGTAAATGTCAGCATGAAACCAAAGTTGCAATCATCTTTTCTTCCCTACTGTTGATTCCCTAAAAGAGCTTCTCGAATGAGAAAATGTAGGGCGGGACTTGATTTTTGTACTTACCCAAAACTGTCCCATTGTATTGATGTGCTGTGACTTCAGAAGAGCATCATCATCACTGTCCAGCAAACTCTTCCCATGCACCACTGCAGCATTATTCACTAGAATTGTAACATCTCCCACCTACAACCAGAACAAAATACACACTGTGAGTTATTCTTTCCAAAACAGACAAATCCTTTCTCCTTTATGGCTAGTTAGCTCAGGCATGCTGCTGGGCCTTATCTAACCCAGACATTTCATGTGAGGTGTAATCTCTCCATACTTCAAGGCAACAGAGCTGAGACAAAGCCAGCACTGGGGTTATTAGAGGTTATTAAGCCAACCAGTTTGAACTAATCTTATTATAATCTTATTAAGAAACTCCTCAGGGTATGATATTATGGGGCATACCTTTTCTCTGACAACCTTGGCTTGCTTGTAAACTTCTTCTCTGTTGGCCACATCGCAAACAAAGTAATGGCACTCTGTCCCCATGAGGGCAATCTCCTCGCACGCCTCCTTCAGACATTTTTCCGTCCGGCCCCACAGGATTAGCTGTTAGGAGATAGGGATCAAAGGTCAAAGGTGGAAAAATAAGGGTTTACAAAACATAATATGATCTGCCATATTGAAAATAAATCATCTTTCTGAAAGCAAAGCCATATTAGGTCACTGCTCAATAGCAAAGGGCTTAGTCATGAATTAGTGTCTCAAAGTAGATTTAATTAGCTTGAGAGTATTTCATGTTGTCAGTTGTTGTGCATAAGTCCTAGCTAATTTATCATGACTTGTTCTTCAATGTGGGTGTTTACTTGTAAACACAAGAGGCTATGTGGCCTACAATTCATGCCAAATCTTTTGACACAAAAAGCATGAGTCAGAAGATAATCTGTTTTTGTATTTCATTGTCCTTTTTAAATTAAAAATACATTTACTTAGATCTCTATATGAGGAATAGGAGAAATATAGCATTCCATAGACATTAAAAACAAATTATATTTTAAAACAGAATTATGCAAGTTTTACCTCAAAAGCTTCATCCATTTGTGAGGAATATATACCACACCAACATAACATGAAACATAGTAGATATGGTAAGAACAGACCAGGCCATTTAATTGAAGGAACTGTGGGGCTATTTTTCACAGGCCAATATTAGTTTGGTGAAGGATTAAGAGAGATGACTCCATGAATAGA
Organism: Paracanthobrama guichenoti; assembly: GCA_018749465.1. Lineage (NCBI taxonomy): Eukaryota > Metazoa > Chordata > Actinopteri > Cypriniformes > Gobionidae > Paracanthobrama > Paracanthobrama guichenoti. The sequence continues at coordinate 19,070,281 of CM031953.1, forward strand.
TTGGCTGGGACAGGGAACACGGGGGGCAGTCATTGGTCAATTCGATTTTTCAGTCTGAGAGGTCAAGGAAAGGTAATGAAATCAGTGATGCTGTCTCATCATCTGTCTCAGACAAATTCTCGTAGAGATTACACAGCCTGCTGGGCATACGGCCCCGGCCATTTTCTGCTTCAACAACCACATGATAGTGTGTGCACACGTAGCTTAACTTAGCTATACAAATTTGGCTGCATCTAAATATGACTGACCTCCGTTTGGGGACATGCTGATTTGGAAAAAATATTAATAATAAATATTGTATATTTATTATTAGCTCTGTTATAGTTAATGTCATTTTTACTTTTATATACTATGAAAGGATTATTAGTATTACGTTGAATTATTTTTAGTTTTTCCATTTTCATTTTCATTTCAAGTTTGAGTCATTTTGGTATGTGCCTTTGTCATTTCTATTATTTTTATTTAAATATTGATTTCATTTTTCTGTATGGTTTTAACAATATTATTTTTAAGTTAGTTGCCAAGGTAATATTTCAAATTTTATGCTTTATTTCAATTGCCGAAAACTAAAAATATAATAAATTAGTTAACAAAAACATGCCTGGTGTAACTTTATATAAAAACAATAGAAGTCTATTGTGTTGTATATGTAAATATGATTTCACACATAAGTAAAAAATATGTGTGTGAATATATTCCAGACTAATATTTTATAATGATAGCCTGTAAAGGGAATTAGCCTTGCCCTCCATTAACGTTCAATTTTATTAGAGCCAAAATATTGTTTTCAGCTAAACCCAGGGTTTAGTTTGAAGTTTTTACTCTCACAAAGCCTTGCTTTTAATAGCAAAAACTGACTGCAAAATACTGTAGTGTATAGTAACCTTGTTCACACTGCTGGCTGATTGTGAAGAATGATACACGTTTATTTGTCACGGGTGCCTGTAATTAGTCCAGTTATGGTTTTCTCTTTTTAAAAGGGTTTGTGGAAATGTCCAGTCTCTAAGCATGTGGTGTGTTCGTTTCGGTAAGTATTTACTCAGTGTTTTTCTAGCTAAATTCATTCTACTCGAATAACAACTTAATGTTAGCCATCCTAATTAATCTAAAGCAATCTCGTGGTCCCTATCAGTGATGTTTGCTGATGAATTAGGCCAAAGATGGTCTGATCTCCAGATGGTTTCACCTCTTTGGCCTAATGGACGGTTATTTGATAAACCTGCCTGTGTGTTTTTGTATGGGTCTGCTTTATATGCATGGCCTTTGAGCTAATTACTAGGAAGGTCTTGATTTAAGCTTATAATAGGATTTCACAACAATCTTGATATTTCTGTAAGAGAACAAGAGCTCACAAGGTGGTCTCCCATACAATCCCACTATGAGCTTCATCTGCACACATCACATTAGCAAGTCTTATCACTAAAGTCCTTAGAGTAGCAATGGTTGAGTTCACTGCATCAGCATATAATATGCGAAAATAAGGAGCAAACAAACCATGCTTAATCCAGTCCTGTGAGGACACACATTGTGTTTCCTTAAAGATAAACACACGGTGTATGAAGCTCTTATGAAGGAGCATCTATTGTTTAGGTGAAATGCATGAGAACATCAGTAATATCAGTAGTTTCCCTGATTTACACCCTAAAGGCCTGTTCACACCAAGAATGATAACTATATTAGCATCCCCATCAACGGACAACACCGTTTTGTTTATTTGAGCACACTGCAGTTTTGTCGTCTGCTGCTTTAAATGCTCAAGCTCTTTAAAGCAGGGTGAATCACTTTAAAGTGATTCCAACAATAACGTTTTTCTGTGCCGTTATAGTTGTGGTATGGACTATTCTTTTATATTTACAACATTAATCTGAATACATTTGAAAATGGCGTTTTCATTTCAAAACACTCTGTCCACACTATTATTTAGCATTTGCCAAAATTTGTATTCCACACTGAAATGTCAATGCTAAAATCATCTTACTGTGCATGCATAAAAAATGTAATAAATTACTGATACGTTAAGGTCGAACTCAATTCTCCATGGTCTAAACGCAACTGCCCTCATGTTTTCCTGTAGGACAGAAATTGTGAGTAAATTTATCTTTGCAAGAATGTAATATGAAGCGACATTGTGAATGTGAACAGCACATAGCAGGCACATTCTGGTATAGTTATCAATCGGTACAATAAGTGTCACATGACTAAACATGTCATTGTTTTTTAAATACTTCTGTTTTTACAGTTCAAACTATTTATCCAGTTGGGAGAGCATCTTAAAGGGATAGTTCACCCAAAAATTACAATTCTGTCATTGATTACTCATCATCAAGTCTTTTTGATGAAATAGTTTAATAAAGAGATCGTAAAAATAATCCATATGAATTAAGCGGTTTAGTCCAAATTTAGTCCAAAGACACAATCACTTTATAAGATGAACAGATTGAATCGGGAGGAGGCTTTTATTAACATATAAATATTTATCAACGCACACATCAGTTAGGGTAAATGGAAGCTTAAGCATGTTCGCTTGACGTGTGAGAACCAACGAGGTTCATTCTCGTGTGTTACGCAGCACATTTAAGGTTCCGTAAGAACCACTGAGGTTCATTCTTGTGTTACGAAGCACGTTTGAGCTTCAGCAAAAACCAATGAGGTTCATTCTCGTGTTACGTAGCACATTTCAGCTTCTGCAAGAACCAATGAGGTTCATTCTCGTGTTACGTAGCACATTTCAGCTTCTGCAAGAACCAATGAGGTTCATTCTCGTGTGTTACGCAGCATGTTTAAGCTTCCATAAGAACCAATGAGGTTCATTCTCGTGTGTTATGCAGCACGTTTCAGCTTCTGCAAGAACCAATGAGGTTCATTCTAGTGTTACACAGCACATTTAAGCTTCTGTAAGAACCAATGAGGTTCACTCTCGTGTTACGCAGCACGTTTAAGCTTCCGTAAGAACCAGTGAGGTTCATTCTCATGTTACGCAGCACGTTTAAGCTTCCTTAAGAGCCAGTTAGGTTCATTCTTGTGTTACGAAGCACGTTTGAGCTTCTGTAAGAACCACCGAGGTTCATTCTTGTGTTAAGCAGCACGTTTGAGCTTCAGTAAGAACCAATGAGGTTCACTCTCGTGTTAAGCAGCACGTTTGAGCTTCAGCAAAAACTAATGAGGTTCATTCTCGTGTTACGTAGCACATTTCAGCTTCTGCAAGAACCAATGAGGTTCATTCTTGTGTTATGCAGCACGTTTAAGCTTCCGTAAGAACCAATGAGGTTCATTCTTGTGTTATGCAGCACGTTTAAGCTTCCGTAAGAGCCAATGAGGTTTGTTCTCGTGTGTCAAGCAGGTTCAGTTGAGCTTCAGTTTATGTTCGCTGATCAATGTTTATGTGAATAAAAGGCTAAATTAAATCTGTTCATTACATGAAGCGATAATGTCTCTTTAGAAAATTTGGACTAAACCGCTCAATTTATTATTTTTACAATCACATTATGAACTTTTTGAAGCGTCAAAGAGGTAGTTGCGTAGCTGTCAATGGAGGGACAGAAAGCTCTCATATTTCATTAAAAATAACTGAATTTGTGTTCTGAAGATGAATGAAAATCTTACAGGTTTGGAATGACATATGGGTGAGTAATTAATGACAAAATTTTAATTTTGGGGTGAACTAACCCTTTAAAAAAATCTGTGTGGACAGAAGGCCAAAATATAAGAAAAAGAAAGAACATTTTCAAATGTATACAGATTAGTGTAGACGTAGCCTAAATAATCCACTTTGCTCCCATCAGAATTGGTCTGTATGTGCATGGGGGCACAAGGAGTTCAGGAGGCAGTCGCCTGCCGCTGTCTAATTAGTGTGGAGACAGAAGGGTCAGCCACAGGGCACTGCCCAGCTGGGAGCTGTATGGTCCCTGCCACCCTCCCCCGAACCCATACACATACAGAAAGTCATTTACATAGGGCTCACTTCCTTCACACTTCCTTAAGCCATCAGCCATGGGACCACATGGATGGTCACTGATGATGGTGCTTCTGCAACGTCCAGAAATGTTTTTCTTTTCTTGGTTCTTCACATCATTTAGGGTTTGGTTAGTGGGCGATGACATAAATTTTGCAGAATATTTCCAGTGTTGAATTACCATGCAATAAGGACTTGCTGACCTTTTGGACGCCATAATAACAGCCTGCTTTCTGGAAAATTACAACCCCCACTTAGAGGCAAGGGTGGTCAAGTTAACTCTTAGCCTGTACATTTATGATTCATGCCTTTTTAGCATTACTTAAGAATGGGCTAACTGTGAAGATGGCCACTGCAGGTGTCTTTTCCAAAGCCTTCACACCTTGACAATGGCTAACAACAGGGTGTTGACAAGCACAGTGGCTTCCTTTAACATACTGCTGCAAAGCTGCCTTTTTTCAAAGAACTTTGCCCCATGATGATGTAAAAGGTGACTTGTGTCAGCGAGCATTCAGGGATCTAAAGTCTCCAAGCTGTTTGCCGTGTGAGGTTCACGCTGTGACTTTTATGATGGTTTTTTTTTTAGGCCCATACACACAAGCTTCAAGGCCCCGGTCACTGTGGTTACAGAAGTTATTAAGCTCTGTTTATTACAGTTGGACCACTGGGTCTATTTATAATGCAATGTCTTGGGTGGGTGAGGCAGCTGAGACATTTCTTCCCAGCTCTTGACTTTTAGCACGCATCATCTCGTTTGCAGTCTGACTGCTGACACACAAAAACATTACACAACTGCTATGTGAGAGATTTAATTAAGCCATTAAATACTGCAGATAGAGCTCGTAATACAGTAAAAATCCATAGGAAAGGTCAGATGCCTAATTTTCCAAGCATTTAGCCAAGGTCAAAGTTGTTGGCCCCATGAATTTCTTGGGTCACTGGTCTCTGTAGAGGGTTTTCCACCCAGACCACTGTAATAATTTGAACATGAGAGCTGTCAAAGTTCGAAAGAAGGACGTTTTTCAACAAAATAGCTGTTTGTTAATTGACCCAGTTTGTTGTACAAGTTGAACCAGACATTGGGATCCGGCTCTACATTTTGATTGGTCTGTTGACCGTAGGGGTCATGACCTATGCACTGTTAAGACAATGGGTTTATGAACAGGACATGTAATGTCCCTAGGGAGAGGAGTAGCATATACAGAGTGATACTTTGCAGAACAAAACAAACTCATCCATTATTAGGCTAATGATTTGTTTTAATAGCTTACCATGATAACCAGTTACTTACTTACTTACACAGCATACTTACACAGTTTCTACAGTTGAGGCTATTACGTTGGTTATCATTGTTAAAACAATGTGTATTAAACCAGTATAATTAAATTCAAAGTGGTTAAGGAAGTGCAATGAACTTGCATCATTTAGATTTTACTTTATTTTACTTATTATATATACTATTATACTAAAGGCCGATATGTGCATACAAATGACAATTAAGATTTCTTGATAGCAATATCATTAAATATAAATGGCTAAATAATGTTTATATTGATAGCAGTTATTTAAAAAAAAATATCTTTTTAGGTTTTATTTCCCAAATACCGCTATGTACAATATTATGAAACTTTAAAGCTATCAGTCATTGTCAGAAAGAGAGAGAAAGAGGCAGACCGCCTGGCATTGAAACTATTGAGCTATACATTGACACTTTATAAAAAATGTTGAATAGAAATATTACGCAAATACAGCAATATAACCAAGAGTAATGATACATCATGTTTACCTTTTTAGCTCCACGTACGGCAAACTCATTAGCCAGGTGACGGCCAATGCCCCGTCCGCCACCCGTGATAAGTACCACATCTCCGGTCAGATCTCTCCGCCTGCTCGGTAAGACCCAGCACACGGTCGCCTTTACAATATAGTAGAGTATCTGAATAGGTAAGAGCACCATGCAGCCCAGCGCCTTCAGATCCATTTCACTCCGACTCAGTATCCGCTTATCTCAGTTCTCGCCTGGAACAATTGCTGAACTAATTGAATCCTGGCTCGGAGCGATCACCTTTGCTCCTATTTAGAGGAGTGGATAAGGCAATTCGCCTTATTTTGCAGCGCTGACGCACACTAAATAGATTGAAATGCATCTATCTACCACAATCCGACTCAGTTTATGTGTGCCTCGGCGGAATATCTGTCATTTTGCGCACCTTTATTCCACACAAACTCTTTATCCACGGAGCTCTTGCTGCGACAAGTGTGCGCTGCTGCTTTGAACCGGAGACGGAGCCCTGTCGCTACTGACAGCGGCCAGAACCCAACTATGACGATACCTCGGACCTGATAGGGGTTTTAAAGAGACCATTTATCTTGATTGACAACTGGAGGACTGACAGACAGTATTATCAAACGTTGGCGTGAGGGTTTCTTTATGACGCCTAGTCCCCTCCCCCAGAAGTGGTGCCACAGGCAATTTCGTTGTCTTTCAACCTGTGCTTATTGTAACTAGTGGTGGGGATTTTGATTCATTCAAGTGATTCGAATCTTTTGAATCGGTTCACTAAAATGACATTCATGCAGGTTACTTGAATCATTAATTTTATAAATCATTAGATTCGAATCGTAATAAAATTAAATCGAAAAAAAATTGCGTCCGTAGCCTATCCCGTAGACATGCTGTTTTTTCCTCTATTTTGTCAACAATTTTGCATGGCTTTAATCGTACTATAAAGAATAAATAGTAAAATTATGGTTATCGAACGTAATTTTATTTATGCATGGTCAGTATTCATATTCTTCATCTATCTTTTTCTTTCGACGTAATTAACGAACTGGATGAACGACTCGTTCAATCGGTCAGCAGATCCTTGTACACTAACAAGTTAATTTCAGTGAAATGACTGCTTTACATAAAAGATTCATTCAAAACATAGATTCATTTATGATCGGAACGCGATAATTGTAAAGTTCTTTTGCACGTTTTGTATTCGTTATGCTGGCATATGATTGCAAGAATCACTGGTCTGATTTCTTAGTTTAACCACCTAGTTTTTTAAAGTGCTTTATTCTCTTGTGACCGAATTTGACACCATTTCAATTCAAAACGCAGCCAGCTAACACAAGTGTCAACACGACAGAGGATTGTTGAACTGTCAGGTAGGAAATTAACCGGTTTGTCAAGACATTTGTATGAAGAGAGAGAGAGAGAGAAAAAAATTAATGCTACAGTAGCCTATATTACAGTGTATTGTAATATATTTGTTAAATTAAAAAGGAATGGTCCTAAAACTGAATCTAGGCATCGTTTTTGCACACACAAGCTAGGCAAAAATACCACAGTAACCACAATATTGCATTATTTTTTTTATGGCATTGATGGGAAAGTCAAGCTACCTTTTATTGTAATAATGATGACTGTATTTTGGTTGCAATAGTCTACTGTATGAGTTATGAAAGAAATTCAACTGTAGTTAGTGTGTGTGTGTGTGTGTGTGTGTGTGTGAACAGGTGTGGTACTGTTTGCCCTAAATGTGTCTCCTGTTGCTCTTTTCAGTCCGCAGTGTTCAAACTGGTAGGATTCCTGCAGACCAGTGCACCTCCATAACATCGAGACCTTTCTAAATGGCTCTTAAACTCACACAGTAAACCCAGGAGCCGCTGTGGAGATTCCAGACTGTGATTTTTGGCCTGGCCTCTGCTTCTACTGCTTAAAAGCTGAATAGAGGGCTGCTCAGACCGGACTGGGTTGAAATGCAGCCTTACAAAGACTGCTTTGTGCTGTGATGTGCCTCTTAGTAATGGCCCAGCAACTCTCAGAGAAGGCTTAATGGTTGTCTGATGGAGGGGGGACATTTTAATGTTCCACTTAAATTGGAACATTTCTGGATCTGTTGATCAAATGCAGGCCCAAAATCATAGATACTGAATTAATTTTTAGTATTAAAAACTATTTAAAAATATTATTCTTTCTTTTTATTTGATAATGAAGCTTTATTTCACCTTCTACATTTTGTTGTGGAAATATAACAGCATGATGGTGCTGAGCTGAATACAGGCTTTTACTTTTCAGTTAGAGTATCACTGCCATCTACAGATCAACAGTGAAAGTTCACTAAATTAATCTATTGTATTCTCAGTTGTAGCATGCCTGTCATTAAATGTAGTTTTATCATTAATGTTCATTTGCATAGTAATAAGATTAAAGGAACTAAGTTAGTTTCCAGTTGATGAATATGCAGTGTCTTCACTAAAGCCATGCCACCATCAATTATCTCTATGCAAACATTCAGCCAGCATATTTCCTTGTGTGTTGTTGATATTACTAATTAGCTGTGCTAATGCGTTATCTCTTCAGTTAGAATTGTGGGGACAAGGCATTTGTCAGGATTGCTAGATCAGATTTCCTTCCATTTGTAGACTGGTCAGGCCTTGTATTTGCTTGTATTGTATAAATGAGTACAGTACCATTATGCTTTATTATAATTTAAATACACACAGGGGCACTTAAAATGGCTGCTTCATGTTTTTGTGCTAAGAGAAGTGGTTTTGGAATCTAATAAAAAATGTTTTTGAAGAAGCCATCCACTTGTCAGACAGATAAGTTACCTTATTTTTTTATTTTTGTTAATCATAACCACCTTTATCATGGCATAAAAAAGTCCATCAAAATCTAATTTATGCAAAACTGTCTCAAACTTCTGAAGAAGAAAAAAAATCAACACGACCTATCCCAGTTCTGTGTGATACCTATAAACTTGGCAACCCTGTCTCTTCTTGACAAGTGGGAGGGAACATGTATTTTGAACACTTATTGCTTTGCGATCAGCACATTGAAATAGCCATGTACACTGCAACTGCAATTCTGATCATTATGTTTGCAGCTCTTTTTGTTGCTTTTTGTTTGTTGGTAGCTGTCCTGGTATACGCTAAGCTGAGAAATTCAAATATTCCTCCTGGAGTTGCTAATCCTGGGAAACTACGTGTGATTCATTGTATGTATGTTGGAATAAGCGTTGTGGTGAGTGTTCCTGCTGTTTGTGTTGCATTTGCTGAAAAATCCAAACATATTGGCCCATTTCTTGTTAAATTCTTAATTCCTTATTTCTAAAAAAAAAATTCTGAAAAAAAATTATAACAATTGTATGTTATGTATATATTCTGTTTTTTATTCTAGCACCAAGACTTTTTTAAGTCACATAAAAGTGCTCAATACAAAGTCCACCTCAGTTATTTAATAACTCTTCAGTTATGTCTGATGTATTAAAACTGCGCATAGCAAGTTCAACAGAGTGTTTTTCTGTAATCACTAACTCGATATTCTCTCAAGGACATGACAAAGAGATATGAACCATTCTGCTTATCTCAGAATATGTTTACAGAATTCAAATGGCCAAGTGGACTTCTTAAACCACTGAGTTGCACATTTAATGACTGTGAATATTATGAATTGGCCAATCCTTGTCAACGAGTCTCTTTTGCAGGGCCAAATTCTGGAGTTATTGGGGCTGTGTCATCAGATTCATTTTACTCGATGGTTCAGACATTTTATCATGGCCAGCAAAGGGCCAGTGCCCCACGGGCTTCATATTAAGGACTTGACCTTCAGTGGAGTTCCAGTAAGGGTGTATGAGCCTACATCTGCCTCAGGAGAGAAAAAAAGGGGCCTGGTTTACTTTCATGGTGGCGGATGGATGTTTGGCTGCATTGGTAAAACTGTATATGCACGCATAGACACAGTAAAATACTGTTGTGTTGATTTCTTAACATATTTTAATTGTTTGTCCTTCCACAGGTGATTATGATGAAGTGTGTCAGTATATATCACTGGAGAGTGACACCACAGTTGTGTCTGCTGGGTTAGCTGACTTGGCATTCAGTTTTATGTATAAATTTTGGTTGGTTGGATCTTATTCTCTCGTTTTCCTTCTCTTTTTCCCATATTTAGTTACCGTCTGGCCCCAGAGCACAGGTACCCTGCCCACTTGGATGACTGTGAGGTCGTGACTCGCCACTTCCTGTCAATAGCGGCAACCGAATTCGGGGTGGACCCACGCAGGGTGGCAGTTGGTGGGGACAGTGCAGGGGCGAACTTGGCAGCCGCTCTCTGCCAGAGGCTATCGAAGATACAGGATGGTCATCTGCCATCTCCCTGTGCCCAGGTTCTCATCTACCCGGCTCTGCAGATGGCCGATTTCCACCTGCCCTCATACCAGCAGAACCACTCTGTGCCCATATTGTTCAGAGGCAGAGCGGTATTCTATTTCCTGCAGTACCTCAACGGGAATACGTCTGTTAGCCAGCAGCTTCTGGATGGCAAGCATGTTCCTGCTGAGCTAAAACTTCACTATAAGAAATGGCTGGATCCAGATAATCTTCCACCTCAGTGTAGAAAGGGAGCAAGAAGTCCGCCGGTTATCGCAAGCCATGATGCTGATGTCTATCACATCATCAAACAGGGCCTGGATCCAGAGATCTCCCCTTTACTAGCCGAGGACGATGTTCTTCACCTCACGCCGCCCACCTTCATCCTGACCTGTGAATTTGATGTGCTAAGAGACGATGGCATTCTGTTCCAGAAGCGACTGAAGGATGTAGGAGTGGATGTCATGTGGGAGCATCTATCTGATGGCTTCCATGGGATCATCAGCTTCTTCAACCAAGGCTGGTTGACATTTCAACCATCGCAAAGGGGTATGGATAGCATCGTAAGATATGTAAAGACTCTCTGACTGGATTTGTCAGAATGGCTCAGCCTATAAGAGGTTTTTCATGACAAACGAATGAACAAAAAACGTTTTAACCTCCTTAACAATGGAACGCAACAGTCAGGTTCTGGAAGTAAAAATCCAATTCATTTTCTTCATAGTTGTAACATTTAATTCAATGAAGAAGATGAGCATATACTACAAAGTTTAATAGATAACTCCAAAAAACAAATAACAGCCAACATACAAAACCGTGTGCTCATGCACAGACAATACCAGACAACTCGAGAGTGAACAGACAGCAACTTAAATACATGGTAAATGAGGGCGATAATGGTAAACACCTGTGATAATCAAATTAATTACCATGACAACTAAAAGGTGGCAGGAAAACTGAACAAAGGAAGACTTGTGACTAATGAAAACAAACTGAATGTCCATGTAAACTAAAACAAACGGAACGTAACTGTGACAATACTTCAAGATTCAAGAGTTTTATTTGTCACATACACAGTTATATACAGAATATACAACCGGCAGTGAAATGTAAACAGGTCCGCTCCATGGACAGTGCAAATTCACAGTTAAAAACACAAGGAGGAAATTATAATAGAAATAGAATAAAAAAGTACTATATATATATATATATATATATATATATATATATATATATATATATATATATATATATATTTATAACATGTTTAATGATATAAATGATTATTTATAATTCTACAGATATATATATATATATATATATATATATATATATATATATATATATATATATGTTTATAACATGTTTAATGATATAATGATTATTTATAATTCTACAGATATATATATATATATATCTGTAGAATTATAAATAATCAAGTCAAGTAGGAGAAAAAGTAAACAAATAAGAATAAAGAAGTGGAATAGTAGAACTGGGGGTATTCCAGAAAGCAAGGTTAACTTATGGCGAGTTAATAACCTACTTAGTGCACATTGCCACCTATGGTGGTTGTGCAATCATATTTTCAACCTTTTCGCTTAATAAGTAATCTTTATTCACTGCGAATAAGGATTTTTCGCTACCCATAAACATATACCTGGGTATGTCACATAACCTGCTTTCTGGAATACTCCCATGATGTTTCATTTGTTATTCATAATGGTTTCATCATTAAAGCCACTCATTACACAATCTTGTACCTTTGTCTTTTCATCTGATTTTCAAATATGTTTTCCTTCAAATTAAAGCTTGTAGTGCGATTCATCTCGTAGCTGATTGGTCTGGTTGATAGCTTATAACTCTTAAAAAGTAGTTTTTAAAATGTTAAATCCCTATAGGAAAAATGAATAAGAAAAATACTTCTGTAACCATGGCCGCTGATAAAGTGTTGCACTCCATACCAAGTTTCTCTTGAAAAAATCATTTTCATTCAGCAATATTCTTTGACTAAACCTAGTAAGGAAAAGCAGTCACATTAGATGTATCAAATAATTTTGTTATTGCTCAATGCTCAATTTGTTCATTGAATCATGAATGATATTTCAGTAAGTGATGCACTTAATATTCCTCCCACATCACATGTCCCTTGTATAGCCTCATTTGTATGAGACCGCAGTCTCCTTTGGTGCTACAAGTGAAGCTAATTATCATCATTCAGAGTGTTAGTCAGCATTTGCATGGTGCGTTTAAAGGAATCTGATGAAACTTCTTTGCAGCAGCTGCTCCCATAGTGCCAGCAGTAGTGTTTGGTGTGTCCATGGCAACAGAATTCTAGAATGTCTCCTGCTTTGACAATGTCATGAAGAGAGCCTGTGACCTACATCAGAAAAGACTATATAACCATTTTGGAGGTTTGCAATGTGTGAAGTAGTGTTGTGTTTGAAGTAACTATACAGTATACGGCATGCAAAAAATGGAAAACTCTCATGACAAGTGGAGCCAGCCTGGTTGGAGAATAGAACAGAAGTATGGCAACAAAGTACTCATTGGTAATTGGGTGGAGGAGAAATTACAAGTAGGTACATATTTTTATAATGTTATTCTGTTGTGTGGATATTCTTAACCGATGCTAAATATCTTAATGCACTAGTGTGCATTACTTTTACAGTTTCTGCCATAATTGACCGTTCGCAAAGACCCGCCCCCTTTAGTTACTGTTGCTATGTCCAACAAGTTGCGCTCTCACAGTGAAAAACACATCGCAGAGCAAAGAGGATACTGACAACGCACTGACAGACAGAACAGAACAGGTTACTTTTAATATGAAACAAAGTCTCAACTCTAAAATGTTGTCATTTTTAAAAAAAAATTAAACAATAAATACCGTTTTGTGGCTCTTTAATGTGTGGTGAGAGGTTGCTGTAGCTCCTCAGTTAAAGCTGCTCGTGAGCCAATCATCTCTTCCTTGTAGTTCATTTATAGTATCAAATAAACATGAATGAACTTAAAGAGGGAATGTTGTTTCAACCGCGGAAAGATGTCAGTACACGCCGTTTTTCAAGTTCAAGTCCACCAACGTTAATCTACGAACTCTCTTGACTGCTGTGTCGGACAAAAATGGCGGATATAGGTCAATCAAGCTCCTGGCGAAGGTTGAATTTATAGGCCTATAGGCCTTTATAGTTTCTTAGGATCAGCACTTGACCAGCTCAAACCAGCTGCCATGCTTCAAAACATACCTAACCAGCATATGCTGGTTTTATCAATAGGGATATTACATGAAAAAAACAAAAACAAAAATGCTATAACATATATTGGTGATTCTTTAGAGACGATTCCTAATCACTCTTGTTTCAAGTAGTTAACACACTACTTAAGCACTTGTCAGACTGCAATGTTTAAACTCTGAAAGGGGTGCAGTTTCTCAGACAGTGCTCAGATCCATGCAAAAGTGATTAGCGCCGCTGATCAGCTTGGTCAGCACAGACTGGAGGCAGACAAATGGGATTGATGCAAGTCGTGCTGCAGTCCCCTAGTCAGAAACAGACCTGAGAGAGTACATCTGCGATCAATAAGGGACCGTGAGCTCTGCTGAGCGTGGGATTTGTTTGCTGAGTGTTTCTGTGTATGTGTGTGTGTGGTGAGACAGTTCGCTCGAGAGTGCAAGACAGCAAACAGCACCAACAGGCTGGACTACACGCCCCACATGTTGCACAGGCCCGATGTTGCCATGCGGCGAAAGGCTCTTCGCAGATCAGAGGTTTGGGACAGATCCATCAGTTCATGCATCATTTACCAAACATAACAAACACACCAGTGGGTAAATCATGTTCGGTTTTGATGACAGACGGCAGGCATACATAGATTGGAAACATGTAATTGAACTCCAAAACATCAGTCATTCCCTGTTGAAAAAAACAAAAAAAAACAGCATATGTTGGTCAGGTATGTTTTGAAGCATGGCAGTTGGTTTGAGCTAGTTTATGCTGGTCCTTAGTTGGTCATGATCTGGTTATAAGCTGGTCCTGAGCTGAAGCTAGTTGCTTAGGACCAGCACCTGACCATCTTAAACCAGCTCATGACCAACTAAGGACCAGAATAAACCAGCTCAAACTAGCGGTCATGCTTCAAAACATACCAAACCAGCTGTTTTTTTTTAAACAGGGTTTGCATCTTATTGGAACTCTGAACTGTCACTGTAAAACTCTTTACATACTAATGCAAATTTCACTTTGAATTTGACATAGTATATATTAAACATGCTATATTATAAGCATTGTAGTTAGCTGTATGTTGTGAATGATTCGTCCTGTCCTTCACTGGTCTGATAAACCATCTCCATGGGTTTAATCCATGCTTTAGGGTGTTCCCACAAGGCTGTTACTTTCTCATCATGACGTCCCATCCTCCCACTACCTGGTGACACTCTATGATGAGTCGTACGGGCGGAAGGCCTCCTCCTCTCTGCCCACTCTGCGCTCCTGGCATTCTGACAAACTGGCCTGGGTCCCGGAGAGGTCAGATCATCCAGTCCAAGGTATTAAGCATTCCTTTCACTCCAGATGGGTTTTAATGCAGTATGGCCTGTGTTTTTAATTAATGTTGTAGATAAAGCATCTTTGTAAATCATTATGGATATCAGTTATTTTAATACATTTGCTTTTATTATTAGTCAAGTGTCTTTATTTTTTTCTTTTATATGAGCACAGGCAGAAAATAATGCGCAGGGGAAATTGTGTCTGTTATTTGTCAGTAGGTGATTTAAAAAAAAAAATAGCAAATGAGCAAACTTTTTATTTTATTACCAAAACTTATTATACAATATCAAAATGAGTCACCTATTATAAAAGTGATTCTCACGACTCCTACAACAGCTCATACGAAAGTTTTAGACAAAGACCTTTACTCAAAATGGCCGCTGTTCTTGTGAAAGTTCATAGCGATGTCTGCCTGATAAATGAACGAATCATTCTTTTGCATTATATCTTTTTTAATGAAGCAATTGATCCAATTTACAAAACGGCTCTAAATAATTTGTCAATTAATCGAATTGGTCAAATTCAAGTTGCTGACTTGATCCAGTTGCAGTAATTAACAGATCCATTGTTTAGTTAAAGGTGCACTGTAAAAACTTCAGTAAAATATCCAAAAACCACTAGACACTAACAGTGTTATATATTTTGTTGAAACGCTTTACTCTCACTGCAGTGTGCAACAAGTGTCATAGCAGCCGCCGAGTGAACGCACAGAGTAACGTCATAACATAATTTTTAACACACTCAGATGTATCTAATATGATAAACAGAGCTGCGTTACCTCATACTCATGACTGGAAAAGCGGAAATGGCGCCAGGCGACTGTGGCATAATAAAAGTCCCGCTGCTCGCGAGGCGTGTGCTGTGTAAAATCGCTCCAGCGGCCTTGCTCAGGTCCACAACACTCGGTCCTGCTCTGCTTCATACTGCATTAATAACCGCATCCATGAACATGATTTCTGCCCGAGTCCTATCCCGATTCTTTTCCACCGGTTGCGAGTTGAAGACCACATGTCCCAAGATTCTGCGCTCAAACTTGGCGTCATCAAACTACGCCTTTGTTTTGAATTGGCGACCTCTAGCGGATGGAAGTTACATAGTGCACCTTTAACTATTAATTTAGCTAAAGTGTATGATACATTTTTTTTTTTTTTTACAGTTAAGCCATTGATCAGCTGATTTCCAAAACAGTAGCCAATTATTTATACACTATTATAATTTTTTTATTAGTACGTTGAGTAAGCATTAATTTTTAGTTTTCATTTAGGTAATTTTATGTGCTTTTTGAATTTTACTATTATTTTTTTTTGTTTTGTTTTAGTTCAGTTTATTTCCACTTAGTAATTATATTAGTGCTTCAACTTCAGTTAGTAGCCAAAACTACATTTCTAATTTTTTGTTTGTTATAACCCTGTTCATCATTGCTCTTATTGTTGAGTCATACTGTTTGGTGATGTTAGTGGCACAGAAACAGACTTTTTTTTTGTCTCTCTCTGCCTCCCTGTTTCTTACACACAGGGCCCCCAACTAAGTTTGGCTTGGCGGAGTCTTGGCGGGCTCGCATGGAACAACAGCGGGCAGTTGTGCCCACACTAAGCGTGTATAAGGCTTCATACCCTCTGCACCCCATCAGCGCCTTCTGTCATTCTCGTCACGTCAGCATGCCCAAGCGGCTCTCCAGCAGTCAGCACCCTGCCAACCACAGCAACGAGGACCTGGCACTGCAACACAGACCCTGCAGGCAGGTCTCCAGTAATCCAGCCAGCCTGCTGTGACCCTTACCCTTTGTCTCACCACCTTCAGCCCTCCAGTACCACACAGACTGGACTCAGCAGGGGAGAACCAAGACAAATAAAAGAGATATAATATTGAAATGTGGTCCAAATATTATCACAAATTTAAACACTTTAACATCAAATGTTACATTGCATTTTCAACATATCATTCAAAGTGAAAAGCTGAACCGAAACATTAACTAACATGAATTTGGTTTGTTACATTTTTATATTTTATACAAGTTAGTGTAACACCTGATGATCATGTTCTCCAGCAAGATTTGAGACTGATCCAAAGAGCATCTTGTGCTTCCGTGGAAGAAAGAACATCTGAGTTTATAAGGTCTCAAACTTTTGAACCCCACTGAAATAATAATGGTCTATCAATATTTAAGAGCTACACAGATTTTTCCATCTGACAGACTGTTCTTTCGCTTTCTCTTACTACAGTGTGGTGTATTTGCAGGTCTATTTTATGAACACTAGCACAATTTAATGTGCATGTGAGGGAAAAAAAACCCAAACAGCTTTAGCCTAAAAAAAATTTTTTTTCCCCCCACAGTAAATGATGTGCTTCATTATCATGTGCATGCAGAATCAACAGTTCATTTGGACCGCAGTGCTAGTTCAGATAGTCATTCATCGACATACTCTAAGGGGACTTTCATAACTCCTATCTCATTAAGTGTTTAATTATGTTGAATCAAAGTGTTTAATTACAGGGAATCAAACGCTATATTTGACGTCCAACCATCTGTGTTCACACATCTCCTGCTGTGTAGGTTTTATCCCACTGTGTTCTTCTGCTAGCCTTTGGAACGTTCCAACTATCCGTCTTTTTATGCTTGTCACTGATTTTTTGTGTGGTCTATCAGTTCTGTCGAGATTCCATCAGACCTTGAAATCTCCCCCACATGATGGTGCTAGAGTTACACACAGAGCAACGATACATCACGGGGAATTGCATCACAGCACACTCTCCTCTGCATGCCTGCCTTCTTTGATCACATATGCATACTCGATTGTCACGGTGATTGTATTGTATACTTTCATTAACATAAATTGATTATGTGATTGCTTTGCTTTTGACAGCATAATTGCATTTAAATTTAATTAAGATCCTGGTCACACAAACGCCTCTTGCTGCACATTTTGTCACAACTCGTTACTTATTGAAGTCTAACACAAGAACCAAGACTTATAATAGATGAATGAATTTTATTCCCAGCTCTTCAGAAGATACAGAAATGTGCATGAAGAGGCAAAGCATTAGATTTTTCCTTTCTTACCCATTAAGTCATTAGTTCTCCTATAATGTTTAACAGTATACACAAAAAAGATTAACTTTTCCTCTGTACTGTCTAAAGTGTTTCTGTGATTTGCAAAGAACCATACAGTATTAACAAAATGTTTGGAGAAATTACAGGCGCCTTGTATGGTACGGAAATCCTATTCTCATGACAAGACAAAAATAGGTAATTTACATCTTATTTTATATAAAAATATGCTGGTATCATGTAAGAATAATCACATGTGATATGCAAAGAAACAACAGTGAATATGCAAAAAAAAAAAAAAAAAAAAAAAAAAAGAAAGAAAAAGGAAAAAGCTCTGAATATAATTAGCCGGCTCGCATAAATTGATGTAAAGACAGCCATTCATGTTGTTTATGATGCCATCGCTGCAACTGCAGTTCGGCTTTATTCTACACACAGTATTGATTGGTTAACATTATCCGCAGTGTTTCAAAAGTGGTATATTTACAGACATTTCCAGGATTTAAAGGTTGATTTAGACATCAGGCCCAAAAACAAACAAATAGCCTTCACTTCGACAGCAGATTTATTTATCAGTAAGTGCTGTAATTGTGATCTAGCTCTAGAATAATTGGATGTAATAGCCTTATTTAGATAGATATTTCATCTCAATTGCCACCAATTAAGGAAAAGTACATTCCTCTAACATGTGCATAGTATGATTCCGAGTGTCTGTTCTTACCAAGCAACCTCCTACTCGAAAGCGCTGACCTTGTTTAAACACAAGTTTGTTGAGTGGTCCTGTCAGGCAGCACAAGGAAGAATGGAAACAAAATGCCTTTAGCTGGAGATAGCACTTTCAAATCCTGTGCAACAAAGCTTGGAGATACCTCATCTGCAAGAAACCTCAAGGTAAACTGCCGGCTCACGCAGTAGATAATGTTGTCCATAGTCACACACTGAAAGGCAGTGCAATGGGGGAGACGTATCGAGGAGCATTCGTACCACAGTCGGGCCACCACATGGAAGCGATACACACTGATGCCCAGAGGATTGACGTCAAAACGGTACAAGAAGTTTCTCACAGCCACAATTTCTGTGGTCTTGTCCTTACTGCCCACAATCATGCTCTCTCGCCATGTGTTGGTTTTGGGATTGTAGCGCAAGAGGGTGTACCTCAATGTGCCTCCTGCAACAAACAGCTCACCATTGCAAGCCGTGGCCCGATGAGCTACGGCGAACGTTTCGTTAGGAAGGGGTGCCACAAAGGTCCATCGGTTTGTCCTGGGGTCATAGCGCTCAACTGTTGATAGGCATTCCCCTCCAATGGCATAAAGATGGCCATGCAGAGCCACAAGTTTGCAGTGAGGCCTTGCCTCATTCATGGGACTTATTTCACTCCAAATTGAAGTCATTGGATTGTAACAGTACACTTTCTTTGAGGGGGTCGCTTCACGGTCCAGGCCTTGGAAACCCACAGCGATAAACAGATAATTATCCATGGTGCACATGGCACAACCTTTAGATAACACCTCCTGGGGAATATGGGTATGAAGATGCCATGTGTCCTTATAATCATCGTAGTAATACATACCGCTGGATATCTTAACTGATTCAGACTCTAAATCTGTAGACTGTGACAGACATTTACTCCAGTCCGAGAACTCCATATCTGCAACCACTAACCATTTCCTTCCTCTCATGCGTTGTGTTTGGATGTGATCACGCTCCCCTGCTTTCAGCCTGCCAAAGAGACCTGGGTCTCTGAGGACCTGGAGGTAATTATCAGACATGACACGGAGAGCAGCTCGCTGAAGGGCAATGTGACCATGTTTTTTAGCAAGTGTTAAAGCCTCCAAGCAGTTGCCTAAATCGAGCTTCCCTGCTAGACTCTCGAGTTCTGCATTCCCCACGTTCTCTGGAATGTGTAAGAATTTTGCTCCGGCGACAGTTTCGACTTGTGGTTCCTCTGGCGCATCCAAGTTTGCTGTATCAGATTCTAACAGGCTTGAAGGGATGTCACTGCGTTGTGCTGGAGAACAGCTGCGAGGTGTTAAAGCCCTTTTTGTGGGCAAGGGGATTGGAAGCTCAACGGCAGCAGTAAGATAGCTGTCCTGGCGGATGACTACTTGCCTGCTGTACCTCACAGTCTCCGGTTTGAAAGTTGCAGGTGGCTCGTTAGTAAAACGTGGAGAACTTTCAAGATCTCTCATTATGAATCTGGAAGGTTGTGGACTTGGTGATCGGGAACGGTCCTTGAAATTGGGCAAGTCCAATGATTGTGATTTAAACAAAGTGCTGCTTTCATTTTGACCATAGACCGGACTGACAGACTGGGTAGGGCTTAAATCTGAGATGAAATGAGAAGAGGACTCTATGTAGTACTCATAGATCTTTCCATGGACGCCTGTTCTGTAATTTCCATGCCCATCTAAGATAAGGTCAGCATTCTCTACTTTGATTTCTGCTTTTGACTGAAAACTCGAGAACATGCCCTGGTGACCAATGTCCTGCCTCAATTCTCTGCCAACACCGGTACCAGCTTCCAGCTTCTTGACCAAGCACGGGGATCGCCGACCACTTGGACTTCCTGGACCTTTTTCGGTTCTATCAGGAAGTTGTAAGGTTAACCTTGGTTTGACATTCTTTGCCTCAATTATATCCTCAATTCTGTTGCTTTTACCTGCAGTTTCCTCCTTTGCAGAAATGTGCAGGCTTTCAGGCTGGGCCCTTTCCAAGGCAACATTTTTAAGGCTTTCTTGCAAGGTTTTCTCTGAAGATGGTTGAAAATTATTTCCCCTGTCAGACACCACCTTTGCAGATTCACTCTGTGGTTCTTGCTCAGTATTGCAGGTGCTGTAGCTTCCTTGGGTTGCTTGCGCACCCTTTTGTTGAATTCCTTCACATCTCTGCCGTCTTTTTCTTGCCCTGGAGCTGTAGAATCTAAAAACCAAGGAAACAAATAGCATGGTGGCCACAGACAGTGTCAGTTTGCCCAGGAGCTGCATGTCAAAGTGCACTCCGAGCAATTCTGCAATTTGCATCTCTGTAGTGAAACCTATGGTGGTCCGCTGAACATTGGATTTTTCTTTTAAGCTTCTTCCCTAGCGTGTCCCAGCCAGTGTAGGTTGTAGTTTAGTATCTGCAAGTAGAAGCACACTGTCAGCTGTCTCTCCTCCCACAGGGTGACTAAAAACCTGATATGTACAACAAGAGTATTTGCATCCTGTGTTCTCTAAGG
This sequence comes from Paracanthobrama guichenoti, assembly GCA_018749465.1. NCBI lineage: Eukaryota > Metazoa > Chordata > Actinopteri > Cypriniformes > Gobionidae > Paracanthobrama > Paracanthobrama guichenoti. The sequence continues at coordinate 19,091,181 of CM031953.1, forward strand.
GCGGGGACCAGTATCATTCCACCTGGTGCAGGTGATCGCTATGAAAACACATCATCACACCAAAGCTTTGGAGATTTATCTAACCCTTTACTTTGCTCCAAGAACTAACATTCTATTGACGTTGTGCACTTAAAACTTACAAAATTTGATCAAGTTAGCTTACATATTCTTATATACATAAAATGCACACCAAAACAAAAGACATGCAAATCACATTGTGAATGGAGTGATGACTGTGTTTATACCAGAATAGCTTGTTTTAATTGGTGATATGTCTATTTAACTATGAAAATAGGTACCATACCCTGGCTATTGCAAACATAATCAGTGGAAATGGTCGATGTAATTTACTTAAGAGGTGGAGTTGGCTGATATACTACATAAATTACAAACATAAGACCAGGATGCTGGTGTTTGCACAGTAAATGCTGAGGATCAAAGTTCTTTCCCATGAACACATGACAACAGTGTTGCTGATTAGCAAGGCTTTGAGAGATTATATGAGGTAGCTTTGCATTCGCCAAAGGCATTATTTGCATACTCCTAAAATAAACACTATGTAAACTGTAAGATAATATAACCTGTAATGCCAACAACTGTAATATGGTTGAGTTGCCATCAGACAGAATGATCAGAATAGCAATAAACACTGAATGCTGTCCTTGTGAGACACAGACATTGTTTTGCTATGTGATAGCTGTCTTGTAGCTGCACTAAGGAAACCTGAACCAGCAAGCATGCTTACTCCTGAATAATTGACAGAAGTGTCACAAAGGTCTACTACCCCTCTGCCCCTTCTATCATGTATCAAGAGAAGAATTTTGGATCTGGAGACACAATAGATTTGGCAACATGTTGTGGAAAAGAATTGTAATAATAATAGACTCATAGACTAAAACTCATAGTGAGTGTCAAGTTAATGTCAGACCAAACTAATTCAGATGTACTCTAGCCTTGTTGGAGGTAGTCTATGCCAAAATAATTTGGTACCTAAAGGATAGTTTCATGGCTTGCTACAGCACAACTAATGCAACCTAAACATATGAATTACAGAAGATATAACAGACTAAGCCAAAGACCTCCGTAATAGATTCCTGGTGATTTAATTTTCTCAAGGGACCTAAACAAAGTAAAATCACATCTATTGCCTTCTGATAAGATAACAGGCTTATTTGGCACTTATATAATGAGGTTTCTACACTTCTGTAAACTTATCACTAGTAAAATCTACAAGCACACTTTATTAAATAAGCAAATTAGGAGTGAAATCTAAAAAGACCTTAAAATATTTGTGATGGATGTTTGAACAACGGCTTGCAACTTTCACACTTAAATGTGATCACTCTGTGAACAAAATCCAGCTTATAAACGTTTCATTACTGTATCGGAAATATCCAGAAATTAAGACCATCACATCTATGTCAGAAGCAGCTGAATATATAATATTCATTTCAAATGACCATAAGAAAAATATTTTAAAGTTTGACTACAGACAAAACCTAACCTCAATACAGCAACGCAATTATTATTATTTTAAAAAGTAGTTGTATTGTGATAATAATTTTTCCTTTGAGCATGGGAAGTGAGATCTAAAATAGCAAGGGGCCTATCTTCCTGATTTTATTAAGCCCATAAAACCACCTCTCCCACCTAGGCTTTAGACCTAATCCTTTAATACATTGTGTGTCTAGAAAAGCTTAAATTGCAATTCATGTGAATGTAAAAAAAGGAAAGAGATTACTTTGCATGAGGACGTCCAGAGTGAGTCAGGGTGGCAGAGGACAAACCTAACCAAGACAATCAAGGACTGAGCCGCATTCATAGCTGAAATATTTTTCTCTAATGACTTCCATTTCATGAACCATTGCTGTAGGTAGGGAAAGAGTTTTGGGTTTATAAAGGCAATCAAGGCAATCACATTTTTTTACCAGTGCATGTTCTATTCAACATCTGAAAGAGAGAAGAAAAAAAATTCAACAGCTCTTGGAAAACGTCTCAGTTACTTATGTAACCCTCGTTCCCTGAAGGAGGAAACGGAGACGTTAAGTTGGAACGTCACAGACGTTATGGGGAATCGCATGTGAGCCCCCCCAAGTTCCCCATAACGTCAAACGTGACCGAAGGGAACACTGAAGTGTGTAAAAAAAGGGCAAATAAAAGAATATGACGATTCAGTAGGCAACACATTTAATCTCAGAATATCAGAACAGTAATGCTAATCAAATGAAGGGTAAGAACATGCATATGTGACCCTGGACCACAAAACCAGTCATAAGGGTACATTTTTTTGAAATTGAGATTTATAACACCTTGCAGCTTTAGTCAGACATCGTATAAATAAATACTAGCTGAATAAATAAACTTTCCATTGATGTATGGTTTGTTAGGTTAGGACAATATTTGGCTGGGATACAATTATTTGAAAATCTGGAATCTGAGGGTGCGTAAATGTCTAAATATTGAGAAAATCACCTTTAAAGTTGTACAAATGAAGTCCTTAGCTACGCATATTACTACTAATAATACATTTTTTATATATTTACGGTAGGACACTTACAAAATATCTTCATGGAACATGATCTTTACTTAATATCCTAATGATTTTTGGCAATAATTTTGACCCATTCAATGTATTGTTGTTGGCTATTGCCACAAAAAATATACCTGATGCGACTTATGACTGGTTTTGTGGTCCAGGGTCACATATGTGCAGAGGTGGACAGTAACAAAGTACATTTACTTGAGTACTGTACTTAAGTACACTTTTTGAGTATCTATACTTTACTTAAGTATTATTTTTTTCTGGAAACTTCACTACATTTGAAAGACAAATATTGTACTTTTCATTCCTCTACATTTCTATCAAGGTCCTCAAAAGTTTCTATGTAGCAGCTTTGAAAGTCAGTGAATCATTACTTTTTTTTTTTCTCTAAAAAGTGATGATCTATGGTCCTCTGTACTTTTTTTTTTTTTTTTCGGTGTGGGATGACACTTAGTATGGACACTTGTCGCATTGGCTATGTGAACACAAAAAAATCATAGACTTGATTTGGATATGTTAAAGGGTTGAGGAAAAAAAAAAAAAAAAAAAAAAAAAAAAAAAAAAAAAAATCACACTTAGCTCTTTTGCATTGGAAATATGAACAAAAAAAAATACGACATTGTCTGACTAAAGATCTTTTGTCAGATGTTATAACATCTTTTAGTTAAAGATGTTATGTATAACAAAATGTCTTCCTCTGTGTTCAAGTTTGACTGTAGTAAAATTAATGCAAAAACTGACACTTCAAATCAACATTTAAAAAACAACGAAAAAAGTCTAAACCTTGACGAAGTATAAATTCAAATCCACAGCTTAATAAAAAAAAAGTATTTATGTCTAAAAACGACTAGATTTATAAATATATAAACAAAATGTATAAGCCACTTATAATAGAACTATACGGACAGTTATATACCGTTTTTTACTCAATGTTTTACCGTTTTTTTACCTAACCCTAACCCTAAAAACAACTAGATTTATAAATATACACTCACCTAAAGGATTATTAGGAACACCTGTTCAATTTCTCATTAATGCAATTATCTAATCAACCAATCACATGGCAGTTGCTTCAATGCATTTAGGGGTGTGGTCCTGGTCAAGACAATCTCCTGAACTCCAAACTGAATGTCAGAATGGGAAAGAAAGGTGATTTAAGCAATTTTGAGCGTGGCGTGGTTGTTGGTGCCAGACGGGCCGGTCTGAGTATTTCACAATCTGCAGAGTTACTGGGATTTTCACGCACAACCATTTCTAGGGTTTACAAAGAATGGTGTGAAAAGGGAAAAAGATCCAGTATGCGGCAGTCCTGTGGGCAAAAATGCCTTGTTGATGCTAGAGGTCAGAGGAGAATGGGCCGACTGATTCAAGCTGATAGAAGAGCAACTTTGACTGAAATAACCACTCGTTACAACCGAGGTATGCAGCAAAGCATTTGTGAAGCCACAACACGCACAACCTTGAGGCAGATGAGCTACAACAGCAGAAGACCCCACCGGGTACCACTCATCTCCACTATAATTAGGAAAAAGAGGCTACAATTTGCACAAGCGCACCAAAATTGGACAGTTGAAGACTGGAAAAATGTTGCCTGGTCTGATGAGTCTCGATTTCTGTTGAGACATTCAGATGGTAGAGTCAGAATTTGGCGTAAACCGAATGAAAACATGGATCCATCATGCCTTGTTACCACGGTGCAGGCTGGTGGTGGTGGTGTAATGGTGTGGGGGATATTTTCTTGGCACACTTTAGGCCCCTTAGTGCCCATTGGGCATCGTTTAAATGTCACGGCCTACCTGAGCATTGTTTCTGACCATGTCCATCCCTTTATGAGCACCATGTACCCATTCTCTGATGGCTACTTCCAGCAGGATAATGCACCATGTCACAAAGCTCGAATCATTTCAAATTGGTTTCTTGAACATGACAATGAGTTCACTGTACTAAAATGGCCCCCACAGTCACCAGATCTCAACCCAATAGAGCATCTTTGGGATGTGGTGGAACGGGAGTTTCGTGCCCTGGATGTGCATCCCACAAATCTCCATCAACTGCAAGATGCTATCCTATCAATATGGGCCAACATTTCTAAAGAATGCTTTCAGCACCTTGTTGAATCAATGCCACGTAGAATTAAGGCAGTTCTGAAGGCGAAAGGGGGTCAAACACAGTATTAGTATGGTGTTCCTAATAATCCTTTAGGTGAGTGTATATACAAAATTTATAAGCCACTTATAATAGAACTATACAGAAAATTATATACCGTTTTTTACTCAACGTTCTACCGTTTTTTTACCTAACCCTAACCTAACCCTAACCCTAAAAACAACTAGATTTATAAATGTATATACAAAATTTATAAGCCACTTATAATAGAACTATACAGACAGTTATATATGGAATACTGCTTTAATCGAAAAATCATTTTAAAATATACTAGAAAACAATTGTGCATTATTAAGTCAAAATCAAATGGGGAAAATAGCTCATAAAATGTTTAGAAATATTGCATAGTATCATAAAATCCCCTCAAAATTCTAAATAATAATTTACATTTCAAGGCTTTGGTTACTTTTGACCACAAAAGAGCCAAACGTGACCCCTAAACGAAGAGGGCCAGAGGGTTAAACCGCCAGGATGGCACAGCATGCGTTCATACAATGCATACATTCATAAAAAATAAAACAATGCGTTGACATAAAAAAAGAAATTTAATTCTGATACTTGACCACTTTTAAAAGCAAGTGTACTTTTACTTGAGTAAAAGTCTTTACAGTACAACTTTCACTTGTAACGAGTAATATTTGACCAGATATATATAATTTCACTCAAGTAATGGATAGTGAACTTTGTCCATCTCTGCTATGTTTTACACCTTGTCCTTCCATCATCCATTGAATCACATACAGTGAGCTCCAACAGTCTGAGACTACAGAATATACTTTCTTTTTTTTCTAAAAATGTAAATCATTTTTGATTATAAATTATACGTAAATTATGGTTTATGTTAAAACTGTTTATTTCAGAATTTTGGACACCACTATACTTATACAACATGTACCATTTATATGTGTATGTGTAACATTGTTTTGTAGTCTGAATGTAAATTAAAAATAGGACAGAATCTGTACATATAGACATGAGTGTTTTTGAGAAATAGGGCTTCCAAACTGCATAGTGGTAAATTTAAAATGGGGGCAAACAAACTTCATTAGATAATGCATGTAGGTTAATATAAAAGTGTTGGGGTGTATCATTGTGCTTGGATACTTTTTTTGATATATAGGTCCTGTCATCTACAATGTACCAGCTGAAAGGTCAAGGTCCTCAGACAAACATTGGGTGACGTCCCTCCTCTGCCACTAAAGCTGAACCTGAGAAACACAGTAATGGAGATTTTCACAATTCATAAAAGCAGAATCAAACTGGTCACAGAACTTACCTATAATGATGATTATTATTATTTCATTACATCACCACATAGCACTGACTCAAATAAGACAAACGGACAATCACACTCCAGTCATTTTAAGTTGATCATCTCCATTTTTAATACAGGTGATATGAAACAAATGCAACAACCCTGTTTACACTTGGCTTCACTTGAGCTTCCTTTGGGGGATGGAGGGGCCATAATGGTGGCTAACATGATCCTAGCAGTAACTGTTAGATTAGAGAGAAGGACTGTACACAATGCAGGTCACTGAATATGCGACAAAAACTTAAGGACAGGTAGGCGATAAACAGATGTGGAGCGGAAATCATCTTCAAACGTCACATGCACCAACAACCCCCGAGAAAAGCTGTCGCCTTTCCTCTGCGGTTGAAAACAGTCACACGGATGTCATAGATACTGAACACATGAAATCAGATTGTAAAAAGGCCACTGATTTCACAGTTTTTCTAAAAGCCTGGGTTGGATTTCGGTTGAGGATGACCAGACGCACGCAATAAAGCCATTATCTGCTATACCCCCCTTGCATCTTTCTCCCAAACCCTTATTATTATTTTTTTTTCTGCTCTGTAATATACTTTTCATTATTTACAGGGATGTACACAAAATACACTTAAAAAGAGGATCTTCCATTTCTTTGCAATAAAATGTCACAGGACGTTTAGTATAGTCTCTTTTTTTGTTACATTCCAGCCGCGAGCCATTCAAGAAAACAAAACGGAAAAAATATTGTGATCAAAAAACACAAATGGCGTAAAACATGGTCCTTAAAAAGGGGGTGTTCGAGTCCTGTTTGTGTCAGTGTGCAGTAATTTTATGGAGGCAAGTCTAGGACGGCTAGTTGGAGTTAAAGTGACAGCATTGTCAGCAACCCACAATTCCTTAATGTCTTTTCTCCACACGCATGAGATTTTTCCTCAACCCGAAATGCCTTTTTGCTTTTCCAAACGACAGGTCTCCATTGATTGACAGGCAAGTTTAACGGGAAAAAAAAAGTGTCTGTGTGGAAAGGGGCAGACGGTAAGGTGGTGCTTTTTGTCATATTCAGCATGTTATTTTCATTTCACCTTATTTTTAAATCAGCGATATTATCATCTCCATCTGTTTTTTTTTTTTTGTGTTCACAAAAATAGGATGGTGTGCCCCCTGTTGGGAGGGGTTCAGGATATCCCACAGATGAAAGCAAGGTAGGTTTAGTCATGGTCTGGAGAAGGCTTGTGTGCATGTGTGAAGTGTGTTTGCGAGTGTATGTGTGCCTGACTGGAGAGGAGGGTGTGTTTGTGTGCGGCTGAATCAAGGATATTCACGTCAGTTCAACAGTCACTGTGAGAATAAGAGGCAGGCATATCAGTCCAAACTTGTGCAAACCAGGAGCTCCATCTGAAAGAAAAAATAAATAAATAAAAGTAATTAGTATTTGGCATCACACCTTGGTCTAAATCCTTGGTTTGTTGGGTTTGAAACAAACACATAGCCCTGTCTTAAAGGAGGGTTTGAGGGTGATGGTGAGTAAATAATGACAGACTTTAAATTTTTGGGGGATCTATCCCAAATGTAAAGGATCTGGCTATTAAAGAAAAAAGTGTGAGAGACTCACTCATTCTAGCTGTTTGCTCAGTTTATTTGCTATTTGCTCTCAATTTTATTATATTAAATGAAATGAAATTTGTAAAATATTAGGACTACATGAATCATTTCTGTTGCGCTGACCTTGAAGTCTAGACCTTGTGGTTAGGCTGTGGGTGGCTACGTGAAATAAGTCACGTGTTGTGTTGTTACACTTCACTTAGCATGTGAACAAGTGTTGTGTTGGTTATAGCTTTTATAGAAATAAATAAAATAAATGTGTTTGATTCAGTTCCCGCAATCTACATATGGTTATCAGTTCTACCCTCTCAAACTAATTTGTTTTATTTATTTCTATAAAAGCTAATAACCAACACAACACTTGTTCACATGCTAAGTGAAGTGTAACTTTTGTAGCATGCAAGTAATGATCAAATAAAACACTTTTCCTCTGGCATTAGCACAGCTAAGAAAAGATTTATTTCACATAGCCACAGCCTAACCACAAGGTCTACACTTCACGACAATGGTAACCTCAAAAATCGACATAAAATCTTTTAAATGTCAAATATAAGTGAACATCAAACATTAACTGGTATTTTCCTTTACTAAATAACACATTAAACAGCACTCAGTTTCAACATTTTCTCTCCTTATCTATCCCTAAGCAAAGCATGCTGGGAACTAGAAATGATTCATGTAGTCCCAACACAAATGGTTTAGGTTAACTTAATATTTCACAAATTTCATTTCATTTAACAATAAAACTGAGAGCAAATGGCAATTAAGTAAAAAATAAAATATTTACTAAATGTGTTTTCAGCTTATTTTATTTTTAATAAACTGAGCAAATAGCGAGAATAATTTTTTTTGGACTGTTAGCTGAGGAACAGTGGGCTGTGTTAAAGCTGTATGAGCAATCTAATTTTCTCAGGTACTTCGCTGTAATCGTCTGATGCACTCTAAAAGGTTTGAACGAGCTGTACAGCGGTGGTGGATCAGCGGGACCAGAACTTTCATGCATACTACACAATTTTCAATAAGCACAAAATGATGATGGCTGTCATAAGCATTATGAGCAATACTTCTTCAGTGCTAAAGTAATTTTATTAACATCTCTCTCATTTTCATTGACAAAACAAGTGGTAATATAACATTACTTCTACTTTTATGGCTTATATGGGTGTTACTGCTACAATTAATATAACATAAGTACCTCTTCATATCCACAATATGAATACATTTTCCTTTTATGGTCAAAACTCAGTGGTTATGTTCAGAAAGGAATACTAGCATACCGCAGCACTGTATACTAACACTGTGATAGCTCACTTTAGACATTCTACTAACTATAAGTAACTTTGCAGCTACATGTCACCTACCAGATAGGGGTAGAATTGTTTCTTTATTAAAAATAAATAGATCATGTACCACAAATAAATTGAAAATCACAAAAATCAAACATATTCCCACATAAATTGAATGACATCCACAAATATATGTTCACAAAAATTAATTAAATTCACAAAAAATACAATGAAATTTGCCAATAAAACTGCAATTCATCGACTGACCGCTAGACACAGGCTCCAAAAGGGAGTCAAATCTGTAATCTGTATCTCCCTCAAGTTAAAATGCCCAACTTTACAGAGGTTTTTTTTTTTTTTTTTTTTTTTACAGCCTTTTACAAAAAAGTGGTTTTGCTCTATACAGCTAATTTTGCCCTTCATGACAACTGTGAGGGTGGTAAATGTTTTATAACACATCCATTTAAATTATATTAAGCCTTAGAGTTCAGCATTATTAAGGGCGGGGTCACTTGAGTGACAGGTGGATTACCGCTATGGTCGAACTAGGTGGGCTTGGTTTTTTAGCAACCAGGCACCTCAGCTCCACCCATGTCCTGCCTGTTTGCTCATTTTCAGTTATTCGGGAGTGACGGGCTGCCAAGATGGCAACGGCCGACTTTAGGCTTCAAAATTGCTCTTCAGAAACCTATGAGTGATGCCACGGACACTACGTCTATATTTTTTTTACAGTCTATGGTCAAGACATTCAGACAAATCCACAAATAGATGGACTCTACCCACCATCTATTCAAGCCAATCAAATTGTGCTGACCAATTGTAGCATGTTCTTGCTACAACAAATCACGTTTTGCTTTACACTTGGCCAGGAACAAATTCATTTTGCACCCCTGAAAGGATCTGCATTCTATGGGTGTTTCGAATTGAGCTGAAGTGCTGTTTGCATGGTTAAAACCCTGTTTCCAAAAGATTGTTGGAGTTTAATACTTCTTTACATTTCCATCAGGATCAGTGAATCAGGCTAAACTCGTATTTACACAATAATTATACATAAATTATGACTGTAAAAGGGTTAGTTTCAATCCTTGATTCTGATTGGTCAATAGCTGTGTTTTATTCACGACAAAACACGGCTACGACCGCTTCACCCAGCGGTTCTCTGTATCATTGCATGACACCCTTAGCAACCACTCTTAGCAACGTAAACATATGTTTGTTCTCATTAATATTGTTCATTGAAGCTTGTATTATTGTCTGAGGGAGAGTGTATTACCTGCATTCAGATTTAGCATATTCCAACAAGGTCAGTCCTATGTTCATAATAAAAAATCTGTTGAATGTCGGCTGTGATATCTTTCCATATTAACAGTATAGGGGTTTTCCCATGTCCTGACAGTGACAGCGCTCATTTGTCAGTTGCATCTTGTTCTCGTGTTCACATAAATTTTAGTCCTTTCAATATAAAAGTTTTTGCTATTGAGTAACTCACTCATTAAGACTGTCTTTGCCACCATCTAATGGCGTAATAATGTAACTTCTGTTGCTGTCTATATAGCTCTCTATATAGAGAACATTTATATAGATCAGTGGTTGCTGTTTACGGTCAGGGACTATTTTTCCGGCGGAAGGAAGGCTTTTAGTGATTTTACTTCATGAAAGTTGCATTGATACATATATTTTGGCTTTAATATTTGTATTGCGTGGTAAACGTTTTATAAAAGCAATAAGCCCCGTGAAGCCATGGTTTACAGTGAATTTATAACAGCTAAGGGGGTTTTAGGCACTCCGCGCCACGCCTAACAATGCCCCTTAGCTGTTATAAATTCACTCTAAACCATGACTTCTTGGGGATTATTGCTTTATTATTCACAAATCCTGAGCTATAACACTCTCTCTACCTGAGTGACGTGACACGCAAATTGAACTCATTATAATCAGTGATACTGTCGACACTGGACACAACGCTATACGATGAGTCACCGACAATAAACGGATGACCCATTCACCTTCTGAAGTACTCCACGCTACTTACACAAATATAAAACATAATAACATGTATAATACCAAATATGAGCCAAAATGACCATCACTGATGTAACAGTACAAGCCTCAGCATCACTGCAGTGTGTAGGGTTTTGTGAGTGGATAATGCATCTTATGCATGTAAAATACATCTTTGCATTTATTTTGGATGCTGTAAGTGACGTTTACAATTAAAAACTATTAAGTCTGATTTATATTAAATATTATTTGTGTGATTGAGTGTTTTAACCAATAAATAAATATTGCTCTGCTGCTGGACAGTTTACTTTTAAATGCATCATCTCATTGAAATTCAACAACCTGTCACGTGTTTAAAAAGAACCCACGAATATCTTCTCTACAAACAATGGGACTCATTTTGTAATACATTTAATTCATGTTTAAAATATTATTTATAATGCTTAGTAGATTGTTAGATCTGCTGTGTTGTGCTCTGTGCTTGATATGTAAACTGCAAATTTTGGCAAATGCATTAGGCCATCTGCCTACTCCATACATACAGAAATTAACATACTATGCAAAGTATTAAAATCTGTATGTATGGTAGTTTGGAATTCTTTTTTTTTTACCTAAGGATACAGCAGTAGAATTCCAGACTTCTAGCCATTTGTGAGCACTAGAGTCTTTAGGGTGTTATTTTGTGAGTCTAGAGGGTGTTTGAGATTCAGACACATGTCAGACATGGTGACCTCCTGAGGCCTTGTTCTACAAGCCATTTGACTTGCATACGAGGGGCATCTGAGGATCGACTCAAGATCAGCGCTCACGCTGACCTGATTCTGTCCTTGCTCTCACACACCTGCCCTGCCGCATTTGCATATTCAAATTTACATCCGTAGATACAGCGGAGCAAAGGAAAGGGGTGCGGTGAGGGGTTTTGGGTGAGGCAAAAGAGAGAATGAAAAAAAGAATAAAAGAGAAACATAAGAAGTAAAAAAAGGGCAGAGGCCTCCTTTCCACCCCTCTGCCTGACAGTTCTTCATCTTTACATATGAGTCTCTAAGAAACTGTAAATGAGCCAGCACTGAATGTATAAAACAACTGCAATCCATCACTGAATTATATTTGCTGTGGACGCGCTGGTGCATTGGTAAGTGATGGCTCACTTCTAGATTCTAAATGATGAAAGAAGCAAGCCTTCGCAAGACGCATGGCCTCTTAAGAGGAGCAGAGGACGGAGAGAGACCAGAGACAATAAAAACACAGTATGCAGCTTTAGTTGCTTTTAAAAGTCTCAAAGAGGGAAAGAATTAAAAAGTAAATAAAACTGTACTATTACGGCATTTCCCTTTCCCTGGACAGTATCTAAACAGCAGTGTACTACAACACCCTTTCAATCTACAAAATAACTGGTTATTGGATCTCTGGTATTCTCCTATTCTTAGTATGATTATAGATCAAAGTCTGTCATTTTACATGCTGTATAACTGTAATTTAAAAACCACAGTTTAGCAATTTCGCAATTATACCATGCGTAGGAAGCTGTTTATGAAACATATAGCACTATAGGCTATACTCCATATAATGCGTAATTCAGTCAGTGGTGTCTAGTTTTCCTCTCTGGAAATAAATATGGTCATTTGGCATTTTTAATCCGATTTTGCATAAAAAAATATAACTTTTGGCAAATAATAAGTAAAGGTGATACTAGATGTTGCTCCTGGTTCATTAGTGACCCTCAAAACTAATGATTTGAGAGAATTGAATTGTGGAAAAAATTATTTTTCGCATAACTGTACTTTTTTTTCCTAAGAAAACATGTTTTGCAGATATACTATGTGTAAAGAACCCTCTGGAACTGCTATGAGTTAGAAAAAATAGTATGCTACACTTGTCACATAATATAAAATAACACTACACATGACCTAACATTGTTGCCTAATTAATTCAGCGAGTGATGTCCAGTTATTATCGCAGAAATAAACAGTTATTTGTAAAATGTAATCCAATTTTGTGTAAAAATCATATATTCAGGAGATATTGTAATTAAAGAAAAAAAAAAGATTTGAGTGCAAGTTGAGTGCAATGCATTGTGGGATATACAGTATTCTGACCTTGCTGCATCTCTGTTAAAAAAAAAAAAAATTGTACTCTTTACTTGTACAATTTTGCAATTATACCACTCATAGGAAGAAAACACTGTGGAACTGCTCTTTTGTATTTTTTAATTGATCAAAGATTCTTCTCAAACAAGAGGCAGCAAAAGGAATCTAATCATTGAGGCGTTCAAATACTTACTGTTCTGATTCTGTGCGTTTTTCATCATACTTGGGTTTTCTGCAGAACAGAGGAAGAGGAGAGAAAAGAACAGAGAAAGAGTGTGTTAGTAGATAGTACAAAAGATGATCATCATAGGTTTGTGGTCTAATGAAGGATAAGAAACCACAAATCTCAGAGACAAGACCATAATACCACCAAAGAGCTATCGGCAGCCAAAGTTCATAAGTTCACCCTATTCTTGGCTTGCTTCAATGTAAAATCCACCAAAGACTGGAACCTTTTGAACTTTGAGTTCTCTGTGAATGCACAGATGAACAAAGTTTAAAAAACACCAAAATCTTTTCCAAGAATCCTCACCCGCCCCCTCAACTGATACCATAGCAGCAAAAATCTATTAACAAGCTTCCTTTCTCCTAAATGCACATAATTTTTCTTTAATACAGCCGATAGTAGCCCAGTTCAAAGGCTATTAATAACCATTCTCCCCTCTGTGCCACCCTTGTTCAGACTCAAAAGAACAAGGATGATTTGAATGAGGCAGATGATGACGTAGAGCGTACATGGCCGTTAAATAGACATTAATGTTCCTACACGTGAACCATTCCCCAGGTGACCTCGTCCCCAAAGAACCACTTTCCCCCAAATGGCCTCCTGTACTCCACCAAAGATTTGTAAATGCAAATGAAGAGATGGCCTGCGTAAGGGAGTGATCGTCCTTAGTTTCAGCTTAGCTTTGAAAGTACGCTAAAAAGTGGACAATTGTGTCTCTGAAAAGAATTGCACAGGAAATGTACCTCATTATAGCTCATCTAAAATTGTCATTATTTACTCACGCTCAGGTTATTTCAAAGTCACATTTCCTACTTCCGTGGATCAAAAAAGAGAAACTCTTTTCGTACAATTACTGTGAATTAGGACTGAAGCTTAAATGGTCCAAAAAGAATGATTTAACTTTAATATGTCACCCATAAATCAATTAGCTATACACTGAAATTCTTGACATCCACCAGCACATTCAAATCAGTGGCTTATTTGTAATGAATCGGTTGATACAGTTCACAAAACTAGTCTAAACTCACTGATTCAATTATCTGGTTGCACTCACTAGAGGGGAAGATGATCATCAAATCAGTAAAATTTCAGCCATTTTCTCACATTACCTGTTTGTATGACTGCAGGCAAATTGAAATACTGAGGATGGGCAACTTTATGCACAATTTATGATATATTTATGATTTTTTTGCATCCTTTTTGAAGTTTGAAAGCTTAAGTCCCTTTTCATTGTGATTGTATGGTTATGGCTTACTATCATATATAATAAATATAGTTACTTGGTAAATATAATTGTGAAAAAATGCTTTGGCAAATATTCAGTCAGGTTTGTGTCACTCTCGAAATCAAGTCGATCAAATGCATTGTGGGATAAAGTATTTTCAATTTGCCTCGCTGCATCTCTATAATTTTTTACAACTTTAACTGTACAATTACAAAGCTATTGTATGGCTTTATGTAAGTTGAGGATGGACCACTTAATGCAGGGGTGTCCAATCCTGCTCCTGGAGGGACACTGTCCTGCAGAGTTTAGCTCCAACCCCAATTAAACACAGCTGAAGCAGCTAATCAAGGTCTTATTGGGAGTACTAGAAACTTCCAGACAGGTGTGTTGAGGCAAGTTGGAACTAAACTCTACAGGGCAGTGGCCCTCCAGGACCGACATTAGACACCCCTGACTTAATGGAACACATTTATGATATATTTATTATCATTTTGCATCCTTTTCTGACGTTTGAAAGAAATTGAGGTCATTGTAATCATATTTGTAAAGAGTAAAGAGTGGAATGACACGAGGGAGGGTAAATAATGACAGAATTTTCAATTTTGGGTGCCCTATCCCTTTTAGTTTATCAACGATTGTGTATGTGTTGTACATGATTGTACATTATTTTGAAGAGTGGTTTTTTTGCATGTGGTTGAATCAGCTATAAACAACTTATTCAATTAATCATAAGTGCAATAGTATGTTCACGCCTGATGGTGAACTGTATTCAGCTTGTTGTTCTCAGCCTTGGCTGTCATTTGAATTATCCAGAGGAGCACTGACTGTCCTTCATCTTCCAAAGCACATCTTTGATTAGATCTGCGCTCACGCTATGGGCAGATCTCTCATAAACCCTGACAGCCTTGAAAACTCAGGGGGGAAATTAGTCCAGGGGCGGCAAAGCGCGCACACACGAACAAACACATGCACGCATGTTGTGTTTTCATGTTTTATGGGGGCTTTCTATAGACATAATGATATATTCTATCCCTAAACCTACCCATCACAGAAAACTTTCTGCATTCTACAAAAAAAAAAAAACATAATTTAGACTGATTTATAAGCTGTTTTCCTCATGGGGACCAAAAAATGTCCCCACACAGACAAGGATTTCGGATATTGGCATCTTTGTCCTCATAACGTAAGGTTTACCTGGAACACACACAGGCACGCACAGTGTCAGCAAACAATTTCTTTCTAACATCAATGAAAACAAAGCCAAGACTTAGTGGGAACAGCTGTTTCAGCTGCAAAGGATGGCTAGACAAAACCACAAGGGAATGAAACTGTCATACAATCACACAAAAGAGGCTATTTTTCTTTTAACAAGATGTTGACAATGTCATATTTGTGCTAACAAAAGACAATATCCCTTAGGGAAAGACACCTGTGACCCCAAATTTCAGAGGTACTGCAGATTTGACGGTCATCTGTTAATTTAGTCATCTATCTTATTTCACACATTTTTGGAATAAGCCATTTTTCCTGCTTAGTTTCAATTAGTGCCTTTATATGTAATACTTGGTTTCATTTTGCACTTTCTTGTGAGCAAATGTTATTTTCCACTGACTAAAATATTAAAATGAATGCATATCACACACACACACACACACACACATATACACACACACACATATATATATATATATATATATATATATATATATATATATATATATATATATATAGACTTAAATATTACAAAAACTAACAAATAACTTTATTTTGTGTATTTAGGATAGAAAAAGGATTAACTGCTGGAGCGACTCACCAAAAACAATGAGGCGTGTGTGTGTGTCAGTGGAGCCCAATGGATTCTGGGCCGTGCAGCGGTACATGGAGCCATTGAGTTCTGCAGGCACTCGCTCCAACACCAGTTCCTTCCCATCTCTCTCATTACTGCCGTCCAGCAATGTGCCGCCCACCCGTGTCCAGGTGTACAGAGGCTCAGGAAACACCTCATTCTGGAAGTAGTGTGTGTTTACACAAGAATGTGTACATTAAGGAAAAAAGATGAAGAGAAAATAATCAGTCGAAGCTCAAGATACAGAAAGGGATGGTACTAAATCCAAATACCAATATTTGAGAATTGTTTTAATATGCTGGATATTAAATTGTACATGCTTTTTCTTTGTTTATATACATTTGCTGTCATCTTTTACAGAAATTATTTCTAAAAAATGAATAACCATTTTCATACGGTAAATAAAATCACTTGTAGCATTTTTAAATGTATTATTGTTTTATTTATTTAGTTAAAATAATACAGAATTTTAATGTAAAAATGTATCAGTTTAAATAATTATCAGCTTATTGTTATCACCAGAATATTAATATCAGTGCATACCTTAGAAATACAGTGCATTAAAAAAGCATGTTAAGACTTGATAATTTAAACCCACTTTCAAAAGCACCTTCCTTACTATTTTTTTAAACAATCAATAATCAATACCTTTTTCAATTTGGTAGAAAGGACAAAAAAAAAAAGAGAGATATAAATCTTGTACCAACTCATCATCAACATTTCTCATTATAGGCATTTCTTGTTATATGCTTATCCAGGAAGAGGAATATAAGGGGTTTGATGGTTGTTAGCGGGGCAATGAAAAAAATATCACATCAAACAGGTAGTTCACAAGAGGCAAAAGAATATAAAATATTCTTATACGCTCCTTTACAGAGGTCCATGGTGTTTAGCATTGTCTGCAACTATGCCTGGAAGCCCACTCACACAATACTAAATTCTTTCATGTCTATTTTAAGTGATTTAAGAGTGATGAAACCCAGAAACAAGGTCGAAAATCTCAGTGCCTGAGCCAGGGCTACATCCCGATTTGTTTTAGATCCATCTTACCCCTGCTGATCAAACCAATCTACCCGTGTTCTAGGTGTGATACAGTAAGTGACTGGCTGGCACAATCCATCTAACTTCACAAAATCTTGTGACTTGTTCGGGTGATCTTTGATAATGGCTCATTGAAGAGTGTGGCTTGGCTGTGTGTCACTGGACTTCCACATTCACACCATGAAAGCAGTGAAATGAGTTTGCACTTGCTGGTGTAATCAGGTCAGATCCAGATCAAAAATATCCCCCATGGCACTCACACAAGTTAAATCAGAGCGTACTGTAATGGTAAGACAAGCTCTTGGAGAGCATGCTTTGTACTATATTCAAATACACATTTCAAATCAGAAAGGAAGGAGACACCAATGTGACCCCTCCTGTTGGTTGTCAAAGTAAACCAAAGGGGATATTGAATCTGTATTTTGTGACTATTTGAATTGCAGGATAGTATTTGGTTTTCTGTGTTTACATTTATCTTATCTACATGTGAAACCCAGGGCTCTGGAGCAGCTAGGGATAAGGGAGACGTTCTTCCAAATACATTTTCACTGGCTTTAAAATCCTCTTAAATCCTTTGTGTAAATATTAAGATCCAACTGGATTTATGTCCCCGTCAAGCCTGTTTATGGTGACCATTCTTTCTATTATTTAAAGGTATACTTCAAATATGTAAATTGGGGGTGAAATAAACACGCAGATCTGCCAGACAAACTGCTCATGCACCAAACAACTCCTTCCACCTTCTCAGGTAACCCCATCTAAGTGCTTTTCAATTCAAAACCCCAAAAGGGAGGGCATTCTTGTTGAAATATCCAGTTTAAGAAGGTAGCTATGTTTCAGAACATGGATTCTAGCTGGTCTGAACTGGTCCAGGCTAGTCATTCGTTGGTCTCACTGGACATTGACAGGTTTAGACTGGGATTGTTGCACATCTAACTAGTCTACCAGTCTGCACCAGCTAGTGACCAGTGTTAACCAGCAAATGACCAGTTTAGATCTAACATTACCAATAAAACTACAGGAAAATGGTCCGTTTTAACCATCACCCAGCTACCTGGATTTTCCAAGAGTGATAAAACAGAACTACTGTAACATTCCTTTAAATTCATGACACAAACGATGAAATAGTGTAAAGTAGATTCAGTGGTGATAACATATCGGGTCTAATTTCTTTCCACCTGAACGCTGTTGGCTTGACACATCTCTTGACAGTCAAACCTGTCAAAAAGATTGGGTGGATCATCACCACACTATGCTGTGTTTATCTGCTAGGGGAAGATTTTTTTACCTCTTGGCAGACGGTGATAGTTACACTGAGACAATCTCCCTGCTTCACTAGGTCTGAGGAAGCTGACGGACTATTGAAGCAAGTATAAATTTGGCGCTGTTGACAGTAAAACGCTCCTGGCTAGCTCTGTGCTCGCACCTGTTTTGCTAGCTAGTTTGACAAGAACAAACGAAAGCAGCAAAATCCCTGAAAGCTGCAGTGAAATACATCAACAAACAGCTGATTTGTTTTTTAATCAGATGCTCTATGCCTTCTGGTGAGAGCACAAAACAGAACACAAACACGTGAGAGGGGTTTAGCATTAGCAAAGAGAAGCCAAATGTTAGCATAATAAATCACTGCCTTATTTCTGGGGCTATTTCTTGTCAAGCATAGTTTTTAACTGCAAAATTTTTTTATTTTTTTTTCCTTTTCTTGATAAATTTTCATGTCTTGTTCAAACTATTTTATTGGAAAACATCCTCATAAATTTATACGAGAAGCAAGATGGCTTAAGTTATTTCAGAAAATATACTGCTTTACAGGGTACAACAGGGCTAAAGGCACACCTTAAGAAATAATGTGCTTTTCACTACTCCCATATAGTGTATGATTGAAGAAATACATAGTTTGTATTGAACATTTATGGAGCAACATATTTTGTGTGAAAATAAATCATAAAAGTGGATTATTTAGTTTAAAAATCGTATCAATGTATAAAGTGGCAAGGTGGGCTCACCGGCATGGAGTAAAAGGCACACAGTATTGATACAAAAACTTTAGCTAAAATAATATAAAGGTTAATACTTGTTCAAAACAGTCACTTTAGTAAAGTTTGTACTCCTTTCTGTTTATTTTGATGAATAAAATAATTCTTTAAGATAATTTTTGTTCAATAAATATACTGTCATTAAAATGTTTAATATAACAATATTTTATAACCCCAAATACCATACCTTCACATATTCTTCCATTATTGAAAAACTGCTGCTTTAATTACCTTGAAAACTGAAAATCATTAAGAAGACCTTTGTCTCAAATATTCAATAATTTTAGTAATTCTCATTTGCTACGTACATCTACAACATTTAAAAAAAGCATCAAATATTAGATCATATTAGCACAGAATCGTGTCAAGGATCAGTCAAATTTCCATGTGCGTTTTGTAAAGTGTTGCGGCAAGTTTTTGTGCCATCTAGTGGTTTAGAGGAAAATAAAATCCAAGGCGCCTTTTACCCCAGGGCGCCTTTAGCCCCGTTGTACTCTAATGTACTTATACTAAATTATACTAACGCACTTTGTACTATATTAATTAAGTTTATTTTTGTTAATACTTCTTAACCTATTTGTCTTATTAAGCACAATTTAGTGAGATTGCATGCTTAAAAATAAGAAAACTCTATTTGACAATGGGGTAATAAAAATAACCTCGACTTGCTACTTATTCTCTGAAAGTCTCGCAGAATTTCTCTTCTTGTTTTAAGAATGTGTTTACACCATATATGTTTTTCAGATATTCTTATTGGAAAACAAAACCAAAGTATTAAGTTCTTCTTGCAGTGCTCTGAAACACCAATTATTTCCTTTAACAGCTAACAGCAGGCAAACCGAATAAACATCTAAATGTGAATCATGTTATCATTTAGCGAATTTATGATTCAGACAGTTTCAGACTTATTAAATGCAACAGCGCATTAGTTTTGTTCCCTTTGTGTGTTTATGGAGATGACAATGACATATAGAGCACTAACAACAGAAAAATCAATTGACAATTGGCACTGACATTGGCATTTCATCCACTTTTGTCACTCAGTCTGAGTGATTTACAAAAGAATTCTTATTCTTTTATTAGTCTCTTATCTTATCTCACAGCCGAAATGCACCCAGTGCTTCACAATAACCTTGAATGCTCAAGGTCTTTTTTAGAGTTGCAGCCCTAAGTGTTTTTCCATAGATCACTTTCAGAGTTTTTGTTCTTGTGACCTTTAAAGGACTTTGAAAACCCTCTATTTTGATTTCACTGCAGCTTACATGATTGAACGGTTTGATTTTGTCAGATGCAGTGCAACCCTCTTCGGACAGAATGAACCATTTGGATTGATAACTCATAGATCGCAGCAGCAGGGTCAGGAGCTGACAGATACAGGTGTTGTATTGCACACTCTGTAAGAATGGTCACTATAGCCGTACATCACACAGGCTTAACTGCACATGCGGGACAAACCTCCTCATATCCAAAACTGAACTTGGCCCTGGTTTCATAACCCCCATGCACTTACCCCTGGAGATCCTACCTGGAAACCTTGGACGGTGATGCGAACCGTATCCCCTACCGTTGCTCTGGTAGGGGATATCACAAGCTTGGGGCCTTTAGGAGCCGCTATGAAGGGAAACAAGAGAAAATACATTCAGCTTTTGTTGCATAACATTTAAACAATAGCACAGTATTAACAGACTAAAGACATGGCGTTTGACTTGGAGGTCAACTTGGAGATTCTTGGTTTCCTTCATTGAAATTGCTGAGGAGTATTTATTTCCCAAGAGGGACAAGGACCTAAATTGGGTAGACACTCATTACTGAAAAAGAAACAGAGCGTGCAAGGCAAACGGTGGAGGAAGTAAGATAAGAGACACTTAGAGAACTAATTCCCTTGTCTTGTGTGGACCGAATCTCCCAGATGGGTTTAATTTGGTCTCAGAGAATGGCTGGGATGTGATGAAGGAAAGGAAGGTTAAAACATCATATTTTGACCTTCTCAGGCATAGAGGATTTCTCTTGTGTACTCAGGGGGAAGATAAGAAAGTGATTGGAAAGTGAGACCACAAGTTTCTCAAGCGAAACTTTCTCTATTTGGCAGTGCGAACAAGGCGCTTTATAGCAGCGCAGTTTGAGTGAGAAAAAGCCTCCGACTGGTCCCATGTTAAGTGGTTCTGCATCGTTTACTATGATTACCAGCATCCACTCTGCATAGCCCTGAGAACCATTAAAACAAGTTTTGTGAGCCGTATGTTTGCACTAACACATAATTCTAGAGAGAAGCTTAGTAAAGGCAAATCGGACTTTGTTCAAAAATTGTTCAAAAATACATCCCACTGTGGCCTTTTTTTCAACCCTCATTACGGCTAATGCTACGCTTTGGCTCCTACAACACATACAGATAATCCAACTACTGAGAACTATGTGAAACAATGGCTAATCATGCTTTTAGCCATCAATCAAGCCACAGAGTGTCCAGCAAAAGCTAATGAGGCATCAGGCCAGTCTTAGTCAGTTTAATGATTACCCCCTGGTGCTGCTTAATGGATTATGATTTCCACTCTTACATTTGTAATGGGTCCTATGAATGTGTATTTCACACATAAATCAAGTTATGGCAGGACACTACACTGAATACACAGAAATCCTCTTTTGCCAGCTTTCTTATTATGGAAATGATTTGGGATATTAGCAGCCAGGCTCTGCAGAGTGGAAAAAGAGATGTGAAATGCAATACACAAGAGAGATTAAGAGCTTGTCAAGGCATGAATCATGACTCAATGACTCCATCGATTTTCCCTAAGAAAACAGTTGAAAAACAAAAGGAGACCATTGATAGGGCCTGTGTTCTGACAGAGCAATGGGCACTTGAAGGCTGACCCTGCCTTTTCCGTACCAAGTGGATGAATTAATGGATCAATACATTGGAATGCCTAACCTAAGCCCTAACCACAGGACTTGTGAAAAAAATCCACTGAGCTGGGACATTTTCCTATCCGTGATGCCAGGTAATGGTTCTGCCATTGCAGTCTCTTTTTAAAAGAAAAAAGGGTCAAAGTGAAACTGTTAAATAGTATTTTTTTAAAGAGAATTAGCCTGAAAAAGCCTTATAAAAATCTTGCTGTTGAAGTAGTGATGGCCAGATGCCTGGGACCAACTCCAGGACTGCAAGCACTGTAACTGAGGTGCCACAAGCTGTCGACTTTTCAGGCTTCACTAGGGGAGAGAACTACAAAGTTTCAAAGTTAATATCGGTTGAATATGTCATTGGGGCCTTTAGGAGTCGACAGAGGCGGACTTAACCATTAGCCAAAGGAAGGCGACCGCCTTGGGCCCCCAAAAGACAAGGGCCTTCTAAAATGTTTTTTTATATACAAGATGCACGGATATACAAGATGCATGCAGTGGCGGGGCTTCTGTGATGTTTGTTAACACGACAACCGTCTGCGTGTCAGTGTTGAGCGTGCTTCCTGTGTATCCCGCTTGTAGCAAATGAAAATATCATGCATCTGAATATAGATATTGAAAAACCGTGCATATTATATTTTTATTGTTTTAAAATGACGTTCACTCGTTTCTGTGAATGACCCAAGTAGAGGACGCATGTGCTTTTACTTTCCACACAGGCACTCAACTTTGACATCCCAATGAATACTCTGCACATATGTACTTCTTTTTTGTTGTTGAAATAATCCTTAAGTGTGTAAATGTATAATTTCCTTTTCATTATCATTTTTATTCCAATTTGTAGTTGAAATAAATAAAAATAAATGTGTTTTAAAGTATAGAATTACTGTGGAAATTAACCCAAAGCACCACCTAGTGTCCAACTTACGCTAATACTGTTATAACCTGTTCCAACATGAATACTGTAACTGCACTGGGGTGAAAATTATGATATGGTTAAGTCTAAGCCACACCACACCGCTCGGACAGTTCCATGTGTGATTTCACCATATAGCCTGCAGTTGCTATTTCGGGGTCTATAACAAGTTGTTTACAACATGAAGCCATTATAACGTACATGAAAAATTTAGAAAAATTGGACTATATAGGACATGGTCGTGCAGCAGCAAGCATCACAACAGAGAAAAGAACCTCAAGGTTGCTGCAGGTTAGATACAATACAAATGTGTGCAAGGGTCCCGTTCCTATATTTCCTAAATCACTAAATCCCCTGGGAGCCACTACAGAGGGAAATGAGAGAAAATACTGCTAAGCTAACATTGCAAAAATGTCAAGTGAGGACTTTACTCAAGACAATTCCTGGATCAACATTCTCATCAACCAATCAAATGCTTTAGTTAGGTTTACCTATGATTGTTTGCTATCCATGACCGACATTTATACATGTCATACTTGAGCCAGGCTTTCTTCTCAGACTCGTTTGACCAAACGGTCAAACTTCTCTCATACTCATACAAAGCCATTGAAACTCTAAATGGAGATATAAGGCTGTTTGAATGTGCACAGATTCATTCACACTCCCACAAACCACCCACAATAAACATCTGCGTACTTATTATCAGTCTATTGGGTAGAGGAACTTGGCGTGCAGCATAGATCATCTCTAGCCTCTGGATGCGAGAATATAACTCATTCCTCTTCTGTGTTTTGCTGAATCAGTGGCACCTTTACTCATACAAATCCTCAATGCTGAGCCTGGCTCAGCTTTAATTATGGAGAGGCACTGACTGAATCACTGCATATTTGGATATGACTGACAGACAGCCAAGTCAGGGCAACAAGCCCAGCCGTGATGCTCTGAGGTGAGGACAGCATCCTGAGAACGCCACCTCCATGGACCATCCGCAACCATTTAGAATGCGGTGCGAGGCTCGTCTCATGAATATTCAGTGAATGTAATACAAATTTGAGTCGTTGTCAAGATGTTTCTGTCTCATGTGGAAATATTAAAAACTGTGAAAGATTTATGACTTGTGAATGCTCTTATGACTTGCCTTTCATTTTCTGGCTGAGTACAGGTTAGTGGATCACCTGTACTGGAAGTGTCAGGATAGTAACTGGAATGAAACCCTCTGCTAGTGTGATTGCATACATAATATATTGCAAATAATATTGTTCCTTAATGTCAGAACGGAACAGATGTTGTGACTGACTTTACTTCCATATTTCAAATAATCATGGTTTAAGCAGCACAACTGTTTTTATCATTCATATATTAAGAAATGTTTCTCGGGCAACAAATCAGCATATTAGATTTCTGAAGGATCATGTGACACTGAAGACTGGAGCTTTCTATCACTGGAATAAATATATATATATTTTTTAAATATATTCAAATAGAAAACAGTAATATATATTGTAATAACATTTCACAATATTACTGTTTTTACTTAAAAACAAACAGGTGTATGCATGTATGAGATAAGATACAATTATATCCAACAACTGCACATTTTTGGTTTTGTATTCTCTGGGTGAAAACAAAGAGAAGCTGAAATAGTGCTCTTCATCTTTTAAGAAATCTGGGTGCAATTAAATTTATGGATCGACTTGTTGCACAGACAAGGCCTTGTTAAAATATAAAATCGAAAGTTAGCAAGGCTTTTCTAGGCCTGCACTCTAGCGAATTCACTTTTCTTGCTCTCACTACCATGCAAGCGGTGATACAACACCCTCCTTTCCTTGTGCAGCTTCAGAAGCAAACGTTCCTGCTCTCAAGACACACATTCAAAAAAAAAAAAAAAAAAAAAATGTGTATCGCTTTGATGCTGACACTGTGCACTTGTTAAATTTGCACATGAATTTTTGAAGGAAATGCAATGAAAACAGGGTTTATATTCTAAATTGTAAGGCCTATGTAGTGAATTAAATACTTTACAAATAAAAGCAATTTTCTTCTCGTTTTATCTGGAACTAAGTGGATGCAAACCAATATAAACAGAGAAATTCCAAGAGGGTCCTCGCACCCTGGTGCTCGGGCCCTAATAAATGCTTATTCAAAACCAATGAATAAATCTGGAATCAGTGCAAAAACAGCTTTACATTACATAAAACTTGAGTTAAAAACAAAAGATTCAAAACGGTAGAACTAATAATATAAAACAGACTGTTTTATATAATATATATATATATATATATATATATATATATATATATATATATATATATATATATATATATATATATATATATATATATGTTGTTGCAAGCTATGACATTGCTTAGCAACTGTAAACAACTAATCACTATTTTGCATTCCCTTAGGAAGAAATGTATTCACGTAAACTAAAGTAAACCTTTAAACTAAAAAAATAAGAAATTATACTTTCAGTCTACTTTTTATGTACTTCTCTGAAATATACTTAAAATTGCACTTAAGTATACTTAATTTATACTGACAAAAAGTCTAAGCATATTTGGCCTATACTTTAAAATAATAAAATGTCCTGCAAGTATTTGAGTAGTAAACGCTTACCTTTAAGTTACCTTTAACGATACCTTTAAGTTCACTTGTAGTATAGTTGCAGTACAAACTGTAAACTAGTTGTGTACTACTTTTTACAATTAAAGTACACTTTTATACACTAAAAAGTGTAGCCAATTTAGTCCCCAATAGTATTGAAACAGTACACTTAGTATACTTCTAGTACACTGATATATTAGTATACTTACTACAGAAAGTAAACTTGAACTTAAGTATACTTAAAACAAACTTGAAGTATACTTATTATTCATAAGGGTTATACCCAATATACCCACTCCTGGCTGTAAATTTAGTTAGGGCACATTCTGGGTCTTAGCGCTAGTTTATGATAAACATTTTGTAAGCTTTATATCCTAATCGCTAAACACATCAGACACTTTTAGCAGAATTCTAATGTCCTTTTCCTTACTTTAGTACACACAACAAACACATAGAATGCTATCTTAGAATTGCCTTAATGTAGTATTTATTGCATCTGAATCTTGTAGAATATTGCAAGTTGTGTAAGAATTCCAGTGAGAAAAACAAAGTCATGTCTATTCTCAGAACAATCATAAAACAAACACAACAGAATTGCTGTATATAAAGGCTATTCATATAAGCACGTTTAAAATAAAGGGTTTATACTTTCATTGATTTGATATGTTACTCCACATAGGAAGAACAGACATGCCAACTAGTTACTGACCTGATGCAGACACATAGCTGAAGCGGACTGATGTCGTCTTTGTCTCGAGTGAGGTTTACGTAATGTAACGTGAAAATAAGCGGGGCAGCCTTACATCTTCCCCAATGGCTCTGAATTAGCGTGCTGCAGTTCCATTTTTCACCACAGATTTACATTTGTAATTTGTGGGGTGCTGTAGAGCTGGGAAGGGCTCAGAGACCGGCTGCCACAATTAGTATCGTGATACATGCCTGCCGAATCCATGCGCATCGTTTTAATACACGTACTTAAAATACTCTAGAAAATCAGAAAAATATTTGTTGCAGAATGCTGGTCACATTTATAATTTATTGTTAAAGGGTTAGTTCACCCAAAAATGAAAATTCTGTCATTAATTACTCACCCTCATGTCGTTCGACACCCACAAGACCTCCCCCGTTCATCTTCGGAACACAAATGAAGATATTTTTGTTGAAATCCGATGGCTCAGAAAGGCCTCCATTGGCAGCAATGACTTTCCTCTCTCAAGACCCATAAAAGGTACTAAAGACGTCATTAAAAAGTCCATCTCACTACAGTGATACATTCAGCACCAAAGTCACGTGATTTCAGCAGTTTGGTGGTTTGACACGCGATCCAAACCGCTGAATCGATATACTGATTAATAACGTTCCGAAGCTTCATGAAACAGTGTTTTGAAATTGGCCATCTCTATACAAGTCGTTATTTTGTTGGGGGTTTTTTTGCGTACAAAAACTATTCTCGTCTCTTCATAAAATGATTGTAGAACCACTGTAGTGAGATGGCTTTTGTAACGACGTCTTTAGTACCTTTTATGGGTCTTGAGAGAGGAAATGTCATTGCTGCTAAAGGAGGCCTTTCTGAGCCATCAGATTTCAACAAAAATATCTTAATTTGTGTTCCGAAGATGAACGGAGGTCTAACGGGTGTCGAACGGCATGAGGGTAAGTAATTAATGACAGATTTTTCATTTCTGGGTGAACTAACCCTTTAATTCAGTGTATAGAGGTCTATGGTTGGATGAATATTTTGCATGTTCTTGTTTATCTTGACTGGCTTTGGGACACGTCCCACACTACATTTTCACATTTCTCTATGTATCATTATTATGTGCAAATGGCAAAGCAGTCTTGCCCACTGAGAACTATGCAAATACATCTAGCAGTATAAACGGTAAAACTCTCCCAGCTGATGCATTTCTATTGTTGCACAGTATATAGTGCCCAGCTGCATATAGTAAAATGAAAAGAAAAAAAAAACCTTATTGATGTGTATTCGCTAAGCTAAGGGATCTGTCTTTGTCATTTAGCACAAACCAATTCCTCATACATAAAGATCATGATTCGTTTTGGTATATCGTTTGGCTATATGCAATCAACTCTACTCTGCTGTCATTCTCTCCTGTGGTTATAATGATTATTTCATGAACACTAGGGAACCATGTTTGAGGGAAAATAAAATCACATCTAATGGTATGAGGTAAATGTTTGTAAAAGAACCAGATCCTCTTGCGATAGAATTGCGAGCTTTTGTCTTAGCAGCTATGAAACGCACAGAGGGAGATCATGCTGGAATGAGATGAGAATGACAGAACAAGTGTGAATGAGAAAGAGAGAAATATTGAATGGAAACCACATCAGCTTCTAGACCATCCTTTCTTTCTTCGTCTTATCGCTCGTTTTTTTGTCCTTTCCCCTCCTTCATCTCTTTCTGCACAGCTCCTCTACCATTAAGTGAGAGAAATGTCTCTGTTTATCTTGTCTTGCGTCTCATCACTCGCCTCTTTCTGAGGGCTGATAGCAGAGACTACAAGTGAGTGCTGCCTTTGAAGTGATAATGGGATCGTCAGGCCATCTTTGTTGTAGCTTTAAAAGCAAAAAAGGCAAAAAAGCCTCTCATCCATGAAAATACAAAGGTATGCTAGCATCCAATTCTTTTTTTGGTATTGCTCCATGACTTTTATTACTTATAAACAAGTGAGCGCAACAATCCAATTTTACTGACACAACAGGCATCTTGGCATATCCTCGCCTTAGCATATTAATTAGCCGACGGTAGACCTTTTTTACAATTATGAATGGGTTGCAACAGTGAGATCCAGCAACGATGCTGTCTTTGAGTGCACTGTGAGATTCCCTTTATGCTTGATTTCTTTAATTCAGGTTGACTTTTTCAATAACGTGGTTAAGTTAACTCAATCTACTGCACAGACAGCTCAATGAATTGGCCTGTCAGTCACTGGGAGATTTTGCATTCTGCATTAGTAACTGCAATCTGCTTGCCTGTAAAGCAATTAAGCAACAAATAGAAACCAGTGTTGGTCTCGCTGCATCTGTCAGATGAGGATGTAAAGGGATTCATTCGTGATCGGTCGAATGGTGGTGAATGACTAGGATGAAGGTCAAAAGCAATTCTTTCAAATCGATCTAAAGATCTGTATCCTGCCAAATCAATGGTAAAGCCAACAAAAGCAAGACTTACCCAGTATGACCTCAGTCTGCATAGGCATAGAGAGAGCCGGGTGCGTGACCTCGCAGCTAAACAGGGCGTCGTTGTCCAACTGCGGATTCAGCGTCCAGGTAAGCTTGGCCTGAACCAGTACAGACCCGTCGCTCTGGGGAATGTGCGTGTTGCTGAAGAAGTACAGGGGGTCTGTACTCTGAACCCAGCGAGGGAACTCCCGGCTGACCACTGTCTCTGGGATGGTCTCTGTGGCCGGGCTGGGCTCTTGGCCGGGCTGTCTGGCCATGTAGCTCCGTCCAGGGCTCTCCGTGTAGAGGCGTGTGGGCCTGCCATCCGGACCCAGCAGAGATAGAGACTTCCT
Organism: Paracanthobrama guichenoti; assembly: GCA_018749465.1. Classification (NCBI taxonomy): domain Eukaryota; kingdom Metazoa; phylum Chordata; class Actinopteri; order Cypriniformes; family Gobionidae; genus Paracanthobrama; species Paracanthobrama guichenoti. Next base: position 19,120,463 of record CM031953.1, read on the forward strand.
CAGCTTAGTGTCGTCCAGATCCCTGCTGATCAGAGGTCTGGCTCCACGCACGCCAGCGGAGCCGGTACCCTCGTAACCCACAGTGGGCGAAACGTAGGAGATCACCTCTATCAACTCTCCATCCCGCTTGAAGTATACCTGGAAAGACGCACATACAGTTAAAGAGTGTCACTTCAATTAGGCTAAAACAATTTTTAAAACACCACGTAAACGATTTACTCCAACTGAGAACATGTCAGTGGGGCTAAAGACGAACAAAGTCTAACCTGCTTCTAAAAATATGCAGGTATAAAATAAACAAAAAAATATATATACTATATGGTGCTGGTCATATAATTAGAATATCGTCAAAAAGTTGATTTATTTCACTAATTCCATTCAAAAAGTGAAACTTGTATATTATATTCATTCATTACACACAGACTGATGTATGTCAAATGTTTATTTCTTTTAATTTTGATGATTATAACTGACAACTAAGGAAAATCCCAAATTCATTATCTCAGAAAATTAGAATATTACTTAAGACCAATACAAATAAAGGATTTTTAGAAATCTTGGCCAACTGAAAAGTATGAACATGAAAAGTATAAGCATGTACAGCACTCAATACTTAGTTGGGGATCCTTTTGCCTGAATTACTGCAGCAATGCGGCATGGCATGGAGTCGATCAGTCTGTGGCACTGCTCAAGTGTTATGAGAGCCCAGGTTGCTCTGATAGTGGCCTTCAGCTCTTCTGCATTGTTGGGTCTGGCGTATCGCATCTTCCTCTTCACAATACCCCATAGATTTTCTATGGGGTTAAGGTCAGGCGAGTTTGCTGGCCAATTAAGAACAGGGATACCATGGTCCTTAAACCAGATACTGGTTGCTTTGGCACTGTGTGCAGGTGCCAAGTCCTGTTGGAAAATGAAATCTGCATCTCCATAAAGTTGGTCAGCGGCAGGAAGCATGAAGTGCTCTAAAGCTTCCTGGTATACGGCTGCATTGACCTTGGACCTCAGAAAACACAGTGGGGACACAAGACCAATACAAAGAAAGGATTTTTAGAAATCTTGGCCAAATGAAAAGTATGAACATGAAAAGTATGAGTATGTACAGCACTTAATACTTAGTTGGGGCTCCTTTTGCCTGAATTACTGTAGCAATGCGGCGTGGCATGGAGTCGATCAGTCTGTGGCACTGCTCAGGTGTTATACGGTATATATATTCCTGGTATACGGCTGCGTTGACCTTGGACCTCAGAAAACACAGTGGGGACCCCAAGACCAATACAAAGAAAGGATTTTTAGAAATCTTGGCCAACTGAAAAGTATGAACATGAAAAGTATGAGCATGTACAGCACTCAATACTTAGTTGGGGCTCCTTTTGCCTGAATTACTGCAGCAATGCGGCGTGGCATGGAGTCGATCAGTCTGTGGCACTGCTCAGGTGTTATACGGTATATATATTCCTGGTATACGGCTGGGTTGACCTTGGACCTCAGAAAACACAGTGGGGACCCCAAGACCAATACAAAGAAAGGATTTTTAGAAATCTTGGCCAACTGAAAAGTATGAACATGAAAAGTATGAGCATGTACAGCACTCAATACTTAGTTGGGGCTCCTTTGCCTGAATTACTGCAGCAATGCGGCGTGGCATGGAGTCGATCAGTCTGTGGCACTGCTCAGGTGTTATGAGAGCCCAGGTTGCTCTGATAGTGGCCTTCAGCTCTTCTGCATTGTTGGGTCTGGCGTATCGCATCTTCCTCTTCACAATACCCCATAGATTTTCTATGGGGTTAAGGTCAGGCGAGTTTGCTGGCCAATTAAGAACAGGGATACCATGGTCCTTAAACCAGGTACTGGTTGCTTTGGCACTGTGTGCAGGTGCCAAGTCCTGTTGGAAAATGAAATCTGCATCTCCATAAAGTTGGTCAGCGGCAGGAAGCATGAAGTGCTCTAAAGCTTCCTGGTATACGGCTGCGTTGACCTTGGACCTTAGAAAACACAGTGGACCAACACCAGCAGATGAATGGCACCCCAAACCATCACTGACTGTGGAAACTTTACACTGGACCTCAAGCAACGTGGATTGTGTGCCTCTCCTCTCTTCCTCCAGACTCTGGGACTCTGATTTCCAAAGGAAATGCAAAATGTACTTTCATCAGAGAACATAACTTTGGAGCACTCAGCAGCAGTCCAGTCCTTTTTGTCTTTAGCCCAGGCGAGACGCTTCTGACACTGTCTGTTGTTCAAGAGTGGCTTGACACAAGGAATGCGACAGCTGAAACCCATGTCTTGCATACGTCTGTGCATAGTGGTTCTTGAAGCACTGACAGCTACACTCTTTGTGAATCTCCCCCACATTTTTGAATGGGTTTTGTTTCACAATCCTCTTCAGGGTGTGGTTATCCCTATTGCTTGTACACTTTTTTTCTACCACATCTTTTCCTTCCCTTCGCCTCTCTATTAATGTGCTTGGGCACAGAGCTCTGTGAACAGCCAGCATGACCTTTTGTGTCTTTCCCTCCTTGTGCAATGTGTCAATGGTCGTCTTTTGGACAACTGTCAGGTCAGCAGTCTTCCCCATGATTGTGTAGCCTACAGAACTAGACTGAGAGACCATTTAAAGGCCTTTGCAGGTGTTTTGAGTTCATTAGCTGATTAGAGTGTGGCACCAGGTGTCTTCAATACTGAACCTTTTCAAAATATTGTAATTTTCTGAAAAACTGAATTTGGGATTTTCCTTAGTTGTCAGATATAATCCTCAAAATTAAAAGAAATAAATATCTGAAATATATCAGTCTGTGTGTAATGAATGGAATTAGTGAAATAAATCAACTTTTTGATGATATTCTAATTATATGACCAGCACTATGTATATATATATATATATATATATATATATATATATATATATATATATATATATATATATATATATATATATGTATATATATGTATGTATGTATGTATGTATGTATATATATATATACACACATATATATATATATATATATATATATATATATATATATATATATATATATATTAGCAAATCTAACACTAAAAATATAACAAAACTGTGTGCGCCATACACAACAAATACAAGACAATCAACTCAGAGAACAAAAGGCTATGCACTCACCTAAAGGATTATTAGGAACTATTAGATGCAATTATCTAATCAACCAATCACATGACAGTTGCTTCAATGTATTTAGGGGTGTGGTCCTGGTCAAGACAATCTCCTGAACTCCAAACTGAATGTCAGAATGGGAAAGAAAGGTGATTTAAGCGATTTTGAGCATGGCATGGTTGTTGGTGCCAGATGGGCCGGTCTGAGTATTTCACAATCTGCTCAGTTACTTGGATTTTCACACACAACCATTTCTAGGGTTTACAAAGAATGGTGTGAAAAGGAAAAAACATCCAGTATGCGGCAGTCCTGTGGGCAAAAATGCCTTGTTGATGCTAGAGGTCAGAGGAGAATGGGCCGATTGATTCAAGCTGATAGAAGAGCAACTTTGACTGAAATAACCACTCGTTACAACCGAGGTATGCAGCAAAGCATTTGTGAAGCCACAACACGCACAACCTTGAGGCGGATGGGCTACAACATGGGCTACCCCACCGGGTACCACTCATCTCCACTACAAATAGGAAAAAGAGGCTACAATTTGCACAAGCTCACCAAAATTGGACAGTTGAAGACTGGAAAAATGTTGCCTGGTCTGATGAGTCTCGATTTCTGTTGAGACATTCAGATGGTAGAGTCAGAATTTGGCGTAAACAGAATGAGAACATGGATCCATCATGCCTTGTTACCACTGTGCAGGCTGGTGGTGGTGGTGCAATGATGTGGGGGATGTTTTCTTGGCACACTTTAGGCCCCTTAGTGCCAACTGGGCATCGTTTAAATGCCACGGCCTACCTGAGCATTGTTTCTGACCATGTCCATCCCTTTATGACCACCATGTACCCATTCTCAGATGGCTACTTCCAGCAGAATAATGCACCATGTCACAAAGCTCGAATGATTTCAAATTGGTTTCTTGAACATGACAATGAGTTCACTGTACTAAAATGGCCCCCACAGTCACCAGATCTCAACCCAATAGAGCATCTTTGGGATGTAGTGGAACGGGAGCTTCGTGCCCTGGATGTGCATCCCACAAATCTCCATCAACTGCAAGATGCTATCCTATCAATATGGGCCAACATTTCTAAAGAATGCTTTCAGCACCTTGTTGAATCAATGCCACGTAGAATTAAGGCAGATCTGAAGGCGAAAAGGGGTCAAACACAGTATTAGTATGGTGTTCCTAATAATCCTTTAGGTGAGTGTATATACACACACACACAAGGAACTAATCAAGGAAACAATGAATCACCATAAAAACAAATGAACACAAACTAGAAACCATGACAATGGAAGGAAACAGAAAATAACGTGATTAAAAACTAAAGCTGCGTCCGAAATCGCGTACTACAATTTTGTACTACATTTGAATTTGAACATACTTCATGACCATTAGAAAAGTATGTTCTATATAGTATGAATGTGGGTAGTATGAATGTAATCCAGATGTACAGTGCTACATACGCCATGTTGTCATTGTCATGTGACCTACCAGCGTCAGTTACGTCACTTCACCTCCATTTCTAAATTATCTCCTGTGGGCTCATGGGATAGTAAAGTGTCCATCGAATGCTCACTTTAGAATCTCACCGGAAGTAGTAGGTTGTCCGGGGACTTGTCACCTACTGTTTTTCCGCATACTATATAGTAGGGAAGCATTCGATTTCAGACGCAGCTTAAAAGTCCATAAAAACTAAACCAAAAACACCAACATAACCTGACAATATAAACAGTGCATTTTTAAAATAAATAAATGGATAAATAAAAATGAGATGGAAACAGACTCTAACCAGACCCTAAAATATGCATGGCATAAAATAAAAATATATCAAATAATGCATTTTGATAAACAAACAAATAATAGTGGGACAACAACTGACTCCAACTAACCCATAAAATAGGTTGGTATAAAACAAATAAACAAATAAAAAAATACATAAAAATGGTATGAAACGGTTTTCATATAATTTGTTATTATTTATTAAATTTTTATACCAACATATTTTATGGACTAGTTGGAGTCAGTTGTTGTCCCACTATTATTAAATTATAATTATTTATTATTTATACCAGCCCCTAAAATATGCTGGTTTAAAAATAAATAAATAAATAATTTCCTTATCTGTCTAAAATAAATTATTTTATTTACAAATAATGTAATCTGTTTGCTAAAAATGTCATTTATTTGTTTAAAAATTGAGTACTGCTGACTGTTGCATCAACAGAAACTCATAACTGCATAAAGATGCCAAATCATATTACTTAAGATGTTTAAATATGTTCTCAAAACTCTTAAGACTCAGAAGACTTTGTTCTCAAATCAAAGACTGTGATGCGCTAGGATTACTTGGCAAATTATGTAGTAGTACTAGTACAACAGTCAGTTACATCTGTGCTTGACTGTCAACTGGATATGCAGGCTGGTTCTGAAAGCGTTTTACAGTCTTTTGCATGGAAACCAGCATCAGTTTGGTATAAAAAGAGTAGAAGAACATTTTAAAATGAGAAAGGACGCAATAGAAAGTATCTGCTGCAATCACAGTAAATTGTGAAATTACTTGGTTTGTGATTGGCAAGTCTAAGCAAACATATCTGGGACAATGCTAAGCGTCATTCAGCCCACAGCGCTGGTGAATGGAAAATATACATGACACAGTTTCTGCTTTGTGTTTATGTTCCACTAGCACATTGCTGTAACAGCCTCTCTCCACTACAGTGCATTTGGGTATTAAGATTCCCGGCTGGTAAATCACTTGACAGGGAATTAAGTTCCCACTTCAACACACAACCTCCAGATATGTGTATTAAATTCAGCAGGCCTAATGCCTGTAGCATTAATGTTTGCACAGTGCTCTGCTTGTACCCCTTTTACTTTCAGTCCCTCCCTTTCCTACCCTCCACTGCTCCAGAAGAAGGAAAGAGATGGATACGGCATAAAGCACTGTATGCACTGTATATATATATATATATATATATATATATATATATATATATATATATATATATATATATATATATATATATATATATATATATATATATACACTCACCTAAAGGATTATTAGGAACACCTGTTCATTTCTCATTGATGCAATTATCTAATCAACCAATCACATGGCAGTTGCTTCAATGCATTTAGGGGTGTGGTCCTGGTCAAGACAATCTCCTGAACTCCAAACTGAATGTCAGAATGGGAAAGAAAGGTGATTTAAGCAATTTTGAGCATGGCATGGTTGTTGGTACCAGACGGGCCGGTCTGAGTATTTCACAATCTGCTCAGTTACTGGGATTTTCACGCACAACCATTTCTAGGGTTTACAAAGAATGGTGTGAAAAGAGAAAAACATCCAGTATGCGGCAGTCCTGTGGGCGAAAATGCCTTGTTGATGCTAGAGGTCAGAGGAGAATGGACCGACTAATTCAAGCTGATAGAAGAGCAACTTTGACTGAAATAACCACTCGTTACAACCGAGGTATGCAGCAAAGCATTTGTGAAGCCACAACACGCACAACCTTGAGGCGGATGGGCTACAACAGCAGAAGACCCCACCGGGTATCACTCATCTCCATTACAAATAGGAAAAAGAGGCTACAATTTGCACGAGCTCACCAAAATTGGACAGTTGAAGACTGGAAAAATGTTGCCTGGTCTGATGAGTCTCGATTTCTGTTGAGACATTCAGATGGTAGAGTCAGAATTTGGCGTAAACAGAATGAGAACATGGATCCATCATGCCTTGTTACCACTGTGCAGGCTGGTGGTGGTGGTGTAATGGTGTGGGGGTGTTTTCTTGGTACACTTTAGGCCCCTTAGTGCCAATTGGGCATCGTTTAAATGCCACGGCCTACCTGAGCATTGTTTCTGACCATGTCCATCCCTTTATGATTTCAAATTGGTTTCTTGAACATGACAATGAGTTCACTGTACTAAAATGGCCCCCACAGTCACCAGATCCCAATAGAGCATATTTGGGATGTGGTGGAACGGGAGCTTCGTGCCCTGGATGTGCATCCCACAAATCTCCATCAACTGCAAGATGCTATCCTATCAATATGGGCCAACATTGAATCAATGCCACGTAGAATTAAGGCAGTTCTGAAGGCTAAAGGGGGTCAAACACAGTATTAGTATGGTGTTCCTAATAATCCTTTAGGTATATATATATATATATATATATATATATATATATATATATATATATATATATATATATATATATATATATATATATATATATATATATATATATATATATATATATATATATATATATATATATATATACATATACATATATATACATATATACATATATACATATATATATATACACACAAATATATAATTTGCTTGTCCATTCAGGGACCTTTGGACTTTTTAAATTCTGTTTGCACAAGATCAAAGTGTTATTGCATTACACAAGACCTTTCCATGCACTGTAGCCCTTTTTCTGCCCTTTCTTTATGTGTGTGGTTTTGTCCGGCTTTGATTTGATCCCACCATTTATGCCCCTGCACTCTGCCGGGTAAATAAACATAATGTAACAAGAGTGAATTAAGCTCACGTCCTTGAGAAGTCTTGTTTCCTGCTAGCAATGTCACAAGAATTTAGAGAGAGAGGAAGTGAGAGAATCTTGTAAGGGACAGCTCTCTTTCCCTCCATGCGAGGACTTTTTGCCGCTAATGTGCTCTAAAGTACACACTTTATCTCTGCTGCTGAGAGAGGTTAACAGCATATACCACACTGTGGCTTTTACTTGCATTATCGGACTATTTGCGCCTGCAGCCACAGGGAAGGGGAGACAAAAGCAGATGCATAGTGGAAACCTCATGCTAATAGCTTAGGCTCCAGACAACAGCTAATGCCTAATATTAGTGGCTGTGTGAGATAACTAAACAATGGCTTGATTATGGAGGCTTTTTAGAAAGGACAGTGCAATAAGTCATGCTACGGCTGAACAGGGGCTAGTTCAATTGCAACGTTTGGAGGATCTATGGGCCTCGTTTTTACTAGAAAACAAAGACAAATGAGGGAGTTTTCTGAAGCAAGCGTTCTGTGCAAATGCCAGTTTGTCACATGCCCGTTTGCCATGTAAACACACGATATGAAGGTTGCATTGGGATTGGTAAGATTTGTTTATGTTTTTGAAAGAAGTCTCTTATGCGACCTCTTATGCGACCTTTCTATGCTCACTTCACCAATGCTGCATTTTTTTTTTTTTGCTCAGAAATACAGTAAAATCAGTAATATTGTGACATTTTATTACAATTTCGAATAACTCTTTTCTATTTGAATATATTTTCAAATGTAATGTATTCCTGTTATAGCAAAGCTAAATGTTCAGCAGCTATTACAAGGGTCAGTTCACTCAAAAATTAAATGTCATTCCAAATCTGTACTTTCTGTTTGCAAAGCATAAAAATGCGTGCACATGATCAAAACTGTGTTTTGAGCTTTGATTTATCATACAAAAGTAAACAAAATATCTAGCAACACTCCAAGTTCTGTTTTTCTATTTTATAGCTCGGTTTGATAAGTATTGAGCCCATTATCTGCCAATTCTTCTGCAGTACATACATGTCACCAGCATGTGGAGCTATAAATCCTCTTCCTCAATCTGGGTTAGACATGAGAGAAAGAGAGATAGGAAGGCTGCCTCTGCAAATAGTGCACAGAACTCCTATTCATAGCCATGCTAATCACCAAGGTAACGGTCACACAACATGTTCAACTCATTCCAAGGCCCATTCTAGGCAAACACGTCTGTTAAATTATTCATACTGTAATACAGCTCCCTGCTTTTTGAACAGAATGCAGTTTTTGGTTACACTTTATTTTACAGTGTGTAATTACCCAAGAAAGTACTGGTAAATACATGGGTTAAGGTTAGATTTAGGGGTAGGTTCAGGGTTAGTACCTAGTTATTACCCAATTATTGTAATTGCTACAATAATTACATAGTATGTACAGGACTGTAAAATAAAGTGTGTAGCGGATGCTATACTTCAGTCTTTAACAGTCAAAAAAGGTACAGTGCTGTCACTAGGGCGGTACCCTAAGGTACAAAAGTGAAAAGGTACATCTTTGTACCTTACTCACCCCCTAAATGGTACATATTAGAACCTTAAAAGTACATATCAGTACTTTAAGTGTGCATATTAGTACCTTAAAAGGTACATATCAGTACTTTAAGAGTGTGTATTAGTACCTTAAAGGTACATATCAGTACCTTTTCGGTTTTGTACCTTAGGTACCGCCCCAGTGACAGCAATGTACCTTTTTTTCTAACCGTGCACTAACATGACATCACTAACATCACTAATAAGGTTTTATTTGTTAACAGTTAATGTCTTAGCTAACATGAACTACCAATAATCAATATATTTATAAAGCATTTACTAAATATTTTAATGTTAGTAAAAATCGATTCTTTAATAATCATTATTTCAAATGAGTTCTATACACTGTATTAATGAATGTTAACAAATACAACTTCGGTTTTAGAAAATGTATTAGTGAATGTTGAAATTACCAAAGACAAATAAATGAATGCTGTAGAAGTATTGTTAATTTATAATGTATGTTAACTATATACAGTCAAACCAAAAATGATTCAAACACCAGATATACTTTTTTACTAGTGGGTGTGCTAGTCCAGTGAGGATAGCAAAATAAAGTAAACTGTGACATATTATACCCAAAAATTCTTCATACAGTGGACTACCAGTAAAATTGATAAATATTTGAGACCAATTATACAGACATTTTGACCTGACCATGTTTTGCTTAAGTGTTTTTTTCTTTTAATTGCTAATGTGACCTTTTACACCACAGACTGAACAAAATTAAGCATTGCTTGGTAATTGGTTGTACTGGTAATTGGTAATACTTTAATTTGTCCTCAAAGTTGAGGTGTTAGAAGCAGGATTTGAGCGAGTCTGACAAGGGCCACATTGTGATGGCTAGACGACTGGGTCAGAGCATCTCCAAAACTGCAGCTCTTGTGGGGTGTTCCCGGTCTGCAGTGGACAGTATCTATCAAAAGTGCTCCAAGGAAGGAACAGTGGTGAACCGGCGACAGGGTCATGGGCGGCCAAGGCTCATTGATGCATGTGGGGAGCGAAGGCTGGCTCGTGTGGTCCGATCAAACAGACGAGCTGCTGTAGCTCAAATTGCTCAAGAAGATAAAGCTGTTTCTGATAGAAAGGTGTCAGAATGCACAGTGCATCGCAGTTTGTTGTGTTTGGGGCTGCATAGCCGCAGACCAGTCAGGGTGCCCATGCTGACCCCTGTCCACCACCGAAATCACCAACAGTGGGCACGTGAGCATCAGAACTGGACCACGGATCAATGGAAGAAGGTGGCCTGGTCTGATGAATCACGTTTTCTTTTACATCACGTAAAAGAACAGCCCGGGTGTTTGTGTGTCGCTTACCTGGGGAACACATGGCACCAGGATGCACTATGGGAAAAAGGCAAGCAGGCAGTGATACTTTGGGCAATGAAAGACCATCATGAAAACAGTACTCCCTGGCAGCTGTGGCCTCTTTCAGCAGGATAATGGGTCCTGCCACAAAGCAAAAATAGTTCAGGAATGGTTTGAGGAGCACAACAACGAGTTTGAGGTGTTGACTTGGCCTCTTAATTACCCAGATCTCAAACCAATCGAGCATCTGTGGGATGCCACCCCATTCCACCCCACCTCGCAAGTTACAGGACTTAAAGGATCTGCTGCTAACATCTTTGTGCCAGATATCACAGCACACCTTCAAGGGTCTAGTGGAGTCCATGCCTCAATGGGTCAGGGCTGTTTTGGCAGCAAAAGGGGGACCAACACAAAATTAGGAAGGTAATAATGATATGCCTGATCGGTGTATATATCAAAATTGTAAAAGAATGGTTCTTAATGGAGATAAATGTTAAATGATGTAATTTCCATCAAGATGTGCATCATTTTTGGTCAAGATGTTGTATTGACAATGCAAGAGTTGAGCACCCTGTAAAGTCTCCTCCAGCACATCCCAAAGACTTTTAATGAATTTAAGGTCTGGGCTTAGAGGCTCCAATTCATGTGTGAAAATTATTCTTCATGCTCCCTCCCAACCATTCTTTCAGTTTTGGCCTGATGAATCTTGACATTGTCATCCTAGAATATGGCCATGATGTGTCTTCCTATTCCTATAGTATTATATAACTTATCATAAAATGTTACAGAAATGTGATTCCCACAGTCAACATGTGCAAGTTTAAAACTGCTTAAACACGTCCCATGTTATAATTTATAATAAACAAGTCTATATAGTTTGTATTCCTTTTTATTTCAGTTTTAGTTTGAAATGTTGCCTTGCCAACTAGCTGAAATAAATTATTTTATTTCAGTTAATGTTTATTTATTTTAATCAACATTTATTTTATGGTTTAAGTTTTGGTTTCATATATATATATATATATATATATATATATATATATATATATATATAAAAATAACCTTGGGTATAATAACCACTGTACTTTGCTATAAGCTCCATTAATCATTTCAGCAGAGCATTGCTTATTACTGGTAATGTCTTATCACACAACGAACAGGAAAGAGCCCATTGTTTCTTTTCACAGGGGATAATCAATTGTCCTTATATTAATTTCTCCTTAATGTGCCTTCAGTAATTGCCTTGTATCTACAGCCGTAGTCACAATGCTCATTTCCATCAATACAAATTAGATATCAGACATGTTTGATGCACTGTTGATGGGCTGCGTTTGATTGGTTGTTGTCTAGGGAAAAGCAGAGTTTCTTAAGTCCCTTTTAGGGAAATGTCGGGATGTCAAACGTCTAACTCCCACACAACCAGAAATAGTTCCGCATGAATGCGGCACTCGTGTCTCACGCCTTAGTAAGGAGAGTAATTACACAGCAGCCAATGTGAGTCTATCCAAGCAGGATATATTGCACAATAATACAGTAAGTGCTGAAATAAGCCAAAATAGCATGTTGTACAGTGCCCTTGAAATGTTTTGGCAGTTCTTAGAAGCACCACATTACAAAAGAAAAAAACAACTTATTTTCAGGTCTTGAATGCATCAGTGTTCCAACACGCTTCACACAATAGAAGCACACAAAACATGCATGCATGCGCCCCCACCTCTGCGGATTTGAATGAGTGCAGCAAACAAACAGCGATGTAATTCCACGCGCTCGCCAGAGCACAATGCTTCACGCCGCCAGCAGAGTGGTTTGTCCGTGAATGGATGCTAATGAAAGCACCTGCATACAGCCTATTGCCAAGCAAACTATTTTGAGTGAAAAACTCATTTAGAGACTCCACAATACCTGTTCCTCTGGCCTCCTTTTCTACTTCCTAGCATTGTCATATTTAATCACTGGAGTATCAAAGAGATGATGGCTTTACCGTGGTTAAAATGCGGGAGTGAGAGCCGAACAAACTTAATGACAGATAATATAGGGGATGATTATCTAGCCCTCTTTCAATCAGCACCAGATTGTGCAGAGGAAACACCAGCCTGGCCTGTCAGCTGATGGACTGCTGTGTTTTTGAATGCTGCTCTTCCTGGTATTTAAAGATAAGAAACACCCCTTGAAGTCCATTGGCCATGTGAGGAAACTCACAAACAAAATGCTTCAAATGTTACACTTTAAAAACAAAGAATACTTTTGAAAAATAAGTTTCTGTAAATTCACATATCAGTGGCCTAGAGAAACCATTTATATTTAAAGGTAACTTTTTTTGTTAAAAACTAACAACATTTATACAATGAGCCAATGCATTCTTCTAAAACATGTTTTTGTCTTGCCCTGATTCACTATGGTAAGATTGGAACCTATTAATATATATGATTTTTGGATTCAAATATCCAAAAACCAGTGTTAAATATTTTGTTGACTTGTGTACTTACATTATCCCAAATGTTTCCAAGAATGTTTAAATCCAGAGAAATTTTAACCAGGACACGGAGTGTGTCCATGGGTCGCCTATCAATGACATCACACCCGTGTTACCCTCGATTTAATATATTATGTGTTTTATTAGACAGGTGACCAACTGTTTGGATACATTCATCAGCAGATAATTAATAATTGTTTATATAGCTCAACACACAGATTTTGTTTAAATCTCGTTTTATTGATTTACCATGAGTACCATGTTTTACCATGCCTATTATCGATCTAGCTTACTAGTGCAACAAGTGTCTCATAGAAGCTACACAGAGTAGCATTATAACATAACTTTCAACACACTCAAATGTATCTAATATGACAAAACAGCGCTGCGTTACCCAACATACGCATGAGCGGAAGAAGTGGAAGCGCTAGCCTGCAGCATAATAAAAGCTCCACTACTCTCGAGCCGCGTATCGCGCTTGTCTCTCATTAGCAATCGCTCCAGCAGCCGCGTTCCCCTCTGACGACTTTCAGCCCCTTCCTGCTTCATACTACAGTAAAATTAATACATCTTTAATACATTAGCTCATCCATGAATTTGAAAAAAACTGCTTTTTTTTTTGAATTTCGTGATAAAATGGACAGAATTCGAAAGATGACACTTTATTTATTATCGAAAGTAACAAAACACGGAGCTTATTGCGATTATTGGTGGTTAAAACACTGTATTCATCATGTACACATAAGACACGCACCAAAAATTTGCAGGACAATACATACTGTTACACACCTAATCACTATTTAATCAAGTGTCAAGGAAGAATTGTTTTGTGACATATGGTCATAAGTGAGGTCAACCTCAACAATGGGCCAGGGTTGGGCCAGGGCAGCAGAGGGCGGGGTGTTCGGGATGCCGTGAGAATACCACGGTTTGTACCGTGGGTGGTGTATCGCGTTTTTTTTTTGGTTCGGTTTAAATATCGTTACACCCCTATCAACAGGTGAGTAAGCCATTTCACTGAACAGATAAGTTGCCATATGTAGCTCTAAAGAGTTAATTGTAAAGAATTATCTATTGTGAAGTGCTATACACATCCGCACAGTCACGCAGAGCCGAAGCACAACCAAAACAATGTTCTTCTGCAAATGCATGCCGTTTTTTTTTTTTTTTTTAACCGCTAGTGGGACAAAAGTTGCAAGTGTCCCTTTAATGTAACTGCCCTAATGTAACCAAAAATGTGATCCTACATAGGTATAATAAAGATCAAGACCACCTTGGCTGGTGAAAGAGAAAATTACTTAGTGCACATTTAAAGTTAAATGTAAATATACATTTTTATTGCTCAAATAATGGACTGCTATTTTAACAAAGCAAAGCAAAACTAAACCAAAAAGTCACACAGCTTTGTGAGAGAACGACTAAAATGTAAGTTGTTCACTGAGCTGAGAACTTTTGTTTGTCATTTGTGGAACTTAGCTTAGCGTCTCATTTTTGGATGTACTATGTCTTTAAATTCCACATCCAAATCTGTCAAAAGAATTCTGTCTGCCTGATGAAAGACAAAATTGTCTGAAAAGAGCTGAACAGTGACAAAACGAAGACAGCCTTTTCTAAAAGCAGAGAGATGATGAACATGCCGAGTGCTCAGCTCACTGTGGGAATGATACAATGTTTTGAACCCCAAGCTATGCATGGTGGCTGTTAAATTGATTTCAAGAGGGTGTTAAACTGCAAAGCCATGGCATTGATTTGACTTAGTAAAGATTGTTAAAAAAAAGGAGAGTAAACGCCTGAAAAAGAAAATAGAAAATGTTTCGGATGATTTAGAAGAAAGCCATGAGGCAATGACACCAGCAAAGCCCAAATGAGATGAATCATAAGACAGTAAAGGAGAAAGGCATTTGAAGTTGCAGAAGAGAAATAGAGTCCAACGCTGAGGCCCTGGAGCACAACTGTATCTGATGAGAATAACATTATTTTATTTGTATACTTAGTAAAGCAAGAGGCAAACAAATGAATAAACGTCCTGCAATACAAGATAAATATTAGTTTTGGTTCGGTTTAAAACTAGCTTTTGTTAACTTTCTGATTCTCTTAAAGCATTAAGATTGCATTAATATATATATATTATATATTATATATATATATATATATATATATATATATATATATATATATATATATATATATATATATATATATATATATATATACATATATATATATATATACATATATATATATACATATATATATATATATATATATATATATATATATATATATATATATATATATATATATATATATATATATATATATATATATATATATATATATATATATATATATATATATATATATATATATATGCCATGTCATTTTCATCACTTGTCTTTGTCATTATTTGCTATTGATCCATATCAGAATATTGCTTTCGTAGGGGTGTAACGATACACCTATGCCACGGTTCGGTTCATGTCACGGTTTTGGAGCCTGGGTTCGGTTCGTCAGGATTCATGACAGGGCACCAGCAATAATAACACTAGATTTGATTCACTTTTAACTTAATAATAACAACATATACTTTAACTTATTAACTTTATATTAATTAACTGTATACATTGGCTTCACGTTTTCTTTAGCGCAGTTAGCATACCCGATTAAACTAAAAATTAAGTAAATGCCTCCACTGTGTACTATAAATAATCTAATTTTACCATTTACCATAATGTTTAAAAACACAAGCACATTTATTTAATAAAAATTGATGACACACACAAGTAATTTCCCACTTTAGCCTTAACAAACACTTAAATTGTAGGAATATGACTAATATTGATGAATAGGCCTATAAATTAAATAGTAGTTTTGTTAATACAATAACGTACACCACAGTAATTTAAAAAGAATAAAAAATAAAAAAATAACATAAATTGAAAATAAAGTGGCATTTTGGGGTTATGGAAACAACAGTTACCATGGTGAATACACAATACTAATGATCAGAATGAACACCTGCATGCAAATCCTTCCCAGCTAACACACGACGAACCAGTTACGTGATTTATTGGTACTTAACTTTAATTTCATGACTTACGAATTGACATCGTAACGTTGCATGCTCATCCTCTTGCGCTTTATGAAGAGATACGCGCCTCATGCTCACGTGAAACTAAAGAGTGTGCGCTACGAGTGCAGTATAACGGCTGACAGGACACCAAAGCGGTTTTCTGAGGTGAGAGAGATTTTTATTTCGTAACAAGGCACAAGCTACGAAAATAACGATGTTGCTGGAACTCCATGGTAGCATTTTGCCTACCTGGCTAATTGGGGAAACTGCCTCTCTGTCCTTCCACCGTGCAGCTTGAGCGATCACCCAAGTCACGTGACATGCACTTAGAAGACAAAAGTTACTGTATATTTAGTAAATAATATTATTAATAATATTTAGTAACAATACAGCTCTTATTAGTTGTTAAAAGTGCACTAATTACTATTTAATCAAATGTCAAAGAAAAAGAAAAAAAACAAAATTGTGACGGTGAAGTTAGAGCTGGGCTGGGGTAGCAGGGGGCGGGGCTGGCTCGGTTCGATATGAGAGAATTGCGGTTCAAACCGTGGGTGGTGTATCGCGGTTTTTCGGTTCGGTTTGAAAATCGTTACACCCCTATGCTTTTGTATGTAGAACTAAACAACTAGATGGTAAAAGAAAGACAAATTTGAAGTTGTATCTAGGTCTAGGTGAGTGGAGACTTCCCTAGTAAATAACTAAATAATTCCCCAAGTGTTACAGTACTCGTTTGTTTATTCATTTATGTATTTTTTTTTTTTTTTTTTTTATTTAACAGTACAGTCGATTACAAGGTGACTTTGACATCATTGTTCTCCCTTAATGGGGCAGTTTCCGTTCCAGAGACACCAAATTATTTCTTGAAGACAATTAATTTCAAAACATTGTTTTTCAGCGCTTCTACAGTTTGAACACAGAATAGAGGCAGTAATCCACATGAGATGTAATATAATTTGGCAAAACATATTTCCCATCCAGCTCTGGTCCCATTGAGCCTTATCAAAATGCATAAAACTGCTCCACCCTTTCCTATTTTTCAACCACACAATTAATTACCACACAATACTATATACTTAATGAAGTTCATTCCATTCTATCCTGTATGATACAACCTTCAAATGCTTTTGTTTTGATGAGGACATATGGCAAAAAAAATGAATACAAAATATTCTTATTTTCATAGCCCAACTAGTTACACTGTAAAAAGAAAAAAAGTTTCTGCCTTAAATTTTTCAACTTGGATGTTTAAGTAATTTACACTAATAATAAAAGAAAGTAATACCACACTAAAATATTCTCAGATGCAATTTATAAATAATGCAACCTTACTGTAAAGTGTTACCTTATTAATACTATTTTCTAGATTTGTGTGCCTTATTTTGACTGTGCATCTGCCATAATTCCCTAAAGATTCAAAATGATTGACGATAATGTGAGAATCAGGAAGATTGCAGTTAACAGACTGTTTACCTGAACAAATAAAAACGACTGTATCACAATAACTCTGTATTTTTGACAGCAGTAATTCATATTTATTCACATGCTATTGAAAATGTGAAAAATACTTTCAAACATTGCAATAGAGAATCAGCCTTTATATCTCTGAATATGTTGTCTTGCACACAACCAAAAGAACCGGCTCATTCGCTATTGAGGGCGACACAAATCAAGCCACATTCAACCACAAGCCCAGATCTGAAACTCCTTTGAAAAATATTATTGCAAGAGCCTCATCAGCCTCCCAGACATCCAGGAACCTTTGACTAAGATCTTTTCAGCTCTAATTTAACTGCTGTTTCTTGGCTCCTGTCGCTTGTCTGCATTAGCGGGTCTACCTGGGTGTTTGATGAGGAAGCGCAGGCTGATGAAGCCCAAGCTGATGAAGCGCAGACTGTCTTGTGTGAATGAATGGCAGTGGATTGGCTGGTAATGAGGGGCGGAGTGGCGAGTTGAGCCCTCCTTGGGACTTACACTCATGGGTTTTGTGCTATAATGAAGGCCAGAGCTGGTCAGCCCTAGTGCTCAGCAATGTGACTCTTCAGGTAGGGAGGTGGAAATCATTTTCACACCACATGCCTATCACGCTGAGCTCTTAATTGCTGGAGATGGGGGCAAGATAGATCCGGAATACATTACGGAGCGCCCACAGAGCGTGATTAATGGGCTCGTGGGATTCTCACAAACTGCTGGTTGAACTCAGGCGGAGCTGGTGTGGATGACATTCATAAGGTTGAGGTGTGTGAGCCATAGAAACCCCACTGACTTCAATGAAAAGGCTCAAAGCAATAAGGTCTTTGCACTCTACCCTAAACACAATCAATGTACAAACAGTGAATAAGAGTTTCTTCTGTGGAATACAAAAGCAGATATTTAGAATTTTTTTTGTCCATAAAAATTCAACAGTGTTGTTTTACTTTCATATGGACAAAAAAAACCCTTCAAAATATCTGCTTTTGTGTTACACAGAACAAAGAAAGTCATACAGATTTGGAACAATGTGATGAGGATTAAATGATGACAATTTTGGATAAACTTTGGTTTATGCATACATTATCTTCTACTGTTTTGATGAAAGAGTCCATGTAAAGTCTAAAATTGTCAAAAAACAAAGAAAAAATAACCCCCTCATTATAACACACATGAAAGAAATGAAAACTCGACAACTGGATATGTCTCCTCCGTATTATTGCTGTAAGCTTCTTGATAAATTGGTTGGGACAAAATCGACCATGGCAAAAAAAAAAGTCTTAGGGACATCTCTCCACTGTAAATGGTGTCTATTTATAAACGGCATGTGTTTGTGTGTAAAATTGCCAGGGACTCACCGATGGAGCTGGTTTGCCTCCTTTGGCAGTGCAGACCAGAGTGAGGTTCTGGGCCTGGTAGCGGCTGAATGGTGCTGGCGTGTTCTCTGCCACCACTGAGATGTTGTTGGGTGGAGCTGTGGGATAGAAAAAGACATGATAAACATTCTGCAGGCTATGAAATCTGTTCTAATTTTTTACTAAATTAGATTAAAATTTTGGCCTTTACACTACGTGTAAATAGCAATTAGATTCTATCTACAATAATTGAAAATAGCCTATTTTCTTTGCAATAAGTCTAAATAGTAGTTCTGTTAGGACCACTATCGTCAAAGATGATTGACTATTAGCATACAGTTTGGTTTGGCGGTATGGTTCTCCCTGTGCATCCAGGCAGCCTAACATGGATAAGAGCAGGGAGAGCAGCAATAACCCCCCTTAGGGTAAACAGAACAGAACCAACAAAATGTATTGCAGATATAATTAATATCAATATTGAATGTACAAAATAATTCGTGAATTTAGTCTGATTCAAGGGGAATAAGAATACCAAATCCTGACTGGACGAGAAGAGGAGCTGGGGGTGGAGGAGGGTAAATGAGCTCTGGAGAAACGCAATAGCTACTGATAGTACTGAAGGAGCTTATATATGTGTGCTGTGATAGATGTCGTATTCCTATAGGTAGACGTGACAGACAGCTGATGCGAGTTTGACTAACGTGACCTGCCAGAACTGATGCTACGCATGATTTGTTGTACATTCAGTGTTGTTGTACATTAAACGATATGCAATAAAAATATAGAGTGTAAATTATTATATTTATTAAAATTATGAATGATGCCTTAATGGATGATGCCATTAATGGATGATGCCTTATTGGGACAATTAAACCCTGCCTACCCCTTATAATTTTTTTATAATAAAGTGTCATTTTTATAATATGACACTTTATTTCCACTTTTCCAATATTTTCTTAATTTGTATTGAAAATAGATGGTTTTCCAATGTGATATGTGATGGGAAAAGGGAATAGAGTGAGTTCGGCAAAAGGCGGATTCAAACTGGGGTTGATTTGTGCCGAAACTATGCACCTTACCCCTACTCTACTTCTACTGATGACAATTCAGCATCTTCCGTAATTTTGTCCAGCCCAAACAGACATCAGTGGGAGGAGTTAGTGTAAATAGCCTCTGTCAACAAGACGGGCTATTTGTACTTTGTGTTAATTATTTTGCAATCCAAAAATAATGTATAATCTATTGAAGTCATGAGACTTATACAATTTAACAACAAGTAATTTATTTTTCCATATTCTGTGTTTTGGAAATTATGGATTCCATTTTAATGGTTTATTTAAATTTAAATAATCAAAAAGCATGTATCAAATGCATTCTTAAAACGTTCATTTTAATTATTCATGATTTATTCAAATTGTAACAATAATGGATGAAATGTGCTTTTTCCAGAAATTCTGTGTTGTCTGTTTTATGTTTTCATTTGTTTTATGATTTAATACAACTTTATTCCATACAAGTCATTAACAATTAAATTAATCATTTTAAATGTAATTAAATGAACTGATGCTGTACATTCGATTGTATATTCTGAGTACATTCTGTTGTATAAATATAATAGATTTCTGACACAACTTATTCAAGTTAAACCAAACTTTTATCTTGGTGGTTTGTCCTGAAGACCTTTGAGTTTCTATGTGTACATATGATATGATGATAGTTATTCAATGAAATGCTTGTGAAGTGAACTCTCAGAGCAGCTCTGGAGATAAAGTTCATGGAGTGTCCTCACATAGTGAGTCGGCAGGCGCTGAAAACAACACAAGCATCACACGTGTTAAAGTATGTGTCGTGTTCATTCACACAGAACAAGCAGACTTCAGATTTAAACATCAGTCTTTTTGCTGTTTAATACACTAGTCCATATTGCATTTTGATTAATTGCACAGCGCCTACTATTCATTTATTCATCTTAAATTTGCCAAATTCTGTGACATACCGCGTTATACAGTAAATTCAATTTTTATAAACGATTCCACAAGAATCTGAGCTTTCAGATTTCAGAGCTGCATTTCCTTCATAATGACATGCATAGTTATTCCCTATTAAGTGCTTGAACGCTAAATCTCCATACCAGCTTTAATACTCTTTGGTCTTTGAAACAGATTCTGAAATCTTGTGTATATCCAATGCACTTTCAAGTGGAGATGTGGTGATGCATGGTTGGGGGTTTTGGAGAATGTCAGCGTAGCTTTATTCTGTCAATGGGAGCCCGACTTCTCATATGGGCCAGTTCAGAGTAAAGAAGCAGTGTTGTACAGAAAACTCTTAAGGCAAAAGAGGAAGGAAGCGGAAGTCTGGAAGATGAGAGGATCGTGGTAGGGCCACAGGGAGTTTCAAAACTGGGTCTCTTAGTCTGCGAAGACTCTGACCCCTCACATTGAAATGAGATACAACCACCTACGATGCAGAACCGCAAATGTACGGTCCTCGGGGTGCTGTTATAGTGCTAGGAATTCCAGCAGCTATCTGAAACATAAAAAACAGCGGTCATAAAGGCTGTGTGTGTGAAATCAGAGTTTTTTAAGATGATGTGTGAAGCTTTATGCATATAATATCAACCAACTCCTGCCAAGCTCCACTGGGGAGCCATACGAGCGTGTCATGACATCGGAAAAGCAGAAGCATATATCTTGACCCCCTGTGGGGATCCATGGGGAAGACAAAGATGGACTTCCTGGTACTTAACATAGAAAGGATATGACGCTGGAAGGCTTAAAAAAACAAAACCCTTCCCAGTTCATTTGAATAGCCTTAATTTAAGCCAACCTGTCAGCCAGAATGAGCTGACTTTATCAGTTGTTCAGGGATGAAAAGGGGCGTGGGGGTTTATCACATCTGCATTTTTTTACAAGCACCAAGCGATTTATGATCCCTTGTCAACGCGCCAGCGTAGGTGGGTATTGACTATTCAGGCAGCTGCATTATCGCATAAAACACTTCCTGCAAATTCCCTTTCACACCCTGCTGAGACAATTGGATGTTGCTTCAGCTCAGTTTGGACCTGTCTTGGTATTTTTTTATTTTATTTTATTTTTTTCATGTTGAAAGGATGACAAAAGGCATGTGATATCAGCAGGGGATTAGAGTGTTAGTTCACCCAAAAATGAAAATTGTGTCATTATTCACCCAAAAGAAACACAAAAGGGAGAAAGGTTGTTTTTTCCCCTTGCAATTAGCTTTCAAGCTTCAAAAAGGATGCAAAAGTATTATACAACTAAACGTCTCGGTTACATATGTAACCCTCGTTCCCTGAAGGAGGGAACGGAGACGTACGTCGGAACTGACCGACGGATTGGGATCTGCTTTCAGAGACCAACCTGCTTCGAGTGTTTATAAACGAGCCAATACCGATTGGCATGCGGTCCACGCTCCGCCCGCTATGCGGGTATAAATACGGAAGTGGAATACCGCATCCTCGCTTTTCAACTGAGGAGCCGAAACAAGTGGCTCGGCCTTCAGCTGAAGCACAGCACCTGGCGACGGGACGTACGTCTCCGTTCCCTCCTTCAGGGAACGAGGGTAACATACGTAACCCTTTCAGTCGGTCACGTTCGACGTACGTCGGAACTGACCGACGAATTGGGATCCCTACCAAAACGCCAGGATGCTGGCCCTTCCAGCGCCCTGCTTGAGCTCACTGGACCGCTCCTCAATTGGAGAGGAAGTCAGGGCTCCAGGCAGGGAAGGACAGTCACTGCTGTTCCTGCAAGACCCACTCAGAGTGACTATTGGATAACGCTGGGAAAGCGTGCCCGTTTGGGAACGGAACGCTGCGGGGGCCACGTGCCTCAACGGAGGGAGAGGTGGCAAATTACACATAAGAACTAGCCTATCAGGGTAGTACAACATATGGCAGTCTCTGGGGTGGATCCAGCCTGGTCCCAGGGGGGGAAGAACACCGCCAGAGACGACAGAGTGAGCTCTGTCAAGGGAAAGACACGGGGCTAGCCGAGTAGGGTAGCTGGTACCGTGGAGAATACACATATGGGGTTGCCATTAGGGAACCGCTACATATGGAACCCAGCCTACACACACGTTCCACAAGCATACGGGTGCAGGCCTGGCGCCAGACGGCCACAACGTCTGACACCGAAGGGGTGACGGAGGAGCTCGACAGGGTTTGCCATTTTCTGGGGAACACGACTGGAGATAAATAACGCACGCATCTGGCCCAGGGGGCGGGAATGGCGTTGCAAGCCGACACTAGAACGGGCAATTCGCGCTACTGGCCACTGGGGGCGAGTACACAAGAAGATACCGGCTCTACACGGAGGCTATAGAATCTAGCGAACGTGTTAGGTGTCGCCCAGCCTGCAGCCCTACATATATCTGTTAGCGAGGCGCCCTGAGTTGAGTGCGCTCGCAACCCGAACGGGCAGGGCACGTCTTGGGACTGGTACGCCAAGACAATAGCATCCACTATCCAGTGGGCTAACCTCTGCTTGGAGACAGCCTTTCCCTTCTGCTGGCCTCCGTAACAGATGAAGAGCTGTTCTGAGGTCCTAAGGCTTCGAGTTCGGTCCACGTAGGCGTGGAGAGCGCGGACGGGACAGAGCAAAGCCAGGGCTGGGTCTGCCTCCTCCGAAGGCAGCGCTTGCAGGTTCACCACCTGGTCCCGAAAAGGAGTGGTGGGAACCTTGGGCACATATCCAGGCCGGGGTCTCAGGACAACGTGAGAGTTACCTGGCCCGAATTCTAGGCACGATTCGTTGACCGAAAGTGCGTGCAGGTCCCCTACCCTCTTGATGGAGGCCAATGCAACCAAGAGTACTGTCTTCATGGACAGGATATTCAGCTCAATGGACTGCAGAGGCTCGAAGGGAGGGCTCTGGAGTGCTCTCAGCACCAGGGCTAAGTCCCAAGAGGGTACCGGGTTTGGACGAGGAGGATTCAGCCTCCTCGCACCCCTGAGGAACCTGACGATTAGGTCATGCTTCCCTAAGGACTTACCATCAACTGCATCGTGATACGCCGCTATTGCCGCGACATACACTTTAAGGGTGGAGGGAGACAGCCTTCGCTCCAACCCATCTTGCAGAAAGGAAAGCACGGCGCTAATCAAACACCGTCGGGGGTCTTCGCGGCGAGAAGAACACCACTCAACGAACAGGTTCCACTTCAATGCATAGAGGCGCCTCGTAGAGGGGGCTCTAGCAGAAGTGATGTTGTCCACCACTGCCTGTGGTAGACCACCTAGAACCTCCGCGTCCCGTCCAGGGACCAGACATGGAGTTTCCAGAGGTCCGGATGCGGGTGCCATAGTGTGCCCCGTCCCTGAGAAAGTAGGTCCTTCCTCAGAGGAATGGGCAAGGGAGGTGCTGTCGCGAGGAGAGTTAGTTCGGAGAACCAGGTCCGGTTGGGCCAGTAGGGCGCAACTAGCAAGACCTGCTCCTCGTCCTCCCTGACTTTGCACAGTGTCTGTGCGAGAAGGCTCACTGGGGGAAACGCATACTTGCGTAGGCCCCGGGGCCAGCTGTGTGCCAGTGCATCCGTGCCGAGGGTGCCCCCGGTCAGGGAGTAATACAGCTGGCAATGGGTCAGACTCTGGAGAGGCAAACAGGTCTACCTGGCTCCAAAGAGGCCCCATATCAGCTGGACCACCTGGGGATGGAGTCGCCACTCCCCCGGAGGTGTCGGCTGCCGTGAGAGCTCGTCGGCTGTCCGGTTGAGCGCACCTGGGATGTGAATGGCGCGAAGCGACCTCAGATGCTTCTGACTCCAAAGGAGGAGATGGCGGGCGAGCCGGAGCATGCAACGGGAGTGTAGACCACCCTGATGGTTGATGTACGCAACGGCCACAGTACCCGGATCCTTCTTCTACGCAGCCATGATGTTGTAATTGATGCAGTATGTGGTCTGGCATTGTCATGTTGGAAAATGCAAGGCCTTCCCTGAAAGAGACGATGTCTGGATGGGAGCAGATGTTGTTCTAGAACTTGGATATACCTTTCAGCATTGATGGTGCCTTTCCAGATGTGTAAGCTGCCCATGCCACACGCACTCATGCAACCCCATACCATCAGAGATGCAGGCTTCTGAACTGAGCGCTGATAACAACTTGGGTTGTCCTTGTCCTCTTTAGTCCGGATGACATGGCGTCCCAGTTTTCCAAAAAGAACTTCAAATTTTGATTCATCTGACCACAGAACAGTTTTCCACTTTGCCACAGTCCATTTTAAATGAGCCTTGGCCCAGAGAAAACACCTGCGCTTCTGGATCATGTTTAGATATGGCTTCTTTTTTGACCTATAGAGTTTTAGCCGGCAACGGCGAATGGCACGGTGGATTGTGTTCACCGACAATGTTTTCTGGAAGTATTCCTGAGCCCATGTTGTGATTTTCATTACAATAGCATTCCTGTATGTGATGCAGTGCCGTCTAAGGGCCCGAAGATCACGGGCATCCAGTATGGTTTTCCAGCCTTGACCCTTACGCACAGAGATTGTTCCAGATTCTCTAAATCTTTGGATGATATTATGCACTGTAGATGATGATGATAACTTCAAACTCTTTGCAATTTTTCTCTGAGAAACTCCTTTCTGATATTGCTCCACTATTTTTGGCCGCAGCATTGGGGGAATTGGTGATCCTCTGCCCATCTTGACTTCTGAGAGACACTGCCACTCTGAGAGGCTCTTTTTATACCCAATCATGTTGCCAATTGACCTAATAAGTTGCAAATTGGTCCTCCAGCTGTTCCTTATATGTACATTTAACTTTTCCAGCCTCTTATTGCTACCTGTGCCAACTTTTTTGGAATGTGTAGCTCTCATGAAATCCAAAATGAGCCAATATTTGGCATGACATTTCAAAATGTCTCACTTTCAACATTTGATATGTTATCTATATTCTATTGTGAATAAAATATAAGTTTATGAGATTTGTAAAGTATTTTATTCCTTTTTTTATTCACAATTTGTACAGTGTCCCAACGTTTTTGGAATCGAGTTTGTAGAACTGAAATGACCTTCATTACAAGATGATTAGTTTAAACATTTCAAAATGCACCTTCAGACTATTTTTGCAGTCATGGATTTTGTCATTAAGGATTTGAAAAAGAAACAATACTTAACTTAAAAATACTGTGCAAACATCTCGTCTCATTCTTGTGAACCCAATCTTGTGTCTGGTCTCGTGAGCTAAGTGTCTCATCACACCCCTAATAATGAATCATTCTGATGTTTTTGTGAACTGGATCAACCGGTTCATCAAAATGATCAGACTCAATTTCACAAATCAGACATAACTACTTTTCTCATGTATTTGTGAATGTACACAAAGAGGTTTTGAGTAAATAATGATTCATTTTAGGTCTGTTTCTTACACAGAACTATTGTATGGAATATACTTGGAAAATAGCATTTATGATACTTTTAATGGAGCTTTTTTGTCATTTTGGAACTCAACAGTATCAGTTCTTGTTCACTTTCATCATCAGCCTAGCAAGAACATCCTTCAAAAAAGTCATCTTTTGTGCTCCACACACAAAAAAAAAGGACAAGAAAGAAAGAAAAAGAAAGCCATACATGTTTGGCGGTAGTTTCATTTTGAGTGAACTATTCCTTTAAAAAAGAGCCATCAGCTATGAATCACTTGATCAATAAGGCTTGCATACTAAGCAGGCAGAGGATGAAAAAAAGATTGCATATCAGGAGGCCAAGGGTAATAAAGTTTTTTCCTAGTGTCACATTAAGTCTAAATCCATGTGCCATTCTCCAATAAATGTGCAATTGAAATTAATCGATTAAAAGAAAAAGGATGGAGGAATGTGTGAAGGTTTGAGAGCTTTTGTTTCCTCGCCACCTAATTGCTTATTGATGGCAGATGTATGGAAGGAAATTAACCTTAGCGAACACTATTAGCTCTCTGGGAAACTGAGACTTGTCCTAAATTGGAGAATGATATGCTGTCACTTGATATTGCGGAGGGGACTATAATACGCACCTGCACACACAACCAATACACAGAACGCTGGCCCTGAATTGATGGCATCCCAGAGCCATAAAAGAGAATGTTAAATGTTCTGTTTGTTAAATGCTCACAGTGGTCTTGATGGATGAGACCCCATGGTGTCTGTTTATAGCAGTGGCTAGTCAAGGCTAATTAACCATGTGCTCTCACAACTGCTTCATGAAATGAGCCAAGCATACCAATACAAACCAATGCCAGCCAGAAAAAAACGATTGGCCATATCATCTGAATTAGCCAGACTAGATTTCTGCTTAACGCCATTGCTAAATTCTACCTGATAATCAAACACTCAATTAATCTGAGATTTGATGCCAAAACAATAGTAAGGTTGATTGTAAATGATTACAGATATGCTTAGCCTACTGCACAAGGTGATTCTGATGAATTCTCTCCTGCTGTGATGGCAGGTCTCCTTTCAGTTCATTTTCACGTTTCCCCCTATTACTGCCCATAAATTGTTGGTAATTTAACGTAACAGTAAAGGCAAACATTCAAGAACCCATTGATGGAAGGTTAGTACACGATTAAAAAGTTTTAGAACTGCGATTGAGACATTGCTTTTATAAAGGAAGTTAATATGGAGTCACAATAGGGTGTCCTTATTACACATTATATGTAGTTACTATAGTAATAACTACACTGTAAGAAATGATATGATCAATAAGTTGTGTTAGTGATACATATGTTTTTACATTGCTTTAACTCATCAAAATAAGTTAAGCAATTTTCAACTTTTTATAAGTTATACAAGATTTAACACATTTTTTAAGTCAGTTGAAATGATCCAAGTTCATTGCACTTAAAAATGTAAGGCAGCAACTTTTTTAGTGTATAAATTGTGCATAATTACACACAACTAACCCTACAACAAAACCTAATCCTAACCCTATAGTAAGAACATGTAGTTAATTATTATTACTCTGTACTTAAGTGTATAATTACACTGTAACACAGACACCTTAAAATAAAGTGTAAAGACACAATTTAGACCAATTTAGACACAATATTGCCAGTCTGTTTTTGCTCCAATGATGACATAGTTACAAACGAAACCGTTGTGCATCTCTAAGCAACAAAGTGAGGTGTGTTTCATCCAATGAATTAATCTCTTTTTGAACTGATTGGTTGAACAAATGATTCAACAACTTACTTAAGACAAGTCACTTGTTTAGTTCCTGAATGAATCAGTGTTTTGAACAAGTTCATGAACAAGTGATTCAATGACTCCCTCAAAGACAAAGGCTGAATAGCATACTAGAATACTATTTCTGCCATAAATATCCTAGCAGAAATATTAAGAGTAGTATGCAATTTCAGACTCAACCAGTTTTGTTTGTGAAACAATCAGCATTTTTTAATGGACAGGTTACATTCATTCACTCACTCAAAAAGATTTGAATCTTTCATAAATGGATAAGCGTTCTAGAACAAATATGTTGAATTAATGATTCACTGGCTCACTCATAAGTCATTTGCTCTATTGGCGTAAAGTTGTAACTTGCTGAAAGAGTCACAGAAAACCACCACCACTAATAGCCTCTATACTCTATATTAAGTTTTACATGTGTAAATATTATATATATATATATATATATATATATATATATATATATATATATATATATATATATATATATATATATATATATATATATATATATATATATACTCACTTAAAGGATTATTAGGAACACCATACTAATACTGTGTTCGACCCCCTTTCGCCTTCAGAACTGCGTTAATTCTACGTGGCATTTATTCAACAAGGTACTGAAAGCATTCTTTAGAAATGTTGGCCCATATTGATAGGTTAGCATCTTGCCATTGATGGAGATTTGTGGGATGCACATCCAGGGCACGAAGCTCCCATTCCACCACATCCCAAAGATGCTCTATTGGGTTGAGATCTGGTGACTGTGGGGGCCATTTTAGTACAGTGAACTCATTGTCATGTTCAAGAAACCAATTTGAAATGATTCGAGCTTTGTGATATGGTGCATTATCCTGCTGGAAGTAGCCATCAGAGAATGGGTACATGGTGGTCATAAAGGGATGGAAAACAATGCTCAGGTAGGCCGTGGTATTTACCACCCAATTGGCACTAAGGGGCCTAAAGTGTGCCAAGAAAACATCCCCCACACCATTACACCACCACCACCAGCCTGCACAGTGGTAACAAGGCATGATGGATCCATGTTCTCATTCTGTTTACGCCAAATTCTGACTCTACCATCTGAATGTCTCAACAGAAATCGAGACTCATCAGACCAGGCAACATTTTTCCAGTCTTCAACTGTCCAATTTTGGTGAGCTTGTGCAAATTGTAGCCTCTTTTTCCTATTTGTAGTGGAGATGAGTGGTACCCGGTGGGATCTTCTGCTGTTGTACCCCATCGGCCTCAAGGTTGTGGGTGTTGTGGCTTCACAAATGCTTTGCTGCATACCTCGGTTGTAACGAGTAGTTATTTCAGTCAAAGTTGCTCTTCTATCAGCTTGAATCAGTCGGCCCATTCTCCTCTGACCTCTAGCATCAACAAGGCATTTTCGCCCACAGGACAGCCGCATACTGGATGTTTTTCCCTTTTCACACCATTCTTTGTAAACCCTAGAAATGGTTGTGCGTGAAAATCCCAGTAACTGAGCAGACTGTGAAATCCTCAGACTGGCCGTCTGGCACCAACAACCATGCCACGCTCAAAATTGCTTAAATCACCTTTCTTTCCCATTCTGACATTCAGTTTGGAGTTCAGGAGATTGTCTTGACCAGGACCACACCCCTAAATGCATTGAAGCAACTGCCATGTGATTGGTTGATTAGATAATTGCATTAATGAGAAATTGAACAGGTGTTCCTAATAATCCTTTAGGTGAGTGTATATATATATATATATAGTCTCTGAACATTAACCTGGAATTAACATTCATGTTATAATCACAGACAATACTATTTGTACCAAAGTAATGAGCTTTACACTTATCAACACTGAAGGCACTAAAGAAATATATGCAATATTATCAATAAATAATACTGTGGCATATTCATAATAAACTACAAAAAAAGACTCATGAGACTCATGAGACTCCACAGTTTTGCATTGGAGTTTATAAGAGAAATCAGAGCTGCTCTGGATGTTGTCAGTAGGGAAATCTAAAAGCCAAGACATTGGAATAATCCTTGATGGAATGTTTGAAACGATTAAATTCTATGGCTGCCATGCTTGGCACACAACAATACCTTGTTTAATCCTTTAACGGATTAGGAATGTTGCTCAAATGTTGCTCGCGATGGAATTACAGCTTTTTCACACTCAATTTGATTACACTATCAAGGTTCTTGAGTGTTTTCCTTAAAATTTTGAGACAGAAAACACATGGTATCTTCAAAGAGGATGTCATTTTGTCAACTTCATCACACAAAGCTTGTCTCTCATCTGTTTTTTTGTTTTTTTTTGGTCTCTCTATGTGTAAGTTTCACTGTCACAGTCAAAGAAAAAGCTGATATTTTATATAAAAACAAGAGTGAATGTTTACCCAATGAGTCATTTTTATTCTCAGATGATCAAATTGAAAAAAAAAAAAAAAACGAACAAAATTCACTGCTGTTGCGACCACCTGCAATTTTATTCCTGCTGTAAACAAAGCTCCACAAAAGAGAAAAAACGCATTGGAGAGAAAAACACTAAAAAGTTATAACCTACACTACAAACCTATAGGTTTTGTTGTGATGTATATAACATAAGAATCAACAGTGTTGGTTCACTGGTCTCCTCACTGACCCTGAAGTAAATCTTTTTCATTTCACTACACAAGTCTCCTAAATCTGCCACCTGCACTGAGATGAAGTCTTAAAAAAATCCTCAATAAATTTGATTGATTAGTTGGTTGGTTGGCAGATATAGTTGTTCCTTAGTGGCTCTTAACATGAATTATTATATGTGAATGGCACAAATGTTACTGTAAACTCAAATCTGAACACGAGGACAACAGAACTCATAACCAAAGTCATTCTGGGAATGTTTCTGTGAATGTCCATCTGGCAGCTGTTAAAAGTGATGTAAAGTGTTTTTTAGTTCATAAAAAAATTTTAATTCTTCTGAATTGCATGATAGTGCTGTGTGAGAACCAAATCGAAATTTAAGTTGTTATTCACTGACCACTAATCTTCACCTCCAGTGAGTTTTAACTGCTGCAACCGGTTCACTGACTCAGTGAGTTGATCTCGAGAAGCGAATCAGTCCAGTTCATAAACAAATAATTTAGCCGAAACAACCAATTCATTAAAAAGATTCAAGTGAACAATTCATTCTTGAATCAGACATCACTGCTTCTCTGGTGAACTCCCATGGATGTGTCAAAGACAGATTTTCATTTCGGTCTGTTCTTCATACAAATCTGTCTTATGACTTTACATGAACTGAAATATAGCACAGGGGCCAGTTTGACAATTTTTAAAATGCATTTGTGTCCTTTCTGAAGCTTGAAAAGCCCTGTTATTGTAATTGCATAATTTTAAAAAAAAAATAATAAACCAGCACAGTCTTAACAACAATGATGATGAATAAATAATGAAGGTGATCAACATTTCTGGGTAAAATATCCCTTTAACATGCCCAGGCAACAGTAAGACCTTTGTAATCAATTTCCCTGAAAAGTGCAATACTAACAAAAAATTGCTCTGTTTGTTTGAACATCCCAACCAGCCACACATAGCAACAGTGGATCAACCAATGGCATGAGTTGAGGGTGGGGATAATTGTTTGACTAACCAACATTAAATGGGGAGAGTGGTCCTTTATAATAACAGTAATTTTTGCAATTCCATTTGAAAATTCCACAGAAATTACACACTTTATAGAAGAGTTATTTTTTAAGTCAGCCATGAAAAGAAAAGAAGAAAAAAAAAAACATTAAGAATTCTTGAGTATAATGTTCAAGAATCCTCTAAGATGCTACACTATTCCTTCCTAGTGTTTTTCTTTCTTTCTTTCTTTATGGTTAGACAAATTTTATGTCTCTTTATAAAAGAGAATACAATAAATGTTTCACCACTCCATTGTCATGTTTCCAACCCTCTCTTTGAAAAAGTGTGTGAATATTTCCATCTTCTCATAAGCCACACTGTCAAACCACTGATCCTAATAGGAGCAGCCATATTCCTTTTGCAGCATGATAGCCTGAAGCACCTATATTTTGCTCTCTTTAAAAAATAACAGCAAATCCTTTTTTCCCCTTTATTTGAGGAACAGGGACATTTATCCGAGAGTTCCCTGTAGACACATCTCGTTGGTCTGGTAATTAAAGGATTTAGTGGCCCTTTGAGACAGGGAAAGGAGGGGTCTACATCCCTTCTTGCCCTCCTCTGACATCTGTTACTAAGATCTATTGGGTTCTTGGTCAAAACACAGGGGACACAGGTCAAAGCTGTCTCTTTTTCAGCGGAAGTCACATATTCATAACTTTCCTAAAAGATTATTCAGGTGCCTGTTTAGTGGTGAGACACATTTTGCATCTTGAGACTAATCAGCCAGTGTTTGTAGAGGTCTTCAGACATTTGACTCTGACTACAACAAAGCAGCATCTGACTAGGTTTCATCAAGCTGTTTATCAACTGTTTTAATAGGAGTAGAATGAAGGTAATGACAGATAATCACACAAACCACTGATGCATTTGATTAAAAACCTCCCTGATTAATTCAATGAACAGTCTTAAAGAGCACTTATCAACAAGCAATCACATTATCTAACTTCAGTTGAAATTTACTATGCTGGCACAAATTATACAACCCATTCTGGGGGAAGGTTCTTCAGGTCTACTGTAAACAAAATTACGTTAAATTTACGGTAAAAAACCTGGCAGCTGTGGTTGCCAGAAATAGATGTAAAAAATACGGTAGCAACAGTTTAGGTTTTACAGATTTAAGTTAAATTTACAATATTTTTTTTTCTTTTCATTAACTGAAATAATGATAAATTACCAACCTATTGAAATACTAACATCTGTTATGTACCTTTGATCTATACTGACAACCACCAATCACAGTGGTGATGAGAGTCACATGATGAATCAAAGCTCATCACAAGCAGCTTTTAGGAGGACAATACTAATATATAGGTGCACAGTCATACAAACACTAATGTGTGGTAACACGCATGAAATTAAATGCAATAAACATTAATTTAACAACATTAGATGTAACAGAAAACCGTAATGTTTTTCACTGTAAATTACACAATGACTTGTTCTTTTCCCTTCCAAAAACTGTAAATTTAACAATATTTTACTGTAAAATTACATTAAACATAAGGTTAGATCTATTACAGTTATTCACCGTATATTGTATGGAAACTTTCTGTCAACCAATTGACCGTCCGCAAAGACCTGCCCCCTTTAGTTACTGTTGCTATGTCCGACAAGCCGCGCTCTCACACTACACACGTTCTCACGCAGTGAAAAACACATCGCAGAGCAAAGAGGATACTGACAACGCACTGACAGACAGAACAGAACAGAACAGGTTACTTTTAATATGAAACAAAATCTCAACTCTAAAATGTTGACATTTTTTTAAAGAAATATAAACAATAAATACTGTGAATAAACTTCAGAAGGAATGTTGTTTCAACCACGGAAAGTCGTCAATACACACCGTTTTTCAAGTTCAAGTCCACCGACGTTAATCTACGAACTCTCTTGACTTCTTTGTCGGACAAAAATGGCGAATTCGGCGGATTATGATTGATCAGATCGCCTGTCAATCAAGCTACCGGCGAAGGGTGAATTAACTGTTTTTCACCATAGCATTTTTACAGTCTTTTACTGTTAAAATCACGATCATTTTTTACAGTGTAGTTAAAGGTCCCATATTGTCAATCCTGGCTTTTTTCATGATAACTCAGGTCTAGAGGCTATGTAACTACCATATAAGTTTCAAAACAGTCAATCCACAGTCAAATGCACACAGCCTGCATAAAGTAGCTGTGCTTTTTCACGAGCAGTTGAGACTTCCGTATGAATGTGATGTCACAACTACTCGGTCACCGCCTTCAGTCACCCCCACGAGCACTGCCCACTGTCCCACCGCCCCGCCTGCCTCATCGCATCGCTGTCCCCGCCCACTGGTGTTCAGTCAATGAGAAGCGAGTGGCTCTAAAGTAGTTGTTTACAAGATTGTGATAATAACAAGATTGTTATGATGTTCCTGGCTGTGCAAAAACATAATCTTTGCATAAACTGCGAAGGATCCCAATGTCAGAGTAAAATGGATTCAGTTTATTTCTACATTTCACTGTGGATTATTTGGTAATTCAGTCGCATTGTCAGCACAGGCTTTATAAACAGACTTTTACTATAAGGATTCGACAGCACCGCGACAAACATGTAAGTAACATTGTTCATTCTAATGCCTGATCTGTGATCAGTGATTTCTGATGTGTAGCTAATTATTCAAGTTCAGGCAGATTTTCTTTCTAAATCATTTAATACTGTTTATGCATCAGTGAATCAAGCCAGTGACTAAATGATTAACTTTACATTATTTCTCTTAGTAGCATGAAAAAACTACAGAAAGCGATCAAAGAACACTCTCTTTATAATAGCTGAAGCTGTCAATCACACCGCGCAAGTTTATTTGGCCAAAACTGCCGTTATAATGAACAACGAAGCTCTTACTGTATTCATATCGATATCGTGTTTGCTGTTAGTTGTGTTGAAAGCATTTCATGAGAGAAAATGCGTTGCAATGACGAGATCACAGCATTCCTGCGATCAGCAGACTGTCTGTCATCTACTCAATGCTCATCACTGCAACCTTCATGTGATGGGAAAAGATCTAAAAATAATGCTATAATCAACACATTTCACCTTTCATTAATCTCGATCTGTAATAGAAAAAAAAAATGTAGTAAAAGTATTCGAGTATCGAGTATTATGTATTTCAAATACAAAGATGTTAGCCAATCACAGCAGTGGGCGTTTACACTGAAGTCTCACAGCAGACACGGCCCTTCAAACCAGGTGTTTAAGGGCTAAAATCAGGATAGAAAAATGCCTTTTATTTCTAAATTATGACATTTTATGATGTAAAAATCATAAATTGGACAATATAAGTACACCTCAGGAAACATTATAAAATAATACATTTAAAAAATCCACAATATGGACCTTTAAGAATTGGACAGGTTACAGTCCTTCTGTATCACCATTGACATTTAACCCCAAGTTACTCTAGAGGGATTATTAATGTATTATGAGCCGCTTGGGATGAAAAGTGAATATTAAACTGCATGTAACCTCAGGAAATTGCCATGTCTTCAACATGCAGCATGATCAGACTCTCACATGGTTTCTCTTAAGTAATACACTGTTTTATCATAAATGTACACATACCTACAATGTATATAATAAATACAATACAAATTATATTTTATATAGGATTTTGAAATAAAAAAATAAAAACTTTTAAAATAAAGTAAAAAGGAAGTTCAACTTCAAATGCACTGCTTAAGGGAACACTTAATCATCACAGTATATTACCAAGTCAGTTAAACTTCAGGGATATTGGTCTGTCCAGTTAGGAAGCATGAGTGATTGTGAATCAGTTTCAACTGCTTTGGTGCAAATAAAAAGGACAACAGAACAGGTGCACTGGAGAGGCAACAGCAAGAAAACCCTCAAAAAGGGAATGGGTTTGCAGGCCATAGACAATTGTTCTCTCCTTATTCTTCCTGACTGATTTGTCATTAGTTTTGTGCTTTGTTAGGGTCTTTTTCACTGTCTGTAGCATGAGACACTACCTGCAACCCAATCAGGTTGCACAGGCAGTCCTGCTCCTACAGGATGGCACATCCATACGTGCCATCAGAGGTTTGGTGTGTCTCCCAGCAGTTTCAAGAGCATGGAGGATATACCGGGAGACAGGCCATTACACGAGGAGAGCTGGACAGGGATGTAGAAAGGCACAACCCAGCAGCAGGACCGGTATCTACTCCTTTGTGCAAGGAGAAACAGGAGGAGCACTGCCAGAGCCCTACAAGATGACCTCCAGCAGGCTACTGATGTGCATGTTTCTGACCAAACTGTCAGAAACAGACTTCATGAGGGTGGCATGAGGGCCCGACGTCCTCCTGTGGGACATGTGCCACAGCTCATGCCCAGACATTATTGTGAGTGCATACATTCACATGGGGGCCATACACACTACTGACTTAAATTATGAGTTGCTGTGATGAAGCAAGTTGGATCACCCTGTAACTTTTACATTGATTTTTAGAATGATTTTGAATCCAGCCCTCAGTGCATTGATGATTTTGGTTTCCACTGATTTTGTTCTTAACAAATTATGGAATGTATGGAATGTGTGTCTCCCAAGGTGATATGGCTGCTGGAGGATATCCATCAGCAGCCATATCACCCTGTAGCCCAAGACTGGTTTCCCACTGAAGCTAAGCAGGGCTGAGCCTGGTCATTACTTGGATGGGAGACCAACTGGGAAAACCAGGTAGCTTCTGGAAGAGGTGTTAGTGAGGCCAGCAGGGAGTGCTCACCCTGTGGTCTGTGTGGGTCCTAACACCACAGTATCGTGAGGGGGACACTGTACTGTAACAAGCACCATCCTTCAGATGAGACGTTAAATCGAGGTCCTGACTCTCTGTGGTCATTAAAAATCCCATGGCACTTCTCATAAAGAGTAGGGGTGTAACCCCGGTGTCCTGGCCAAATTCCCTCCATTGGCCCTTACCAGTCATGTCCTCCTAATAATCCCCATCCACTGAATTGGCTCATCACCCTCTCTCCTCTCCACCTATCGCTGGTGTGTGGTGAGCACACTGGCGCCGTTTTACTGTGGCTGCCATCGCATCATCCAAGTGAATGCTGCACACTGGTGGTGGTTGAGGAGAGACCCCTGTCATGAGTGTAAAGTGCTTTGGGTGTACAGTAGAACATATGAAAGCGCTATATAAGTGCCTCATTCATTCATACACACACAGAAATTGAACAGGTGTTCCTAATAATCCTTTAGGTGAGTGTATATACACACTTACAGACACAAGTTTTTCAAGTTGAATATTTCATTCATCCAGTGTGTGATTTAACTGTTCCCTTAATTTTATTGAGCAGTGTAAAATAGAAAAAAAAAATGAATAACAATAATGCCAACTTGTAAATCTTAACAGCTTTTTTTTTTTTAAACTAAAAGCTTAGTTTCTAAATGTCTCTTTCAATGGATTTCAATGGTTATATGCTCTCGGGAGACAATAATTCTCTGCACAGAAAACATTGTGGTCAGCAAACCATGTTTATCCTCATTTCAGATGGTATTAAATGTAATCTGAGTCATTTATTTTACCTTGCATCATATTTTTTTTATGGTTTTCCAGGATATGATAGCTTCTACCAAGTGGCAGATGAATTTGCAGCTAAATACTGTTGAGTTTGATTGGGCGCACAGCACAAAAGGTATAGGAAGCATGTTCATCTCCCTTTCAAAAGCTGGTAAGCCTATTTAATTTGCTACTCTATGTATGATTAAATGGTAAGTAGCATTTTATTATTTGAATTTAGCATTGCTTCTCCCTGCTGTGTGCAATTGTGTGAATTGCAAATGAATGCTGTTATACTATTAGGTCGATTTAAAATAATGATCAAGTCTTTTTATGTCTGCTTCTTATTGTGATGTGCTTAAACTGGACTTTACTCTGTTAAATAGCATCCATTTAGGATATCAGCAGGATTATGTGCTGCAAGGAAATGTCTAGCTATGTTCTTTTTACGGATGCAGAACTTGTAACGGTGGATTACGTATTCAAGGTCTTTTCTGCACTC
Organism: Paracanthobrama guichenoti; assembly: GCA_018749465.1. Taxonomy (NCBI): domain Eukaryota; kingdom Metazoa; phylum Chordata; class Actinopteri; order Cypriniformes; family Gobionidae; genus Paracanthobrama; species Paracanthobrama guichenoti. The sequence goes on from CM031953.1 coordinate 19,158,237, forward strand.
CTCTATGGTATGGCAAATAAAAAGACTTCATTCTCAAGAGATCATTTGATGTATCCTCCCTGTGAAGTAAACACTAGCATAAGATCATCTGAACAGCAATGTATTATTCACAGTCTTGAATGACATAACTGTTCATACTTTGAAATGAGGCAGAAAAGATACTTTCATTCAGTTTGAACCAAGACACACAGACTTGCACAGAGACCGCAAGATTCTGCTCTGACTTTAAACTAGTCTACAGGCCAGACATCAGAAAACTCCATAACTGTATCTGAAGAAGCCAATAACATACAATGGGAAATGAGCATTGCTCTTTTTCGGATGCACTAAAAAGGTTTCATTGTTATGTACAGAAGTCAATGCTATCAATCAAATCCTGCTGTGCAGACAACCAGCCTGCTGCTCTGTATCCATTGTGGATATCATCAGGTACTTTAAGACACTTTGGTAGCTCTGAAATTTGACAATGCACACAAATACAGAGGTCATGACTGTGAATAGTTCACAGTCTGGACTTGATAATTTAATTTCCAATTCATTAGTTTTACTAGCCAAGTGAACTAATCAAATTTACCAGGCATTTCTAATCAAATTTTTAAAGATTCTGGATTTTAATACAGTCCTGATTGTAAGGATGAACTGAAAAAAAAAAAAAAAAAAAAAGAATCTGTATCACATATGCATATAGCCTAATACAAACTATGCTTTAAGATAAAAGAAAATAATTTAAACATAAAATGAATAATTAAATAATTTATATAAAAGTAGATATTTATGTAAAGGCACATATACATATACAGTAAACACACACACACACACACACACACACACATATATATATATACATATAGTGGTGACTTTTTACTTTGTGATAACATGGGAATGAAGAGCGGATTGTAGATGAGAGCTGGGCAGGAGAGAACATTTCCGTTCTAACAAGATCCACCACTCATGACAACCGCATCGAACACGCAGCAAAACTCCAGCTCGACAACTTCTCTTTATGAGATACATCCCTGCCTCGAGTTATCTCTTTAAAAAGTGGTGGTACATAACTCGATTGCTGGAATATGTTTACCAAATCTGTGGTAATGTGCAATTCACCTGCAGGTGTGTAGCCTACTAAAGTATACACTGTTAGCCATTACAAGAAGAAATAGGACAGAGACACAGTGGGTATGGATTGGTAGACTTAAACATAACTTTTAAAAAACTACACAAGGTGACACATCATTTTAACAATGTAAAACACACACACACACACACACACACACACACACATTTTCATAATGTCAGCTCACACTTGGCGAATTTTCCCCAAGAATTATAATTATTATAATACCATAATTAAAACAAATATATCTCTCTTTAAAGTTGACTAAATTGACTATTGATTTTTAAAAATGTTCATAATGTCATTTGCAAATTATCCCCGATAATTTATTACCACAATTAATTAATAAATATATCAAAATTCAAATTAAAGCTGCAGTCTGTAAGTTTTGCCTCTTTGTCGCTGCCTCAGATTGAAGCAGTTATTTGCGGAATTATCATCTTTATGTGAGTTGTGCATCGGCACGGCTCCTCTGCGCGGATTAATCTAATGTTATGAGGAGATTGTGTGGCTGTCAGTCACCGCACCGATGTGGATATTGTACTTCGGAATGACAGATTCTACGTCTTGGAAGTATGACCAAAATAAGAATGTTCACCAGAAAATGCCATCTGAACAAGTAACATGTAACATTTTTTTCTGACCAACTGAGGAAAAAAGCATTACAATAATTTGTGCTACCAACTGTGATTAAATCTAACGATCGCTTAGCTCATATCACATAAAACCGTGCAAATTATTATTATTGTTATACTTTGTTCTCAAATTGTTAATGCTAACAACATCAGCATTGCGTGACTATGTGTATTTAGTGTGTATTAGCGTTACCTGTAGATTTCAGTTTCTGTACAGTCTAATCTTTTGCTTTTGAAGGAGGTGAATCTCCAGTTGTGACTGATGATTGTCATTTGGACCTTTCTGGATTACAATCCGCCCTCAAAATGATAAGTTTAATTATTTCAGCTGCTGTGAGGAAAAGGCTATAAATGATCCGCATAGTAAATACTAATGTTCACTAATTAATTCCAGTTATTTTTAACTTAAACTTTATGCAAGCAGCTGTTCTGGGTACTCAGTGTGATTTTGTAAAAAATCATGTCAGTTTTTACACATATAACACATATCACTTTTTTAATAGCCTAATGTTTTTACTCTACAATTGTGCAGTTTTAAGGGGATATAGGCCCTATGGCATTTTTTAAATGTATTTGCCAAAATTAGTAATGATATTTATATACAGGTTTATTTAAAATAGCTAATTTTTTTGTAAAATTCTTAATAAATATCTAAATTTCTCAGTTTAATTTGAGGTGAAAACATGAATGTGCATAGTTTAGTGGAAGATTGCTGCCATCTACTAGCCTGGATGCCAGGCGAACTTAGCCCCGCCCACAGCATTTGAGGTTGGGAAGTTCGGTCTGGACTTGATCCGTTGTGGAGTAACTATGCCTGAACAGGAGCTGTTCAGACCAATGAAATTGCCAGGGCAGGCTTTATACTATGATGGACAGATGATAAACAGTAACGTAATCATCCACGTCACCAAAGAGCGCTTGGGTTGAACTCCTTCTAATCCTAAACAGAGAACTTGTTCGTATATGCATTCACCTTTACTATTTCTCTCAAAAATGATGATTGTGTTGGTAAATACTCTGTGGTTGAGTTCTGTTGACAACTATGCATTAGTGATGCGTCAGTGATGCGTCGTTCATGAATGATTCATTCTTTTTGAACTAACCTTAAATATGACTCAGGAACAGCAAGTTTTCTCAGAGAGCGATTTGTTCTTTTTGTGTTGACCGTGCATGCGCTACATGCCATCGGTTCTGTACAGGATCTTCTGCATTCAGCCTATGGGGCTGTGATTTGGTGAACGAATGACTCGAACCCGAAGACTCGGAAGAAACTAATCAATTTTGTTTTCGGGACTGCACGCATTGCATATGGGGTTGTCCCGGCCCAGATCAGACACTGATGATGGAACTAATGACTCGAACCCAAAGGCAGGAGAGGTGTGCTAATCTTTCCAGGGAACAGACGTGATTAAATGTGAAGTGACAAAAGAAAGAACGACAGAGGTGAGGTGAACTAATAGACTGCATAGCCTGAAGACCCAGCTAAGTAATTAATGAATCATTTCTTTCTTAAAGTTTGGCCTTGGCTGCATTAGCTTATAATGTATTTCAAATGTGATCAACGTTTGCATAAGAACTAGATGTGTTGGGGAATTTAACGTGACATTTTAATCATATTCTGATGAAATGAATGAAATGACTTGAAAAAAGGTTTGTTCATTTTGCTGAATGATATTCAAAGATACAAGTCCGTAAAATGAGCCGAACTTCCCACTACTATGCATCGCTCAACGTATGTCATTTACTCCGTTGCTCTGATTGGTTGTAGGTCTATCCAATTGAGTGCAGAGGCATTTTCTTTCCTGGTTCGGTTGAAACACGCCCCATAATCACAGCCCAATAGAGCAGTATCAGACTCATATTCTGACTAGAATCTGAGTATGACGACATCAGGCTAGCCATCTACTGGAAAACAAACACTTTTGTTATTTCTCAATGAAGTTTGTGCATGAATGGTAGATACAATTACATTACTCTTGCTATTTGTGTTTAGGCTGTAATGTGGCGTTTTATTTTTTTATTTTTTAATTTTTTTATCTTACATTTGTACTGGAGATTTAAAATAGCTCTTTTGAATGTCAGCCAACTACCTTTATGCATCACTAGCACTTGATGTGTACTTGATGTTGCCTTGTTGAGCCTGTATCGATGCAGGCTCCACTGCTACCTGTCATTATGTTACCAAGAGGGTAGTCTTTAGGAAAAACAGCAGACCTACAAAACCTAGCAAAGCTTGAATTCCTTTATGAGAAAGAAAAGGCAGTAGACAGAAGCTCTGAGACTGGAGTCAGCCCTTTGAAATAGTGTTCCCAGGACGAGCAGTGCCACGAGATAAAAGGCTCTAGAGCGCATTTTAATCACATTGCCCATTGTGCTTTTAGCATTTGCATTTGCCCCACGCCCTTTTCATTTGCATTCGTCATTACTGTGCTGTCAGCTCTTATCGGGGTTGCTCTATCCTTCCTTTTAGGGGAGGAAGGAAGCAGCCTGGCGTTGAAAGCGGGCCTTTGCAGCGCCGTGAGGTTGCAGGGGCTTCAAAATGCACTTTGTCTGTTGGGTGGGAGATGGGACTGACGGACCGTGCCAAACGCTGGTGTCACTTTGTACAAGTTCACCAGTTACAGAGCTCATTAATCACACTGATGTCATTAAGCAATGTTGGTTTCCATGTGGGCCTGTGCATGCTCCCTTCTGGATCCATTCGTCCGTTTACTGCCGTATGGTTTCGTTCACACATCACCCTGTGGTGAAAGCTGTCATCTGTGTGCCTCTTTTGTTTGAGCTGCACTTCTATAGATACTTAGAAATCATCAAAAGTCTCTGACGCAGAACTGAACTTCAAGGCCCACGGCTATTGTTATTTAAATGTCATGTTATACAGATACAATTCTTCCCATACTTTCTTTCAAATTTCTTTTACGAGTTGGGTCGATCTGTTTCTCGGCTTCCCTTCAACTTAAGCTTGGTCACACAATAGCGATTGGCGAATGATAGGAAATAAGATGCGTCATGGGTATTTGCGGCTTTAACTGTCACTTTTCCCCATCGTCTTTGAAGCCTTCAGCTGCTAAAAGCAGGCTTGGACTTGGAATGCACCAGCTTTAATGGAGACGACTGGGACGTGATAGAGGATTTAGAAGAAAACCGATGGAGCGAGGGGACAAAGAAAAGGGTTTTTTGCTGAAAGAGCGCAGGAGAGCGGCAGATGGGCACCCAGTGCCCGTCACAGCTTCTGTAATGCCACGACTGGCACCCGTAGCCTTAAAGTCGGCGCATATCTGCCGGGGGTCCCCATCACAATCTGTTTGGATTTGGCCTCTCAAACCCTTCCTTAAAGGCAGCTGGGCAGTTTACAGAGCCCCATACACTCCGGTTCCTTTATGGTTCCCCTGAGGTTCAAATTGGTTGATCAGTAGACATGGTCCAGATATCTTTTTTTATCTCACCAAATTTACTGACCAGAGAAAAAAGGGCCGTAAACTTATATGAGGCCAAAAAGAGCTGGACTCGCCGGTATCCATCATTCAATTCTCAGTGCTGTCCTATAGTAACGCACACCATATGAGCGATGCCCTTCACAACCGTACGGGGGAGTGACATCACATACCAGATGACAGACGCTTCCAAGTCCCCGACCTGTCAGCATGTAAGCAAAGCTTTAGTGGTACAGCTGAACTTCCATATTTTCGAGCACCACGCCAAGAGGCTTGGTGTGGCCCACACAGGATTTAGACAGATGGAGAATGATGCTTTTCTGAAAGCTTCCAACAATCAGAAAGCTCCATTTGCTTGCCCCAGAGCACAGACCCATTTTTTTCTAGTCGAGAGCAGGGGAGTACGGGTTAGACATTTCAACTCCAGGGCCAGCGTGACAAAACAAATACAAGCCTTGCTAGTTGATGCTTTTCCTAGAGCTGTTTTTCAAAAGTATGTTTAACTGGGATCTTCTTGGAACAGCTTAATATTTGGGACCTATACTTTAGTAAAATAGTTTATAATAATTTATAATGGTTTCATAATTTTATAATAAAGTGTTAAATGTTTAAATGTTAAATATGTTAACTATTTGTTATATGTGGCTGTGGGTGAAAATGTTCTCAATATTAAGCAAAATGTGTTGCATTGTGACATTGTCATCAATGAATTAATGAAACAATGTAAGCATGGATATATAAATAAACAGCAGCAAATAATACTAATAAATCATATATTATTTGATTTGTAAACTAGTTGTACTAGCATTAATTTATAATGATTTTAAATAAAAAGTCAGCAAACACTGTAATAAGAATCATCATTGACTACTTCATTTCATTATACTGTACTTGTACATGTGTAATGACAAATAAACTTCAACTTCAACTTCAATAATTGGAATTACATAAAAAGAAAAAAAATCAGCAGTAAAACACCCACACTGATTAAAAAAAAACAAACAAACAAAAAAAACCATTATTTTAAATATTAAAGCGTAAATATCACCGTTATAAAATTAAGTAAAACCACTCAACTTTTCTGATACTGGTGTTCCCATCATGTACTTGGGCATGAACCTGTCATAAACCTGTCATAAACCTGTTTGCACATTATACTCTTATACATTTGTTAACCACATATTTATAAGTCTACAGTTTACTCACTGCACAGTCTACTTCAATTATTTTATTCCACTTTATCCTTATTTGTTACCTTTTTTTTTTTTCTCTTGACTTGATTATTTATAATTCTACAGATATAGACATATATATATATATATATATATATATATATATATATATATATATATATATATATATATATATATATATATATATATATATATATATATATATATATATATAGATAGTACTTTTTTTTATATCCTATTTCTATTATAATTTCTTCCTTGTGTTTTTAACTGTGAATCTGTACTGTCCATGGAGCGGACCTGTTTACATTTCACTGCCGGTTGTATATTCTGTATATAACTGTGTATGTGACAAATAAAACTCTTGAATCTTGAATAATTAATAAGGTTGATTTTTTGCTGTTTTCCAGCTGCATTTACACTCATTGCTTTTGATGTTAGACATTTGGAGTTCACTCAAAATAAAAACGATCCATCGAATGTTACCATCATTGTGTATTGTATACCAAGTATTGAGGTCTCTGCGTTCAGGTGCCACATTACTTCTATTACGTTACGTAGATATGATGTCTACACAATATCAATTTTAGTATTTTCTTAGATGTTACTAAATGAAGCATACACATACACAAATTAGTGTTATATTGTTTGAGTTAAATTACTATTGTTAAAGTAAAAATGACTCATCCTTTCACTGGCCAAGTTTAAATTGCTTATTTTCTTTGATAATTTTAAACTTAGTTTATGCGTGCAAAAACTCGCAAAAGAAAAATGAAGTAAATGTAACTTTCAGTGCACACACGTTATTACAATTACACAAGAAAATGTGCTTAATTCTCATGAAAATTATGTCATCAACAAATCTTAATGACCCTTAAAAATGGTCATTAAGATGGAAAATGTGTTTTTTTTGTATTATTATTATTTCCACTTTGATTCAAGAAAACTGTGAATTGGATGTTTTCATTTAACAAACTCCAGTTAACTGCCTCCTCAGAAAAACACAGCTCCATCTTGATCTAAACTTTGTTTCTGTCATGCTGACACTTAATAATTTATCATGAACTTTAGCATGACAAGATGTCTTGTACCGAGAATTTCCTTTTCCCAACTGATGGGGACTGTGCCAGTTGGCATTAATGCTGGCCAAGCGGTGTATCTGCAGTGTGTGTATAAGAAAATAATCTTTGCAAAGTCAATATTGATTTAAAAAAAAAAAAAAAAAAGAAAAAATTGTCCTGCATTTTATCAGCAGGGCAAAAGGACAACAGTTGACTTCAGGAACAACTGAAAAATAAATTCGTCTTAAAACGCTGTTTGGGAAGATTAGACAAGGTTGGCAGCTTTAGGTTCCATTCTTTGAAATGGTCAGTTGATGGATAACACACAATTCACTGACATTGTATCCTCATGTCATTCTAAACCTGTATTACACAAAAGAAGAACGTTTAAAGAATGTACTGGTCATGTAATTACAAATAATGACGCTTTCAGACTTTTCAAAAAAAGATATAAAAGTGGCCAATACAACTTCTGCATTACATTCCAAATTGTATGAAGCAATACAACAGCTTTGTGTCAGAAACATACTGAAATTTAAAGGGATAGTTCACCCTAAAATGAAAATGACCCCATGATTTACTCACCCTCAAGCCATCCTAGGTGTATATGACATTCTTCTTTCAGACGAATACAATCAGAGTTATATTAAAACTTAAAAGGAGTTTTTTACGCTACGCCCGACGTCATCGTTGTGCCAGTTGTGCTTTTTTGCGTAAGTTGAATATGGAAGGCGGTCTGCAAGAAACTAGATATTTTACAGCTCAGAAGAGCCTGGACATGTTTTAATATAACTCTGATTGTATTCGTCTGAAAGAAGAATGTCATATACACCTAGGATGGCTTGAGGGTGAGTAAATCATGGGCTAATTTTCATTTTTGGGTGAACTATCCCTTTAAGCTGTAATTTATATGTGAGTTCATTAGCGATATCATGATAAGTAAATGGTTTAGAACATAATGGTGAATCAAAAAAATGCTGAATTTTTATGTTTGGGTAAGGTAATCCTTTATCTGAGACCACATCTGAAATTGGAAGCTCTGTCTTGGAAAATTAAATGTTTTATTAAACGCTATTCAACAGAATAAAAAAGCAACAAAAAAAAAAATGTCTTTGAAACTAATTATTCCTTTTATAAATCATTCTGAATTGGGCGCACATTCACGTGGCACCTTCACTCATTATTTCCTCATTTCACAGAAAGGCTGACCCGAGCTCGTACCGCAGAACAGCACGTAGCAGGGGACATAATTACTAGTGACGCACCAAAGACACATGAGAAGTGAAGGTTTGTCCAGCGCTGTGTGAGAAACGTGGTTCTTGAGTTTTGAACAATGTGAGGGAAGGTGATCAGGGCTCTATACTGTGCAGATTTGAGTCCCCGCAGGTGTTCTTGGCAGTGTGGACCTCAATCTCTGCCAGAACCACGACTTCTGTGAGACCGGCCACACGGTGCCCACTGTTGGCCTGCTTGAAACACCACTGCAGTGGAGTCGATGCAGTACTAACAAGCTGTGCTGTTGTTTAAACGTATGTATTTCACTTTTTTTTTCTTTTATTCAAGACCTCTAATGACAGTACACTGATGTGAATACTAATTTATTCATGGATTTGAGTTTAGTAATTTTGCTCATTGATTATGCAGTTGCATGAGCTTGTGTTTGCTCTGTTATGCTGCGAATAAGCTATCAGCATGGGGACTGAAAGCAGCTTCATCTCCATTCCAACCTCTAATAAACACACCGATGGGCAGGACCTCTTGCTCTTTTCAGCGGCTCTAACATTTTAATGAATAAATATGGATATTTCAAACTTGATTCCTGGTTTCCAATTAAAACATTGTGTTCTGTGCCATCTCTGAATTTTCTTTCAATTTTCATACGCGATACCAAGCGTTGCAGATTATTATAAAGTGTAATTTTAAAAGTGTAAAGAATTTGTGCTGTTAAAAAACAACACTGAAGCAATATAAAAAACAATTGTTTACATCCACTTGAACCACCACACTATATATATATCAGCATAGAGCTTTATATGTTTCATTTCCTGATGTGCCCCATGCTATTTGGACACAGTCACAGGGATTGTATTAAAAATGACTTAGTCCAAAGCTCAGGAGTCTATAAACACCATCTATTTGACCGCTCCATATAGTGGAGGGGCAAAAAAAAAAAAAAAAACTATTTTCCACATGGGATATTCTGAATGCAGTGGATTGCCAAATAGGCTAAATTGAATCTGAGAGGTTGCCTCTGGACATGAGTCATTTTTTTTTTTCTTACGCAGCAATGACACTGCCATCTATACATTTCAAAAGGAATGATAAGTCAATAATTACCATTATTAAAATACCTTCCGCTATCACAGCATACTGTAATATGCAAAACTATCTAAACAAGCCATTCATAGACTGAATTCAGTTTCAGTTTAACCCCCAAGCTCTTTCTGGATTTAAAATTCAGTCTATTTCTCACGTAAAGCTACTGTATGGTTTCGGAAGCCTTGGAATATACAGCACATAAGTCATTTGGTCCACTTTATTCCTGTAAAGCCTAATATGTAATAAAAATCTCACTGATTTGAAATGGAACAGTTTATTGAAACGTTTGCATATGTGTTTTTTGTTGAGTATCATGGTACGTCAGGCTTTATGGCTCAAATAGTATGATAGTATGATATATGGGAATTTGGAGCTTATATAGAAGAAAAAATGCAGAGGCCCAAACTAAGCAAATTACGTAATTTGGTGCAGTTGCAGATATTTATTTGGCTAACAAGTAAAAAATTCTGATAGCTTGTAATGTAAATCAATGAGATGTAGCAGACAACACATAAAATGCATATAAATATCAGTGGTATTAGTAAGATTATATTTAAATGCTTAGCTTAATAATCAAAGTGCTGTAGTTTTTGTTGTGGGGTCAAACATATAATGCAATGCAACAACATTCCTCACTTTTGCTCAATTTAATGCACCCTTGTTAAATTAAAGTATTCATTTCTTGCAAAAAACAAAACAAAAACAAAACCTACTGTTTGAGCTACAGGAATGCTTTTGGAATGCTAACAGACAGAATTAACAGACAAATATTTCAAGCCCGGACTGTTCATAATCTCACTATTCTGGAATTGTCTGCATACCCTGAAAACACTGTGCTAAATGACAATGTATTAAAGCAGGAATGCAGCATTTCATCAACACTAGAATTGGAGAAATAAAAATAGTTGCTTCAGTTCAGTAAGTTTTCACCTTGAATTATCACAATAGCGCCCATGATATCCACCAGAGGGCACTCCTCCCGACTCCTTTGCTTTCCCATCATGAACTTAATTTCCCATAAACCATTGCCTGTACTTATTATAGTGTGATGCTTTCCTGTATAAGCCCTGTGTGTTCATGCTCACTTGGCGAAGTCTTGTTTGTGTTCATTTCTCTGGTTTTCTGTATTATGGCTCTGACATTCTGCCTAGTTTCCTGGATTTCCCTGTTTTCCTGTTTTTGGACTCTGTTGGGTATTTGTATCATTTGCCCTGTGTTAATGATTGGCATGCAGTTGATTGTGTGTACAACAGGTTTTCAGGTCATCATGTTGATAATTTAGAGGCCTTAGAAATGGGTGTATTAAATATGATACAGTAGGCTTTATTGGGTTAATGATAATTCCATAATTAAAATTAAAAAGAGCCTGGATATTCTTCAACATTTCTTTTTGTGTTTCACACAAAAAAAAAAAAAAAAAAAAAAAAAAAAAAAAATTCAACATGAGGGTGAGTAAATAATGCCTGAATTTTATTATTGAGTGAACTGTCCCTTTAAGACAGTCCTGTGGCCATGATGACCGATTCATTAACTGTTGAGTGCAACTGGAGGAGACTGCAATATTTAGTCACTCAAAGTGTACAATGGAAGCAAATACACTTTGCAGGCTGACCCAACATGCACAAGTATCCCTCTCCAGATATTATAAAACATATGAGCCTGCATCTCAATGCCACTTTAGACTCTTGAGAGACTGTGTAAATATCTGTAGCCCAGGTTTCTTTAGTGTCCAGCCAACACATGCTCACGAGCCATAATTAGACTGTCCAGACTGCTACTCGGTGGGCAGAACGCTGAAACGCTGACATTTACTAAGTGTAGTTATTTGTAACTCATTAAATGGCATGAAGCTATTCATCAGCAGGTCAACATGCTTCCAGTGATGTCTCATTTGCATAGAACATTAAAAGAATAAT